>CM067220.1:12271472-12938138 GCA_034190945.1 Octodonta nipae | reverse complement strand
AAACAATATCAAACCCGTTATTTTTGTATTCGCAATAAAAAGTTTCATCAGAAACTAAAATACTATACAGGGTGTTTCATTGCAAATTTTAAAATCGACATTACTTCCGGTAAAACAGGAAGTTCAAAATTGTAAAAAAAATTGGAAACAAATAGGCAATATACTGCAGTATCCAGCTTCCAAATTTCATTTTGATATCTCTAATAATTCCAGAGATATTTACTTGGTTCCACACATTTGCCCATCACTGTATAAATTTTCTTAATAACGGTAGAAACCCCAATGCCCGCAATCCGATTATTAAAGGTTTTATTTCTTTTGGCACCGTATTTAAATTTCGGACAATTGAAGTAAATTTACAAAATTCGTAAAATTATTCATGATATCTGGGAACACTACATAAGACTGACCGTATGTGGCGGCCATGATACGCCTGATACCATGACGCCACCATGCGGCTGAAACTTCCTAATATTAAAACTAAATAGCTTTACATCATTAATTCTATTCAATTAAGTGTGAATCATAAGATGTGAAGTGATGTTTAAAATAAATATCATTAGACTATTTCCAACTGCCATTTAACATGACATCACCAATCACAAATTATTTAGACAAAAAAATAAGCTTATATGATTATAATTTTAAGTATCATTACAATGTTTATATCATTAATCATTAAGTATAAAAGTCATTTAATACCTAATCGTTTTCTTGCAGAAAGAATGGAGAGAATCATATTCTGAATTTAAAAGGAAAGTCGCAAGATGCGTTCGGAAATCACAAGAACAAGAAGAATGTTAGTATAATGACCATATTGAAATAAATTCTTAAAACAATTATACCAATGGTTTGATTCTCGATTTGTTAAATTTATTACACATGTAATTTAACTTTTTTTGTGATTATGTTTCCTTTTTTTTATATACCATCGAGAATTGTAAATTTACCACGTCAACATAAATTCTGACATATCTTGAATCAAATCTGTGAACTGTTCGAAAAAAAAAACAAAAACGACTATTAATTTTTATTTGATTATGTTTTCGTTCGCTTGTCTCGAAGATCTCATAGAGAGAGAGGTAATGAAATTTCAGATATTTATTAGCAAAAAGTGAAATTTCTCCAAGTTTTCATTATTTAAATAAACAATTTGTTCTGAACGATTGTGCATTTCATTGTTTTTTTGTATAATATAAAAATTTGTTGTGCGGGTTCCTATGTATGTAAACTGGGAGTACTAATGTCTTCAACAATGATTAAAAATGTGTTTTGTTGAGATTTTAATTTAATTAGTAGTTTTAAATATTGTTCAATTTTTTACAGATACGCCGAGGTGGAGCAAATATGAACGATATTTGAATTTTTGTCTACATGTTTGAGAATGATGCTAAAGCGATGCAACTTCTCCTGATTGTCACAGTTGGTTCCTAGTTCATTTCAATCAGAACAAGCCACACTTCTTCACTCATTATTTATGGCATATGAAGACTGACTTCGTTGCATTTGTTTTTAAAAACGTTCTTATTAATGTTGTTCTTGTTGCGCTTCTAATGCAGAATCTCACTTATTTGCTAAGACTACTTAGGTTTGGAATTTATTTGTACCTAAAGATCTACTTCAAAAGCATTGGTCAGTTTATCTACTACCATTTTTTGAAGTTATGTCATCAAAGAGTCTCTTATGGTCAAAACAGTTGAATATGGTGGTGAATCAAAACTGGTATAAGCATTACCAAATGTTAACACTGTTGGACATTTACAGCTTAATAGTTTTAACTGAAGGAATCTCTCTTGCCAACTTTTGACGTCTACTGGTGTCATTTTCAGGCTGCTTTAACACCAATAAAAGTTGCAGGGTTGACGGTGATCTTCATTTGATGTACTCTAAATCTCCTAATTGAGAAATCAGATTAATAGCGCTTACGTAAATAGGAGTTGGTACAAAGTGGAAAAGTTATGACAGAATGAATACTACAGTCAACTAGAGGAAAATAAAATCTGGTTGGAAAGCCAAAGATCAAATGATGTTTAAAAACCATCTATAATGAAAAAACTTATTTAACAAAAAAAAACAGAGTAAAAAATTGGTGAATACAGATAAACTATAAAGAAAGCCAACGTAAAAGTGATGTTTATGTACCATTTAGGAATGAAGAAATTTGGGAAAATCAATAGAAACAGGAATCAAGAATATGTTGCATTAATATAAAATACTTTTAGACAATAGATGCTGTCCCAAAGTTTACTGTTTAACAAGTCTTTAATGACGTTATAAAAATAGTTGAAAGTGTCCTTATTTGTTACAACTGACAATTACCCAAGAAATTATTAACAAATGCCTCACTTGTTAGCTTTTTCTATAAACAAAGAAAAGTGTTTAATTCTTCTAAGGAAAGTACCCTTATAAGTCAGAGTGATCCTTCAATAACTAACTGTTAACATCAGCCATTCTTTAAAATGGAGATTCTTTAAGGTTAGCTATCAAGTTCTGTTGTAAATTTTTTTGCCAATTTGAGTCATATCTGTTTTTGGTGTAGTATCTGCAGAACCAAGTAGTCAAGATATTAGCGTTGCGTCCTTTATAGCGTTTTTTAAAGTATAACGAAATTGCACTCGACAGATTCTTTGAATTTCTGATTATAAAATTCACTCTTCACACAAAAAATATATTTTGGATTCTAGGTACCACTTCGGCCTTAGAAATTTCCCAAACCAGATTTCTATCTGTCTGCACAAGCCATTCTATAAATTTCAGTTGCTTCTGATTTTAGTGTAATGTCATCTGCATAACCGGCTACCTCAAGATATAGACATTGCGTCCAGTATAGGGCTTTTTTATGAAATTGTAACTAGATGGCACTAGGCAGATTCTTTGAATTTTTGTAGATCAAACCTTTAAAAGACCAACCTAGCAACATGTTACAAACCTTGAAGTGTCGAACTATAGTTAATACTTTTTTATTTGCTTTACTATAGAATGTGATTATATGTTTCAGTCATAATGTTTGGTGTATGTTTCACTATACCCTTGTAAGTGTTTTGATGTTATTGTAGCATATGTACAATTACTGATTTTATCGTCAAACAAGATTCTTTGTACGTCTCAGGTTGTTGAATTATCAAAATGTCGTTCATATTTGTACCATCTAGCATTATATTTTCATATGAATCGCTAGGTCAGGTATGGTGCTGTGAACTGTACTCGTAAAACGTTAAAAGTCCTCAACACTGCCAAATACTAGATAATTGTATCAAGACTGTTTGTAGAATGTAGTCTTATGAGAAGGCAAGCAAGTGCTGTGAGTCAGATTTGTCAATTAAGAGGTTAGTGTCACAATCTAATTTATTTTAATTATAATGATGTATATGTTTAATTGCAAAGTCCTAAGGACGAAATGTTTTTATAATACCACAACAATAGAATTGTAAATGTTTAATGATTCCATCCAATTTTCAAATGAATCTTTTTTTTTAATTGAATTAAATTTTTCTGGCAGTTGTGAACCTGTCCTTGATTGATTTCATCTGGAGAAATTTTTACAAAACACCAACAATGTTAGTTCCAAATGAAGCTGTTGAAGATATTGCTCCCACATTAGCCTGATTTTATGTATATGTTTGTTCTTTTTGCTGAAAATCTTAAGTTATGTTTTATTTAAATTATGTACAATAAGTTACGAACTGTGCATAAGAATGATTTTTTTTCAGAAAAAAACTACCCAGTCAACATGCGAAGTTCTAATTACCGTATGACATTGATTTGTCAAAAAACAAATTAAATCATAATTGCTCTTAGATATGTAAAAAATTATATTGTAACAGCTGTAGGTATCTTAATTTAAGTAAATTTTAATAATAAAAACATTTGTTTCTTTTCCTTATCCTACATATCTTAATTTTTGGAAGTTAACAATTGCCACCTTGTTATGTCTACTGGCAGGGCTGCCAGATCTCACGATTTTGGATAAAATCTCACGATAGGTGTCCCTCATTTCACGATTTTTGTAATAGTGTGAAATTACGTACGTATACTTATAAAATATTCACTTTTATAAGTAATAAAACGTTATCAGAAAAAAACTGATCAATTCTAATACCATCGTGAATTTAGTTGAACAACCACAAAATGCCTTTTTGCAGTTACCGGGGAATTACCGATGTTATACAAAAGGGCTGTTCCAAATTGGATACCGGTTCAGTATCATGTATTCATCAGGTTGGAACAACAACAACGGCTTCAATAATTTGTGGGACAGATCTTTTATCGACAAAGCGCGCTGCTTTTTTCAAGCCGTTCTCTGTTTAAATTAGCGCCACGTGAGAGTCGGGGCTCATTTTTGTTCGTACTTCTATGTCTATGGGTGCGTTCAGCAGATACAAACTGTTGTCAACGTTTGCTTACGTTTCATGTTTTGTGCTGCACAAAACATGAAACGTTAGCAAACGTTTACAACAGTTTGTATCTGCTGAACTCACCCTATATTTCGATCTATGAGCTGTTGTTATGAGTTCTTCTTTCTTAGAGCTTATTCGAGTATTACAGTCTCGCTGAATGTTCGTTACATTCAGTCACTTGATTTTTATTAGATAATTGTTGACTAATACGATATGGTTTTACCTACATGTAATTTTCACGCTTTGGTCTTCAGGTAAAAACTGAAGAATCTTCAGATATTGAAGAATTTTATTTACGAGTTATTTTTAGATTAGGCCAAAGGGTGGTGGCCCAATTCTGACAGCGGATTCGTGATCAGCGAGCAAAAATATTTCGGATAGCATGTCTCGCATATCTGATTTTTTTGTGTGGCGGCGTTATTTTGAATAATGCCCGTTTCTCGCTTTTGAACGTAAACGATTTTAATCTTAGAGTATCTACTTCCTATAGATAGCCTTCAGTGCATAAATATCGTGCCAATGCTAGAAAGAGAGAGCAACAGAGATGGTAAGAGGCTATATCACTTGACTGAGAACTGCTACCAAAGATCTCATTGGCTGCACCTACCAATCGAGTGAAACAGCCTCTTGCTCTATCTATTACCTCCTCTTTCTATCCTTGGCATGACATTTGCGAATTGCAGGCTAGCTTCAGAAGGTGTATGCTCTAAGATTCTAATAGTGAGCCTGATGAATTTCACTTAAAAAACAAAAGTCTTCAGCCTCCTTTGATCAAAAATTAGAAATAAAAATTGACTATTGTTCGCTTCATAAATTTAAAAATTTAATTTACATATATGTATTTATGATTGGGCGCTTTAATTTCCTTTTTTCTAATATATTTCTGACAAGGACCATCAAATTTAATACTAATTAGAAGTCAGAAAGAAACATTACTGATGAAAATTCACTTAAATAAGGTTTGTTTAAAAAAATCTCACGATTTTTGCCGATCGATCTCAGGATTTTATCCCCAACTAATCTGGCAGCCCTGTCTACTGGTGCCACTATTAAAAGTTGCAGGGTTGTTGGTGATATTAAGTTGTTGTACTGGCTTACGTAAATAGAAGTTGATACAAAATGGAAGGTTATGACTGCATGCATGTTGAAATCAACTAGAGAAAAATACACCCTTGTTTGAAAGAAACGTGAAAATCAACAAAAACAGGAATCAAAAATATGTTGCACTAGTCTAAAGTAATTTTAGACAATAGTTGTCCCAAAATATACAAACTTTAACAAGTTGTTACAATCTGAAATTGTAAAAAATAGATGACAGTTTCTTTATTAACCCCTGACACCTACCCAATTAATTATAGGCAAAAAAATTCTCACCTCAGTCGTAAGATTCTTAGATAAACAAAGACAAGCGTTCGTTCTTCTAACTACATTTGTAAGTTGAAGAGTGATCCTGCAATGTCAAAAACCGGCAAAAAAATGTTGAAAGTTAAAGAAAGTATCTTGCTAATTTAGAAACTGAACATTCAAAGAAGTGACAAAAATTGTGAACACCAGCCATACTTTAAAAAATCATATTCTTTAATATTAGATGTCTCAAGATCATATTGAAATTTCTAAAATTGTTTTTTCTATATTCGCCAATTTGAATTTCTTCTGATTTTAGTGTAGTGTCATCTGCATAACTCACTAGTGAAAATCAACAAAAACATGAATCAAGATCTTGTACTTATAGAAAGTATTGTTAAACAATAGCTGTTGTCCCAAAGTATTCACACTTTAACAAGTCTTTACTGGCACGAAAAGTGTCTAAATTTTCTAAGGAAAGTACTTTTTTTAAGTCAGAGTGATCCCTCAATAACTGACAAGGACAATATTTGAATATAAAAGAAACTAGTATCTAGAGTTTCTAATTAAAAAAAGTGGAAATTCAAAGAAGTGATAAGAACGGCTACCAATTATATTGTAACAGCTGTAGGTATCTTAATTTAAATAAATTTTAATAATTAAAAAACATTTGTTTTTTTGCTTACCCTACATATCTTAATTTTTTGTCATACCTTATTGATTGATTAAAAGATTAAAAAATATTAAAAACAATATTTTTTATTACAGATCTGTATGTACCAAATATTAGGGCTGTAACAAATTGTAGGTATTCGTTACTAAGTAACGAATACTGGATAAGACTTGAAGTACCGATTCGTTACTTTTACATTGGTATCGTTTCTTGAGTCGTATGCGTGCTTCAGCACAACCCATGTTGACTCACTGCCGCAGAATACCGAAATGACCGACTCGCATATTGTTAGTTTTACTTCGTTGAATACGGTATGATTTCATATGTTTCGTACATACGAATATTTCGTATGTTTGGCACGTACGAATACTTCGAAACGGGGGTATTTAGAACTATATGGTTCTAAATATGTGAATATATACCTGTATGTATATATTTACTTATGTGTTTTTATATAAGAACCATCTGTCAAGAGTGTGGTATATGTTATGGAATAGTATGTCTTCATATACTTAAATTACTCACTAGACGGTAGATGTCACTGACATCTATTAGGTTCAATACACTGACTGTTGTCTTACTGTTGTGTATTACATTCAAGTATTTCACTTTAGAACTTGTCTGGAGAAATTTCAGGGCGACAACAAGAGTGATGGAGAGTAAAAAGATTGCGTGCCACACGTACGCACTGGAAGAAGAGAGAATGGCGATAGTGGTACTCAAGGGAGTACCCGAATACGTGGAAGAAAAACTCATCAAGGAAGAGCTGAGGGAAAATGGAATAGAGGCCAACAAAATAACGAGGATGATCCACACAGTCAGGAACGAGAGGGGAACGACGATGAAACTACCAACGGCAATGGTTATTGTGCAAATCGAGAAGACCAAAGAAAATATGAAAATATACCAAGTGAGATATGTGGGAGGCGTCCGAATCAAGGTAGAATCCCAGAGACCAAATAGGGCAATGCTACCGTTGCTAAAGGTTCGGTCATGTACAAGCACGCTGCACGGCCCCACCTCGCTGCGTGAAATGCGGAAGAAACCATTAGTCGAGAGACTGCAGACGGCCGAAGGAACAAGAAGCGAGGTGTGCAAACTGCGGAGGTACGCATCCGGCCAGCTACAGGGAATGCAAAGAAGAACCAAGAAGACCAGAAACAACAGGTAAGACAAGGCTCAATTATGCAGCAGTGAGCAGGAGTAATAATACAGAAACAGCGGGACAGAACTTCTTCACGATGTCTAAGTGCTTCTTGGGAAATAACACCACAGTTTAAGGAAAATTGCTGTATATTCCAAACGTTTCGGGGTCTAGATCAGACCCCGTTGTCAGTGGTTAAGAAACTACGGATTAAAAAGGCACAATTCTAAGATGTAAATTAAAATATTTGACAATTTGTATTATTTGATTTTTGACGATGATGGAGGAAATGAAGAAATTGTATCAGTCATTTATGGAGGTGGCAATGAAAATAACTCCGAACCTGAATGGATAAGACGACCCCAATAGCATTGAAAATAATGAGCTGGAACGCCAACGGGATCAGAAATAGGAAGAATGAGCTAGAAGTATACTTAGAAGAAAACAACGTAGACGTGGCGCTAGTCCAAGAAATATTTTTAAAGGAAGAGGACGACTTCAGAATAAGAAACTACGCAATATACAGACGCGACAGACCACACAGAATACCCGGCGGAGGAGTACTAATAGCAGTAAAGAACAGAATTAAGCATCAGGAAGATGACCCATACCCGGCAGAAAATATCGAGAATGCGGCAATAGAAGTGGAGATGAGAAATGGTCAACGGATACAATTAATCAGCGCGTATCGACCACCAAACAGAGAGTTTAACATTAATGATCAAAATTTATTTTTCAGAAACAACAGGAAGCCAAAGAACCTCGGAGGGGACCTAAACTCGAAGCACATAAACTGGAACTCAAGAATAACCACAGCAAGCGGCAGGAAACTACAGGACCACGCAGAAAGGGGGCAGTATGACGTTATAGGACCAGCGGACCCGACACACTACCCAGCCAGAGGAGAACGACCGGATGTACTGGACATATTCATATTACAGAAGACCAACATGGACTACGACATCGAGGCGACGCAGGAGTTATCATCGGATCATCGGATTGATCTTCATCAATCCGAAGAGGCAAGGGTAATCAGAGAAGAGATTACAGCAGTACACGAAACAAACACTACGACGACCAATAGACCAATCTACACAAGGGACATCCCGAGACAACTGAAGGAGAAGATCAGAGAAAGAAACAGGAAAAAGAGAAGATACCAGATAAACCTAGATCCAAAGATAAAACAAGCAATCAACAGACTGAGCAGTGAAATAAGAGACGAACTGAAGGAGCACAGAAGTGAAAAATGGGACCACTACTTACAGGGACTGGACGTAGACAAAGGCACACACTGGCAAATAATGAGAAGAACGAGGAAGAACAAGGACACGCAAACTACAACACCACTACAGGGGAGAGACGGACTAAAGTACAGAACAAAGGACAGGGTAGAAATATTGGCAGACGCAATGGAGGAACAGTTCAACACAGATCAAGGAGATGACAGACAATTCGAGAAAGAAATAGAAGAAAAAGTCCAAGAGATTAGAACACGACGCCCCAACGAGGATCCAATTAATGAAACGACAACGGAAGAAATAAAGGACATCATAGGAACTCTGAAAGTCAGAAAAGCACCAGGATGGGATAAAATATCAAACAGGACTAAAAACACTATATAATAATATTTTGTTTCAGCAAAAATACCCAGAAGAATGGAAGAAAGCGGAGATAGTGATGATCCCAAAACCAGGAAAAAGCAAGAAACTACCAGGAAACTACAGACCGATTAGCCTACTAAGCCATACCAGCAAGATAATGGATAGGATAATTATTCTGAGAAGGCTCAAGGAACAAGAGGAACAGTTAAAAATCATCCCAGACGAGCAGAGCGGATTCAGGGAGGGACATTCCACAGAGGACCAGGTAATGAGGATGGTAGAAGATGCAATGACCAACATCGAGAACAAGAAGACAACGTGCATCATATTCTTCGACGTAAAGCGAGCGTTTGACAAGGTATGGCAAAGCGGACTACTAGCAAAAATGGAAGGACAGGGATTCAGCAGGACGATCATCAGGATAATACAGGACTACCTAACCGGACGGACATTCAGGATCAACGACACCACATCGACGGAAAGGAGGATATGAGGAGGAACGCCCCAGGGATCATCACTATCTCCGACGGTGTACAGCATATATACCAGCGACATACCAAGAGGACCAAGGCACACACGGACATACATCTATGCGGACGACACAGCAAAGGCGGCAACATCATGGAAGGCGGACCAAGCGGTGAACTACCTGCAGCAAGAAATCGAGGACATGGAGCAATGGGCGAAGAAATGGAAAATCAAGATCAACGCGGAAAAAACGCAGGCAATAGCCATAGGAAGGAGGAAGAAGCTGGACCAACCAACTAGAAGACTCACGGTAGGAGGAAACCACATCGCATGGAGCCAAGACGTCAAGTACCTGGGGATACATATAGACAGAAAACTCACGTGGAAGAAGCATATAGGAGAGACAGTGAAGATAGCGAAATCAAGGGTCAGCCAACTCAACCCAATGATAGGAAGAAGAAGCAGACTACAACTGAGGACGAAGAGGAGCATCTACGAAGCATCAGTGAAGCCAATCATCACATATGGAGCCAGCATCTGGGGACAAGTTGCAACAACGCACATCAAGAAACTAGAGGCAGTACAGAACAACGCACTAAGGAGGATGACGGACGCCCCATGGTACCTGAGGAACAACCAACTAAGAAGAGACCTAGAGATGACAACAATCAAGGGAGAAATAACGAAGAGAATGAAGAAATCCATAGCCAGGATGGAACAGCACTGATGAGAGAGGCAACCAACTACGACGAATATGTGAGATACAGGATGAAAAACCGCGACAAGCCCTACTACAAGAGGAAGAAATAGAGAAGAGAAGAAGACTGTAAATAGGATAAGAATATTAGGGAATAAAATATGATATATTAAGTAATGAAATATCATAGGGAATTAACATTGTAACAAATAGGAAAAAGAAAATAGGGAAATAAAATAGAATTAGAGGATAGGAGTAAGAAAATTTGTGTAATTTTAACTCTGTAAATAAAGATGTTAAACTAGAACTTGTCATTCAAGGAAGCGTATCTGACGAGAACTCCTGGTTCGAAACGGCCGACATACGTTGAGTGATATAGTTCTAATCAAAATCTCCTGTTATAATTTGCCGTACGTTTCTCCGAACTGATATGGCAACATGGCATATAAACAACCTTGCTACCTATCTTTTTAGGGTTTGGAATATACAACATACGGATACCCTTATAATATCACCCCAGAATTCTCCCTCTTTTACATCAGAGCAATTTTCTCCTAAACTACTGGACGGAAAAGGTTGAAATTTGATATCAGTATATAGTTTGGTGATTTTAGGGGTACTTCTCGGGGGGAATACTAAAAAAATCGACCGTCCCCCCCCCCCTTATCTCCGAAACTATAAAACGTAAAGTTTTGAAAAAATTCAGGTCTGACCTGAAGTTTACTGGAAAAATAAGGAGAAATCTATTAATTTTGGGGGTAAATTCCAGACTTAATTGGAAAATATTAAATTAAGATGGTTTCTAACACACCATGTAATATATCAAATGGAAGGGCTCTTTATTCCCAAATTGACAATACATTGTATGGCAGCACACTCCCTCTAAGGCACGCTATGAGTGCCTTTAGCGGAAAATTCACTAAACCCCACATCCTAGATATCAAAAGGGTATAGCTCTGTGAGAGCCCTTGCCAGGTTTTCAGGCCCGTTGGTTACATTTCCTGACCCTCCGGGCTGTTCCTAACAAGATGGTTTTTGCATTTGTTTGTTAAGATGTTTGTCCAGACCGCGGTATTTTAAATTGTTTAATAGATGTTTTGGGACTAGTCCTGTCGTTGACATAACAATTGGTACAGTGCGTGTATTGTTCATGTCCCACTGAGTCTTTATTTGAAATTCCAAATCCCTATATTTGGTTATTTTCTCAGCCTGCTTGATATTTATATTGTTGTTAGGAATTGTTATGTCAATTAAAGTTGTTTTCCGAGCGACTTTATGTACCAAAACTATATCTGGTCTATTGTGAGCAACAGTCCGATCAGTTAGTATCGTGCGGTCCAAGTACAGCTTGTGGTTGTTATTTTCTAAAACAGATTCTAGATTGTATTTATAGTATGGTAATCTCATCGACTGTGATAGTTCAAGTTTCAGTGCTAGTTCCTGGTGCAGTATTTTTGCCACATCGTGTCGTTCTTTGTATTCAGTTGCTGCGAACGCTTGACAACCTCCTGTGATGTGCTGGATAGATTCAGATGTTTGGCAACCGTACCTGCATCTGCCGTTGTTAATTGAAGGGTCTTTAACGATGTAGTTTAGATAGTTCTTAGTAAAGGTATCATTATTATTAAAATTAAATTTGGGGGCCAAATTAGAAAATTCAATGGATATTTTTATAAAAACCAAGTGAATCATGTAGCAGATAAAATAAAAATCTATGTGTGGAAAATAAAAGTATATATTTTCTATAAATTTAAAACGCGTCCTTTAAAACATATGAGGGTAAATATAAAATGCACTCATTCCCTGCTTGTCTGAAACTGGAATATTACAGTCTTGAAGGTGGTACGGAACCCTTAGTATGCGAGTCTAACTCGCACTAGACCAAATTATTACTTTACAGACAACTGACTGATACGATTGTTTTTTGCAGTATCGGTTCCTGCGAGAATATTAATATATAAGTGAAAGTGAATCGCATGGTATTTGAGTACTGTTGAGTAGACTATGTGATTTGATTTACATTTTAAAAAATATGTTGAAAAAAGAAATAAAATCAGTTATAAATTGTCAGTTTGAGTGCCAGTTATTTTGTGATAAATAGTGGCAGATGATACAATTAAGGAATCACCTGACATTTTATTCATTTATGGGGAAAGCATATGTATTAACATTTACTATGCAGAATCCGTTGTTCTTCTAAGCTCTATTATCATGACATATCCTGTAAGTACATGGGTATTTATTTGTTTATCATAAATAATATTAACTTAATGAGTAATAATTATTTTTGGAATAACTTAATAGTTAAAAGAACTTATAATAAGAAATGTTTTGTTGAATATACATTAACCGAATGATTTCTATATAATATATAAACGACTTTGTATCGTCCCTTCTTCAACTTGATGCATAAAACAAATCTCATTGTATACTCCATGACGATGACAACTACGCTGTTGAAACGTGCGTCGAGTGCAAAAATAAATGTTTTGTGTTAGGGTACAAAACTTTGTGTTTGTAACGGGTGGGCCATCTAACTTTTTTTTGAAATGCTATAAAAAAAACTAGTGAATATTTTTCAATTTGTTTTTTTTATTCGAAAGTACAATCCTTCCGGTTATTTATATTTCATTCAAATGGCTTCCACGGCTGGCCTCACAGTAGCTAATTCGGCCGATCCAATTTTTCAATACATTTTCAAATGTATGCGCTGTATTTCGGCGATGCAAGCACGAATATTGTTTAACAGCGCCCCACAAATAATAGTCCAGCGGTGTCAAATCACATCTCGAAAACGGCTAATTAAACGATTTTCAAATCGAGTGTGGCATAACTCAATTGATGGGCGCGATGTGTGGCACGTGGCACCATCCTGTTGAAACCAGATGCCGTCCATGTCCAATTCATCAATTTCCGTTAAAAAAAAATCGTTCAATATGGCGCGGTAGCGTTCGCCATTTACAGTAACAGCTGCTCCTTCCTCATTTTCAAAGAAAAATGGGCCGATGATGCCGCCAGACCAAAATCCACACCAAACAGTCACTCTTTGGGAGTGCATTGGCTTCTCAACGACCACATGTGGATTTTCCGTTCCCCAAATTCGGCAATTTTGCTTGTTAACATATCCACCGAGGTGGAAATGAGCTTCGTCCGAAAAGATGATTTTTCGGTAAAATTCCGGGTCTTCCTTCAAGTGCTCATTGGCCCATTGTGCGAAGCGATAGTGCATTGGATGGTCTGTTGGCTTCAACTCCTGTACAAGTTGAAATTTCTACGGTGTCATTCCGAGGTCTTTATGCAAAATTCTCCTCAAAGAAGTGCACGAAATGTGTAATTCTTGCGATCGATGGCGAGTTGATGTGCTCGGAGTATCGGCTACACTTTGTACTACAGCATCAATATTCCACCGTGTACGCAAAGTAGGAGCACGTTGACGTGTTGGTTTGTCAATGAGCAAACCAGTTTCACGCACTTTTTTCACAAATTGTCTCACATACGGAGCGGACGGCGCTTCTTTTCGGCTCATAGAAGTACGGCATTTTCGCAAACATTCGGCAACAACACACTCACTTTGAAAATAATTTTTGAGTATTTCCCAACGTTGTTCAAGCGTATATCCAACCATTTTCATTCACGGGAGACTTCAAACTAATTTTCTGTCAAAACAGATGTGACATAAATGTTACCGGGTTGAAAATGACCGCTAGTTCAAAAAAAAAAGTTAGATGGCCCACCCTTTACATCTGTGACACACCAAAGGTTCCACAGTTTTTCCAGTACCCTGTATAGATAATTACAGTTCTGTTTACGTATACTCACACATACACTTCAAATTCTAACAAAATTCTTATAAGCACTTATTTACTTGATATTACAGAACTATTAATTTTCATATTGCTTCTTAAAAAAATATTGCCAATGTTGACTGATCAAAAATAGTACTTCAATTTAAATGCATGAAGCAGTCAAAATAAATTACAATAAATGTCACGTCGGACGCCATAACAACATTTCATCACATACTACAATATTCATAACAGACTGAAAAAAAATTCGCTAGTAATACACGAATTTCTATCCAATATGCATCATGTACGTTATCATTATTCGCAGAAAATTAATGAATATATATCAATTTTTAGGCGATCACAAAGTGACTCATTTGGCAAGCTCAACCGATCGATTTTCCGGATAGAGAAAATAATAAACAAAATGTTAATTATCAAATGCGATCGTAAAATGTGCGTTTTATTTGTTTTTTCAATTTGATATAATATGGACACGTTGTAGTGAAAGGATGATGAGAAATTCTGCGAAATAATCGTAATAAATATTAAACAAAATATTTTTAAAGTTATAATTACATAATAGATGAAGGGGAACGACATCAAAAATTTGCATTAGTTGTAAATGTAACAATAGTTTTTGAAGGAAAACCTTCTTAACGGAGGCCCACACAAATGAAAATCGATGAGCAAGAGAATGAACTGCATAACTTTAAATTTCATTTGTTTCGACATGATCCGACACCACACATTACTTCTATATTCAAATACTCATCCAATTTAGTCCTCTGTGTAAAAAACAGGGACCAGGTAATATATTAAGAGTCTCTTCTTTTCTAGAAAATCAGTAATAAATAGGTAATAAACCAATATAAAATCCAAGTAATATACAATACCTGCACAAAATTTGTTTCTCGTTCTAATAAACACTCCAATTCCCTCTTTGTGACATATTAAATTAAAATGAATACGCCTAACTGTCCAAGTAGCGTCGCTTCATACGCACGCTTTCTTCATTTTTCTCTTGTCGTACGCTTGGTTGCATCTTGCACAGTAAATAAATGAAACTGTGTCCAGGAGACGACATGACACGCAATTGCAATATGTCGCCTGGTGGACGCAGTTCCATTTATGTACTCTGCAAAGAGGCAAGAAAGAGTACAAGTGTAAAATAGCGAAAGCGTGCTTATAAAGCGACGCTAAGTGGACAGTAACGCTACTACACAAAAAGGCAACCTGGCACTAAATTTTTATATTACCAACGAATATAGACTCATAGAAGGATACACATTAAGCAACATCATCATCTCTCTCTCTCTCTCTCTCTCTCTCTCTCTCTCTCTCTCTCTCTCTGATTTTCTGGAAATTTGTGGATCTCACGTTATGGACAATTAAAATTGAATAATCACTGGTCATACATAAAACAGATACCGACGAATTGATATCCTCCTTCTTTTTGAAAGTCGGTTAAAAAATGACTTAAACTGCTATTTGTTAATTTAGGAGCCAAAGCGTAAAGGCAATCCCCCAATTTATGATAAGTGGTCCAATTAGAATGCAAATTTATTAAATGTTTTGTGACATCGAATGGATTTTTGCATAGTGTCATAATCCGTTTCATTTCCATCATACGGCTCAGAGAATCTTTATGCAGGGGCCTTTCGTTTCTTCAGTTTTGTAATCGGCTCTTATCTCATTTGCACCAATGATCTTGATCCGTAGAACGTCTTCTGGGATCTGATTCTCCTGACTTGTCTTTCAGCTTTGAGTTATAGGTCATCGTCCTAACTGTCGTACTGATTCAGTCTTCATTCCCTCTCTAGGCTGCTAACGTTTTTAAGTAGACGGTCCTGCCTGGTGAAGCGAGTTTACTGCGGGTCCTATACAATGCGTTGGGATTCGCGTAATATCAGACTATCTAGCTCTATGATCACTTATAATTATTTTATTTAGAAATAATTACTGCCCTAGAGATAAAAAGGGTGTATATTTAAGAAATCCATTCAAAGTCTTATTGTGACTTCCTTGCCAATGGCATTAACACGAAGTCAGAATAAGAATTTGAAAAGTCTGAAAACCAATAAAACCTTTAAAAGAAACTAGAAGATTCCCCAAATCTATGCTTCCGTTTTCTACCTATCTCTTTACTCGGACAGTAGTGTCACTGTACCGTATTGCTTCTTAGTCTACTGAGAGTTCTAATGTTCGCTAGATCCAGAAAAGAGCCTCTAGGGGGGGCGTTTTTAAGCTTTACGTAGAGTGTGGCTTTTCAATGATTTTGTTCACATAGTAATTACTTTATAGGCCAATAATTGATTGAGCTTTAAGCTCATAAAAGTTAAACTACCTCCAGAATCTTGGAATGTTGATTTTAAACTCACTAACTTTGAAACTCTTGGTAGAGGAGTTTGCCCCTGGATCCGCCTCTGATTTTCTTTATAAAATATGTTGTTGATAGATTACTGAAATATCTACTTTCAGTGACCATCTAGTTATAAATTTCAAACTCACGGATGCATTGGAATGCCACGCAACTGAATGCGTTGACTGATCAATTATTTCGTTGTGCCATGGAGGCTTCTGATACTTCAATGGCAGAAAAATTTAGAGCCAGCAAGGGAAGGGCGATTTTTTTGATACAATGACCAGATAGCCGAATGGAAAAGGATGTGCTGTGAAACGCATAAGCTTTCCCAGAGCATTCGAAACTATTATTGACATTATGATTGATCGTACAAAGCTCAAGCAATGAGTTTAAAAAATCCATTTTTATGCACACCACTTAAGAACTTAGGAATAATAATTCCTAGCTTTTTGACATTAGAACATGTAAAACTTCTTTAACATTTTATTTAAAAAACATATCATAGAAAACAAACATTCTCCGACATATTTATAGAATAACTAACTTCTGAGTTGCATTTTTTATGAAAATGTCAAATAATCCCAACAATCAAATATTGTCAACTAACTGACTAACCTAAATACGAAACTAAGCATTTATCAACCTATTTATTGAAAAAACAAACAAATTCTGGAGGTCGTAAGTCAAATAAACCTTCACTTACATTGTTTATCTTGTTCTCTATTCGCGTCGATACAAACTTTATTCGAGAACGACAGAGAACGATATCCAAGACACACTTCATTGCTAATTACCTGTTGAAAATGGGTCACAGGTAAGGTTTGGTTTTTTGCCAATCTTGAAAAAAATATTAGCGCAATTAGAAAAATAGCTCTTGGCATTGTTTTTTTAATTGGGTTGTCTATTTCTGAGAAAATTGTTGTCATGTTCATGGTACATTTGAAAAATACGGGGTACATGAAAAATTTACTCAACTTAATTTGGGTTTATTTTTTGACATTTCATCTATGATTTCTATTCCAAGTTTTTATAGTTAGTGTTAACACATACATCTCAATATTTCCAGGGTTATTAGTAGAAAAGTTATGTAAGATTAGGTAGGTTCGTGAAATCGCTGCTAGTATTAAACCGTATCCGGGAAAGCTATTCTGAAAGAGCCCTGAAAGACTTGGCGCCAACTCAAGTGTAATCATCTTTCCTATTAGGTAACCAATCTAAGTATCTTTTAATATGTTATGGACTTTGTTACCGCTACCACCGTTTAACTCTTCTAGACATGCACAGAGTGCGTATAAGAAGTCTTGGAGCATAAATATATCGGTGGAAGTAAGAAGTGTGACCAAGGTATAGGCTGAATGCTGATTGGCTGCGCCATTTTTTGCACTGATATCTGGTTTACCGTACGCAGGGGAGAACTAATGTTTAGTGTTTGTCGCATTGTCGTCAGATCTGATGATTTGAAGTAAATCTCAATTTATCTGTATATTTTTTTAGCAGTACGCGCGAAGTATACAGTCGATACAGACGATAATGTAACGACGTTAAGCTCAACGGTTTTAAAAGCGAAAAAAGGAAGTATGATAAATCATATATCAGTTTTGGATTTGTTGATTCTAACGGCTCACCTCTCTGCATGTCATGTAGTAAACTGCTTCCTAATAGTTGTACCTACCAAGTTGCGTCGACATTTAGAAACTGTACACCGCGAGTTTGAAGAGAAGACTAAAGAATTTTTTGAAAAAAAAAACAGTTATTGGAAAGTCAAAAATCTATGATGCATGTACCCAAACCATCAATGATTTGGCCACGGAGGCATCATATTTAGTCAGCTATCGCATTGCACAAGCAGGTGAAGCGCATACTATCGCTGAGAATTTAATAAAGCCATGTATCTTAGCTATAGCAAACTGCATGCTCGATGAAAAATCTACAGAGCATGTTTCTACTGTGCCGCTATCAAACGATATTGTCTCATGGAGAATTCATGATCTGGCAAACTAAGCCAAACAAGAACTAGTTACACGTCTACCAGAAACACGATTCGTCTGACAAATGGATGAGTCGACTGATTTCGCTGGTCTGGCTATTTTCCTGGTTGTCGTGAGATATCCATATGAAAGTTCTTTGGAAGGAGACATGCTTATGTGTTCACCGCTGCTCACAAACACTGCCGGGGAAGAAATTTAAAAAAAAATAAATATATTTTTTGAATAAAATAATCTCAGTTGGAACGATTGCATTGGCACTTGTACAGATAGGGCCAAAGCGATGACGGGTAAAACATCAAAAGCAATGTCATGAATAAAAACTAAAGGGCCTAATTGTAATTTCAGCCATTGTATCCTCCATAGACAAGCACTTACGATGAATCAAATGCCGTCAAATCTAAAATTAGTTATGGGTGAAGCGGTAAAAATAATTAATTTTATCAAATGGCGACCACTACAGTCCCTATTGTTCTCATTATTATGTGAAGATTATGGCAGAAAACATAAAATACTGCTGCCCATACAAAAGTGCGATGACTGTCTCGTGGTAAAACTTTACAAGGCTATTTGAACTTGGAGCTGAGCTACAAATGTTTCTTTCAGTAGATACTTATTTTAATTTGAAAGATCCTTTGTATGATAAAACTTGTTTGTTACGACTGTCTTTTATGGGAGATATCTTTCAAAAACTGAACAAATTAAATTAAATTTATCATTGCAAGGTAAACAGACAAGAGTGTTCCAGGCCTGTAAGAAAATAACTGCCTTCAAAAGAAAATTAGATTTTTGGATTATATGCGTTAGTAAGAGAGAAATAGAAAGCTTGAAGTCACTCAGTGAGTTTGTTGGTGATAATGACTCAGAAATGTTTCAAGATGATGTATTTGAAGAATTGGTCCAATCTCATTTCGATGCGCGTATCTTTTGAGAAGTATTTTACCATAGAACAAAATACAAAAATGAAACTGAATTCATGGATTCATATTTCATTTTTACCCCACTTGCAAAAGCCCGAAAGTATGTAAAACGAGATATATGAATCTCTTTTAGAAATGTCATCGGACACAAGTATGGATTAACTGTTCAAAACGAAGCCTCTGACCATTTTTGGTGCAGAATTCGTGATAAATATCTAAGGCTTGGCAAAATGGCTCTGAATATTCTTCTCCTGTTCCCAACAACATATTTATGTGAAACAGGATTCTCAACCTATGCAGCCACGCAAAACAAAATACCGCAATAGACTGGACGCCGAACCTGGAACCTGATATGATACTTCAACTGTCTTCTATCACACCTGAAATCAACCAATAGATGAGAAATACAAAGCAGTTTCATACCTCCTATTAGTTAGATTTTTTTCCTTTTTTAATATATTCTAATATTATATTTGTTATGTAGTAAAGTAAGTAATAAATAGTAACTGTTACATTTTACTTTTATTATGCTTATTAATAAAGAGTACACTTTTAAAAACTATTGTTTTATTGCATGGTTCCATCAAATATTTAGCTTTCCAAAAGGGTTCCGTCACCAAAAAAGTTTGAGAACCGCTGACTTAGACTATCATTAATGTAAATATAGTTAATTACTTTAATCTTTATTTCTTCCTATACCATCAGTTTTCGTTTTACACACTAAACAAATTAAAATTGATTTTTCTAATTACCATCTCCAAACATCAAATAATGCTGAATAGAGAATTGAAAACCATTTTAAATGTTGTTCCACACTCTAGCTACCCCTTTTCATTTCACATTTATAGGGGTAGATATTACTCCTAAAGAGTTAAAGGGGCAAGCGAAAAATTTTAAGAAAAATGTGTACTTTCTTATACAAAAATTCACCTGTGTCAGCATTTTCCATTTACATTCACTAGTGGACGCCCAGTGGTCGACATTCGAACCTATTTCATGAAATTGTAAAAAGTATATTTTTATAAGAAACAGAGTTGTGAAGAAATCGGAGAAGTAGATGTAATGACAAAAATTATTCACTCATATTGACAAACGTATTGAAATAAAAAGAAAATAAAAATGTAAACAAATATCGGTATTCAAAATATTTTTGACAAATGAATGGCTGGAACCGCACCTGGCAAAATATTCGCAACCTAAAAGTTTTCGTGATTTGCGGTTTGAATCAAGTTCAGGAATATTAAAGAAAATATAGGACCAACAACCCTACGAGAACTTAAATATTTAATGCATTCTCTATTGTCCGCTGTCTGACAATTTTTTACACAACACCTTCGGGAAGGTTGTGATAATAATATATTAATGAAATAATTAAATCACATTAAAAACAGAATATTTAATATGCAAGTTACTGCAAGGCGTCCGAAAAATCCATAGTGATCCACTACATTGACTCTTTTACCACTAAACAATTACAACGCTTGCATGTCAGTTCCAGCAGTACATGCTCTAAGAAAATATCTAAAGATCGCTCCCTTCATATATAATTATTCATTGTTTTGAGTTTTCACAGTCTGGCGGCGGCGGCGGCACAGATCAAATAGGCGGCACTGTCAGTTGTTTGGCGTTGACAGTATGGACGTAAATAATGATTTTTTATTTTACTTTATTTAATGAATGAACCAATATTATAAATTAATATTAGCATTATGCACTGAAGGTCGTCAGTAGCTACTAAACAAAACAAAAATGAAGAATATCGGTTGAGAGACAGAGGCGAAAATGGTACCTAATCTTTTTGTCTTTGCCTATTTATATATAGATAATTACGTAGAAAATGAATTTAATGGTTACTTTAGGACCTTACTATAGAAACATATAAAGAATAGACAAACGAAATGAAAAGTAGTCGAAAATGTGTTTACATAACTTATGAGTTTTCTATTGATCTCACAAGCAGCAGCACAAACTTCCAGAAAATCCCCATAATTAACACGTCCTTACATACTGAAAATAGAAAATAGGAAATAAAGTGACAGTGACACTAAATAGTCGTCTATCGTTATGTTTACTCAAATTCGTGTAAAGACTCTCACTACAAACGTATTTCAGGCAAAACGTTTCCCGGAATAACAGCCCGATGCAAATATAATTTTCCCTACATCCAATCCAAAACATTCATCAGTCGCAATTAACCTCGGAAAAACCTGACGGCTGCATTTTTCCAGATGCCCGTCTAGCTGTACTTTTGCAAAAACACCTAAAAGATGCTCTGCGTGTGTTAATGAAGCGTATTCTTTGGAAATAGTAAAGTTCGTTTTCCTAAGCGAATGTGTTCCAAAAATACGCGCCTAGTGGGAGAAAACGCACTCGCTTTGCCGAAATATTTTCACACGGTCCTATATCAGACAGACACCTGGTCTCGAATCCAAAATACGAGCTTGTGCTCTGCGGACAACAAGTGATGTTAGAGTTTTCGGAATTTTGAAAAGTTTTTTCTTTGTGTGAAGTGTAGGTACAAAGGATATTTCTTAGAGTGATTTTATTTTGATTGGAACTTTCCACGATGAAGTGGTAAGCATACATTTTTCTTTTAATTTTGTTAAAAATATAGAGAATCAACAAGTTGTTGATTATCGATAATAGTCAATTGGCAAAAAAAATTTCTTCGCCTGTGTCATCAGATGTTCCACAGACTTGAAATCTTCTCTAAACCGAAAAAAATTGTGACCCTTACTTAAAAGCATTCTTAATTTCTTGATATCGGTAGAAAATTGACTGATGTTCTTTACCATAATATTAATAAAAAACATACCATAACTTTCACAACACTATTTTCATCTTCCTTTCATATCTTTTAAAGTGATTTTATGTTCATTGGATCTTTCCACGATGAATTGGTAAGCATATATATTTTTTTAAATTTTGTTAAAAATATAAAGAATCAACAAGTTGCTGATTATCGATTATTAATTGGTAAAAGAAACTATTTTCTTTACCTGTGTGACATTAAAAGGTCCACAGACTTGAAATCTTCTCTAAACCGAAAAAAAAAAGTGAACTTTACTAAAAAGTCTTCTTAGTTTCTTGATACCGGTAGAAAAATGACTGATGTTCTTTACCATAATATTAATGAAAACATACCATAACTTTCACAACACTATTTTCATCTTCCCTTCATATCTTTTAAAGTGATTTTATGTTCGTTAGATCTTTCCACGATGAAGTGGTAAGCATACATTTTTCTTTTAATTTTGTTAAAAATATAGAGAATGAACAAGTTGTTGATTATCGATTATTAATTAGTAAAAAAAACTATTTTCTTTGACTGTGTGACATCAAAAGTTCCACAGACTTGAAATCTTCTCTAAACCGAAAAAAAATGTGAACCTTGCTAAAAAGCTTTCTTAGCTTTTTGATACCGGTAGAAAAATGACAGATGTTTTTTACCATAGTATTAATGAAAACATACCATGACTTTCTCAACACTATTTTTATCTTCCCTTCATATCTTTTAAAGTGATTTTATGTTGATTGGATCTTTCCACGATGAAGTGGTAAGCATAATTTTTTTTAATTTTGTTAAAAATATAGAGAATCAACAAGTTGTTGATTATCGATTATTAAATTGGTAAAAGAAACTATTTTCTTTGGCTGTGTGACATCAAATGTTCCACAGACTTGAAATCTTCTCTAAACCGAAAAAAATAGTGAGCCTTTCTAAAAAGACTCCTTAGTTTCTTGAGACCGGTAGAAAATCACAGATGTTTTTTACCATAATATTAATGAAAACATACCATAACTTTCACAACACTATTTTCATTTCCGTTCATATATTTTAAAGTGATTTTATGTTGATTGGATCTTTCCACAAACGATTTCCACGATGAAGTGGTAAGCATACATTTTTCTTTTAATTTTGTTAAAAATATAGAGAATGAACAAGTTGTTGATTATCGATTATTAATTAGTAAAAGAAACTATTTTCTTTGGCTGTTTGACGTCAAATGTTCCACAGACTTGAAATCTTCTCTAAACCGAAAAAAATAGTGAGCCTTTCTAAAAAGACTCCTTAGTTTCTTGAGACCGGTAGAAAATCACAGATGTTTTTTACCATAATATTAATGAAAACATACCATAACTTTCACAACACTATTTTCATTTCCGTTCATATATTTTAAAGTGATTTTATGTTGATTGGATCTTTCCACAAACGATTTCCACGATGAAGTGGTAAGCATACATTTTTCTTTTAATTTTGTTAAAAATATAGAGAATGAACAAGTTGTTGATTATCGATTATTAATTAGTAAAAGAAACTATTTTCTTTGGCTGTTTGACGTCAAATGTTCCACAGACTTGAAATCTTCTCTAAACCGAAAAAAATAGTGAGCCTTTCTAAAAAGACTCCTTAGTTTCTTGAGACCGGTAGAAAATCACAGATGTTTTTTACCATAATATTAATGAAAACATACCATAACTTTCACAACACTATTTTCATTTCCGTTCATATATTTTAAAGTGATTTTATGTTGATTGGATCTTTCCACAAACGATTTCCACGATGAAGTGGTAAGCATACATTTTTCTTTTAATTTTGTTAAAAATATAGAGAATGAACAAGTTGTTGATTATCGATTATTAATTAGTAAAAGAAACTATTTTCTTTGGCTGTTTGACGTCAAATGTTCCACAGACTTGAAATCTTCTCTAAACCGAAAAAAATAGTGAGCCTTTCTAAAAAGACTCCTTAGTTTCTTGAGACCGGTAGAAAATCACAGATGTTTTTTACCATAATATTAATGAAAACATACCATAACTTTCACAACACTATTTTCATTTCCGTTCATATATTTTAAAGTGATTTTATGTTGATTGGATCTTTCCACAAACGATTTCCACGATGAAGTGGTAAGCATACATTTTTCTTTTAATTTTGTTAAAAATATAGAGAATGAACAAGTTGTTGATTATCGATTATTAATTAGTAAAAGAAACTATTTTCTTTGGCTGTTTGACGTCAAATGTTCCACAGACTTGAAATCTTCTCTAAACCGAAAAAAATAGTGAGCCTTTCTAAAAAGACTCCTTAGTTTCTTGAGACCGGTAGAAAATCACAGATGTTTTTTACCATAATATTAATGAAAACATACCATAACTTTCACAACACTATTTTCATTTCCGTTCATATATTTTAAAGTGATTTTATGTTGATTGGATCTTTCCACAAACGATTTCCACGATGAAGTGGTAAGCATACATTTTTCTTTTAATTTTGTTAAAAATATAGAGAATGAACAAGTTGTTGATTATCGATTATTAATTAGTAAAAGAAACTATTTTCTTTGGCTGTTTGACGTCAAATGTTCCACAGACTTGAAATCTTCTCTAAACCGAAAAAAATAGTGAGCCTTTCTAAAAAGACTCCTTAGTTTCTTGAGACCGGTAGAAAATCACAGATGTTTTTTACCATAATATTAATGAAAACATACCATAACTTTCACAACACTATTTTCATTTCCGTTCATATATTTTAAAGTGATTTTATGTTGATTGGATCTTTCCACAAACGATTTCCACGATGAAGTGGTAAGCATACATTTTTCTTTTAATTTTGTTAAAAATATAGAGAATGAACAAGTTGTTGATTATCGATTATTAATTAGTAAAAGAAACTATTTTCTTTGGCTGTTTGACGTCAAATGTTCCACAGACTTGAAATCTTCTCTAAACCGAAAAAAATAGTGAGCCTTTCTAAAAAGACTCCTTAGTTTCTTGAGACCGGTAGAAAATCACAGATGTTTTTTACCATAATATTAATGAAAACATACCATAACTTTCACAACACTATTTTCATTTCCGTTCATATATTTTAAAGTGATTTTATGTTGATTGGATCTTTCCACAAACGATTTCCACGATGAAGTGGTCGCATACATTTTTTTTTTAATTTTGTTAAAAATATAGAGAATCAACAAGTTGTTGATTATCGATTACTAATTGGTAAAAGAATCAAATGTTCCACAGACTTGAAATCTTCTCTAAACCGAAAAAAATAGTGAGCCTTACTGAAACGTCTTCTTAGTTTCTTGATACCGGTAGAAAAATGGCTGATGGTTCTTTACCATAATATTAATGAAAACATACCATAACTTTAATAACACTATTTTCATTTCCCTTCATATATTTTAAAATGATTTTATATTGATTAGATCTTTTCACGATGAAGTGGTAAGCATACATTTTTCATTTAATTTTGTTAAAAAAATAGAGAATCAACAAGTTGTTGATTATCGATACTAGTCAATTGGTAATAACTAATTTCCTCGCCTGTGTGACATCAAATGTTTCACAGACTTGAAATCTGCTCTAAACCGAGAAAAATTGTGACCCTTACTAAAAAACTTTCTTAGTTTCTTGATACCGGCAGAAAAATGACTGATGTTCTTTATCATATAATATTAATCCAAATATACCATAACTTTCTCAACACTATTTTCATCTTCCCTTCACATAATTTGTAGTGATTTTATGTTGATTAGATCTTTCCACGATGAAGTGGTAAGCATACATTTTTCATTTAATTTTGTTAAAAAAATAGAGAATCAACAAGTTGTTGATTATCGATACTAGTCAATTGGTAATAACTAATTTCCTCGCCTGTGTGACATCAAATGTTTCACAGACTTGAAATCTGCTCTAAACCGAGAAAAATTGTGACCCTTACTAAAAAACTTTCTTAGTATCTTGATACCGGCAGAAAAATGACTGATGTTCTTTATCATATAATATTAATCAAAATATACCATAACTTTCTCAACACTATTTTCATCTTCCCTTCACATAATTTGTAGTGATTTTATTTTGATTAGATCTGTCCACGATGAAGTGGTAAGCATACATTTTTCATTTAACTTTGTTAAAAATATAGACAATCAACAACTTGTTGATTATCGATACAAGTCAATTGGTAAAAAAAACTATTTTCTTTGCCTGTATGACATCAAATGTTCCACAGACTTGAAATCTTCTCTAAACCGAAAAAAATTGTGACCCTTCCTAAAATGCCTTCTTAGTTTCTTGATACCGGTAAAAAAATGACTGATGTTCTTTATCATATAATTTTAATCAAAATGTACCATAACTTTCACAACACTATTTTCATCTTCCCTTCATATAGTTTGTATTGATTTTATTTTGATTGGATCTTTCCATGATGATTTTTTTAAAAATTTTGTTCAAAAAATTGTTAAAACGAGTTGTTGATTATCGATACGCGTTAATTCGTTATAAAAACTATTTTTAACACTTTACATCTAAATAGTAAATTATTTATTGTTATTGCTACTTTTGATGAACGGCGATAGTCCTTCTTACTTACTCTCCAAGGACACCTCCTTACGTCTACTCTTCATGGTACGTGTAGAGGTCATTTAGTCTGTCAGTATGATTCATTTAGGGACACTTCTCATTTAACAAGTCATCTCAGCCATTCTTGCGTGTTGAACAACATTTTACATTTCTCTAAAAGACTTGTTACTGGATTTTGTATCAGAATATCCATCAACTGTGTAAATTACCTAGCTAGATGAAAATCAGTAGTAACTAAAGTAATGGTATTCAAAAACACTATGTTTCAAATATACTGGAATGATCCAACAGTATAACAGAGTTTCCACTCTAGATCTTTCTAGCAATTTTTCCTTTCAATAAATTTTTAGACCTGAACATGTTTTTCTACAACAAATTGGAAAATTTCGGAATATATTGTTAAGAATACTTGTAAATTAGATAATCACTTCTCTATGTTGACATCTCGATGTAAGTTATTTCAATTTTCCTGAGTGACGCCTTGACATAACTCCACTCTGCGAAGGTACAGGATTAAAAATACTAATTTTCGTTTACATCTGAACATGTGCTGAAATGACTAATCAAACTTTTGGTTACAAAATTGTTAACAATATTGACTTGACATTTCAACGCATTATTCAGTTTACTTACCAATCGGTTTTTCAGTTTCACCAGACGTAACAAAACAACAGCCGAACTTTTTGGCTAATTTTCAACTCCAAACGCCAGCCTTATAATTTGGGAACTAAATCAAAACATTCAGTTTAATCAAATCATTGATCTGATGACTTACTTTTGCTTCATCTAAGTAAAATTTTAATTAAGAATAACATTTATATCTCGGATTTGTTGTTGTTAGCAAGTTTGGAAAATTTTCAACTTGTTTTCTAACCCAAATAAATTGCATTTTTTATCCGATTTTCTTTATGATGTAAGTCTGTAGCAAATAATTTTGAGTGAGTGAATTTGAAAAGACCCCAATATTTGCGAACTTTTTTTGCAGCAAAGTTGATTCTACTTTTTTAAAAATAACGTCGTTTACAATAAAATTGTTGATGAAATGATATCGTCAAGAAACTCATGTTCCAGGTTGCATATTTGTTTGTTTCGTTTTATTTACTTGTGTCTTCAGTTTCTTACAAGTTTGAGGGACCATTTGTTTTTATTCGTATGACAGAATGATTCTTTGCTATGGCCAATTTTCACCTTTAAGCCGTTGGCAACATATGTCAACAAAATTTGTATTTAGCAGCAAATCTCATTCATTAAGTGTTTGTTTTAGGATACCTACACAGATAGCTAATAAATTGACTATCATTTTTCTTTTTCCGGGTCAATCGAAAGCCCATTAGGATGAATTGAAAAGAATGAGCAATATTACTAAAATTATGTTTAGCAGATCTGAAGAACTCTGCCAAGTCCACTGTACCGTATAAAACACCCCAAAAAGAAGTCCTCCTTTGTTACTATCTCTAATACCATATTGTAAATCCTTTTTAAAGTCATCTTTTCTTCCAAAGAAGTTTGTTGATGTTTCTTTGTTTCGTTTTTTTGAAGAACGTTTATCATCAATAAAATAAACAATGTTTGACCAAATCAATCTGACCTGATGCCCAAAAAATAGTTGAAGTTTGTTCAATTCCCAAATCTATAGATAATCATACATCACGAAATTATAGACAAAGCAATTCATAAAAGATTTTTGGACTTTATTACAAACAATAAGATCTTATCCAAAGTACAAAATAGTTTCCCTAAGGATCTAGGTACCAAAGATGCGTTAAACTATACTACTAATCTAATTTATAGTAAACTGAACAAAACTTGCCCTATTGCCATTACATTCTTTAACGCAAGCTTTTGACACTGTTGAACATAAAATTCTACCAGAAAACTTTACAACAATGAACTAAGCGAAATTGCATATGACTTGATGATTAATTACTTAAATACTAGGTGTCAGAGAGTGAAAGTAAAAGGATGTCAGTGAATACATGCAGGTGCAAACTGGTGTACTCCAAGGAACAATTCTCGGTCCACTATTATTCATACTATATGGTAATGATCTCCTCATAGATTTACCTGACGATTCTATTGTTTCATTTGCTGACGATATGGCTCTTACTGGTGAGTCCTTGTCTGAAGTAGAAAACAAAATAAGTATTCACCTTAGAAATATATCTAAATGGCTCATACACAATAGACTTACATTTAATATAGACAAAACAGCATATATCACTTCTGGTAATTATACGAATAGCATTTCCAATAACATAAATATTACGATCAATGATTAAAGTCAAAAAAGAGTGCACAGTTGTAAATATTTATAAATAATTTTTGACTTCAGGCTACGATAGGATAAACGTATGAAGTATTTAATCAAAAAAAAATACTAGTTTTATAGCTACAAATACATTAAGAATGATTTACTATGCTCTATTCCATAGCGTAATTAGTTATGGTATTATTGCATGGGGAATAGTATTTCCATCAATCTAGACTATTGCATAGAGCACCAAATAAAATACTAAAATTGTCAATAAAAATAATATTCTGCTCAAGCCTACCGATGCAATTTAGTCCAACAATTTGCTTTCTCCTTTTTTGACTTTTCATTATGAAATACTAAAAAGTAAATATATAACATCAAGAAGTATAACCAGAAAAAATGTATACAACTGCCCATAATGTATAAAACTGTCAGAGTAAAAATAGTGCAACTAGAGCAATAATACTTTTCCACAGGTTACCAAAATTAAAACTTAAAAAATTATGTAAAATAAGACGAAGGAAAAATAAACTCAAAAAATGGATTATAGCCACTGTGTCAGTTGTTAAACAGAAAAATTTGTAATTAATGCAACTATTCCTCTATAAATTCTAGATAATAGATGTCAGGTTCATGTGGTCTATACGGTCTCCTGGAAAGCTTTTAACAAGTTCGGCCAATCTATACTTCTACTGAACCAAACGTGTCTGATTATTACCTCTGACTGATAAAGCCTTAACGGAATCAACAACATAATGTATTTTATAATGTTTCTGTCAAGTTTTTCGCAAAAAATGGAGTCCCTCAAGGATCAGATTTAAGGCCAATGTTATTTTTATTATTTACCAACGATTTTTGATATTTATTAGAATACATGTTCTTATCTAGACAATCTAATCTAATCTAAATTACAGAAGGCGATTAACTGGTTACAAGATACTGTCTAGAAAATCACCTGTATTGAAATATATCCAAATGTCAAATTTTAACATATTGTCGTTAATATAAATTGAAGATTTACCCGTTATCAATTATTAATATTGTATTAGAACTTCCATAGCTATTACTAAATTAACAATAATCTTCAGGGCATTTTGTTTGAAGTTAAGAACCTGTATGCATTTTTTTTTCATTTTAAAAACGTGATATATTAAAAAATTATAAAAAAAATTATTTTATCACTTGGTCCAAAACATTATACAAGTTCTTCCAATTTTACAATATGCAAAACAATGATTGGAAAGCAGCACTATTCCCATACTTTGGGTGATCTTCACCATCAAACCTCTTTGTACAGCTTTCTTTTTGGTTTTTAAAATATATAGTCCTTCATTTTCAACAAAGTATTTTAAGAATATCAACATCACGAGTTCATTTGTCCCCCAAGCTAATCAATAACGTTTGTGGCCAACATATGGAGAAATCTTTTGGGCGTTCCAAAGTACTGAAAAATCTTCAAAAAAAATATAATTTATAAACATCTTTCAACAACAAGGAAACTGAAAAACTTATATCGTTATTAAGTCGATTAATAACAATTCTTTTGCCAAACGGCAACTCTTGAAAGGAACATAAAACCATTTTTTAGCATTGTTGATTCGAACGTACGGTTTTACAACTTTTGAAAGTTTGCCAAAAGAGTTCATTGGTTGCATTAGATATCAGATAAGTGCGTTCATCTCACAGTCGATCGAATATAAATTGCGAATTGTTTGATGTTTCTATTATAGCAATATGACGATACTTTTATTGTGTTATTATGTAAGTCTAACCTCGACTTATTACCTACCATCTTATTATTTAATTGTTTGATAAATGTATAACTTCTTAAAATTCGTAATATATTATATTATGTTTTTTTTGAGTAATTGCCGCCATATTTTTAGAACAGTCTGTACATTTCAAAAATTACAAACGTTTCAGGGTCTAGATCAGACTCTTTATTAATAGCAAAAATATATGAAAATATTCAATTTAAATGTAAAGAGTTTTAAATTTTGAAGTAACGTATCTGAGAGAATTTGCTATTATTTCACATATACAGGGTGTTTCAATAAACATGGAGTGCTTGCTAAGATAGATAGAACAGGCAAACCTAAGTGGAGTGTACTCCTAACAGCCTCTGTATTCGAGATAGGTATAGGGTTTTAAAGAATATTATTTTATATACATTTTGAACATTAATTAGAAACTACTGGAACCACAGTAGATAAATTTGTTGGGAATGTTTTGTTTAGATCTGACTCATCCAAACACCCCATTGTTGTATCTGACACTCAAAGAGAGCGCTAGTTACATGATTAATTGAGAATATTTGTTATTGTAACTTTTTTGAGATTATGGTTTTAGGTTGAAATTGTTAATATAATTATTATCCATTCAAATCCTTTTCGAGTTAATCACAAGTGAAATTATCGACCAAAAAAAATGTTTTCATACAGTTTTTCATAAATAAATTTAAAAAATTATCTGGATCAAAAATGTAGCTTATAAAAAAAATAAAAGAAATCTTGGGTTTGTGGTTTCTGTAGAACCAATACAAACGGAGTTATAGCTTGTTGAAATTTTGTTTTTATTTGTCAAAAAAAAATTGAAAGGTTTATCGTGAAATAACTGAAAAACAATGAATTTTTCGGAAAAAGTTTATAAACACTTTTTTAAAGTGCTTAAAAATCCTCCAATTTGGTTTGTCACAAAAGTCTCCAGCATAAAAATTAAGCGAGTTATGCGATAAATAAGGTTAGTTTTTTGTTTTTTCTTGTGAAAAAAATGTACAAATTACCCCCTAAATACCAGCCCAGTAGAAATTAATTGCTACCACTTCACAAATCACTTGACTTACTTATTTCCAAGTAGGCTTAAAGTAAGCAGTTTTGAAAAAAGTCGAGCCTTAAGTTAAAAACAATTTTTTTTTTTGTAGCATAAAAAATTAAGTTAGTTTAAAGTTTGTACATGTTCGTAAACATTACTATTAGGCCACACTTTCAAAAGTAAGGATTAAATATATTTTCAATTTACATGAGCTATTAGCTTATAAAAAAACCTATAAGTTGGGATTTTTGAAGTGGTAGCAATTAATTTCAACTGGGGTGGTATTTAGGGGATACTTTGAAAAAACTTTGGAACCTTTGGTGTGTCACAGTGTATAAACATAAACATAAAGTTTTATGCGCTAACACCAAACTTTTATTTTTGCACTCGGCGCACGTTTCAACAACGAAGCTGTCATCATCATTGAGTAAACCGAAACTCATTGGTTTTTATCTTTATCAGTAATTTTTAGTAATGTGGCATTTTATAATTCTTATTATTCCTGTTTGATAACAATTTTATATATTATAAAAAATACCAGTATTTTACTGTTAAGCAAAATTCATTTTTGCTGACAAACCTTGTGTACAGTTGATAAAGTGACATGCAATGATTACAGTATACGTTTCTGACCATGCAAATATTTTTATGAAGAACTTTTTCTCTAAATAATATTCATATGAACGTTCTCCGTTTGAATCCAGTTTCTGAAGACACACTGTATATAAAAACCAACTGAGAACCTCCATCTTGAAGTTGATTAACTGACATTTTTTTCGATTTATTTCCAATCAACTTACCGTTAAAATTTTTTAATAAAACAGCACAATTGGATACCTACAGATTTTCAATTCTAATAAACTTTGATTATAATTGAGATATAATAAAATAAATGCACCTCACTTTTAAACAAAATTTATATATTTTTTGAAACCTAGTAAATAGTTAGAAAAGTTACATAAATACTTAGTATTTAGTGCAATGGTATAAGTAGATGCAGTTTTTAATTCTAATTACTTCTATTTGATAAAAATTTTAGATATTAACAAGAATAAAAATTCCTATTTGCTGACAAATCTCGTATACAGTTAAAAAAGTGACATGGAATGATTACAGTATACATTTTATATCATACAAATCTGTTTATGAGTAATAAGTTTTTCTCTTAAAATTATTAATAAAAAGAACACATGTGATTTATGAAAACACACTGTATGTACAGACTAATGGAAAATCTTCGCTTTGAAGTTGATTAACTGACATTTATTTTGATTAATTCAATTTATTTAAAATCACCGCAGGTTCTGAAAAGAAACTTTTTAATTTTTTTAATACCAGCAACTCCACCAAAGCTTACTGTATAAGAACGTAAAAAAAAGTTTTTCCCGATTTTCTAAATAACGGTACAAGCTATGTCATTAAAATAATATGAGACCACTTCGGGATCAGGCGGAAATTTATCCCATGTTTCGAATAGAAAAATTTCCATATTTTTAATACCAGCGACTCCACCAAAGCTTACTGTCGGTAAGAAAGTTCTTCCCGATTTTCTAAGAAACGGTAAAAGCTAGGTTATTGAGAAAAATATGGGACCATTTCGCAATCCCCCGGAACAGGATCCAGTATAAACGGTCGAAATTCCTTGAGCCGTTTGTGAGTAATACCTGAACAAACATAGAAAACATAGATACAGACCAATTGAGAACCTCCTTCTTTTTCAAGTCGCTTAAACAATAAGTTTGTGTCACATATGGAACATTATACATTTTAAATATAACTGAACTTGGTCATCTGGAACTTCATGCATTTAGAGTAAATTTGGTAGAAACACTTTTTAGGCATATTATGGACCTTAAAAACCACTAAAACATCACAAATGGGGTTATAAGGCATTGGTCCATAGTGTCGTAAGTGGATTCTCTTATGACTATAAAATAGTTTGTGTAAAACAGGATAATGTTCTTCTAGATAACACTGCTGACCTAGGACTTAGCACTAATGTAGTAGTTAGACCAAGTGAAACGGTCTGTAAGTATTTGAGATACAAACTAGTTTTCGTAATTGGTTCAACAGTGTATCCTTGCAAGTTTTTCTGGTCCATGAAGGCATACATGCTTTAGGTACAGTAAGGTAATTAATAGAGTTCCAAATCTAGTCATGCCTAAAGAGAAAGACATGAAAAGAAAGGGTCGTGGAACCATGGGCGGATCCAAGAGAGGGGGGCAATCGCCTCCACTGAGAGCTGAAAGTTAGTAAATTTAATATTAAATCGAGGTAATTTTTACTCCAAGAGCCTAGAAGAAAGAAACTTCTATGGGTTTAAACATCAGAACGACTATCTTCAATGTGTAAACCCAGGAAATCTAGGATTAAAATTTTATTTAGGTAAATTTAGTACAGCATGATATCATCCCCCTTAAGCACTTGTCTGGATCCGCCCCTGCGTGAAACAAGGTTTTAAATTTGCGGATATATCTGATGTATCCATTATCCATGGTATGACGACAAAGTAGCAAAATAAAAGTTTTTTTCAAGGCAAGAACGAAAACACTATTTTTCTGATAAACTGCCTTTTGGCAGCTGTACACTTTTGTAACAATTTTTAAAAAATCTTGCATTAAGGGGTTGACATTTGTTGTGTTTTTTGTCTCCCAAAAATACTTTTTTACATTGAAGTTGAAATGTCAACTGATTGGATATCTTTTTCACAGATAAATCACTAAATTAGAAAACAGATCACCGGGCATTAGCTGCAGCTAGGAAGTAGTTTTAATTATACGTACATAAATTTCGTAGTTCATTATATATCAACGCAAACATTTGTTATTTCTTTCACAAGAATAGATTTGGCAGACGCCGTTAATTCAGTTGAAAGAATCCTAATTTCAAAACGCGCTTCTGGGAACGAAATCCGATTTTTAAGGGGGTTTTAAACCCATTATTCGTTTTCCTGCTATGTTTAAAATAACAAAAAAAATGGATCTGGGATGTTTTATGTGTCGTTTGAAGAAATCTCTAGGTAACCGTAATTCAAAATCTAGTTGTCTGCTTTTAGCAGTCGACACACTTGAAGGTGAAAGCCCCCCATGTCGTTCCTAAAAATCGGTTTAGATGAAAATAGATTGGGTTGCTTTGTTTAAAAAAATAGAAGCATAAACAATGGTAATGCTGTCAATCATAAAAAATACTTACGACAATAAAATTCCGTGAAGAAAAAAGGAAACATGAATTTTTTCGCCATAAATTATATTTTAAGATGGTTTATTTTTAGAAAACAATCAACAGTTTGTTGTGTTGGCGCTGAGGTATTTCAAATTTAGAAAACTATGGCGTTAGTTTCAACTATTGCCAACTGAATGAAGTTGACCTGATACTTAGTCCAGATTGGCTGCAATTCTCTGAATAAGGAATTTATTATGTACATAAGATTGTGCACATAGAAGATCTTCAGTGTTTTAGTTCGTTGCGTAGTAAGCCAAAGTATGCATACGTCAATATTTTGCCAACGACACTTACATTTCACAAATTACCTGACAACAATTGACAAAAGTGTAGGTACATAGCATTTAAATTTAGAAAAACGAGACCGAAAAATATGCGAACATTTTGGTGAATTAGCGCCAGACAAATTTCATCAAGGTCAGATAACGAATACTAAAAGAAAGGCATATATAATTTAGAAATTAATATAGCTATAATCATAATCTAATCTCTTCATTTACTTTTTCATGTGTTGGTTTTCACACTAGTGAAATTTATTTTATGAACTTCTAACAAACACCCGGTGAACCCTGGAATCACTGAGACCACGGACATTCTAGATTAGGTCTTTAAGGAGGTTAGACATTTGAAACAACCTGGTTATAGAGCCTAATATGAAAGTCTGTCTACTATTTTGTTGTTTAAATTTATGTGGAACCACTCTGGAGATACATTAAACAAAAATTCGTTACGGAGTAGTGGGACATAACTTAGTCTCCCAAACAAGTGTTGTCAGCTTTTGATGACGCTTCTCCTTGGAGATTCAAAAAACGTTTTAATAATAGCACGATGTTGGCAAAGCTATGACCAATAAGCTCACAGTCAGTTGCTGAACGATTTTTGTTGCATGAGAATAATGCAATCTTCATATTTTCTGAATTTAACAATATCAAAAATTGAGCCTTAACAATCAGAGAACCTGCTGAAATCATAAATGTACAGACAAGTTTGCAAGCTACGGTCTTTCCAGTTGGCAATGTGTTGACCAAGATGCAGGAGTATAAAAATTCAATGGATTTATGTCAGGTGAACGAGTAAGCCACCCAACAGGGTCTCCACATCCAATTTATTCACCATCGTATGTTTTATTGAGATAATCTAGTACATCCCGTGCAAAATGTGCAGTTGCGCATCATAATTAATCTCAGAATAGAGTAGACAGCACAGTAATATATCGTGTGAGTTAAGTTATTTGGTCCTAAATATAAGGTAGGAAAGCAATAACTTAATAAAGTAAAGGAGTTTAGTTGTAAATAGTAACCTAATCAATTTGGGCAATTCATTAATAAAAAAATTTTGATACGATTCGTGAACAAACCTACTAGGTTAAACATCTTGCTCAATTATTTCGTTATCAATATTTTTATCGGCATTAGTGTGTAAGTTGCAAAAAAATTTTACATATTTTCTCATAAATGATGGCTCATAGGTGAACTGTATAATAAATATAAAAATTTCTAGCGTGCTTTAATTTCCTTGAAGAACATTGATGAAATTCTAACCTGGCAAAAAGTTGTCTGAACTGCATTGTTGCTCAGGTAAATCGAGAGTCCTAAACATAAAGGATTCTTTCAATAATTTTTGTATTTGTAGTGTGTGGTCATTCTGACCACTAGTCAAAACAGTACTTTCAACTTGAATAGTACGTCTGTATCTTCTGGATTCAGAATCAAATTTGCTTAGTTTTAGAGAATTAGTTTGCTTTTAACAACTTTAACTTCAATAGTATATTTACCTACAAGCCTCAATATCATTAACAGAAAATAGAATATCTTCAAAAATACAACCAAACAGGGGAATTATACAAAACAGTAAATTCTGTAACGTAACAGTAACCCTAAACCTATAAGAAAAACTGAGATGATGAAAGTCTTCTATCACATCTAAGAACGACCTAATCAAAGAAGTATGGGTGAAATATGTAGACCTTTATAACAGTCATGCGGACGAAATGATGATTGATATAGAGCCAAAAGAGTAGCAGAACATAAATAGAGGTCGAACTAGAATAGAAGAACTTGAAGTTGAAAGAGAATTTAAGAAATTAAAATACAACAAAGCAGTGTGTGGTTGTATCATTCGTTCTGAAGCACTTAAGGTACTAGGATCACGAACCTCATAAACAAAATCGATGATACAAGAATATGGCATGACGATCTTTTGTAAAAACATAGTTTTGCACCCTAACACCAAGGAGTTGGGTTTACTTCTTGATGACGACGACTTAGAGTTGTTGAAACGGTGGTGAGTGTTTAAATAAAGGTTTGATGTTGGGGGACAAAACTGTGTTTTTACATTTACAAACGGTTATAATTCCTTTGCCCAAGAAAAAAAGGAGAACACAATACAAAGACCATAGAACCGTAAGCTTTATCAGCCATCTCAACAAAAAACTAACAAGGATACTGTTGAAGATAACTGAAAATAAAATTGAAATAAACTTATGAGTAGATCAATTTGGATTTAGCAAAGAAACGTGAACCCAAGATGCAATAGGGTGTGTCAGAATGTTAGCAGAGAGACTGATGGACAAGAATGGGAATGTATGTGTGTTTTATTGAATACAAGAGATTTACAAATATAGATCAGAGTGTTTTGGCACTTTTCAGGCAATGATGTGGTTCTTGTTTTTTCTTTCGAAGACGAAAAAAGTTGTATTTTCAATTGGATACGTCCAGCTGAACTTTTGTTCTTATTTTTGAATTTTGAATTTTGAATCTCCAGCTAATCGTTGACGCATGTTTCATTTAAACATCCTGTATATTCCAAACCAATACATGTTCGCTGTTAAATGTTTCAGCGAAAATACTTGATTTTCGAAAAATCTATGTGGAAATTTTTCATTCCAAACTTTTCTTTTTTTATTAAAGATGTTTCAAATAGTTTACAATTTACACTCAAATATATTTTTTAGCAACAATAACTGTTGCTTAAGAAAAACATACTGAGTTCCTCTGTGTTATTTAAGCATCTGACAATAGTTTTTATTAAAAGTTGCATATAGCTTTTTCATGACCACCTGATATTTTTAGACACATAATAATTAAAAGCTTCCTATCAAAACAGTTCATTTATCCCCTCAAATATTCATATAATCTACATTATTCTCATATACTAAAATCCGGAGATTAATTCAAGGAAAATTCAATGTCCGTGATAAACGACAGGCAGTTTCCATTTTAGACATGTTTACAAAATATGTTTTCACAAATTGCCTTTGTTTATCAAATATTAGCTATACCGAAAATAGCACCATTATTTGTGTGAAATGTAAATCAGTTTGGAGGATAAAATAAGTGGAATAATCCTGTAAAGAACTTGACCTAAAATTCGGAGTACCGTTCTATTTTTTATGTTTAATTGGGTTGATAAAATTTATGATAACGCATATAAACTCTATTTCTCTTATTTCTGGTTTTTATGGAGGATTCTTTTACTCAATGGGCAATGAGATAACTGGAATAAAGACTGTCTATTGCAATACGGGGTCAAGTCTTGACCTCTGTACGCAGCAGGAACGAAATAGTCATTCTAGGAAATTTCAGCGCAAATATTAGACTCTCGATAGACCAATCAATAGAGATTTTTTCGTGCAAAAAATACTATCAGGATACTGCCTGTGCCATCACATTAAGAATGATTTGTAGTGATATTTTGCTACCTTTTCCACTCGCAACTATGGTTTTTTAATTTATTATAAACAATTGAAATTTATTATAAACAATTGCATGTTTATAAAATGAAAAATACTAAACTAATCTCAATAGTGTCAACAGGTGAATTGTAAAGCATGGAAATACCAATGAAAAAGCCCAGGATCGATCCGATAAGATCTTTAGTAACAGGGAAAAACAAAAAATACTGGAAAATTTAGCGGTTTTCTTTATATTATCATAACTCCGTCACTATCGAAGTTGTAGAACTGGGCTTGTGGGAACGGATAGTAATTGATATCTACCTTATGCTTGACTAAACCAGGCGCTATCGGTTTATTAGTTTTTGAATAATTGGGATCTAAAGTTTTTAGTCCACTATTCTTGCAGTGTGTCTCCATGCGACATGGATCGTCAAATATCAATTCAGAATAGAGATGTTGAAAGTAGAGGTATCATTCTACAACGCCTCTATTTTCATTTTTCATTAAATGTCTGTGAAATATACGAAAAATGTTAGCAAAAATGACCAAAATTTGTTGAGCGTATGAATGTGTTCGAGTAGTGGGGGAACACAGTTGTTGAGGGGAACTGCTAACAATAATTATTATCGACAGTAACTGTCACTCTCACAGATGGTGAAAGAATTTAATCGTTAAAAAAACTTCTATACAGAGTGATTTGTTCGATTTTATTATATCAAATGAGAACTGTTTGTTTATTAATATATTTATATGTAAATGGTTCCTCGTATTTGCTTTAATTTGTGGATTTTGGGTTTACAGAACATCGAAAGAGAGCGGTCATTAGAAAAATTCTTACTTATGAGGATTTTAAATATTAAAACGATCTATATATGTGCCTCTACGATATATTACTATACGCTTCCCCTCAACAACGGTGTTTCCCCCACTTCTTGGATACATTCATACGCTCGCCCATTTTTTGTCATGTTTGCTAACATTTTTCAGGTATTTCACAGACATTTAGTGAAAAATGAGAATAGAGGCTTTGTAGAATGACACCTCTACTTTCAACAACTTTTTCCAAAATTGAAATTTGATTATCTATGACGCATGGAGATATAATGCAAAAATATTGTACAAAAAACTTTATATCACAATTGTTCAAAAACTAATAAACCGGTAGCGTCTGGTTTTGGCATACATAAAATAGATGTAAATTACTATCAGTTCCTAAAAGCCCATTTCTACAGCTTATAAAGTGACGAAGATACGATTTTTTTTAAAAAATGCTACATTTTTCAGTATTTTTTCTTTTTCCCTGTTACTAATGATCCAATCGGATCTCGAGCCTGGGCTCATTTCATTGGTATTTTCATGCTTTACAATTGACCTGTTGACACCATTGAGATTAGTTTATTATTTTTGATTTTATAAACATGCTAAGAAAAAAAACGTAATTTTCTTGCTTCAATTGTTTATAACAAAGTAAAAAACCATAGTTGCGAGTGGAAAACATAGCAAAATATCACTACGAATCCTAGTTAATGTGATGGCACAGTCGGTATCCTGATAGTATTTTTTACACATTGTCAGTTAATTTTTGCTCTATTGATTGGTCTACGAAGAAACCAAGCAATTTTAAAACTTTTTTTGATTTCATTTTGTTGAGATCTTAAGAAATCAAGAGATTCAAGAGCTCTTAGTGAAGACTTCTTTAAAATGACATCTTTAAGACATAATTTGTAGAACTTTTTGAGTAAATCTTTGAAATGAATTTATAATGAAATATTTTTGTCTTGCCTATTGGCTGGGAAACAGACAGACAAACAAACAAAAGCTTTGAAAACAATGCTTTAGATTTTAGCACTATGCATATCTACAGGGATACAAATTTCGAGGTTGTAGTTTTCAATAACCTGACTGATTTGATCACCGTATCCCAAACATAAAAGTTTTCAAGATATCGGTCTTTGAATTTAAAAAAAAAGATGTTTTTTTAGTGTTCTATGTTCATTCGTTTTTTTTTGCTCTCATTTATTTGTGTTGCGGTATTGATCTAGTAGATAACTTGCTTTATTATTCTCGACACTAAAATTGCAGTTGACTGATCCGATTCGGTCGGAGTAGACGATTGATAGTTATAAATTGAAATAAAAATTTTCTTTCCGAAATATTTGAGAAAAAGTCGAAGACAGTCGTGCTGCAGATGTGCTTTAAAATATCTACGTTTCATTAGCCAAAAATATACAAAAAACTCATTGTTTAAACCTTCAAAATCCAAATCTTAAGTTTGTGATACGGTGATTCTTGGTCGAGTCAGTCAGAAATGATGGAAACTACAACCTCTTAATGGATATCGGTAGACTTAATCTGTGAACCTTTATATACATTTGAACTTTTTCCACTATCACAGATAGACACTTTAATTTTATTTATATGTATCATATGTCCAAATATTTTTGCTCCATTTCGTAAACATAGAGGTTTCAGTTCCCAGGTATAAAGAGATTAAACTTGGTGACTTTGCTAAAACGTCATTTTTCTTAACGCCTTCAACACCGAACGACATTAAAAATTTAATTAAAAAACACTGTTAAAACGCAGCTGGAATAAATGGTACTGTTTTGAGATCTGTAATGGAAGAAATTTGTGTTCCACTTTCTTATCTAATTAATGAGTCTTTTAAAACAGGAAAATATCCCAAATATTTTAAAAAATCTAAATCTATATCAGTCTACAAAAATAAAGGTCCGCTAGACAATATTACAAATTATCGAAACATATGTGTTCAAAGTCAGCTAGCTAAAGTTTTTGAAGCGGCTTACAACATTAGACTGAACACTTTTCTCCAGAATTATAATTTACTAATCCCCTGCGAACACGGCTTTCGGGCAAATAAATCTACACATAGTGCATTATCGGAGCTATGCAATTTTATATATGACTCATTGAACAATAAAATATTAAATATAACTTGCTTCTTGGATTTATCACGTGGATTTGACTCTATAGATCATTACTTGTTACTAGATAAACTTAACAGAATAGGCGTCATAGGCTCAGCGAATGAATGGATTCGATCACACATCACAAACCGTGAACAAGCTGTTCAAGTAGGCGAAACTAGATCCAATTTCAAGACAGTCCATACGGGGGTGCCACAAGGGTCAATATTGGGCCCTGTTCTATTTCTTATATTTATTAATGATGTTTCATTATCATGTCCCACATCTGATCTCAAAATTCTCTATGCTGATGACACAAATTTTGGTATATTTGGGAAAAGTGATTCTGAACTTGTCAGAAATGCTAATGTAGCCACTCGGGAATTTCATGACTATTTTAATTCACATGGTTTAACGGTAAATGTTAAAAAATCACAAATAATATCATTCCTACCTAAAAACAACACAAATAATTTAAGTTATTTTGTCAGGTTAAATAATGAATCTATTGATCAGACAAATTTATGTACGTTCCTAGGAATAATTGTTGATAATAAACTTACTTGGGAAAAACACATTGATTATGTAACAAATAAATGAAGTAAGACCTCTTTCCTAATGCGCCAATTAAAATTTACCGAAATTTCAATGTTCAAAATTAGCATATTTCGGCCTAACGGAGTCGATTTTGTAATATGGCCTTATATTTTGGGGCTGTTCAGTTCATATTAACAAAGTCTTATCTACACAAAAAAATTTCTTACGATCCATAGCTAGTGTTCCCCCATTAACCAGTTGCAAGCAATTTTTCATTGAGTTTAATATTTTGACGGTCCATTCATTATATATTTACCTATTAATAATGAATATTAAAAAACAAGTATCACTTACTACAAATGATCATATACACAATTATTCAACCCGTAGCAGCAATGAACTACATCAGCCATTCTCTAGGTTATCAGTTGGGCAAAATTCCCATATCTTAGAGACACTGTAAGTTTTAATAAATATAGACCAGCTGGAGGGAATGAGAAAAGTATAGTGAAGTTTGGAAAGGAGCTCTATACATACCTGTCCAGAAAAGCATACTACTCGTTTGATGAATTTTTGAAAGATGCTGAGTGACGCGGGTGGTGATTGTTTTGACAAGGCAAATAAATCATTTGTATTTGTTAAATTATTTTTTTGTAAATGCAGTGATTTTAAATGTCGAATAAAGGAATATTTATTTATTTATTTATTTATATCGGGACACACCCGGCGCCAGCGATTTTACCCCAGTTCTCCTACAACTGGCGTTTGATCAGTTGGTTATCGTCCATTACGAATTATCATATATTAGATGTGTCTATCAGAAGCTCTAGATAACGACTAAGAGCTCGGATTCTCTTCGGTAGGTATGTGCCCGGCCTTATACTTCTAAAGGTAACCTGCAATGCACCAATATTGTGAGAAAGCTAGAAAGACAGGGCAAGAGGCTATTGCACTAGATTGGGACCTGTATCTAATGCGCTATGTGCAGTATGTAGTTCGTTGGCTGCACTCCCAATCGAGTGAAATAGTGTCTTGCTCTCTCTATTCCCCACTCTTTTTACTCTTGATTCGATATTTAAGCCTTGCAAGTTACCTCCAGAAGTATATGCTCTAAGATAGGATACGCCAGCATCCGTCATGGCATTCTATGATTGGGTTTCCACGTCACGACGAGCGTTTTCGATCACCTGCTTTTGCTATTTAATATATTAATTTTCTTTTCTGTTTTTTTTTATAAAATTTATCAGTATTTCTTCAATAAAATTTCATAAAATGGTCATTAAAAATAATTATTTTTTACGAGTTCATCAGCCCGAACCTTAGACCATATTTTTTGTGAATTGTCCCTCTTTCTAGGATTTTTTTTCCTATTTGCCCCCTTCTAGGACAATTTTTTTATAATTTTCCCCACCCTATACCAAAAGCAGGGTACGCCCCTGTAAGTACTATTGTTTGCATCGTTGTAGTTAAAACTAAAAAATATCCTCTCGGATTCCATGTGGATGTAGTAACTAACCTTTCCAATTTTTAAAATAAACAAAATGTCGGGAAACAAAAGAAATTAGTTTAACTTATTCATCAAAATAGAACTTATCCGATCCCAATCGATGCCGTAACACACCGATCATATGAATAATTTACTTCACGTGCGTATATTTCAAAATCAGGCTAACTCTAATAAACAAAAAGCTGAAAATAAATCAAGAAGCTCGTGTTTGTGTACACAGTTTGTATCGCACTTTTTTCTGTGTTTACATACAAAACAACTAAAGTGTTTTACCTCTTGTCAAAACGTACATAACGCTTTCATGAAATATTGTGAAGTTGGTCCTGTTTCACTTGAACGAGAAAAAAAATAAATGAATGTTGAGACATTTGAGCAAACATAAGAGCAACGTCAGAAAATCCAGTCCAGCGTTCCATTTGATCTGCCGGCAAGATAAATACGGAATAATCCGCTAGCTGCATCCAAATACATTAAATAAAATTAATAACCTGCATTGCGAAATGTAACACATTATTTCTAGGTAACGCTGCCAATAACACACCGGTTCTGACGTTTTCGATGAACAACGAATCCAATTTGTAAAAAAGAATTTTGAAAGCGTTTCGTCTAATAAAACTGTTGTTAATTTACAATCTTGTTTGAAAGTTTCCGAACAAAAATAAATAAACGTAAGTAGACAGTACTTTCGGTAAATATTTATCTCCTTGTATACTTTCGTCTTCGTAGTCTGTTATAGCTGGTAATTATTTGTGGGTCTTATTACTTTGATTAAATCAAAAATAACATAAACGGTGGTTTTATAGAATTAGTCCATTTATCCCCACGTAAATATAAAATATTAACGAATGAAAAGATTCGGTTCACTGTGAGTGTGAGTGAGTAAAACTACAGTATCCAGTATTTTAAAAAATCTAAGGGATAGTTTTTCGTAAAATGGCGTCACCCAGTATCGACCATACTAATTGAAAGAGTGTGTGTCATGCTACGTCTACATCGTCAATAAAACATTTTTAAAAAAATATATAACCGACTTCCACCTATAACTAAAAAGCTGAAAATAATTATAACAAAATATAACACTAGCAAATAAATAACACATTCAATGTTGTTAGGTACCTACCCAGAAAGTAAAAAATGTAAACATTAAAAGGTGCTTATTCTGTGCAAATTAATTACCTACCAATCTAGTATATTTTTGAAGTCGGTGCCAAGCAAATCTAAAATCCTGCATTGTATATTTATTTACTACTTCATTAAACTTGATTGTTGCCTGGCACCGCCTTCAAAAATATACTAGATTGGTAGTGAATTAATGTGTATAGAATGAGCACCTTTTAATGTTTACATTTATTTAATTTCTGGGTAGGTTCCTTACAACATTGAATGCGTTATTTATTTGCTAGAGTTGTATTTTGTTATAATTATTTTCTGCTTTTTAGTTGTAGGTGGAAGTCTGTATATATATATATATATATATATATATATATATATATATATATTAAAATGTCTTATTTTTAACTTTTTGATTTTTTTTAACACAGGTAGTTTTCATTCTTTGTTTTTTATATTGTATGTATAACCTTAATAGACAGGAGGAGAGAAGGAGGTTCTCAATTCGTCTGTATCTATTTTTTTGAATGTTTGTTCACCGATTACTCGCAAACGGCTCAAAGGAATTTCGACCGTTTATACTGGATCCTGTTCCGGGGGATCGCTAAGTGGTCCCATATTTTTTTCATTAACATAGCTTGTACAGTTTCTTAGAAAATGGGGGAAAACTATTTTATACTTATTCTCTTATACTCTATGCCTTGGTGGAGTCGCCAGTATTACAGATATGGAAAAAAATATTAGAAACATGAGACAAATTGAAAAGATATTAGATTAGTTCCGGATTATCCCGAAGTTGTCCAATTTTTTTTAATAACAAAGTTGTATTCTAAAAACCCGAAGCATTTCAGACTCACACTCAATTCTTCTCGTAAAACTTGAGAAGTAGACAGAAACTCTTGTTAGTACTCTAGTGAGTGAGAAATAGATAAAATGTCTTCACGATTTCGATTTCATATTTTATTATTATTTTAATCTTCTTTTTTTACCTTGAAAAGGCCTTCAAAGCAGAAGTCCAAACCTTCGGAAATAAATAAGTTTCAATTCGTTTTTTATCCTGAAGTTATTTCATCATTAAAAGGATCTAACAACGTAAATTTTCTCTCTTAAAGCCTTTGGTGTTAAGTATTGAATTATGTAAATATTGTTTTGTTTTCCATACTTTCTCCAATTGTTAATAACTTTTTTCTCTAATTTCGTAGTTGCTGCCTTACGTATGATACGCCACTGGTGGTCATTATTTAAAACTTCTGTCGCCACTGCCCCTTCAAAATTCTTTTTACGTCACGATAACGTTCAATTTCCTTCAAAATTCCAGTCAGATATTTCAGTAGCAAATGTCACAATTCGGGTCGGTGTGAAAATTTTCAGAACACCGGTCCCTAATGAAGAAAATCTGAGTTTGTGAACCTGTTCATCTATTACGAAATACTGTAGTGAAATTCAAACGTAGGCGCCACAACGAACCCGAAGTCCATCGTTAAATAGCCGAACTTTCATCTGTCAAAAAAGCAACATGGCGTGTATATTGATTCGGATACCAATTAACAGTAAGAAATGATAAATTATAAGCTTAACGACTAGTTGAATTGGTTTGATATGTTTTTTTAAATGAATTTGCATGTCTTTGTGTTAATTTCCACAGTTTTTGCACATATTTTAAGCCTGATTACTCAGCGAATTTCGACCTCCACAAATGTCACCTCCACAATGCAAAAATTTTTAAATGCCTACAATTCCCGCATGCATTAACGTTATTAATCCAATAGGTATTAGAGCTTCGTATCGTATTTCTTGGCATTGTTTTGAGCACTCATTCATTTTAATTCGTGCGAATTTAATTGCAACAATTGATTTTCACTTTTCAAGGTATTTTTAAAATCAGCTGTGAACGCAGTCGTTTTCTAAAATTATCTTTGTTATTTTTGGAATTTAAACGTTTCGAAAATTACCGCATTGTTATAACGACAGCAAATTTTATGGATTTGCTAATGCTTTTATCAATGTGTTTAAAATTGTAGACGGTTAATATAATTAAATGTATTTTTTTACAACGCATATATAATTTATGAAACTAATCCGTCACGTGCGGTGAAGGTGTGTGCATTAATTTAAAAAATTCGTGTTTAGTTATTCCATCATTCAAAATTAAAAAATCAATACTATCGGGGCGTATTTAAGGCCATTCAAACCCTTTTCAAATAGTAGCGCATGCGCAGATTTCAATCAGCTGGTGCAAGGTATGAGTGCGGCAGTGTTGTCAGACTGTTCAAGAAGTCAGAGAAAGTGCACTTTTTTAATACTATTATCAGCTATAAGTCGTTCTAGAAATATTTTTTAAACGTTTGAACGTCATATGAGACTTCCTTACCTGAATATTCATTATAGAATATTTGAAACATGATTTTGGGTTGTGGTATTTGTTTGATTTTTGTGATTAGTATTAACATAAAACTTGTCTATTCTGTTGTCCTTTTTTGAACAATCTTTTTGTTTATATATTATTGTGGTTTTACGTTCTTAATATTTGATGGAATTATGTTCAATTGTGTAATTGATTAAGTAATTGATCACAGAAAATACGGTTTTATGTTTTCGTTTCTTCAATTTATAGGCAAACAATTAGTCTTTGCTCTATATAAAGGCAACACCACCAATTTTTACCGGAATTGAATGAGAAATGAATTTCAGTTGAGATTCTTTTCTTGTGATAAAAGTTTCTATAGATTTGTGTTTTGAATGAATATTCTGTTTCTTTGTTAAGAGATATTAGAAGACAGTTTATTATTTTGTTAAACTTCTGGTGTTCACTGTTAATTTTTATCTTATATAAATTTATCAGGATATGTTTTCAATGTTTTTTCTTTATTACTTTAATGAAATCATTGAAATATGAATTCTTTGTTGGCATTAGGTGAAGGAAAGGGTGTTTGTTATCTACTAAAAAGTTGAGTACTACAGATAAATTTTTCTCAGTGACTCCGATAACTCCTACCTGCCCGCCCTCTAAAAGACAAACCTTCTGGCGAGGCTCTTCACGTTCTAGTTTTTGTTTATTTTATACAGTAACAGTATTCAGTAATAAAAAAGAATTGCTTTGATAAATTTTAGTTAGCCTACGAATTCTTTCGTGTAATTTCTGTCCTAGGGTCTCTGAGATAGTTTTCCCTAGATGTCGACATTCATTTCCCGATAAACTATTAAATGTCAAAGTTCTTCTTATTTATAACTTTGTAGTTGCCGTTGGAGATACACCGATGGAAAACTTTTTCCACGAGATTTCTTTGTTTGCATAATCAAAATGTCACAGAAACCATGACTGGAAATATGTAATTGTCTTCCCCAAGACCTAGTGAACGGGCGTTTTGCCTCGAACTGCGCCCACAGAAAAATCTTGACAATTTTTCCAAGAATTTGATTTGTATTTCCAGATATTGATTTTTGAATTTTTGTAACCTCATTAATTAGGTTTTTGAAAGTCGCCTACATTTTAGTTCTAGGTTAGCAACATGTTTATCAAGTTCCTTCTTATAAAACTCTTTTTGGTCCGCTTTTGTCAATTTTAAATTGTTTCTCTCTCTCGTTTGGGCATTTATGCTTTACTTCAATATCGGGGTAATATTATGATCATATTTTTTATCATATACATTTCTTATATACTGGAGATACATGAATAGAAACAGAACTTAGGCGGTCCTAACCTATAAATAGCAAGAGTCGTCAAATCCCCCCACACCTCGAAAATTTTTTCCTGCCTTTGTCGAAATCTGACTTAACAAAGTGGGAGTCAATCTTGATAAGGTCCCTTGTAGTTTTCTATATGCAACACCCCTAATTGGCTATAGAAAGGTATAAGATTCCCTTAAAAGTTCTTATAGGGTACTCGAAGTTTCTTTAGACCACCATTTTCCGGAATTTGTTTGATCTCACATTTCGATAGTTTTGAATCTGCTATCAACGATTCGTCGTATTTATACCTGAAAAACGTAACTAATTTTTTTCGCTTACCAGATACAATCGGCTCTGTGGATGCATACCGATAACAGCTCAAGAACTGGTAGCTTCATGCGTTTATTTAGGCACTGAATTCGATAATAATGTCGTTCGAAATTATGAGGATTTTCTGTATAAAATCTATCAGGACTCCTCTTTTTTGCTCTAGATGGTGTTGTGGTGTTTGGTCTAGTCTAAGCCTCTTATAATATCAAAGTAGTTATAGCGGTGTCCTCTGCCTGCCGTGTATTGTGTTAATTCCAGGATATCCGTTCGTCAGTTCACATTTTCATGATGAAGGTCTGAGGGCCCTAATTCTTAAAATCATGTGAGACAAAATGCTCGTAATACAAATGTAATCATTCACGAATTTTGTTCTATTGAAAGCCAGATTGGTTGTGTCGCATTTGACTTTACATTATATGGTGTAAACTTCATTTTTGTGAGGTTTCATGCTACTAACATCATAATTTGACTGACAGACCATGCGGTTTTTAGAATTGTGCCCCTGATGTTTCTGACTTAGTTGACTAGTGTTTTTCTTTTAGAACAGTTTGAAAAACTGTCGTGATAATATCGTCTCATTAGTTAGCACAATTTTTTGGTGAATAAACTTCATTACAAGTTGAGTATATGCATATAATGCCATCTTTCAACTTGATTATGGACTATTGCCCCTTCAATGGATATTTAACCAAATCGAAGTCTCTAGTAACTCGTTACCTATAGATGACTCCATTCAATTGGAATTTAAATATTTGTTTGAAATAAATAAATGTTTTAGATTTCGGTCTTTTGAGGGTAGCACAAAGGAAGACGGGTCTCGACTAAAAACGACATATCATGCGTTCAAAGTATATATAAACTCTCAAAAGATTAGTAAAATAACTATTTTTTGGAATTATGTTTAACATATTTTACATTATTCCCCAAAGGTAAGTGGTTAATACACTAGTTCAAAAGATTCCCAATTTTCGAAGTGCATAAATAAAAATGAAATCAAAGTACATGAACGAATCAAACTTTCGTCAATATCATATGTATGTCTGTCCATTCGTCATTAAACTCACCCAAGGCCGTAGCCAGCGGGGGGTTTCGGATTCGACCCCGGCCCCTTTTCCCGAAACTTGGAATTGAAGCTTCTATTCCAAGGAAGTCACATTTTCTATAAAACATATTTTTTCATTTCATGCATCTTAAAAAAAAACATTAAGAGTCGTCAACCCCCCATAAAAAAATTGTGGGCTCACCCTATAAACCCGTTAACTTTTGTTGAAATTCTTGTAGTATAATGAAATCATATTCTTTTATCTAGTATTTAAAATTCAGAACGATCCTGAGTCTACTCGATAATAATTTTGAAATTAAAATTATCTTAGCTTAAAATGCCCTATAACTTAATTTGGGTCGATATTGTAAAAACGGATATTGTTAGGTCAATCCAAATATGTCAGACGAGTAAGGAATATTGGCTTCAAATGTATATTTTTGGGATGATTTCCAAATATTAAGTTCAATATGTTAAATGTTCGAATTTTCAATTTTGACTTTGCATCGTACTTGGTGTTAACTGAAACAAAAATCAATTGCAATGGGAATTAATTTGGAAGAAAATTTGATCAGTAATGCTAGTGAGAGTTTGTATTTTTCTCAAACCAACATTAGCCCTTGTAATTGTAATTAACTCATTTACCCCATTTTTTCTGTTGAATGCACTACAATTATGTTATTTCTTTTGATTTGTTGTACTTCGGTGATTTTCGGATTTTGAATGTACCCTGTAATGTGTTGAATGAATCGCGTTACGTTCATTTGGCCAATTGTTGAGAAGATAAATGTATAGAACGTGTTCCGGACGGGGGATTTTTCCGATTTTTCTCGGCCAAAAATCGAAAAAAAAACTCAAGCAACTATTTTTTAAAATTTATATCTTTATTTTTACAACATTGGCGATAATTTTCGAGAAGTGATAGTTTATTAGGTATAATTTAAAAAAGCGGAAGATTAAATTTGTTGCACTACTAATTTTTGCCAAATTGTAATATAAAAGATTTTCTTAATGTCACCCTATTAACCTCTGTTCACCGATTTGAAACTGAATTTGTAATACATCAGTCTGAGACTTCCGTATAAATTCGGAAAAAAGGGCTTGTTTGCCAGCAATTTTAGCATATTACAACAAATTTATAAACCATTGACAAGTTAATACTCTTTTTTTAAACTGTAATTGTGAAAAAAAATTTAAAGGGATAAATTTCGTCTTTCACTTGTTTCAAGCATGCATAATAGGTAAACAATCATTTACCGAAAAAAATTTGCATAGCATATATATTCAGAAATTACTAAGAGAACGTCCACTTGAGGGGTTCTAAAAAACAAAATTGTGGGTTTTTTAATTCTTTACAAATGGTCAATTGAAAATAACGCGATCTATTAAGTACTTTCATGATAGAAGCAAAAAACGATAAATAATTGAAAAAGATCCGACTTCAATGCATAATACCAATAATGACACTTAAAAGTAATAAATAATTTAATTGGGTATTCTAAAAGAAAAATGTTATGTGTTCTAGAAAACTGTATTGAAGTTGGTGCCAAGTCTGAGAAATACATATATTTTACATAGGAATACTAGGGGACCCGACAGAGGTTGTTCTGCAAAACTTGACTTGGATCTATTAGCGCGTTCAGCAAATGCCTTTTTTAAATTAGAATTCGATAAACTGTATGCTAATGTCAAAAAATAAATAAAAAAAACATCTTCAAAAATAAAATGAATTCATAGAATCCGATCTTAGTGCCACCTACCGGCTCCAATTGTGAATCTAAATCATCCAGGGACCCACTCAAATGTACACAAAAAAATTTATTAAAAATAGTATCTAGCCATTTAGGAGGAGTTCAATGACATAAACATGAACAGAAGAAAGATACAAATAAAGATAAACAACTTTATGAATTAAATTATTTCTGTTATTAATTAATAAAGCTATTTATACGCTACGTTAAACATATATTTTTTAGGTTTTGCTCTAACTTCAACCAAAGTTTTATTAGAACATATATTTTTCGTTTAAAATGTTCAATTGAATTATTTTTTACTTTTTAGTATCATTTTTGTTATTATGCATTGATGTCGGTAATTAACAAAAAGTTACTTTTTTAGGTTTTTAGTGATATACTGGCATAATTGCCTACATTTTTCAATTCTTCTTAACTTTGTTTCAAAACATTTTTCGATATTGACAGAATAGGGCTACTTTACTATTAGACAAAATGCCTTTTGGGCAACTCTATAAATTATTTCTTATATTAACATTTTTTAACCACCCTGTATAACTACAGTTCTTCTCCACCCTTTATTATAACCATTAGATATATGCAACTGCTTATGGGCTACCAAATATGGCAGTTTTGTTCTAATATTTTTTAAATCACGCTATGCAACTATAATTCTCCTCCCGCATATATATATATATATATATATATATATATATATATATATATATCAATCACCCTGCATCTGCTAATGGGTACTCAATGTAAGATTTTTTTTAATTATCCTGTGTAACTATAATTCCACTATACCTTATATCCCAACCATGTAACTACTAAAGGACTACCCTCCCTATGTTTCAACTAACATGTATTCAACTGCTGATGGGTTACCTGATATTATTTTTTCTAACCACCCTGTATAACAATAATTTCTGTCCACTCCACCCTATATTTTACCCCCCCCCCGTGTATGTGCAACTGGATGGGGCAGCCAATAACACATTTTGAACCTTCCTGTATAATTATAATTCTATCTATCTATTGAGGTAACAAAGTTCTTTTTTGAATTCGGTTACTTTTTATCATTTTTGATGAAAGAATCCTTATACTCAGATTATGGAGAATATATGTTTTACTAATCTTTGGTCTACTCTAAAGTCATGGTGCAGGTTACATTTTTTTACATGAAAAAATTCCTACTGATTAAGCTATTTTGTATGAAAGACCAGTTAACTCATCTAGAGGAAAATATGAAAATATATATCGATTGATAAACCCGGTAGACATCAAGATGTTTTAAAAATAAAATAATCAACTTCTTTGAAAACAACTCTCAATAGTTTTATTTTCAATTGGAAATTTTCTTTGATAAATTTTGTTATTATTATTTTTAAGACCCTTTATACGTCTGGATGTCATAAATCTTGTCTCTGATTGATAAAGACGCCCATAGGGAAAGTCCGTTACGTCGATTCGGCAACACGGCAACACCCCCGTTTGACATGTTTCACCCGCACACAGGCGAGTCTATCGAATCCCATGACATTTGTCTATACCAAAAACAAAACTGCGACATCCCCAAAAAGATAATCATTCGTAACCTCGATAGATTTCCCGTTTAACTGTGTTTTGTCATGTTACGCAAATAATTTAAAGGTTTTTTTTGTGATCATGTTAATTTTGCAGGCCCAAGGAGTTGAGTTGGGAGGGCCATTTAGATTCCACCGATCAAAATAACAACATAACCATGACATCCGAGGATCTATTACAACCCGGGCACGTAGTGAAGGAGCGATGGAAGGTGAGTGGATTTTCTTTTTTTTTTCATTTTCAATTTGATAGATTTGTTTGTGATAAAATTTGAGGCCTACTTGATTCAGGTTCTTAGATGCTACTCAAAATTACTCTCGAGAATATTAATGGCAGATATGTAAATGAAAATCGAAAGTATCGAGAAATCTAATAAAACTTAACGACATGTAATGTATAAAAAAATTCAGATGAAAAAACTATTGATTTTGTTTAGACAGGCAATAGATACAATGCGAACTCTATTGAAGAGTATTTTTGAGAACTTTTCAAGGTCATTTCAAGATATTTTATTTCTGAACTTTTAAATATTGTGTCAATACAACTTCATTTATTTTGAATGGAAAATCATTTAATACAGTGCAACACTTTGAAATCTTCATTATTTTACGAATTTGTATTCAATTTTTTTAAATTATTAAACATATAAATGTCTGTTTTATGTAGAAATGTTGAAAATAGATAAGCAAGGCCTACTAAATAAAATATAACAAACAATTTTATAAAGTACTTTATTGTGAAATTTTGTATCAATATGTTAATTAATAATGGAGCAGTTAACAGTTATGTGTAGAAAGAATTAATGTAAATTATATGGTTTTTCTAATGATAGTGAAAAGTTAGTGGGAAGTATTTTATTTAATTCATATTCAAATGAGTAAATAATTTAATAATTTCAGCCGCTAATTATCTATTTAAATAAAATAAATAAATAGGTACAAACTAAAAATAAAATTGACATTTGTTGTTGTTTGATAAATATCATTAAATGTTTTGTGTGGATCACGGTACTTTCAATTGGGGACTGGTAGAAATTTAAAAAATCCCAATAAAGGTTTTTTGAAAACTGATTCGGCTATTTTTCACGAAGAAATGTAGAAAAGAATTTTCAGGACTATAGTAGTACGAGCTTCGTGGATTTTTACAACACCGGAAACTTCTCGGAATTCTCCAGAAGGTCAAAGAATCGCCGAGAAATTTCCTTCAACGACTCTCGAGTTCTTCGAGAACTTTATCAAAGCGGGTCACATTGCTCCCTCTTTAAGACCATTTCGTCCCGTAATGTAACAGAATCCGCCCTGGTGTGGCGATATTTGCATGACTTTCCATTCCGACCACGGGACGTTTGGTGGAAGTAACGGTCTTTGAATCTGGGCTGCGAATATCGAGACAGCATACAAGAATGATGATGCCACTGAAGATAGTTTCCATCATACTTCTCACCAACCTCCAATTCAGTCCATCCAACACACAGGCTATCTTTGGGACCGCCAATTTGATCACGTTCTTCTCCAACATCACAGTCCTCTATTCTACCAGAGTCTTCCAAAGATCACTTATGTTGGCTCGACCTGTGAGAATGTTTTCGTTGCCAAATAGAAGATATCTCTGGTACCCATTGGTTTTTTATCTTCCAGATGAAGGACCTACCACACACCTGACACCACTGTAATGTTTTTATTTTCACACTCGGTTTCCGTTCAGTTTTGGGATTTATTTAAAAACACTGTCCAAGTCACTATAATTTATTTCCACAACTTTAATTTATATTCACAGAACTATTTACAATTTATTTTGAACATCTGACCTTTACTATACGGCAATTGAATACTGAATGAATCCTTCCGTCAGCTCTCCGTATTTATATATTTCTTCTCGGAATTCTCCAGAAGGTCAAAGAGGAGCCGAGACATTTCCTACAGTGACTCTCGAGTTCTTCGAGAACTTTATCAAAGCGACAGACGAACGATATTTCGGATTCCACGAAATATCGGATGAATTCCTGTCACATTGCCCCTTCTTAAGACCATTCCGTCCCGGAATGTCCCAGAAACCTTACTGGTGTGACGTTATTTCTCCGGATTCTCCGGAAGTCAAAGAGCCGCCGAGAAATTTCCCTCAATGACTCTCGAGTTCTTCGAGAACTTTATCAAAGCGAGCCGCTGGCCTCGTGGCGACAGACATACGATATTTCGGATTCCACCAAATAACGGATCAATGCCGATTTCACGAAATATCGGATGAATTCCCGTCACAATAAATTCCAATACGTTCGACTTATTTACAAGGATTCATAACCAGCAGATGATCGCCGAAGCTATCTACTCCCTTCTCTCCGTCTACCGTTACTTGCCTTTTAAAGGCTTATAGCTGATCTAGTTCTTTCTCGGTCTGCTTCTGGTACGCTAACGTATATAATTTTTAATTCCGCAATGCATTCTAAATCGGGAATCCTTTTTTTGTCGGCATTGTTTATTCGCAATATTAGTTTTTATGTAAGTTGATGAATTTCTTGGTTTCCTATTTATATAATGTTATAATAATAGCTTATTATGCATACTTTAGATGGGCAAAAGACGAAAATTCTCTTATTGAGGGGTTATTTATTAATTTATTTATGTTATTATTTGTCAATGTAAAGGGTGAGTAGAATAGAACAAAAATTCTGTCAATTTGGCACTTTCAATGATCTTGCCAAACCTGGGACATCAAAAATGAATGACGAAAAGAAATTGGTTATTTTTTCTGAGTTCTTTGGGAATGACACTTCAAACTTGAAAGTCTGTATATTTCGTCCAAACGTTTCAGGGATCTAAATCAGGGACACCTACAAGAGAAGTAGCTGGTGATAATGATATATAAGTGAAACAATGGCATTGAGAATTTTGAAAAAAAAAAAGAAATATAGGTATAAAATTAAACTGGTTCAGAAACTAAATGACGACGTTCCTGATCGTAAGATTAGAATTTGGTTACGAATAGATGCCATGGGAATCCGATGTTTCCCAAAAATATTCTTCTCTCCAATTCAGTGTCCTATTAAAGTGAACTTTTGGGCTGGCATAATAAATAACAGAATATTGGAACATATTTTTTTGAAGCGGCATTAATTGGAGCGTGTTTCTTGGATTTTTTTACAAAATGTGTTAATACTTGAATTAAGACAATTTCCTGGTACCGGTTACCCCATAGACATTAGTTGAACATTATGGTTTTAGATGGGACTACAACACATTATGCTGCAGCAGTACCAGCTTATCTCAATCAAGTTTTTTCGCTTCGTTTTCCGATCTATGGCGATTTAACGCTATTGGTTTATTTTTTGTGGGGCTATTTAAAATTAAAAACTAAAGTAAACCAACCAATACTGATGATTTAAAACACCGAATAAGGTAAGAACCAAAAGCGTACCCAGCTTTTGGTTTAGGGAGAGACAAATCAGAAACAAAATTGTTCTAGAGAGGGGCAAATCAAGAGCTACCCCCTTGCCCCCCTCGATACGCCAATGGCAAGAAATTAATCAAATCAGCGCAGAGATGTTGCAAAACAATGTCGAAGATTTGCGGCACTCTATTTTGTCAAGAAAATTTCGATAGCCAGATTGTGTATATGACTTATACTTATACTTATTATACCTACAGTTATTGTCAACATTGTTAGTTACTTCAAACTTTATTTCTTTCTTTTTCATCATCATTTTTCAACTTAAACACTTGAAAATTGTATTTTCTTATTACCAACGTCCATAAAAATTAAAAAGTCCTATATTAGTGAATAGAGAATTGAAAACCCTTTTATTATACTTGGCTTTATATTTATATATATAAAATATAAAGCCATTGACAAGGAAGTCGGAATAGACTTTGAAACGTTTGGTTTTCCTTCAATATACGTCGTTTTATTTCGATTGAGGTGTTATTGTCCAAAAAAACATAATAGTAAACATTAATAGTAGAAGAAAACCAACATCAACATGTTCTAATAATAAAACATGACTAATTGACATAAAAGTCAACATTTTTTATCAATGCGTTTTTGTTTTTTTAACAAAAAAAAAACTCATAAAATCGGTAACAATAAGCCTTTTCATATTCGAAAATTTTTAGTGGGCATGCGTCAACTTCTGTCATTTTTTTCGGGCAAATAAACATAGTTTTTACATGCCAATGGTGTGAAAACTGCTCGAAAAAAATTACTAATGGGAACAATTTTTTTTCCAATATGAAAAGGCCTATTTAGTTTTTTACCTTTTACACAAAATCCACCCGTGAAACCGTGTTGGCTACTATGGACAATGTTGAAAAGAAATGAAAAACCTACAAAATGAGCTAATATACGCTCCACTTCGTTAATTGGTTTCTTAGATAATAGAACTTTTACCCGAAATTACAAAAAAATAATTGCTTATATATTTTGTCATTTTATAGCTAAAACATTCTTATTAACTGAAGCGATAGATTTTCTTGTACTTATTCATCCCCCGTAGTTTTTGCAAAATTTCAGTCAATCCTATGGAAGACATATTTTTTTGAAAGACCATATTAGCTCATCGGATGACCCTATTATTATGAATAAATTACTGTTGGAAAGTAGAAGATTTGATCCAGAGAAAATTTAAAGTATCATTGTTATCAGTATTGAAATTATTTGGTCATTCCGTATCAATTATACCGCCATATACCGCCAACAATCATAAAAACCAGACGTAAATAAATGGGTTCAAACCAACAAACACCTTATTGGTACCGTTGTTTTCTTAACTTTAGAAAGAAATGTAATTTTTTTAATAACTGTTAATTTTCGATATAGGACATTGTATACTCTCTTCGAGGTGTCATTCCTTTGTACGCAAGACAATATATATTATATATCAATATAATACATATTGTTTCTGGTTAGGGAACCTTCATCAGTTGCGCTTCCCACAATTGAATGTCCTCTCGAACACTTCTTTATGCATTTGATGCATTTCGTTAAATTTGAAGACGCGAGATGTCGGTCTTACATCTCGCGTCTTCAAATAGGACGATGTACATGAAAAATACTTAGAATTCAATACAGAATTCAAAAATAAAATAAAAGACAAATTTTTCCATTTGAAAAAATGAAGTTGATGGTCGCAATTTCTTTTTGACCCACGCTGTATAAATGAGTTTATCATCACAAAAACCTCAGTCCAAGAAAAAAACGACGTGTCCCAGCGTTTATCCAAAAAAAAAACCCTGAATTTTAAATGAATTTGTTCCAACCCACGCGTCCTCACAGTATGTAAAAAATTAGCAAAATGGAATACCTAGACAACATTTAGATAGAAAATGATGAGAATGATGGAACAATCATGCATAAAATACTAAATAAAAACGAAAATTAGCCTTTTGTATTCACTGATCTTTTAAAACATAAGTAAGTAATAGTAGGTTCCTTTGTTTAAACTTTTAGTACATTTCATATTTTATTATTATATAAAAATTAAAGGCTGATACAACTTGATAATAGTTAATAATACAAAAAATATGTTATTCTTATTTAGTTAAGAATGCAATTTTTATGTTGTTCAATTCAGATTCCTGTTAAGTTTTTTATTAATAAATAGGTACTAATTTATGACAAGCTAACTTTCTTTAGATATATATGTTTTGATCTTTTTTGAAACATTTACAAATGGAAAAAATTTGCATATTAAGATTGCCCGTTATTATCATCTATGTTTAAAAGGAGTTTAGGTACTCCATTTTACTAAATTTATTACATCAATCGATATTATGCATTAAGATTATTTATTACAAGGATACCTACTTATGAAACTCACAGGTACCCGCCTTAGCAATTTTTCGAATGGACTCGTTCGGAAAAATTGATAGGGAATGATTAAATATTTTCAATACTTATATGTAATTATACTTTATATTTTGGCAAAGTGAGATGAGGGGTATTTGGATCAACTCTTCTACTTTCCAACGGTAGTTTATTAATAATAGGGTCATCAAAAAAATATGTCTTCCATAGGATTGACTGAAATGTTGCAAAAACTACCGGGGCTGTATTTATTTTAGAACATGAATTGAGTATGAGAAGATCATTGTTTCAGTTAATAAGAATGTTTTAGCTATAAAATGAAAAAATGTATAAGCGATTATTTGTTTTTTTTTAATTTCGGGTACAGGTTCCAATATCTATGAAACGAATTAACGAAGTTGAGCGTATAGGCGCTCATTTTGTAGGTTTTTCATTTCTCTTTAACATTGCCCATGTAGCAAACACGGTGTCACAGGTAGATTTTGTGTAAAAGGCAAAAACTAATTAGTTACCGACTTTTCGCGGTTTTTTGTTATCAAACAAAAACGCATCCATAAAAAATGTTGTATTTTATGACAATTAGTAATGTTTTATCACTAGAACACGATGATGTCGGTTTTGTTCTCCTATTAATTTTGTTAGGTATTTTCATAAATGACCTGGGCTATAGCGGTTAGTAAGATTTTCCATGCATACGGTTTTTTTGGACTTCCATTGGAAAGCTGTATTTAGACTGTTGATTCTTCCGTGATCTCAGTTGCGCTTCGGTGTTTTCAAATTTTGTAAACGTGGTTATGTTTTCTTTTCATATTCAGTTGTTAAAACTACTTGAACCCTGTATTTAGAGGAGGACTTCTTGGGAACAATAGCACACCTGAGGAAAGGTCTGTATTTGTCAAAGCTTCCAACAATGGCAGTTATAAGCTAATAGAAAATTAAAACCTTCTCAAAGAAAATTACAAAAAATGTACACTGTGATATTAAAATGTTTCATAATTTTATCTAATAATTACCGTTGAGAACTAGTCTGATTTAGATCCTGAATTGTTCCAAAGATATGCAGTATAGAGACTTTGCTCAAATGTTATTGCCCACATGTCCACACATACAACGTAAAGATGCCTTAGTTATCATTCAGAAAAGTACCAGAACACGAAAAAAGTGTTAAAAAATTCAATCAAATAGGAAAAATTTTAAACTATTACGTTAAAAACAAGTGAAAAATTAAAAATTCCAAGCAATATTTTTATTTTGTTAAAAGTATTTCGTTATGATTTTTTGTTGAACAATAAATGTTTGTAGAACTACAATCATTATACTCTCTTCGAGGTGTCATTCTTTTGTACGCAAGACAATATCTAAAATATATTGTTTCTGGTTAGGGAACCTTCATCAGTTGCGCTTCCCACAATGGAATGTCCTCTCGAACACTTCTTTATGTCTTTGATACATATCGTTAAATTTGAAGACGCGAGATATAAAGACCGACATCTAGGATTTTCTATGTGCTAGTTTCCCCGAAAATCCCAGATGTCGGTCTTTACATCTCGCGTCTTCAAATTTAACGATATGTATCAAAGACATAAAGAAGTGTTCGAGAGGACATTCCATTGTGGGAAGCGCAACTGATGAAGGTTCCCTAACCAGAAAAAATATATATTATATATTGTCTTGCGTACAAAAGAATGACACCTCGAAGAGAGTATTTAATATCTCCAACAGGTGAAGTTAACCTGAAAATTTCATCTTGACATTCTAGACTAGGAGTTACGGGTAACAGCAATTACATGGAACGCCTCCAGATCCGGAACCTCTATGTGCTAGTTTCCCCGAAAATCCTAGATGTCGGTCTTTACATCTCGCGTCTTCAACTACAATCATTATACTTACTCACTTGTATTTTTTTGTTGTAGGTTGTGAAAAAAATTGGCGGCGGTGGCTTCGGGGAGATTTACGAAGGCTTAGACTTAATTACTCGAGAGCAAGTCGCTCTAAAAGTGGAATCGGCTAGACAACCGAAACAAGTACTGAAAATGGAAGTAGCTGTGTTAAAAAAACTCCAAGGGAAAGAACATATTTGCAGGTATGCTAGAGCTATCTTTTTCAATTTTAGAAGTTTAACAATTTTAATTCATATATTTTTTTTCTTAATGGTTGGCCTATGGGATATGCCTGGATTAATTTATAAAATGTTTGTTTTTATTTCATAGGGGATTTCATTTTTTGGCATAGGCTTTGTGAACTAAAACAACTTGTATCACTTGCATTTCCTTGAAGTATATCTCCAAATTGCTCTAACAAATGTTCTAATTAACATGGGCATCATAGTCTAATTACAGTTAAAGCTTTACCAAACCTATTGCAAAAAACGGTCAGATTACACTTTTAGCCATAAACCCTCACTGTTTAGGCCATTCAATTAAGAGGTGTTTTAATTCCTACTAAAAACTCTTGCAGAAACTCTCCGTTTATTTGTGGTAAATGATATCACTTAAATGGCCTCGACCACTAGGGTTACAAATTTCCATTCTTTAGAAGTTAGGCTTCATTTTGCCGCACATTAGGTACTCTGTTTCGTGAATAGCGTCGAATACTCTATTTGAACACTTTAACTTTTGGAGGATTCCTCACAGGAAATAAATTCCTGTTTTTTTTTTCGGCTTTTAGCCCCCATCCAATATTGGAAACATGAAACATAATATTAATACCTGTGGGGCGAATTTTAAAACGAAACCTGTTAGTGGAAAACCGGTTATATAACTTTTAGCCCAGCAACAAATATGTTTATCAATATACATAATACGGTTTTGATAATATAATTTGATATGCCAAAACATCTGGCAAATACCTATGTATCTTCCTGCTGGTAAATTTGTTATAAGTTCATTAGGTTCTTCCAAAATTGTATCCATTTTCTTTAAAAAAATTACAGCTATAATTAATTATCTCTTACTGAAGCATAGTATTTGATCCTGTAGTATTATCTTTGCCTATTACAACTGCATTAAATATTATTACGTTACATATTTCTCCTCATTTTCAACACAACCCTCACTATCTAAGTGAACACTCTTGAAACTTGACACCAATAGTTTTTATCGTCAGGAGAATCACTTCCGTTATCCACAACAACTGAATGGCATGTTTTGCCCTAAATCACTTCTGACAGGTCTAATTCAATGTGCAGCTGATTTCATACTAAACAGTACTATAATTTTGAAGATCAGTGTTTTCTTAGAGGCTGCAGGCAACCAACAATACGTAAATTACAAAAAAATATTACCATTTTGAAATATCTGAGGTAGGCGGTCCCACATTAGTGACGCAGGATTAAAAATATTACACAGATCTTCATTGAATGTCATAATGTCCAGCTTAAAAAGTTAAGAAACGTGGCTGTCTTGTCTGACTTTCTATATTGGGTTATGCCAGTGAATATTTCTTGTTTATACAATGAATCACCATATGGGATGTAAGGTAACGTTAATGGCTTTAATAGTAATTTTTGCATTGCAGATTTATTGGCTGTGGTAGAAACGATAGGTTTAACTATGTAGTGATGCAATTGCAAGGTCGCAACTTGGCCGAACTGAGGAGGGCCCAACCGAGGGCGTCTTTCAGTTTGTCGACGACTCTGCGACTCGGTTTACAAATACTTAAGGCCATAGAAAGTATTCACTCTGTCGGCTTCTTACATCGTGATATTAAACCTGTAAGTAAAATTAATTTTTAATTATTAGATTAAGTGACAACTAAACTGAAATCCGTAATTTGGTATTTTTAACCGACTTCCAAAAAGGAGGAGGTTATCCATTCGTCGTCACGGCTTGGGTAAATTTGATAATTTAAACTGCATTGTATTAAGGAATACAAAAGGTACAATAAAAGTTTCTATAACCTGAGATTTACAGTTTTCTAGAAAAAAAAAACAGTTATTAAGGGACTACATTTCAGTGAATTTCAATAAATCTACTAAATAAATCTCTAAAACGGCTCAACCAATTTGAGTATTTTAAATTTTATTCTACAAAGAGATGTTCGAGCTTGATTCCGTATAATTATCTATAACGTAAAACATACCGTTTTTCCGAAAATCGTAAAGATATTTGCAAAAACACAGTATTTACTTTGATGTATGTCAAATTTTCATCATAAATATTTAGCTTAAATGTCAAGATATGCCATGAAAGTATAATCGTACAGATGTTTGTAACGGTTTTCATTGCAGTCGAGTGAAATGGCACTAAATATTCCGTTAGTGTATCGAAGAGAAAATTGTTTAGGTAAGCGATGTTTTCTATATGGTATACGGTGGTAGGTGTGTGCGTGCATCGAAATTCAAGCAGCAAGCAATGTACACAGTTGAAATATTAGGCGAAGTAGAATTACAGTTAGACAGGTGGGTTCAAAAAATCGTATAAACAAATGTGATATCCATATACAGGGTGAGTTTTTTTTTTGATGATCAGTATGCTGATCTCGGAAACTAGCGGAGATTGAGCAATGGTTAAATTGGGAAAGATTTGCAGTTTTACTGGCCCAATTTAATGACACTTTTGGATTTTTGTAAAAAGTCATGGCTTACTCGATATTTTGAAAAAACGAAATTCTGTCGATTTACTCAAATCTCTCTAGCGCTTTTGTTTTTGATTTTATAAAAAAGTGTAAATATCAAAATTGAAGGGAATTGTATTCCGAATATGTTTGTCATTTCCTCGTTTGCGTGACAGCTCTCGTTTTCGAGATATGACACAAACTTATCTTTTTTTTAATGGAAACCATAGTTGGTTATGACTTCAAAAAATCGGACATTTTTTGAGTTTTCATCGATATAATACTCAATATAGTTATTCATAAAAGTAACGGAGTTATGGATGCTTTTCTCTCTTATTTTCACTTTTAACATAGGTAGCCATGAAAAAGATTGATTTATTAATACTATTCCAAAAAACATTGAACGATTTTACTATTAGGTATATCAGATATAACGAAAAAACTAAATAAGTAGGTACTTACTAAAAACTCAAGAAATTAAAGTACATTTTAATGGTTACAATTTATGTTCGAAAAGTCCACCATTGTTATTTAGACAAAAATTTCATCTTTTTAAGAGTGACATTACCGATTTCCTCACAGACCGCCTATCAATTTCTTCAATTGCTTGTAATACCGCCTCCCTTAGGTCATCAACTGTCTCATATTTTCTTTTGTATACTTTGTTTTTTAGCGCACCCCATAAATAGAAGTCTATAACTGCCAAATCGGGAGACCGGGGTGGCCAATCGCGTGGGCCATTTCTTCCTATCCAAGAGTTTGGATAGATATTATCTAAGTGTTGTCTTACTGATAACGAGTTATGAGCAGGTACTCTATCATGTTGGAACCACTCAATTTCTAAATGAGTTCTCAAATTCAAATTATGCAACATGTCTTTAAAAGTGTATTGCAAGAACTGCAAGTAGCGCTCCCCAGTAAGTGATTCGTCATAGATAAAAGGCCCCAGAATAGTAGACCCTATGATACCACACCAAACATTAAAACTAAATTTTATCTGGAGTCGTCTTTGTTCTACATGGAAAGGGTTTTCTTTAGCCCAGATATGCTCATTGTGTTTATTGAACAAACCGCCGTTAGTAAATCTAGTTTAATCTGACCATAACACCTTTAATGGAAACTGTCGATTGTCAAGGCACATGTCTCTAAACCATGTACAAAACAAAATACGTCGATGTTCTTCACCAGCATGCAAAGTTTGAGAAACTGAAACTTTGTACGGGTGGAACTTGTGCGCTTTCAGTACCTTAACTACAGTTCGTTGAGATGTGCCAGATTCTGCCGCTATCTCACGAGTTGATGTAGATGGATTTTGATTTACTATTGCCAAAACATTTATTTGTGCTGCTTCGTTAATTTGATTACGTTCCTTTGGTGGTTTAGTAAAAGATCCATGTAAACTATCGTAAAGCCTCTTAAATGTACATAGAGCAGGTTGACGACGATTAAAATATCTGTAAAAGAATTCCTCAGCTGCACGAACTGAATTTTTATGGCATATGATATAACATTCCACCATATTCAGTTTTTCTTCGTTAGAATATTCTATTTTATCACGAAAACTTGTCAATATTGACTTGTCAGTTCAGTACTACTAATGGAATTACTCTCAAATGAGGAAACGTTAAAGTGAAAACAATCTTTTTCATGGCTACCAACGTTAAAAGTGAAAATAAGAAAGAAAAACATCCATAACTCCATTATTTTTATGAATAACTATATCAAGTATTATATCGTTGAAAAGCTCTAAAAATGTCCGTTCAAAAAAAGATAAGTTTGTGTCATATCTCGAAAACGAGAGCTGTCACGCAAACGAGGACATGACAATCATATTTGGGATACAATTCCCTTCAGTTTTGATATTTACACTTTTATAAAATCAAAAACAAAGTAGCTAGAGGGATTTGACTAAATCGACAGAATTTCGTATTTTCAAAATATCTAGTAAGCCATGACTTTTTACAAAAATCCGAAAGTGTCATTAAATTGGTCCAGTAAAACTGCAAATCTTTCCCAATTTTTCCGAGATCTCCACACTGGTCATAAAAAAAACTCACCCTGTATAGAATGGTTGAAATATAAGGTGAAATAGAAGTTATACAGGGTGGTTCAAAAAATGTTGTATTGGGTTAAAGTTAATAATTATGTGGACAATATAAACAATATAAATTAGCGAGAGAGATGGAGAGATATGAATACGCTAAAATAATCAATAGAATTGTACCTTAAATCGGATAAAAAAAATATGTCAGGAAATAGTTATTGATTGCACACGGATCTTATTTTAAGCCAGTTGAAGTCGGTTCTTTTTTAAATATAAATAATTTGGTTACAGTTGCAATCAAGATGTTCCTAGCATTTTATGGACTATATTTTTTCCATCTTTTCAGAGTAATTTTTCAATGGGTAGACTGCCATATAATTGTAGAAAAGTTTATATGTTAGATTTTGGTCTCGCACGACAGTACACAACGGCCACCGGCGAGGTGAGGGCTCCAAGAGCGGCAGCTGGTTTCCGTGGTACTGTTCGTTACGCTAGCATCAATGCACATAAAAATAGAGGTAAATGATTTGAGGAAGTTTTATTTTTATCTCTACTTATACGATACTAATTTTAGAAATGGGTAGGCATGATGATCTGTGGAGTCTGTTCTACATGTTGGTGGAATTCGTCAATGGACAATTGCCTTGGAGGAAAGTCAAAGACAAGGAACAAGTGGGACTTATGAAGGAGAAGTACGATCATAGATTGTTGTTGAAACACTTGCCGTCCGATCTCAAGCAGTTTCTCGATCACATACAGAGTCTGGAATATGCAGATAAACCAGATTATCAGGTATTGTCCTCATCTTTTTATTTTGACTTAAAAAGGCAAAATCATTTATTAAAAAGCGCAATGTTTAATAAGACAATTGGATTGAGAACATTCATTTGAAAATATGTAAGATTTTGGTGTAAACCAAACCTCAATTTTCAGAGAAGTTTGTTGTATAGACCAGAACGTTTGTGTATAATGTGTCTTCTGTACTTAGAATAAGATTCTAACAAGACTGTGTCTATACATGAAATATTTTTTGAATATATTTGTGGTGGAGTAAATAGTTAATGATCTAGAATACAAAAAAAACAGTTTTTCGAATTTTTGTATAAACACTCATGATCCAAAACTACTAGCAGGATTTTTATAAAATTTGGTGTGGATATCACATTTCGAGGGCAAAATAGAGGAAAAAAAAACGGAAAACACACATTTTAACCTAAGTAAATGCTGTCTGCCAAACCTAAAATACATCACGTTAAAAGTACTGTATGAATTTTAATAATATTTGGTATGGAGAAATTTCATTACAGGTGTTAAAAGTACGTAATTTTTCTTATTTAAATGCTGTATGTTAACCTAAACACTTATCACTAAAAAACCAGCAGGATTTTGATAACTTTTGTGTTGGTGATCATTACTGAGTTGTTACTTTCACGTTAGTAACAGTTTATATATAATTATTGCTAAGATTTTAACAGCAAACTATAGAAGTAAACTATTTAAATAGTAAGAAACCCCAAAAATACGACTTTCTTGTTATTTGCTTAAATAATGACAGATAATGAAGGAATCGTAATGCCGTTTACAGGAAATTTGTAGAGAATAAGAAATCATTCTTAATGAGTGTTTTTACATCCTGATTGGATCATTTTTTTACCCAGTAAACTCAGAAATTCAAAAATTTATAACTCTCTGGTAACTAATACGGGAATAATAGTCATCGTTCAAACGATAGTTTATGTTATTAAGTTTTTATGGGCTCACGATTATGAAGAATTCGCATTTAAATAATTTAGTCAGCTATTTTGCACATCCCACCGTATTAACGAGTCAAGTCCGACCGGAATAAACTAAAGATATTTTGAAAAATCGTTAAATTTCACTTCCAATAGTTAGTATTTCATTAAGTGTATGAATATGCGACAGCCAGCCAGCGGTGCGTTGACATTAGCTGTCAAGTCACATGGAGGGATCCAGAATTTTCTAAGTTGGGGGCACGAGATGAAAATTATGGTTATTATATGTTTATATTGGACTATTTTTCTATTGTTTTATTAAGTTAATGGTTACCTGTATACAGTTTACTGACTGGGTCCGCCACTGTGAAAACATCTGACGGTCCGTCGTTTAAGCCAAAATTCAAAAGCAGTAATACAAAAATCCAAGATATATGAAGTGAAGGGCATTTTATAAGCTTTCAAAATATATTTTGCATATCGCTATCTAACTTTCGTGGTTAATACGATACGTTCTGCAAAATATTTCTACAAATTATTTAAATTACATTTCTGCAAGATCTACTTTAAGAACAATATCGATCTTTTGGGTTATTAATCTCAACGTTATAAGCTATCACTTGAAGGCAGATTAAGGTTCCAGCTGTTATTACAAACAATTTATGAATTTTTTTAAATCACTCGCTTTATATCGGTTTTTCCAGCTTTTCATTATTGAAAATGCTGCCATCAAAATTTATGAACACTCTAGGGATGTAACGAATATTCGCACTCGCATTGGCGAAAATTCACCTGTTTTTTAATATTCGCATTCGTATTCGCGGTGTTTGACAATGAAATGCGAAAATAGTTTATGATGTTACTCACTAGGTACATTGCATACTGTATAACTCAGTCCTGGATTTATGAATAGGCCGTGGCCTATGGGCGGCAACGTCCTAGGGGCGGCAGATTTCAATGACGGTCACTTGATTTCAGATGATAAAAGTCAAACACGTCCACTGATTTTCTCATGGTTTTTATAAGTACTTGAAATAACTCCCTATAGAAACTCATTCCTATCGATGATCCTAGAGCGATTATTGAGAAGCCTTTGCATGCTCAACGGGTCACTGTATGGTGCGCTATGTCGTCTGGAGGCGTGATTGGGCTGTATTTTTTCGAAGATGAGGCTGGAAATGCGGTAACGGTCAATGGATCACGCTATCGCGAGATGTTAACAACTCAATTTTGGCCTATCATTGATAACATGGATATCACTGACATGTGGTTTCAACAAGACGGTGCCACATGTCACACAGCCAATGAGACGATCAATTTATTGCAAACCAAATTTACTGATCGCATAATTTCACGAAATTCATCTCTTAAATGGCCAGCTAGATCGTGTGATTTAACACCACTGGATTATTTTTTGTGGGGCTATCTTAAGGACAGAGTCTATACGGAGCCAATCGAATCGATTGCAGCCTTAAAACTCAAAATCTGTGATGTGATAGCCGAAATAGACCCGATATTTTGCCAAAACGTGATTAAAAATTTCGATGAAAGACTTTTCTTCTGTCAGCGTGGTCTTGGTGGGCATTTGCCAGATATCATTTTTCATTCATTATTGCCGAAGTTTTCTTTTTGTAATACAATAAAAATTTGAATCATCATCATCAAAATTTTATGTTTTATTTTGTTTTAAAATTAAAACAAAGGTATTGTTGAAAGACCCTGTATTTACCTTTAAGGCCTTCTTTACTACAAAAGGAAAATTATTATTTTAGAAAGGTATGTACATGGGGCGGCGGAATTAAAGTGGACTACACTCATAAAAAATATAAATCCGGCACTGGTATAACTTACTTGTCATTTCAAAAGTTAAGTACAGGTAGGTACTAACTTGTACTTGCAATGTGAAATAACAGTTGTATGATGACATATTTTTTTTATAACCTTAATGAAAAATACAGTAGTTGTGTGTCAACTACATATTTACATTTTTTCTGGAATCATCACATCTACATGTAATTAAGCAACAATTTAATTGCTAAATATAATTAAGCAATTTATGTCAGTTTCATAACATGATATAGGCAAGATGAATTTCGATATCTAGTAGTTTCAGGGAAAACTAGCTCACAGAGACTCTAAATCAAGAGTCATACTGCATATAACGCTGTTTCCTTGTGATTTCTAGGACAAAGAATTCGTAGGTTAACGAAAACCTGTCAAAGAAATTATGATAGTCTTTTGAAGATTCAATCAGTTGATGGGAGCGCAACTGATAAAGGTTCTCGACAAATGATAGTGTCAAATTGCTGACTTCACTTCTTAAATCAGTTTTAAAAACAAAATTTCCGACGTATCTAAACTTTGACAAACCATAAAATATGCTGGTACTTTCTTAAATCACACTTCTAGATTAAAAATAGATATAAAGCTTGAATATTTCTAGATACAACAGGAGGTAAGGCTTAAGAATTTGTCATGTTACACTATAAAGATCCGTATGTTTTAAATCTCCTGATGACAAAATTTGCTTCCTTAGGTAGCGCTGATAAATCCACAGACATCATTACATAGTTACTGAACTTGTCCTTTTTTCTAAAAATCAGTTTATGGTGTTTTTTTTTTGGTTGGTACGAAGATATACAGTCTATCGTTTTGTGCTATTGTTTAGAAATTTATAATAAAACATTTGTCATTAAACCATTTCTTTTGGATATCTCTCCTACTTCTAAAAATTTTTAAAAGGTTTCGTCACCTTAATAGTCTCCTAGCTTCAACTTCAGGACCAAGTTTAAATTTGACAATTTGTGGAACGCTCAGACTAGCTCCAGGCCTTTTGTCAGGGCTAACTGCTAAATTCGAAATACGTAGAATATTTTCTTAAGGGTGTGTTCCACGTAAACAAGCATTGCGCGAATAGGGCCGTGCGTTGCGTCAAAGTGACAGGCATACGCTGAAGCTGGGGGGCGAAAACAAACCACTGAGCGATCAGACAATATAAAATCCCTACAAAATGTATGTGTTTTCCCAATTAGTTAGAAAAATTGAAATCAAGGCGCCATAACTGTCGTACTTCCGTTTTTACACTTCTTGGGCTCTTGCCTCCTTTGTGACTGGCAATTGTGTAAAATTTCTTAATAAAATTGTAAGTTATGCTTTTTTTATTATATCGCGTAGCAACAAATGAATGCAGAACTTGCCTTGCCTTCTCTAATTTAAAGTATTGATGCAAATTTTATCGTCATTACGATTTTCGCAGCTGTCATTTCTAATTAGCAGCGATAACCAACGAAGCGAAATTTGTGTTTACTTCTAGTTAATTTTGCATAATAAGAGAAATTAGCTATAAGGATTTTAAAACATACCTTGTCATAAGTCAGTTATTTTTTAACCGATTCTCATGCACTCAATCTCATTTTACTCAGAAGCAGAAGCTTGCAGAATCTTAATTTTAAAGCTATACAAGAGTTAGACTCGTTCGTCACTTTGTTTTTGATACTGATTTTAAAAATATTTAGTCAGCATACTGACACCATCAATTGTCATCTAAAGAAGTCAACTTTAATTGAAATAGGTCCATAAATAAAATAAATTATAACATCACAATAAAATTAGTTTTTTTTGACAACCCTATATAATTTTAGTTTTTATTTGGCTCATAAACTTTATATAATATATATAATTTTTCTGTTTAATTAAAAATAATCATAACTTCATATAATTTTTCTCATAAATAAAAAAAACCTTTTTTGGTTCACTCCAAAATGATGACAGCTTAAGTGTGGCTTTCTATAATGATTACGAAGCACAATGTAGGTTATAGTTTTTGATTAAACCAAAATAAGTAAATTTTGATCGGATATTTGCATTCGTATTCGCGAATATTGGAAGAGAAAATTCGCATTCGTATTCGCGAATATCGAAAATCAGACTCTCGTTACATCCCTAGAACACTCATTGTGAACAGATCATTATTTTTTACCCTATAAGCAAAAAATGAAAATATCCCATATTTTTTGGGTTTTTTCAAATAATTTACTTCTATGAGTTTGCTGTTAAAATTATTTCAGTTATGACTTATAAAATATTATTTACATGATGGCTGATGCGGTCTCCTGTTGAATTATATGTCACTTAAAAATCTCTATTAACTGGTGTAGTTGTATTTGGTTCTGTTGTAAACCATAACAGGGAGTCCACCTTCTGGTATGTCCAAGGTTGTTAGGGAAAGTGAGTGAAACTGGAAGGTTCACCTGTTCATCATGCAAAAACAACAAAATGTGGAGGTTATTAAATGATTTATTATTTATTTGGAAATAATATTGAATACGTGGCACATTGGTTAGGCAAAGTTACGGATTATTTAAACTTTGAATTAGATACCCTGGTATCATGGGCGTACCGAGGGAGGAGCAGATGCCCCCCCCCCCTGGACGTGAAAAACTTGTCGTGAGCCATTGAATATTCCCATCAATTTACAGTTTAGCGCCGCCCTGACTAAAAACTTTTCTGAATTGTCGTTCTTTCTAATACAATTTTTGTTCCGATTCCAAATTTTCCGCTCCCTAGACCAACAGCTGGGTACGCCCTTGGCTGGTACAATAAATGAAGTTGTACATATGAACTTCTTATCTAGGATGAAGTCAATGTATAGTGTTAAGAAGAAACTTACAGGAACTCCTTTGCCAATATCCCAAAAACAACTCATTCAGAAAATTATTTCGATTTATCATTTGTTTTTTTTTTCAGATGTTAATCTCATTGTTTGAGAGATGCATGAAACGAAGGGGCGTAAAAGATTCTGATCCGTACGATTGGGAGAAACCTTCACAAACCGACAACCAGCCGGTATCGCAAACTGTTACCGTACAACCGACTGCGCCGACTACTCTACCAAGACATACCAAAGTTACTACTACCACTGACAATAACCAAGAGAATATCGAGCCAACTGACAACAAGGAAATGGTAACGACGCAAACACTTTTAGATTATGGCGACACTAATTGTGGAATTTTTAAAAATTTAGGTAGACGGAAGGAGACGTATAGAAATAGAAAACACAGCACCACTGGTAACAGAAACCCAAACGAATGCTCCAAGAGCAACGGTGGATAAAAATTGCAATGCAACAAGCGTGGATCAAGCACAAGGTAAGCATTATATAAAATATGTCGTCAGAAAATATATTTTTTTTATTTTACTACTTTGTTTGATGCTTTTTTAATCTCTCGGCTTAATTTGTTGCTAAATTATCTAAACAAGTTTTGAGCGAGTACTTTGTTTAAGTCCTAGAGTACTTTGTTTAATGTTTCTTACCCCTCGGCTTTATTTGTTGCCTAAATTAATTAAACAAATTCCCGCCCGCCATTCAGTAATGTTTATATGGTTCTTTAGAACTAATGGAATGGTTCTAAACCACTGCCATGATCAAATTCGACGCCCTAGAGTACTTTGATGCTTTTTTAATCTCTCGGCTTAATGTGTTGCTAAATTATTTAAACAAATTCCCACCTCGCCCATCAATAATGATTATATGGTTCCTTAGATCTAATGGAATGGTTCTGTACAACTGCCATCATCAAATTCGACGGTTTAGAGTACTTTGTTTTAGTACTTTGTTTGATGCTTTTTTTAATCTCTCTGCGTAATATGTTGCTAAATTATTTAAACAAATTTCTGCCTCATCTTTTAATAATGTAATGTGAATTGAAGGGAATTGTATCCCGAATATGATTATCATGTCCTCGTTTGCGTGACAGCTCTCGTTTTCGAGATATGACACAAACTTATCTTTTTTTGAATGGAAACCATAGTTGGCTATGCCCTCAAAAATTCGGATATTTTTAGAGCTTTTCAACGATATAATACTCGATATAGTTATTCATAAAAATAACGGAGTTGTGGATGCATTTCTCTCTAATTTTCACTTTTAACGTATGTAGCCATGAAAACGATTGTTTTCACTTTGGCGTTTCCTCATTTGAGAGTAATTCCATTAGTCGTGCTGAACTGACAGTCGATATTGACAATTCGTGATAAAATTCGACGCCCTAGAGTACTTTGTTTTAGTACTTTTTTGATGTTTCTTCTCTCTCGGCTTTATTTGTTGCTAAATTATGTGAACAAATTCCCGCCCCGCCCTTCAATAATGTTTATATGGTTCCTTAGATCTCATGGAATTGTCGTAAACAACCATCATGAAATTCGACGTTCTAGAGTACTTTGTTTTAGTACTTTGTTTAATGCTTTTTTTTAATCTCCGGCTTAATATGTTACTAAATTATCGAAACATTACCCCCCCCCCTTTTAATAATATTCACTGGTTCCTTAGATCTAATGAAAAGATTCTAAACAACGGTCATAATAAAATTCGTCCTAGAGTACTTTGTTTAAGTACTCTGATGTTTCTTACTTCTTACTCTCGGCATTATTTGTTGCTAAATTATTTTAACAAATTCCCTTCCCGCTCTTCAATAATGTTTATATAGTTCCTTAGATTTAATAGAATGGTTCTAAATAACTCCCACGATCAAATTCGACGTCCTATAGTACTTTATTTGATGCTTTTTTAATCTCTCTCTCCTTTATTTGTTGCTAAATTATTTAAACAAATTTCTGCCCCCGCCTTTTAAGAATATTTACATAGTTCCTTAGATCTAAAGAAAAGATTCTAAACAACTGTCATGATAAAATTCGACGTCCTAGAGTTCTTTATTTTAGTACTTTGTTTGATGTTTCTTAATCTCTCGGCTTTATTTATTGCTAAATTATTTAAACACATTTTCGGCTCGCCATCCAATAATGTTTATATGGTTCCTTAAGTCTAATGGAATGGTTCTAAACACTGCCATGATCAAATTCGACGTCCTAGAGTACTTTGGTTTACTACTTTGTTTGATGCTTTTTTAATCTTTCGGCATAATTTGATGCAAAATTATTTAAACAAATTTGTGCCCCGTCTTTTAATAATATTTACATGGTTCCTTAGATCTAATGAAACGATTCTAAACAGCTGCCATGATCAAATTCGACGTTTGATGTTTTTTACTCTCGCGACTTTAAGAATTCTCAAAAGTATCAGAGACTGATAGAAATAAACCTGAAGCCATGCTATGTAACACAAGTGGTTAACACCCAAAACAAATGACTTTCAGAGTTTGTGCACATAGATAGAGTGCCCCACTGTAGAGCCACAATGTGTATGAACTAAGTGTGGCTTCTAGCATCCAAAACAACCATTATTAAGCCGGTTTAAGGTGTAGGTCAGGGCCTTTCAGCTGTTTATGTCTATACAGTGATCTGGAGTGATACTTTCAATCTAAAAATTCCAAGTGCTCGTCTTTGTAGCCCCCGTTTTACTTATCTTAATATTTACTATACATCTATTTGATCAGTCTGCCAAGAAATATTATTAATGTACTCTGAAAATATTGTGCCAACAAAATACTGATTGGAATTGGAAGTTAACTGTTGTTTTGGGTGCTGAGACGATGAGCCTTTACTTAAGGATGCAGAACTATCAACCCTAAATCGTAATTAACCATTATCAAGGCGAATTATATAACATATCCCCTGTAGTTGTCACAAATATGAACATTAGGTTATGGTAACGGCAATTTGGCTCTCCCTACCACGACTTCGCACAGAGCGAATAATTATTATTGTTGGCCTATGTATTTTTGTCCATCTATATAAAAAATACCAATAATGCGGACTTGTTTTCGAAACCCTTCAAGGGTTCTGATTCAATGAGGAGAGAGAAACAGAATAATTAACCTCATCAACAATCATTTCAAAAGCATAAACTGTAGTATTCCATTTTTTCAGCTCGAAAACGCCGTGCCACCTCCCACCTCGAGCAACCGCCCGATCGGCTCGACAACGAGACCGTTCCACCAGCGGCCGCTCCGCAGGCCAAGTCGAGTTCCGACGCCACCGTCAAACCGGCACCGTTGCGTAAAAGTCAATCCGGCGTTGCCACGTTGGGTCGTTTGCGAGTGGTCACTAGTCCGGCGCCGCAACAACAAACAACGACGGGTAGTCTCGTCGATTCACCGGCAACACCCGAACAAGAGCGACCGCGCAGGCGACAAGCTTCGGCAGCGCGCAGTTCCAGATCAGCGCTCAGGGATCAGAGTCTGACGCAGTTCGCTGTGATCGATGACGAGAATGTAAGTCAACAAGTAAGTATTGCCTTTTTTCTACGAAAATTTTAGTATTACAATACAACACAGTCCGCGGTATGTAACACTTTTTTTCTGAAATTTGAAATTTATCTTTGAAAATTCTGGCAGTGTTGACAAATGCGCAGCTCACAAAAACGTCAATTTAACTGTGTAATACTTTTTTATGACAAACGCTAATCAAGCAAAAATTTTTCTCAAATAGTTTATAACCTATTTATTTGGAAATTTATCTACATACCCTTTACAGCATCATGAAGAGCAAGAGCAAATAATACTGTACAATATTAATTTACTATAAAAATTAAACAATACATGTAACATATAACATAATTGGTTAGACAGTGACAATAAATCATATGAACTTATATCTAAACAAAGTATTAAGAATTAAAGAAAATATATTTGTTTTACCTACTTTTAGCATTATACTAAATTTGTTTTGTGAAATAATTCCCCTTTATAGGTGAAACAATGAAGAAGAATTTTCAGAAAATCAATGAGAATTACTGAAGAACTGAATGAAAGTTTTAAATATTAAGAAAAGAATGCAGTCCTTTCACAGTTATTGCAAGAAGTTAAATCTAAACTAAAGAATTGAATATTGATATTTGAATTAACGTACAAATAAACTTCCCTTGGGCTTTAACTTTTGATTTCTTACTTGAGTAAAATGAAAGTTACAGATGGACTATTAAAATTGTTTAAATACCCTAATTCAGATGTCCTGTTTTGTATGAGCAGTAAACGTCACTTGACACTCATTTTGGTTGTCCTTCCTGCAATTCTCTTCCTCTTCAACAACTTTTTCTTAAATCTTTATCGATTGGGATGGATGACACACGTGTTCCTAATTATTCTCTTTTTGCACACTAAAATATATCTAGACATTATGGAATACAATAATATTATTATTAAAATGCTTACCCTTGTATTGTTCAAAGCTCTTATGTGCTGAAAGTTCCATCACTTCTTCAACTCCAGATTGTAGGCAATCCTGTTCAAACAGCCTCTTTCTTTGAAACTGCACATGCACTGAATCATAGGAGGTGGAGGCAGTAGAAGAACCTTAATTTGGGATGTTCATATCATTTTCATCATAACTATTGGCTTCTTGGATCATCAAATGATAAAATGGTCTCCTAGACTTCTCTCATAACCATTTAATAATCTGCCATGTACATCTCAAAATGTGCTTCCTACACTGTCATATGCCATATGCCTCTTAAAAGAATATTTTCATTATGGTTCCTCTGTAGCCATATATCCTCCAATGTTTTGTTTGTTGTAAAATAATGCCTGAAAAAAGGTAATTAAATACAATATATGCTTTGAGTATCATATTTCATTACCTCTTGAATGTTTTATCATTACATCCTGGAACACAACAGGGCCGAAGAGCCATTCTTAAAACTCTGTTCTTATATGCCTGGTGCAATAACAGTAATGATATTCTTTTAATAAGCCTGAAAAATTATTAACCATTACGAGCTCCCACAGATCAACAGCCCCCACCTCACACCCACAGATCCTCACACCTGTTCTTGCGTTTTTGTTCGATAATTGACAATCATGACAGATGGTGATATGTCGCCATCTGAACTGCGGTGTATCAACCAAAAACTAGTAGCTCACATGGCAATGGTAAGATGGCTTGAATAGGATCACAGAACAGTGAACCACTTTTCGCTATACGAGTTGCCACCCCCTGCTGTCGACTGGCGTGACGCTGGTATTTATGCTAAGCGGTGGAAGCATAGTCTGCCCTGATTGGTCGGGGGAATTGGTTGGCAGGAGCTTTGAGGGTTTCGGTGTTGCGCATCGAAGTGCGAGATACCAGGTTTTGTTGAGTTTTTGTTTCCTATCCACACAAAGGAGCCATCACAGGTAGGTAGTCTCTAAGACCACTACCATATATAAAAAACACTACAGACTACATTGGAAAACTCTTTCGAAAACACCATATCAAAACAGTTTACAAACTCAGTGACCCTCTATCCTCATCTGGAGTTTATAGAATACCGTATTCTTGTGGAGCCGTGTACATCGGTACCACAAAACGTAGTATTAACACGCGTGTTACCGAGCACAAACGAAATTGTCGGTTGTTGCTGTCGCTGAGCATGCTTTGCTACCAGAGGAACACATTATACAATACCAAAACATAGAACTTCTGTCAAATACATCTCACTATCATTCCCGTCTCCAGCGGGAAGCCATCGAGATATACAAGCATCGAAACGACTTCAATGGGAAAGAAGAAGGCCTAAACATCAACAAAATTTGGTATCCCACACTTCGATCCGCAACACCGAAACCCTCTAAGCTCGTAGTCCCCGCCTACCCAAATTCCCCCCGACCCATAGTGGCATACTATGCTTCCGCCGCTTAGCATCAATACCAGCGTCACGCCAGTCGACAGTTCTATTCGTTTCGAGCACGAGTTATGAACTGCACCCGCGCCTCTGAAGATGTCTGCCGCATTTGTAGAGAAAACGTGCGGAAGACATTCCAATAGACCAACGCAAAGTAGCCCGGAAACATATAGTGCATCCACTGACACCGGCCGTGAAAGCCTACTTACTTTGGTAATTGAAAATGTTTTAAATATGCCATGGAAATTGTGCATTGGTCCAGATTGTCTGCCCAACATTCGTACTTAAACATTGTATATTTACCCTAGTGAAACCTATTCATTGCTTATATAATCTATCGTTAAGCTCTGCGAGTTTTCCAGATTTTTGGAAAACTAGTTATTTAGTACTAGTACCTATATTCAACTCTGGCATTAAAAATAATATTGATAATTATCGAGCTGTCTGTAACCAATCTGGCTTATCTAAATTATTTGATTGCCTTGTCAATAAATTTTTAATGTGGGATTGTAAAGATTTAGTTGATTATCAACAGCACGGTTTTTGCAAAGGGAGTTCTACAAGTATTAATTTGGTACTTTGTAGCCATTTTATTGCCGATTCAATGGAACACAAGAATCAAGTTGATGCCATCTGCACATACTTCTCAAAAGCCTTTGATAGAGTTAACCATGATCTGCTTATTGCTCAACTACAAAGTTATGGATTTGGGGGTAAAGTGCTTGAGTGGATTAGTAGTTTTCTTATCGGTAGGCCCGGTATGTGAAATATGGAAATTGTCTATCTCAGTGCGTATCTGTGACATCAGGAGTTCTTCAGGGATATTGTATTGTTTAATGTTTATACATGACTTATCTTCAACTATCAAAATTAGCAAAATTCTTATGTTTACCTATGATCTTAAAATGTTTCGAATAAATAACAACTTAACTGATGCCACTCTGTTACAAAATGATCTCAAAGGCTTAGCCTGTTGGTATGAGGTAAATATACTTTCCTTAAATATAAAACAATGTTTTAAAATTGCTTTCTGTAGGACTAGACGTATATTGAAAGAAAATACCAAACGTTTCAAAGTCGATTCTGACTTCGTTGTCAATGGCTTTAAATTATGTATTGAAATTGTAAATTGCAATTAGTTTGATTTATGACAAATGCCAATTTACAATTTCAATACATAATTTAAAGCCATTGACAACGAAGTCAGAATCGACTTTGAAACATTTGGTATTTTCTTTCAATATACAGCTTTTCGTTTCAATTCAAGAACATGCAACAAATAACATTTACAAGACAACTAGTCAATTTGTAAATTATTCTTATAATATAAACAATATACTACTAGAAGAACAATGCGAGATCAAAGATTTAGGAATTTACTTTGACTCAAAATTAACTTTCAAGCATCATATTAACGATATTACAACTAAGGCCTTAAAAATGTTAGGATTTGTTCTTAAAAATAGCAATGAGTTTTCGATACAAACCTTCAAGTTATTATATTTTAGCTTAGTTGGATCTATTTTGGAAGATGGTTCACTTATTTGGTCACCTCCATATAATACTAATATAGACAACATTGAGAGAGTAACAAAAATAGGTATCAATAGACAACAGGGATGAGATCCTCTCAATACTTAACATATCGTCATTACATCACTGATGAATTGGAGCAGATTTGAGGTTCTTTCATAACATTTTGAATAGAATTAGACAAATTCCAGAGTTATTAGATTTGGTTAATTTATTGATAATACTAGAAGAACACATAATACTGTGATTTTCAATCTTTCATTTCATAGTACAAATTATGGTTGTAACCACCATACCCCCCATTACTAGGGGTTGAAACTGACCAATCTACATGGAAGTAGTTTAGAGTTATTTGGAATATCTACAGCAACATTTTAAAGATAATTAATTAAATTTTGAACATGTAAGTTTTTAATTTAATTTTTAATTTACAGATTATTCATTGTTTACTCTTTGTTAACATTAATGTTATTTTCTTGTAAAGTGGTACAACCGTAAATAAATAAATAAATGTGGTTTAACTTTATTTATTTTGACATATTTAATATAAGTGTATAAAAATCCATTTATATACATGTTTTATTAAGAATAATAAATGTAAAAAAAATGGCTGCCAATTTTGAATTCCTTAAGTAGGCCCCCACCAGTTTTGTTCCCAGGGGCCCCCACCAACTTAAATTCGGCTCTGAGTATTATCATAGTTTTCTTGAACAGATAATTCTGGTATGTTTTAAATTATTTATTCCCAAAATTTCTCAAAATAAACGGAGTTATTGTAAATGAAGGGAATGTCGACCAGTCTCTTTATTATTTAATAATATTATACAATGTACTTTTTAGTAGAAATAACAAAATAATGGAAGACTTCGAAATCCAAAAAGTTATTACATTAAACTTGGCGCAGTCTAGACTAGCCTAAATTTTCAAATTTAATATCAAATTCTTTTGAAAAATAAGGAATTAATTGCTTTTCGATCTAAATCTGATAATAGTTACAGTAATTTTGAATTTCTACCGACATTTTAAATAAATTTCACAGACATATATCATACGTTTTTGCTAATGCATTTCTATATTTTATTTTTTCAGGTAACTAGAGGTGGAGCCCTCACTTTGGCAAGTCAGTGGAAATCTCAGTTCGACGACAGCGAAGAGACAACAGATAACGAATGGAAACCGGAAAGTCCCGAACACAGGGCCGCATTGATACCGCCATCAGAGACAGCTGCTGCTCTACCTCCAATTTTAAGTAGGATTAGCGAAGACTCTCGCACTAGTCATAGGAAATACATAAATATTGCCGGAATCGAAGAATATCCGGAACTAGTCGGTAAGAATTTGTAAAGTTCATCATACATTTATTATTGTTAATATTCATGTTTCATTTACTCATTTGTTGGTGTTTGAACTATTTTTGTTGTATTAAAAATAACAATTTAGGGTTAAAAATAAATATATATTGTTCAACATTTCAAAATGAATAATGGAATTTATGACTTTTCTTATGAATAAATTTATGAAAAGTGTTATTTATAAATTTTACATACACTGCGAAAAAGGAATTGTTCATCCTGAACTACACTGAAAAAAACATAATTTATTTTTCCCTCTTCCATATTACGAGAAGTTAATTGCTTTTGTTTTGACATGGAATTAAAACAAGAGTGCTCTTCGGGTTATTTTTTATCGAATAACAATTAAATTATATAGTTTTTGTATGTAACTACAATTATATTTATGAAAACTAGATCAAAATTATTTAAAAAAATTCTGTTTTACCAAAAGTTCGTACACAAAATACTAAAAAATATACACTTTAGGTTAGTGGGAATGCATATAGGGCCAACCTCTGCACCGTTAAGCAAAAGATTCATTAACATTATCATGGTTTTATTTATGTTTTCATCATTTTTTACAACAAAACTGACAAAACGTAATTTTTAACAAAGTCTCTCATGATGAACATAATGACAATGACGGACCACGTACAGAATAAATAAAATACGACTTTTCGTGAATTTGGTTGAGACTGACTTGTAAGCTATCAATCATTAAAGTATAGTAAATGTTTATAATTCTATGGCCTAAATACACTGCCGTTTTAAAAAAGATCCCCTCGTTAATAGTACATATCTTCGATCATTAATGACATCAACGGATTTTGAGATTCGTTGACGCATCTAAGTATGTGTTCCGTTTGGTTATAAACATAGTTTTTTAAGCAGCGTCTGTAATACAAATCCAAGTTTGTGGCAAGGTAGTTGGACTTTAATATCCCACTCCGTTCCTGTTGAAAACCTTTATGAGGGCTGCCTTTTATATTTCGGGATTAGAGAACAAAAACAAATATTAATCATCGAAAATCGCTTTATTGTTTTTCAAAATATTCCCCATTAAGATCTATACACTTTTGCATGCGTTTGAAACAATTGTCGAAGCACTTTTTCCACTCTGATTGAGGTATCTCCAAAACATGCATTCTGAACGCAGCAACCGCATCTTCAGGTGTCGAAAAACGTTGACCTCTCAGTTTGTCAGGACTATACGGCGGATGACTCATCAAATCGATGTTTTGAGTGGTCAAAAATGCAGTTGTTTGAGCCGTTGTGTGAGAGCTCGCACTGTCGTAGTGAAGAGTGATCCGTCTTCGGCGGTTGGTTTTCCTCATTTCTTGGAAGACAACTGGCAAACAAATGGTTGTGTACCACTCAGAATTGACTGTTCTGCGTTGTTCTAGTGGTAAGGTTGCGACATGTCCAGTTTTTCCGAAAAAATAGGCGATCATTTGCTTGGAAGTGCTTCGTGCGCGAACAACTTTTGTTGGATTCGGCTCATCTTGAAACACCCATACAGTCGACTGCTGTTTACTTTCGGGCTCATATGCGTAAATCCACAATTCATCACCTGTCACTATGTCATAAACGTGTTTTGAAGCATCGCGATCGTATTTTTTGAGCTTTTCTTTCGACCAATCGAGACGAGCCTTTTTTGAACCATTGACAAATTGTGCGGGATCCAACGGGAACAAATTTTTTGACATTCATATGTTTATGCAATATTGAATGTATGCTGGTCCCACTAATGTGTAAGGTTGACTCAATCTCACGATAGGTCACACGACGATCTTGCAATATCAGTTCACGCACAGCATCAATGGTTTCCGGAACAACAACTGTTTTTGGACGACCTTCACGAAATTCGTCTTGGAGTGAACTACGACCTCGATTGAATTCACCATACCATCGATAAATAGTGGTCCTTGATGGAGTTTCATCGCCAAAAATTAAATTAAGTTCATCCATGCACTCTTGCTGACTTAATCCACGTCGTCAGTTGTAAAACATAATCGCACGAAAATGTTCACGATTTAATTCCATTTTTTTGGCCGAGATGAATTCTTTAAGTTACTGTAAACAACACAGCGCTCGTATGTCAAAACGTTCTGAGTACGTATAATATATATATATATATATATATATATATATATATATATATATATATAATATAAATTTGTCAGATTGCAACACTAGGATTGTCCAATCCCGAAATATAAAAGGCAGCCCTCGTAATAGCGTCCCATACTCACAGAAACTAATATTTTCTATGCAGTCTATCTCGAGAGCAAATTTGCCAGGTATAGGCCATTTTTAAACCTATGGACGTAACCGTTTATAATTATGGAGCTTACGCGTATTTATAAAGGACAAAATATTCAAATTATTAACAACAGAAGGACTCTCAAGTGCTAACTTTGGAAAGCTCAAACTCATCAGATGTTCAATCTCTCTGTTCTCAGCTTTCTTACTTTGAAGCCAGAAACTCTGAGATTCAGAAAAAAATCTGTTGTAGCCCAGAAAATTATGAAAAAGACAAAGTTGAATCTCTATTTGAGAAATCGGACACCCAATTAGAGCGTTCGCCAAATATATTGTGTGACTGAGGCATTAAAAATAACAAAATTATAGTGCTAGAGCATCAATAAGTCAAAAAGATGCGCAATAAATAGACTGGCCTATTGAAACTGAGCGGTACTAAAACAAACAGCGCTTCTCAGTGAACCAATCATACACAACAATGGTCGCTCACGACCAATCTAACTCCTCCTCTGGCGTCACTGTCTCTCATTTATGACTATTTACCCAGGCAAATCAAATATTGAACAGTGAATATATTATTGCTTCGTAAAGCAAAGAATTTGAAATTGGCTCGTTTGCATAAATGTGCAAATTATTTCTTTTTAAATGAAACATCTTTATATATATAAATCTTCTGTACGTGTGTTAGTCATTGAACTCCTCCTAAACGGCTGGACCAATTTTGATAAAATTTTTTGTGTGTATTCCAGGGGGTTTGAGGATAGTTTAGATTCACAATACGGTCAACTAGATATTGTTTTTTTAGTTAAATTATTTATTTAAAAATTGTTGTTCATGTTAGCACAACTTACATAGGATCCGGCAGACTGCGCTGTAGTCGCTGTGTCAAATATTCAAGAGTGTGCTTTAGTTTCAGTTATGTCTGATAGATGGCGTTCAGATTATATTGTTACAGCTAATTTTTAAAAGTTTACATGGGACAGTGTATTATACTTTTTTAAAAAAAGAAATATTGTATTTCGGGTGTTGCTGTCGTAAGAACTTTTTATTTACAAGTTAAAAGATATACTTCAGTTTCAATTAATTTTTACGGAAAACTGTTAACTATCCGTTATGTGCTTGGTCCTTTCACGACATTACATAAAAACTTAAAAACAGTATTTTGACAACTACTTCTTTGCATGTCCCAACTCAGAATGTTTCAATAAAAGTTGTTTTTACTTCTAACATAAACTAAGACCTTTTTATTATTTTGTTTTTAGATGTAAGTGCCATCCCTGGCATACGCTTTGCTTCCACCGGAAACTCTTGCTCACTGCTGTGATAATTTGCTTTGTAAGATGTTCATAAACCTACCTTAGTTCAACGCTCTTTTTATTTTAACTTCCTGTTAAAAACTAACATCACCTTTTACATGCTTCTTGTAACAGTCACTGCTTACATAACGCTTAAAAAAACTTTAACAAAATTGCATCTAGAATAGCTAAAATTTAGTCAAGTTAATTAAAATTGTTTGAGTCTATTTCACTTAAATATAAATATATATCCCTAGGAGTTACTACCCCTTAAGTTTAAATAGAGAAACTATATTTTCTCTTTAATGTCTTGCGATTTTTTTTTTCTTCAAATGCGCAATTTCAGCTTTAAGGGGTTGTATATTTTTACATGGGCGTTTTGCTATGTGGATGAATTAGGCTCAAATAACGCCCTACAATTTGCTTACATATTTTAGAATCACACTGTATATCTTGAAATACCATTACCCATTACACTAGTGTCTAGTCCAAACATCAGATGAGGCTGAAATTAGCAGCAAATTCCGAGCAGCAAGTCAGAATAAACAATAACGAAAAAATATTTATATTTATTTGAAGCCAACTTAAATAGCAATCAACATGAGATGCATGACATTATTCAACACATTTGTTGAAGTAAACTAAAGCTGAGAAAAATTTGAGTGGTAAACTGGGTAGCTATAGGAGAAAATACCACATAGACAAATCGCCACTTTTTCTGAATTTTCTCTGAATAACAATTAATAAATACTCTCGCTCCCTTATGAATAGCTATCTATTTCATTTTAAAGGTATTCTAGAATATTTCAAGAAAATTCTAGACGATTCTATCGTTGCAATAAAAATCTACATAGGAAAAATAACAATATTTTCGGAGTTTTCTCTGAATAACGATTATTAAATACTCTTGCTCCCTTATAAATAGCTATCAATTTAATTTTAAAGGTATTCTAGAATAATCCAAGAAAATTCTAGACGATTCTATTTAATAATTGTTATTTGGAGAAAACTCCAGAAATATGGTTATTTTCCTATGTAGATTTTTAATGCAACGATAGAATCGTCTAGAATTTTCATGGATTATTCTAGAATACCTTTATTTATAAGGGAGCGAGATTATTTAATAATTGTTATTCAGAGAAAACTCCGAAAATATGGTTATTTTCCTATGTAGATTTTTATTGCAACGATAGAATCGTCTAGAATTTTCTTGGATTATTCTAGAATATCTTTAAAATCAAATAGGTAGCTATTTATAAGGAAGCGAGAGTGTTTATTAATTGTTATGCAGAGAAAACTCCGAAAATATGGTTATTTTCCTATGTAGATTTTTATTGCAAAGATAGAATCGTCTAGAATTTTCTTGAATTATTCTTGAATACCTTTAAAATCAAATAGATAGCTATTTATAAGGGAGCGAGAGTATTTAGTAATTGTTATTCAGATAAAACTCCGAAAATATGGTTATTGTCCTATGTAGATTTTTATTGCAACGATAGAATCGTCTAGTAATTTCTTGAAATATTCTAGAATACCTTTAATATCAAATAGATAGCTATTCATAAGGGAGCGAGAGTATTTAAGAAGTGTTATTCAGAGAAAACTCCGAAAATATGGTTATTTTCCTATGTAGATTTTTATTGCATCGATAGAATCGTCTAGAAATTTCTTGAAATATTCTAGAATACCTTTAAAATCAAATAGATAGCTATTCATAGGGGAGCAAGAGTATTTATTAATTGTTATTCAGAGAAAACTCAGAAAAAGTGGCTATTTGTCTATGTATTATTTTCCCCTATATCTACCCAGTTTACCCCTCAAATTTTTCTCCGCTTTAGTTTACTTCAACACATATGTTGAATAATGGCATGCATCTGATGTTTATTGCTATTTAGTGTTGGCTTCAAATAAATATATAAATATTGTTTCGTTATTGTTTATTCTGACTTGCTGTTCAGAATTTGCTGCTAATATCAGCCTCATAAACACCAGCTAACAGAAATCTATCACTTAATATAAGTATTATAACAGCGGCATCTAGCGTCTTTTTGGAAACATGAAGGGAGGCGTACCTGACGAGAAGTACCGCTTCGAAATAGTCTTGAAAACAATAGCTCTGAAACAAAGGAACTATAGGATGTTTATTAGACATATGTCAATAATATTAATTCATTTAAGTTTTCTCTTCGGTTTGTTTTGGTAACAGGACGGCTTGAATGTTGGGTAAGACCCCACCCTCGGCAATTGTTACGCCAGGCAGCAATGTATTCAGAATAATACGGGTCTTCTTGTTATCGCGTAAAGCATCACCGGCCAACTCCAAAACTTCGGCAGCCAAATATTCCATAACAGCTACTAAATATACTGATGCACAGGCGTCGACTCGTTCGGCATAATTTCCTTTCCTCAATAAACCGTGTTTACGTCCTACCGGGAACTGTAAACCGGCACGGCTAGATCGTGATTTTGTCATTCCTTTAGCTTTGTCACATTTTCCAAGGCCAGACATGTAGCTTGGTTACCAATTAAAAACAAGAAATCGAGAAAATACGATAATGACGACAACTATACAGCTTGGAGTATGCGATTCGATATGAGCCCAAGTTATTCTAAGTATATTTCGCTTTTTTGTGGATTTTTTAAAAACGGTACTCTATAAATCATTTCCTTTTCTAACATTTTTTATCATCATCCTGTATATCTATAATTCCTCTCACCCTGTATTTCATCTTTCCTATATATACAACTGCTTATGGCTTACGAAATGTTGCATTTCCATTTCCGCCACCCTGTATATGCATTTATGTATAATATTTTTTGCACCAACCTGTATAACTGTAATTCTACTGCACCTTCTATTCCAAGAAGCCTGTAAATTCAAAGGCTGATGGGTTCCCTATATAACTATTTTATTAATAATAATTGCACTCTACTCTATATTTTAAACACCCTATATATGCAACTGCTTATGTGCCACCCACGAAAAAAATGATTTCTAACATATCTGGAATCGCCCTGTATAATTATAATATACAACGATGACTTTACCACTAAACAATTAAAACGCTTGCATGCCACTTCCAGAAGTACATGCTCTAAGTATATAACAGCATTGGTCCCTCTATATACAATTCCTCAATGTTTTGAGACTGGCGGCGGCGGCACATTCAGTTGTTTGGCATTATGGACGTAAATAATGAATTTTTATTTAATGAATGAACCAATATTTTAAATTAATATTAGCATTCTGCACTGAAGGTCGTCAGTAGCTACTTAACAAAACAAAAATGAAGAAAATCGGTTGAGACACAGAGGAGAAAATGGTACCTAATCGTTTTGTCTTTGCCTATTTATATATAGATTAGTGATATTTTATCTCTAGAACATATTAGTGTTAGTTTTGCTCTACATTAATTTTATCGCCAAAATGTTTTTTTTTTGTCGTAGATGGCAGAAACTCACACTAAAGATATTAATTTATTGCAATTATTACCACAAATCGTTATACTATTCAATAACAAGAAAGGAGTTAAATACGATAGTATCGGAATTATAAATTTTGCATGTTAATATTTTTTAGACAAAAATTAAACACTAAAAAAACGTAAATTTCTTCTATTGGAGCAGAATTAAAAACTACATACAAATATTCCAATAATCGGTGGTAAATCTGTAAATAAACGACATTCTCCCTATAAAAAACTACAATAAAGATCTGTCGTGAAAATTATAAACAATTATATAATTTTGAAATGTTTAAATAACTGGCCATTTGCATGTTTCAGAATGTGACCTTTATACCAATAATTGTCGATTGCAACATAATAATTACATGACAACATGCTAATCTATTTTTTTTTTATTTAAATATTACCAATATTTGTATGAGGTATTTAAACCCTTTCGAATTACAATCATTCCTTCTTACTAATCGTGAAAGAGCTAAATTTATTTTTCTTATCGGCATCTACTTGCCTTTATTACCAATTATAATTATTAAACAATCTTTATGTGATCAGTAAATATTATTGAGTACGTGACTGAAGCTGTTTGTATGTGGAACAAAAGTAAATTTATTCAACATGGAAATTAAACCGTTCTACTATCATTATCTTATTTATTTATTGATATTTACATTCTATACGGAAAATTATCTATAAAACGTATTGTGTGGTCGCTCTGCATTCAGTGTAGTGCTTTTATACGGTCTAAAGAGACAATATTCTATTAAGAGATTTTTGAGTTGTAAGTATTCATTTTTATTTATTTTTTTGTTGTTGGTGTTCGTTTGGTTTTAGTGTGTGTTTAGTTTGTTTTTGTATTAATCAATCTAAGAATATTACATTTCCAAAGATACAACCGGATTTATCCGGCTCTGTAAGACTTATCACTCAGTAACAAAAGTGGATGTACTTATTTAGTTCATTTCTAAGGTATTCGTTAATGGTGAATTTTCGCAAATTATGTGTTGTTGTTGCTAATGCGAAACTCTTGCGGATTTGACCAAAATTATATTATTTTATAAATTCCTCATCACTGTTGAGTTGTCAAATGTGCGGTTTTTTGCAAGTGCCGGGCTTACACAGGGGTCTAAATTAGGCCCACTATTGGACTTATTGGGAGGAATTAAGCTGCGAAAAATTAACATTCGCGGAGTTTTCATATAGATAGTTGATTTTTGTTTCAGCTCAACTTTTCAATTCCTCGAATTGAAGCAATGCAATATAAACTGTTTGATTTAAATATTACAAATACAAAATTTAAATGGTTGTATGTCAAGGCAATAACACGAACAATGTTTGTCAAATGTGTAGTTTATTTTTTTTTACTATTTGAATCAAAGTTGATTTGAAAGATATATTGGTAACATATTCGTATAAACATAAAGTTTTGTACCCTAATACCAAACCTTTATTGTTTCACTCAACGCCGCTGAGTTTTGATTTACTCCATGATGATGACAGCTCTGTTGTTGAAACAACGTTAAATGGAACATAAAGGTTTGGTGTTAGGGGACAAAATTTTGTGTTTATACATCTGTGACACATCAAACGTAAATCTAATGATTGTAGAAAAACGAATTACTTTGTTTTATATCACTAACTTAACTAACTAACTAACTTATTTAATAAATAAACATAAAAACCGTGACAATACTATGTCATTTTCAAACGAAACAAATTCATGAATGACGACAAAACATTTTGAAACAGACCGAAGGGTTTTGTCTAATGTCTTCCAAATAGATATATTTATAGCCTTCTTGGCTGCCGTTTATATAAAGCATTTTTAATTGGATTTTGTTCAAGTTGTAGTTTGTGTTGCGTAACAGCAAGTATAATATTTACTAAAATCGCTAACAACTTTGGAAAGTGGATATAGAAATCTTTTATGTAATATATTTCATAAAACCATAGTTTGTTCTTAGATCTCCAAAACTTAATTTACGTGACATTAGTATAGAGTCATTAAAGATGCGATAAAAAAGTTTAAAATAAGTTACAGTAAGACAAAAAAGTTTATTCTAACTTGAAACCTCAATTTTCTTCAGTTTACAAGTTTTGCGGCAATAAAGTTGTTGTTTTTTATTGCATGGCTAATTTATATATTAGTAAGTTGTAAATAAATACTTTGTTATGCTGTAACTCTGTAATTAATGTAAAGTGCAGTATACTTTTGATTGTAAACTTGACTGTCATTCACACAGATTAAATAAAATAAATAATAGTGAGTTTTAAAATTTAATATTGCATAAATTTGCTATGCAGGGAGTTTGACAAAATAACTTTCTTGTTGTTAAAAGATTAGGATGAAGGAAATGGGGTATTATGTTAGAAGACTTACTTTCGATTCATTTTAGTGATACAAAAGCGGATTTTCAATATTTTTTAATTTACAATTGTATTATCTTAAATAAACGTTTTCTAATATGTGTTTTTATTGAGTTATTTTAACCACTTTCCGACTCAATTATCAGACCCCGAATATCATCTGTAACCAGAGACAGATTAAGACTAATTGAACGAACTTAACGGCATAAAAGTTTGGTTGTTTCATTTAAAGACACCATCGTATTGTATTGCCATCCGATTTACATACGTATGTATGTATGTGTTCATTTGAACACGTGGAAGTCGGTCAAATCAAACTTGAGTCCATACCCTCGCATTGGGGAAGATGAAGTAAACGCTTGTGAAAATGATTATATAGATATTTAATAAGCCCATCAAAGTGTAAACAAGATTGTGTGATAATCTAGCAAATATTTTTTTCCTGATGACCTTGACCTACTAATTCAAAATATAGACATTTGAGGGGATGTTTGTCAGATGACCTTGACCTTAATCCTGCTGTTTAATTTTATTATATGACAATTAAAGGAGTATTAGACCGATGACCTTGACCTACATTTTGGTATTTAAACACGTAACTAACTTAATGGTTGCTTATTTATAATGGCAGCTCATAATTTTGGTATAAATATAAATAGACCACATTTTATTTTTATATTGTAGATTATAACGGGATTAGTTCTCTTTTAAATTTAAAATTTTTACTGACTTGTGGACTATTAACACTACTGTCAATCTGTTATATGTATATATTTTTTAGTTGTTGGTGTCGTGTATGACTTCTAGCTTCAAATTTTTGTATATACATGAAATGATTTTGGTGTCAGCAGATTTTATTCTTTGGAATCTCGAAGCATTTTGACATTCTAGTTAATAAGGTTTTGGAGGTGAAATCTGTTCAAGCATTGGAACCCCTAGAGTTAATAATATGACTACTCCAAAAGGGTTTAAAGCTGAAGCCGGCTTCTAATAAACCCGCTTTGTTTTATTATTTTTTCCCAATTGCTTGACTAGCAAATAGGAATAGATTAACTATGATGATTTTTTTTTATTTTGATCTCAAATTTAAATATTCTGTTAAAAATTCTGAGGCTACTATAAAATCCGTCACTAGGTAATTTTTGATTAAAGGTCCAGGTAATTAATAAATTATGTCCAACACATTCTACGCTGTCATAAATGACCGGAGTCTTTGCCCCTTTAGGGTTCGTAGAACCTCTTACTCTCTTCATGATATTCATTATTCAGCACTATTGGACTAGTGATGTCGATTGGGTTGCTACTTCTGACATTTCTATTTTTAGTAGATGAGTTATTCAATCTTCGTATATCTTCCCTTTATACAGAGTGTCCCGTAGGTTGACGTCAACTATGTTACCTGTTTTAAAAAGCATTTAAATAAAATTGAATAATTCTGCACCCTGCGAGGTTTTTTCACTCTTACTGATGCAAATCTTTACTTAATTGTTTTTGTTATAATGTAATACTGAATAATGCTTCTGTAAACTGCTGTTCAAAATTCATAGTCAACTCCTCCTTGGAAGAAAATGTAATTTTTTCAAACCCAAGTAGGTATTCATAGTCATTACTTCGCCTAATTTTAAATGACTGTATTGGTAAAAAAGTACTGCGTGCGTTGGCAAGTAGTTTGAAAAGTTGGCGCATTATTACGAATTTTAAAATGGTATGAACTTAAATAAATTATTTCGTACATTGTAGAAATTTTTTTGTAAGGAAAAAAGTTTTGATTTTTTGTTTCCTAATTACTAAAAGAAATCTAGTGTACCCAAGGCTTTCGTTAACGCCATAACTTCAGATTCCATTTTGATTGAGACATTTCCTATTATTAAGTACTGTTAATAGTATTAGTTTCTTCTGTAGAAAAGTTTTAATTTATTAACTTCAACATCAATAATGTAACTGCAGAGATTTATTCTATTTACAAGAAATATTCAAAATGTCTTATTAAACTAAAAATTAAATGTTGTTATTACATATAAATTAAATCTTAAAAATATCGGATTATCAGACAGGGGAATTTGCTGTTATTTACAAATTCAGCTGCTTCCTTTAATATTTGCCTTAGCTGACCTAATGTGAATTCTTTTTTTACCGCTCTCCAGTAGAAAAACCTAACGGATTTAAATCGGCGGTTCGGGCTGACCACGCGTTTGCCCCAGATCACCTTATCCATCTACCTCGTTATTCCTCATTGAGATATTCTCTAACTAAGCGAGAATAATATGCTGGGCAACCGTCTTCCGAGAACTACTTGTCCCTATAAATAATTAGAGGCACGTCTTCCAATAGATTTGTTAAATCATTTTGTAAAAATTTAACTAGACTTCACCATTGAAGACTTCTAGCTGCTCAAAACGATCTATTTTTTTCTCATTTATAATTCTAATCCACAGATTTATTTTAAACCGATTCTGTGATCTGTCTTGTCTCATCAAATTTGGATTTTCTAAATGCCATTCATGAAGTTTCCAGGTTCATGTAACCATCTTTTTTTAAATATTGACTCATGCGATCAAACAGTTTACAGAATCATTATTCAGTATTAACTCATATAAAAAATAATTTGGTCAAGTGCGAGTTGGACTCGCATACTAAGGGTTTGGGATTTGATATATTACATGATCCGTTAGAAACAATTACAATTTTTTATTTTCCATTTAACTTTATAATTAGCCCCCCAAAATGAATACTAGGGGTTTCTCCTTATTTTTCCAGTAAAGTTCTGGTGAGGCGCTATACCTCAATTTTTTTTTCAAAATTTTACAGCTTATGGTTTCGGAGATAAAGGGGGGGGGATGGGTAAAATTTTTTATATTTTTGTTAATATCTTTTAATTAATTTATTTTAAAAATATAAAAAAATATAGTTGTTTTTGTCATAATGAGCCCTTTCATTTGATATATAACATGATGGGTTAGAAACAATTTTAATTTTATATTTTTCCAGTAAACTTCAGGTCAGACCCTATATTTCTATTACGTTTTATAGTTTCGGGGATAAGGGGGGGGGTGGGTAAATTTTCGTTAATAACTTTTTATCTATTTTTTTTTATAATATGAAAAAAATATATTTGTGTTCCTCAGAATGAGACCTTTCATTTGATGTATTATTATTATTGTATGATTCGTTTGAATTTTTTTTATTTTTAAATTTTCATTTAATTCTATAATTTGCCCCCCAAAATGAATATTAATGATTTCTCCTTATTTTTCCTGTAAAGTTCGGACAACGCTCTATATTTCCTATATTTTTCAAAATTTTAGGCTCAGTAGTTTCGGAGATCAGGGGGGGGAACGGTCGATTTTTTTAGTTCCCCCCCCCAGAAGTACCCCTCAATTCATTTTTTTTTCTTTTACGATATGTACTCCTGATCGGATCACCAAACTATACATTGATACCAAATTTCAACCTCTTCCGTCCAGTAGTTTAGGAGAAAATTGCTGTGATGTGACAGAGGCAGAAATCCTGAGTGATATTATAAGGGTATCCTATATTGTATATACGGAACCCTAAAAATAAGAAAAGTGGAAGTTTGCTTCAACATGAGTGAAAAGACCGTCGCAGGGTATAGATTTTTTATTAATTAATTTTTTAAAAGCTTATAATCTTTAAAACACCTAACTTAGATTTTTTTATATTTTTCTGATAACTATGAGGTGGCCTTTCAACCGGTTCTGGCTTGAGGACACCCTGTATATCATTCAATTTCATATTTTTCAGGAAAAATTGGAATGTATTGAAGAATTGTTACCAAAGATCTAATTGTTCCAGGTGGACTCCCGAGGGCGTGGTCGATGCCTTCTCTAGGTCCCTACGTCAGATCGAATCTGAAGCCTCCATTGCTGCAACAAGCTGCGTTCGACGATCTCGTATTCAAGGTTGACGTCATGCGAAACGTGGCTTCCAAGCATATGCAAAACGATGACGTTGAAGGAGAAAGCGGCAAAATGGCGGAATCCAACAAGTGGGGAAGTTTGCCGGTACTGAACCTTATGGACAAGGAAGGTTTTAGAAGCGTAGAGGATGCGGAACCCGAGGTTAACGAAGACGAAGGATTACAAGAGGTGAGTTTTGTACTCCCAGATTTAAAAAACAAAACACATGGTGTTTTATTACACAAAGTTTCCAAAAAGTGGTATCGGCACTGTGATTTGTCTATAAATAAAATGTCTTCAATTACTGGAAAAAATCACTTTAGGAATTTAAAACTGAAAATATCAATATTGCCAAGATTAAAAAATATACAAGATAAATTAAAAAATGTAAATAACCCCCTCTAAAAATAACAAATACTCTTACTCCATTCTTATTACATTTTGATTTCATACTTGCGACTAGTACTCATATTTCCAGTATTTAGGTGCCACCTCTACCACGGGCCCATTCAAACACACACAAAATTTCATCAAGAAATATATATTCCTAGAGTCCGATCTTAGCGCCATCTACCAGACCTAATTGTCAATCTAAACCATCCAGAGACTCACTCAAAAACACACAAAAAAATCATTAAAATCGGTTCAGTCGTAGAAGTTCAAAAAAGTTTTCGTATTGTAAGTTTGAACCATACGGGGACTCACTCAAACACACCAAATAAGAAATCATCAAAATCGGTCTAGTCGTTTAGGAACAGTTAAAAAAGTTCTTAGTAAGATCTTTTTGTCAAGTAAATAATTTGGTCAAGTGCGAGTTGGACTCGCATACTAAGGGTTCCGTACCACCTTCAAGATTCTAATATTCCAGTTTCAGACAAGCAAGGAATGACTGCATTTTCTCATATTTACCCTTATATATATTAAAGGAAGCGTTTTAAATTTATAAAAAATATACACTTTGATTTTCCACACATAGGCTTTTTATTTTATCTGCTTCAGGATTCGCTTGATTTTTATCAGAATACATATATATATATATATATATATATATATATATATATATATGGGTAAATTTTGGTGTATTTTCGTTAATATCTTTTTAAATAATTTTTTTTAAATATGAAAAAAATATATTTGTGATATCATTTGATATATTACATGATGCGTTTGAAAATTTTTTTATTTTTAAATTTTTATTTAATTCTATAATTTGCCCCCCAAAATTAATATTAGTGGTTTCTCCTTATTTTTCCTGTAAAGTTCGGGCAACGCTCTATATTTCCTATTTTTTTCAAAATTTTAGACTCAGTAGTTTCGGAGATCAGGGGGGGACGGTCGATATTTTTAGTTTTCCCCCCCAGAAGTACACCTAAAATCAAAATATTTTTTCTTTTGCGCTATGTACTCCTGATCGGGTCACCAAATTATACATTGATACCAAATTTCAACCTCTTCCGTCCAGTAGTTTAGGAGAAAATGGCTGTGATGTGACAGAGGCAGATATTATAAGGGTATCCGTATATTGTATATACGGAACCCTAAAAATGAGCTGATGATCTTCGTACGGCTAAATAAATCTTCATAAATTATGTCTAAGAACCATCTCAATCACGTCAACGTTCAAACACAAATAATCCCATAAAAATTGGTCCATTTGATTAGGAGATGCGATGCCACAGACAGATACGGAAATCTATAGATACACACCTTAAACTGATATCACCCGTCTTTTGCGTCGGGAGTGAAAAATACATTCTCTTTATTTTTACTTTCATGAACTTACACTAAATAGAACAGTTCTATTAATGGCGTATTATCAGTAATATCATTTAATATAATAAATAGCATTATCATTGCGAAAAATAGAAAACTGTGCTGCAGTTCAAAATTAATGAAATACGCCTTTGTCAGCAACATACTGAAAAATGAAAACAAGCCAAACTTTGACTAAACAATTAATGTTTTATTTTTTGTTCTTTGATCTTTTGATTAACGGATTTCTCGTTCCAAAATGTAGAACAATGATTCTGAAACACAAAATAATAGTTTAAAACTAGCAACAATAAATTATGTTTTTTTCTTAAAATCGTAGAATTGATTTGCATCAAATCTAATTTTATACTACTTACACTATTCAGATTTTGGGGTGCTGACAGTGTTATGGCGCAATTGTGCCATATAGTATAAAAGAAGAGTTGACAGTTGACGCTTATTATAACCCAGTTTTATTACTCTCATTTGTCTTTCAAGGCACAGTTAACAAAATATATCCATTCACGTACAGTATTTTTAAACTCTCTCCTTGCCCTGTTTTGTATCTTACAAACAAACAAAAACATTTACAAACTCTACTTTTACTACATACCTTAAATATAGGCAACAACATTTACGCATTCTCTAATTATGGGTTGTCTTAAGCCTAACATACACTGAACACGAACACGAGTCGTTTAAATTTAATGTTATTGGATATAGATAATTAAAGACAAAAAATTAGATCACAACTTCGAGGTAAAAACATTTTTGAAAAAAATTGTTAATGTGAAAAGAGAACAAACAGTTTGAGTTAAACAATGCCGAGCGAGATGCTGCACTTTTTTGGTACTCAATCTCGAGTCTTCCTTTCGGCTATCACAGAGCACCATTTAGTGAGCTGCAACGTTGCAGCACACTTTATTCAACACACGCACGTATCGGTATCTGTGCCGCTTGTCGGCACAGGTGTCATATAACACGTAAATGAGCTGGACTGAATTGTTGGCGATTCATATAACTCAGTTTTATTTGTCGTACCAGACACACTATATGACTATACATAAACAAGAAATAAATGTTTTTTACAATGTTTAATTTTTAAATCTATGAATAGGTAGATAATTTATTACTAAATAAAAAAAATACTAATTTAAACGGTGTCGAGCAAGAGCGAGCCGGTGTAATTTTATATTTCGTAAATGCCTACACTCGATCTGAGGCTCAGCACAAAGTGTGTCATAAAGTGATATGGGGTTTGTGTCAGCACCCTTGACACATGTGAAGGTGACAAAAATGTGTGGCACGGCACAGTGTTACACATCACTACCTACCAACCTGGTCAACATACTACTGGGCAGAAAACATTAAATTGGGATTTGCCAAAGACTGTCACTAGGATAATAATAAATGTCATCGCTTCATCTTTTAGTTCTACCAATACTTAATAGATTCTTCAAATAGGTACCTTGTTCTCTTTTTTTCACGACTTATGGTTTTATATTTAAAACTGTATTTACCAGATAGAGATCTAATAATTAACCCTAAAATAAAATAATAGAGTTTAATACATACCTCGGTTCAAGAGTTTTTTTATATATCCAGGATTACCACAACTGTTTTGGGCAATTGTCGCTGCTCTTTGTTCTGGAGCGGGTACCACCTATACGCTGTTGTCTTCCTAGTTTTTCACAAACTTATTAAAAACTCGTATGATCGCCTACATCAAGCGCTATCTTTTTTACAGCTGTTACAGAAGATGTTACCAGAATACATTTTGTGATATATTTTGCGACTTTCAGAGAAATCTAGTCGTCTCTTTTTTTTTATTTTGGTTGTTTTTTAAAATGTAATAATGACGTTTGTTCTTGCAGGTTGCTGGTAAGCTAGAAATCCGAGTAGTGCCAAAAGATCAAGTCAACAAAGCTAACGCTAGACCTCAAACCCTATCTCCTTCCAAACCGATTCAAAACGGTGACGCTGATCATCACCAGGAAGGTGGTGTAACGAACGGCACCACCGATTCTCCTCAAAAACCAAAAATAGAACGAACTAAGAGTATTCTGAAGCAAAGCAGCAAAGAAAAAGAAATGGGTGACTTGCCTAGTCCGCGTAGGGAAAACATAACCTTCGCTCCGGGAAGTGAATGTCCTCATGGAAGAAGTGAAGACGTCGATAACGAAAAAGAAGCAAAAAACACTGGTGATAACAAAGAAGTCGATCAAGAGACCCAGTGCGACATTAGAAAGAATTGCAAGCAGAACGTTGCTAGTACGGGGACCGAAGTTGGCGATGTGGGAACGAAAACTACCGACAAACAAATAGGTTAGTTGTATTTTTTCTTACGAATATACAGGGTGTAAATAGTTTGGGTGCATATATTTTAGGTGGACCAAGAAAATCCAAAATACAATTTATTTCAATTATTGTCAATGTGGCAACATCGCGTTCTGTCAGTACATAAATAATGGAAATGCTGTAGAACCTTTGGTGTGTCACAAATGACTAAACCAAACAGTTTGATTTACACCTCGATAATGACAAATTAGAGTTGTTGTAACGGCGTTGAGTGTTTAAAATAAAGGTTTGGTGTTACGGTGCAAAACTGTGTTTTTAGTACATAAATGTAATAAACACTTACAATTTTTATTCAGTAATTAGAATTGTTTTGCCCAGAATGTGATTTGTTTCGGCAAATGAAACATTTGTGACATAGGTATTTTTGAAAAAGTTTTCGTACTAGCTATTAATTTTTGGAAGAAATATTTCTGAATTTATGCCAAAGCAGAGAAGGATAAAAAGATATTTACATATTATTTATAAAGAACTCGATACAATGTAATGCAAAAGGATCTATTTTAACCGCTGAATTGTTCGGAAACACATTAGTTAACTTCAAATCTTTCTGCTAGACAAATCTAAGTACTTACCTAATAAATAAACGCCAAAGTTATTATTTTCAAAACTGCACGATTTAGTCCACTATCTAGCATTTTTCATTAAAACATTTCACGAAAACTACACCTACAAACTAGTCTACATTAATTGGAATGAACAGCGAACTGTTATACGTTATGGCGATGTTGCCATATCGTTCAATCAGTTTGCGGTTTAATTCCAATTAATTTTTAATTGTCAAAAAAGACGATTGGCAATGTTAAAGTGATAAGTAAAGCCATTTGATGAGTTTAGACGCTACACTTAAAGTTCCAGAAGCGTTTTCAATGTAAAATTGGCTGTTTGTGTTTGTAAAAATGGGTGTGAAATTTGTACCATTTCCATTTTTTGTGACCAAACTATAGCTCCTTTTAAAAAATGTTATAAAGGTTTTTGATTTATTTTTAGCTGAACTGTTATTCCTCAAAATCTTTGCCCTCTTACCGTTTACACCCTGTATATTTTGAGTTTGATAGTACATACAATTAACCCTTAATTAATTTAAATTATGCTATACAGATATTTTGGTAGGTCACACTACAAATAAAAAGGTCCTATATAACTTATGTCAATAAACCTATGGTGTTTTGAGCAAAAATTGTTCAAAAGTGTCAACCTTACCGTAAATGCATAAGACTGTATGGTACGGACACTAGGGCACTAAAACGTTGAATTTATTTAAGTTTTAAAATTATATGACGGTTTTTAGAAATATGTAGTTTTTGTATCTATTCTATTCATTTATGACCTGATCCGACTGCTATTTTCAATAGATTCTCAATAAATTCTTTCATAAGAAGACATTCAGTGAAAACACAATGTCTATATTTTATGTTTAATTTGCTGAAGCACTATAAGGGATTTTTTTTAACTTAAGGGTTTTTTTGTAAGTTTTCGTCCCCTGGGTAAGCATTTAGTAATAATGACTTATTGGTCAACATTGAAATATCAAAAAAAGTTTACCCGACACTACCAACATAGAATCGTTAAGTTGAATTTGCAATGTCAAAAAAATTCACCAATAATTCAGTTTTTTTCATTCCATGGTTAACATTTCCACATTCATGTTTCATGAACAAAACAGAAACTACACAATCGAAAACACTCACAGGGGTTTATTCAATTTTAAAATTGAAATAAAAGTAACTTACTTAGCTAAGTTAACCACATCAAAATATTACATAACACAAATAAATATCACATTACTTTTTTACAATATAAAACCAGAACCTTCCGCAATAATTGCTTTATTGCGGTTTACGCTTGATGAACGAAAGTGAATTTAACCCATGTTTTCCCTTCCATTAACTCTGTTGAAAATTATAAATTAATTTTGCCTTAAATACTCCTGCTTTTAATAAGAATGATATATGATTTTTTATTGTTCTGTCCAGTTTATACATTTCTTGGTTGTTTTTGTTAAATACACATGTTTTTCCATAACTCATAAATTTTTGACATAAGTTATATAATATAAGACTGTTCCATTTATACTGATCAGTTCAATCATCTGTAAGTATTATAAATCTACGTTCTTGTGTTTCTTGCTGCTAAATATATAAATAAGTAATATCAGTTTTATCTTCAATGATATGAATGAGTGTATAATCCCTCTACCAGCACTGTTGATCAATTTTAAGTGTGTGTCGATTATTACCAATATCATATGTATTTTTATATAAATTGAATAATTTAACAAATATTTGTCCTTCGAGATGTTTTCTTACATCTTATAAAATCTTTAATTACTTAATAGCTGTCAATTTGAATCGGGATACCTACCATGATAAGAGCGTTGATAATCTAGTCAACGATTTAAGTTGACATACCTATGTGTTGGGAATACTTTCTGTTTGAGGTATGAAGTTCTATACTATTTGATAAAAGACTATTTATAGAGTATAACATAAACTGTAGATGGTATTATAATATTGACTTTTATTTTTGCATTCAATTATATACATTTCAGATTTCTAAAACCTAAACTAATAAATCAATTATAATTTCAACAATATTCTCATATTAGTGTTCTGATTTAATTTATAAATCTATTACTAAATTGATTAGCTTTTTGAAATGTTCTCAATAAGTACTTATTCATATTTAAAATTAATTTTTTCGAGTTCAATTATTGTGAAATTATTCAACATAATGCTTTAAAACTACTTTATTCACTATTGCCAAACTTATATATTTTAATCATTATATACATTTTCTCGGAACCAGTGCTGTCAAATTTGGGCATATAACGTATGACGGTTTCTTACAAAAATCACGTCACGTCACTATAGTATATTATTTTCTTAGAGGAAATTTTATTTATACGTACACCTTAATTAAATGCATCTATTTTTTATTACTTAAGTGTTATGTACCTCTTGTATTCATATAGAACATGAAAAACGTTGATTTCCACTGATATTTAGGGACCAGACGGTTGGAGGCCTCTTACGGACTTTTCGTGTACTATACCACATCTTTAATACACCGTGAACGGTACCTCAATCACATGTAGAACTATCAACGTTTAACTACAATGTGTATATTTTCATAATGATTTTAAACAGTTTAATGGGTCATTGATTACATTTATAGAATTAACAAACGAAGACCTTATGTTTGAATTGCTGTTGTTATACATAAAGAAGTCAAAAACTAAATAGTTTCGTTTTTCCTAGGGACAGATGTACTAAAAAAGAAAGTGGAAACGGAATCCAGTAGCACGGAGACGGATCAAAAATTACCCAAACAGAGGTCGCAGCAGGACAGCTTGGAAAGGAATCGAAAAAAAATGCACAGAAAATCCAGCGTAGTGGCTGATCAGACTGTGTCGCCGACGAAAACACCATCTCAAAGGACGGTGATTTCAAAACCCTTAGAGGCTGTGAAAAACAACGCTGTCGATTCGAAATCGGATAGCAGTTCGAGTACTCAAAACCGGGTGGATTTGAAAAACGGCGAAGATCGTGACGAACCCGGTGGGCTCGGTACGAAGATAAGAGATGCGGCAGAATTACAAGAAAGGGTGTCTTGTTCTCCTTGTGTCGATCTTACTTCGAATCCTAATGTTACTTTCGTTTCTAATACAAGCATTCCAGAGTTAAGGTAAGTTTAGATATTTTATTTAAACTAGCGATCGCCCAGTGGTCGAAATTCGACCAAAATCATTTTAAAAACTTCAAGATAATGTACCTACATGAATTTGCATATTAGCACTTTTTTGTGTACCTATGTTAAATAATTCACTACCATTATAATTAAGTAAAAAATTATTTCAGCAAGAATAATAATGTACATGTAGGACGCTGAGGCATATTCAATAAGCAAAATCAAATAACGTTCTGTTCCTGAATAAGCAATAATCATCATCATACTATTATTGAATAAATTTACAATACAAATACACTTCGAGAACTGAAAACGTCAATAAAAATCAAGAATTTATAAAAAGCATTGATTTGAAGTATTAGCAAATATATAAAATAATTTTGTCCTCTAGCGGTGAAAGGTTTAATGACGCTAGTTCAGCTATTATGGAGTAGATGGGGCAATAACTGTTATTAACGGAAAATGTTGGCCGTTTGATCCATTTTTTTATTAATAACACTAAAGCCCGTCAATTAGCAATTAAAAAATTTAGAAAATTAGTTCACAAACAAAATGAAATGTACCAAACTTTTTTACATTTGCGTATTTAAATATAGTTTTTTAATAAAATACACCTATTTAAAATGTCAATATGTTCATTTTAGGCAAGTCATTCACGTTGTATTAAGAGGCAGGATTTTGCAGGCATGGTAAATCAAATAATAAATTAATATTTAAAAAAATATTTTTAAACTTTAGTTTTCCAAAATGTTTTACGGTTATTCAGATATTTCACATTTACGATTTCAATTTCTAAGAAGAAAATGCAAGAAACGAACTCATAAGTAACTACGAAAATGCAGTGTGAATAAATAGATACATAACTACTTACATAATAGTACACCTTAAACTACATTGTATGTATAATCTCAATAACTTCAATTTAATACACAAAGTTAACGATATCTTTTCTTTATTATATCAAAAATATAAAGAAATGCAATGAACTTGCGATAATTTATGTTAAATAATACTTTTTATGTTGACAATTTTTGTAAGTGCATTGAAATTATTTTTTTTTTCAAATAATACATTGATAATTCTCACATTGAATTGAAAAGGTACATTAACCTAACGGCTAACAATTTTATGATATGTCAAACTGAAAAATAATCTGATTTGCTAAAACGATTCAAAACGAAGTTGGCCGAGAACATTAGAAATATTCCCATGATGTCAGATATAACTATTTATCTTAAAAGTCACTAATTGTATTTATATCATGGGCTTTGTAAGATTAGTTAAATTGTATAAAACTATTAGCCTTTAAAATAGAAACAATATAAATTAAAATCGTAATGTTAAAATACTAAAATATTATCGGAAACAAATTGAACAGTTGCAACACAATACAAAATTCTAATTTTAGTTGACAAACCATATTTTGAAACAAATTAAAGTTTCAAAGTTGCGAGTACCAAATAAATGATTATCATATAATATAATTATACCTAATGTGGAATAACTTTCGGAACCGATCAAAATTTGTAAGTTTTTTGTTTAACTTAGTTTGTTTTTGGAGTCAATTCATCTTACGATTTTCTCTCCAATCAATCTGCCGGCACTGTTTGGTATTGACAGTGTGGACTTAAATTATGAATTTTTTATTTTATTTTATTTAATGAATGAAGCAATATGCATTCTGCACTGAAGGTCGTCAATAGCTACTAAACAAAACAAAAATGAAATAAATCGGTTGAGGGACAGAGGAGAAAATGGTACCTAACCGTTTTCTCTTTGCCTATTTATATATAGATATTATTTAGTCAACTACAAATAAACACAATGCCTTAAACACTATAATTAATTCATGCTTATGAAGGTATATAATATCAGTACATGGGTTTGGAGAATACTTACAAACTATTTGAAAAAGAAAGTGAACATTAAACTATAAAGATAATTGTTGGTCAATGTTCTTTTTTATATTTTACTTTTAGTAATATTTTGAACTGTTTGTAACTAACATTACAATTCCTTCTGTTAGCACCACCTCATGCAATATTTTCCTTAAAGTTTGGAATAATACATAACAACAAGATGAGCAAGCAATATTGTTATAATATTTTCCAGTTAAGTAGCAATTGTGTTTAGCATCCATTAATTCTACAGATTGTACATACCGCTCCCCTGCTTCCTGAAGATAACGTTGCGCTATCATGTTACCTGGAACAAAGACTACTTCCATGTGCAATAGCACCCCATACCCTAACGCCTACTGTTTGGTATACATGTCACTGAACATCAAATTAAGGTTGACGTCTTTTCCTCGACGTCATCTAACATCAGAGAAGACGACCTGATTCTATTCCACATTCCAATGTTGTCGTTCTCTGCACCACTGTCATTGCCGCCAATGCTCAGCGGTCAGAGGTAGCACAAGCTGCAGTCCAAAAGACCTTATAAGGCGGTAAACCGTTCGGACACTTACAACATGGCTTTGTTCTCCTAACCACTCATCAGCCAAATTAGAGTTGTAGAAAATGGGTCTCTAAAGGCTTAGACGTCGATCTTGTACTTCATTTGTGCCCCTTTGACGTCCGGTGCCTACTCTTCTCCGATTTTGAGTATTGTCAAACCACGCTTGACCACATCTCATAACATTAGTTGGATTTATATTCGTGCGGTTAGCGATTTCTCGAAATGAAAAACCCGCCTCCCATAAACCAATAATTCGACCTCTTTCAAATTCACTTAGCCGGCAATACACTCGGCGTACACATACTCTGGGCATTTTAACATTACGAAACATGGATTTTGGATCCCATCAGTTTGTTTTTTTTGATAAATTAAAAAAATGCAAAAACGACTACAATATTAATTGATAAAAAAAGTTTACTTGAAAAAACATTCACCAAGCTTTTATCAAATTTCAATCATTTACTCCTTACTATAGCATACTATGTTTTACTAAAACAATATTAAATTTAAACATTTCCTTCTGGGTGTCGCGATTTCTTTGTCAGTGAGTATATTATTTTAATATAAAATACAACACTAGTCAACAAGCCTATTCATAGCTTAGTGTAACAAAATATGAAACATATAAAACATACCTAAACCGTACTGTATACAATACGAAAAAGTAGTACATTATTTCAAACAATATTTCTTTATTAAATCATCCTTCAACATATATGTTATATTAAATTGTATTCTAATACTACAATTAATAATGATACAATAGCTGTTTTCGCGGTAACGATCCGTTATCGATCCAGGATTGAGCGCTTGCGCACACTCATTCTCGGCGTTCGTGGTAACAGAATTTGGAATTCCAGATGGGAAATCCAGTGTTCGCGGAGCTCAAAGGATGCATCTTGGATCGATTTAGGACGAGTGAAATGAATCCGCTGACGTGAGGAAGAACGAAGAGTTCGAACATGCGCATTTTGAGTATTTTTTAAACACTTTTATATTTCTATGACTTTGAAGCTTTATACCAAAGTACAGAAACGTTGAATTTGGAATCCATTCCTCTTTGTATGATCTGTAATCGATTCGACTAATTGTATTCATATTTGTCGGATTGTTTGATATGTGTTAACTAGCTTGTGTCTTGTGTTAACAACCTCTTTTATTTAAAGTAATACTTGCGTTGTATATAAATACAAAATCTGCTTTTTCGAATTAAGTACTACTACAGTGTCGTTGTATTACAGTTCTAAAATTGTTCGTGGTACAGAGGAGTCTAGTACGTGTTCGTAACTGCACTTGCGCATAAACCAGATCCGGGATTCGTCACGCATCCATTCTGGATGCATCCTGAATCGACACCGCGAAAACAGCTTATGTTATATTTGCAATAAATCAAAACGCAGAGAATTGAAAGTAATTTCTTCTCATTATTTTACAGAGAAAAAAGATCAATGGCAAACGGTATAAGCCCCGGTTTAGATGAACAATCCGAATATTTCGACGCCACTGAAAATCCAACACTAAAAGACAAACGTCAAGAGCTGGAGGACGAAGACAGCGGAGTAGACAATGCCAGTCAAATACTTAGGGAATCATCTGTAAGTTTTATTTAGGTACTTTTATTCTCATGAAATTGAAATACAAGAACCAATCCGCAACTCAGTGTTGTGAGATAATTCTCAGTTATTTCATTCCCTATAAGTTGGACCAATAAAGGCATTTCGTTATTGACTTTCAAAGAAAATTGGTTTTCTAGACTAGCCCAGCAAACGACGGCAATCGATTGTCAAAAATTCCAATAGCAGTTAGCGGTCAAAGGTTAGCGAAATGCATGTCCTGGTCGGGCGATCTGACCCCGGGGCTCCGAAGACGTAGGCAAAGCGATAAATACGTAACAGATCCTAGCCAATTAAAATTGAGATTTAAAAGACACTCAAGTAGCGGTAAGTATTTAATACGGAATTATATATGTTTGAAAGAACCCCATCCAAATTTAGTCTAGACATTCCCTTCAGATTGATATTTTATAGAACATTTAGGTGCCATTTTGTGTCAAATCGCGTGCCACTGGTTTGCTAAAATAGAATGTAGAAGATAATTTCGTAAGATATTTACTGATACTTATAAAATCAGTAAAAACATAGCCACTTTAACTTCATCTATGTCTCGAAAAATTCCCAAGTAGTATATTTAAAAAAATACATTTTGATGTATATGATTTAGTTTTAAGCATGCATTATTAATTTTGTAATAGAATTTTACACAAATTCATTCAATATATAGGGTGGGCTATTTTAATCTATGCACCCGAATTGCTTCGTTCCGTAGCAAGATATAAAAAAAGTTTATACCAAACTCATTCAAATTCAATTTTGACCTTGAATATTATTTTCAAGGTCATTTGAAGGTCAGGGTGTTTTTTTTTAATGGGAAACTCTGTTTTTGACACCGTAATAGGGAAGAGTGGGAAATTTTACATCTGAAGTGATATTAACACATTTTTTTGTAACCTTTAAAATATTATTTCAAAAGGTCAAAAACCTGAAATGGCTATATTTCACGTTTTTCCAACTAACTAACACTGACGCAGGCACCTCAGTGATAATTATCACATCACAGTAATACAAAAAATAAATTTTGAAATATATTTTTTTGTTTTCTGGATAAATCATTTAAGATGTTTTTCGATATGTAATAATTACTGCCGATTTCGTTTATTTCGTTTAATGCTTGTGCTAATAAGGTATTTAACATGGCGTAAAATAAAAAAACAATTTCTGTACACTTGTTCTACCAAAAACATTGGTAAAAATGTTTAACATATTTCTTACATCAAGTTTATATTCTTACAAAAAAATGTATCATATCACTTCAGACGTAAAATTGCCCCCCTTCCCGAATTCGGTGTCAAAAACACGGGTTGCCATTTAAAAAAAATACTCTGACCTTCAATTGACCTTGAAAATGTAGTTCAAGGTCAAAATTAATTGCACCAAAAGGTGTCCCCCTTCGTCTTGAACAAGTTTTATATGAACTCTTTTTTCATAACATGCTTAGGAACGAAACGATTAGGGTGTATAGATTAAAATGGCCCGCCCACCTTGGTATATATGAGACTTGAATGCAGTTATGTATAAATAATAGAGTGATTCATTTCCGTAAACATTTTTTTTTCTCGGTGCTCAAGCAAAATTTTAATCTACCATAGAAACAAAAATTCTCACCAAGATTGAGCTCTTAATTTTAAGTACTTGCAATTTAAATATGAAGTTTTCTCTTTTAAAATGCACGTAAAAAAGTTTTTTTTTCAAATTCCTAATGCTCAGACACCTTTTAACATTTTGTGAATCGGTTTTATGGACCTTACGGGAAATTCCACGCTCTCTAAAAATTGCTTTAGTATTTTTTTTCGTAACTTGCACTGGGTCGTCAGTAGGAGCGATCAAAATGCAGTTTTTGGAATAAATTGTTATTTTTCAATTTTTTTTGAGTGAATCGCAAAAATTAGGGAGAAAAAAAGAACTGTCTCTGAAAAAATATTTTTTTACCAATATTTAATGAATTTACAGCCATTTTTAGGCCTTCAAACGTAAGAAATTGATAAATACTAACTAATGTTGCTCTTCCATTCAACTTTTTTCTTGATTACTAACATGTTTCTCTACAATAATAACTTTTTCTAAAGTTATTATCGTCTTTGACCTCTTTTAAATAAAAAAACAATACATTTAGTAATAAAATAACAACAAAAGCTTTATTCAGCTTTTCATAAGAGTCGTAATTATTTAAAATTTATTAACTTGTTTTTTTATGATTGTTGAAATATTTATTACATTTGGAACATATTACATAATAACGTAACCATCTGTATGTTTCTAATAAAGATTTATTGCTATTTTATTACTAAATGTATTGTTTTTTATTTAAAAGAGGTCAAAGACGATAATAACTTTAGAAAAAGTTATTATTGTAGAGAAACATGTTAGTAATCAAGAAAAAAGTTTAATGGAAGAGCAGCATTAGTTAGTATTTATCAATTTCTTACGTTTGAAGGCCTAAAAATGGCTGTAAATTGATTAAATATTGGTAAAAAAATAATTTTTCAGTCAGTTCTTTTTTTCTCCCTAATTTTTGCGATTCACTCAAAAAAAAATTGAAAAATAACAATTTATTCCAAAAACTGTACTTTGATCGCTCCTACTGACGACCCAGTGCAAGTTACGAAAAAAAAAAATACTAAAGCAATTTTTAGAGAGCGTGGAATTTCCCGTAGGGTCCATAAAACCTATTCACAAAATGTTAAAAGGTGTCTGAGCATTAGGAATTTGAAAAAAAAAACTTTTTTACGTGCATTTTAAAAGAGAAAACTTGATATTTAAATTGCAAGTACTTAAAATTAAAATTAAGAGCTCAATCTTGGTGAGAATTTTTGTTTCTATGGGTAGATTAAAATTTTTTTGCGGAAATGAATCACCCTAATAAATAATCTGAATGTACAAAAACTGAGATTCCACTTATTTTACAAGTCGCTTAACAAGGTATATGCAATCAGGACCGTCACCAGCTTTTGATTTAGACGGGGGCAAATTGGCAGGTTTTGTCTTGGGGAGACAGGTCAACCAGTTTTGTTGTCTATAAAGTCTTGACACGTAACGAAGAGTCAGTAGTCGGTAAAAGAGTTCCGGTGGGAGAGGAGTCAATTGCCCCTCCTATCCCTGCCTGGTAACGCCCATGCATGTAGATTTTTTTATTTTCTTGCAATAAAAATAAATTACCATCAATAAGAATTATTAATGGTAATGGAGTATAGATGTACATGTACTTCCCATGGGCGAATCCAAGGAGGGGGATGGTGGCGATCGCCCCCACCGATTGCCTCAAAGTTAGTAAATTTAATATTAAAACGAGGTAATCTTAACTCCAAGGGCCTAGAAGACGGTCGCTTCTACGGGTTCAATCCACGTGACGACTATTTTTACTGTAACAGTCCAAGAAATATGGGTTTAAAATTATATTTTGGTAAATTTAGTACAGGATCGCCCCACCGGAAGCACTTGTCTAGATCCGCCCCTGGTACTTCCAGTTGAAATATCTGTTTAACATAACCCCAAGAAGTATTGAGTTTGTTGTTAAATCTAGACGTTACGTCAAAATTATCTCTTCAGAAATAAATTGGAGAATAGTCGAAACGGAATAGATTATGAGTCTCACTGCGCATGATTAAGCAACTTCATTCATCTGATGACGATAGCAGATACAAAGCTATTGAAACGTTGAGAGATCAACCACTTCAAGACGATTGAAGTCCAAGGAAACTTCGAGGAACGAGCTGCATTATCTACCAACTTATTTTGTTTTGATTTGTTGTAGGGAAAGTAAACAAATACCTGCTATGAATTTCTTTATACTGATAATGCTATACAATTTATATTTAACACCGTAGATAACGAAATAATTGTAATATCACCTAGTATTTACTGTTGACACACTGATACGTGATTGCAACTACAGACGCCAAAGCGTGAATTTTAAATATAGAATTAAAATGGCGTTTATTTACTGCATAAATAATATTCTTTTAGAAATAGTGGGTACTTTCGAATTTAATAGTTGGGTTCATAAGGCTATCTTGACACAAAATGGCGGAACAAATAAACTTAATTTAGAAGTTGTATATTTCAATTTCTAGTATGTGTGCTTCCCGTTTTCCTATTTCAAGCATACCTCTTCCCACCCCAATCCCATTGATCTAACTTATTCCTTTCAGGTTTGACAGAATTATATAAGTATCTCACCGGCATGTTCCACTGGTGGCCAAGCTATGAAGGATTTTTGTGTTATTTCAGGTCTCCGAATAAGAGGGATCTCTAGTTGCCTCATAGACGCCCCCGAGAGCTCTCCCGAGTCATCGGAGGGCCCTCCACCCCCACCACCGAGTGGGGAACCGCCCTCGGAATCGCAAGTTCGATGTAGAAGATTTCGACCTGTGACCTAAAGAAAAACCGATCGACGGGTTGAGAACAGGACGATTTTTTACAACCGACGGCTTGCTTAGAGGAATATTACTCTTTGTGCTCGTCTACTTTATTGGGGAGTTGTTGACGATGTGTAGCGTAACTCCTCCTTTGCAATATATCTCTCGTTCACATTTTTAGATTAACGGTTGATTTTTTTTGTGATTTTTCTCGACATATTGTAAAAAATACATGCCGGTTTTTTAGATAATTGGATAAAATTCACTCTTTGCTTTTTGTATTATATAAATGCCATGAGCGGAAAAAATTACGATTATTTTTTATCGATCGCCATCGTTTCTACTCATTGTTGAATTAGCTAAGCAAAAAATTACATGTTGATAAAACAACACAACGAATAGTTTTTTTAAATTTCTGTTTTAAAACTCCACAAGTGGGAAAAAACTGTATGAATTATATTTTTTAGTACATCAAAAACTCCGGTAAATTCGGGTTAAAATTTATGTGAAAAGTGGTATTTAATAGTTACGAGGATTATATTTACTAAAAATACTTTACTATTTTTAATGTATATGCATCCTTGTAAATTGGGATCAATTTGAAAAACTAAGTAAATTTCTATTATAAAACAAATAATTTTTAATTTTAATTAATAAATGATATCCACTTGGGTTTTCATTTTTGTTAAAAATGTTGTTTGACCCCAAATATTCATCGGAAATCATTAGGATTGTATTTAGTAAACTAAATATAAATTCTAACAACAATAGCTTTTTTACATTTTGGATTTTTTTGGGGCAAGTAAAAAAATTATATATTGATTTTTTATAAAATAGATTTTTTTTAATTACACCCAAAGTTGATGTTTTATTAATTTCAATATAAATCCTATCAAATTTCAAAATCGTGATAGCAGGCCCACCTGGTTTAATTTCTTTTGTATTATTTGTCATACTTGATTTGATCAATTATTTTAATACGCTGTAGGAATTAAAAATCATTTAACTAAAAATTAAAATATTTCTAATAACTACGAATTTATTCTTCAAAATACAATAAAATATCAAATTATTAATATAAGAGTTTTTTAAATTTTTATCATTTCTAGATGTTTTTTTTTATTAATACTCAGTAGGAAATAAAAAACTAATGATTAAAAATTACAATATTTGGAACAACTACTTACCTTCTATTTTAAATTACTTTATTAACGAAATTTTCTGTAAAATTTTCACCTGAATTTACTGGAGATAAAAAAACATATTGAAATAATGCCTTTCCAAAAAACACGTAAATGTATCTAAAAATAAAATTATGTACCAAATATACTCGGCTGTTGCTCATGAAGCATGCATTATCCTGAAAGAAAATTATTTTCGTGCCTTTTTCCAACAAAAAAAAAATACAAGTTACTCGAAATACGACAAATCGCGCTTTGGATGTCGCCCAAGCACTGGTTTTTTATTATTCAAATCATCTGAAACGATCATCACATTACAAGAATCAAATTCTAGTCGCAAGTACTGTTATTTTTCCAGAGTTAAATGAAGTACTTGAAAATCTAGTCAGATAGTTCTAAAAAGTAATTTAAATGAAAAAATATGAATACTCTGTAAATTAAAAAAGATATTGTGCAAAAGATGATAGCTATAAAAAATGTACTGTACTGTTATTTAATTTTTAGACTGCTAAGAAATTGTTTTTATTTTGTTTTAATGTATATTTTTTGTTCAATTATAGTGCTGTATTTATAAATTATTATAGTTATATAAATTGAATGAAATAAAAAAATCTTTTATTTATGTCTGTCTCTCTTTATTTTATGGAATTTCAACCTGTTTTCCAATCAGTTATTGCAGAGGAGCACATATAACCTGGTTGTTCAAATAAAAAGGACCATCATTAGTCTAATAAGTTAATAAGCTAATTAAAACAACTAGCCGTCGCCCAGTGGTCGAAATTTGACCAATTGTGTCAATATCTCTGGCAGGTTAAGTAACCTGACAATTTTATCGTGACATTCTATCCTAGGACTTTAGGGCAGAACAGCAATTACAGGGAACGGTTCCAGATTCGGAACCTCTGTGTGATAGTTTCCTCGAAAATCCTAGATGTCGGTCTTACATCTCGCTTCTACAAATGAGTAACGAAATTCAAGTTTTTTTCAGGTATAATTCATAGAACATTATTTGTGTTCAAATTCGTAATTCTTAATTTAATATGACAACAATTCAACCGCTAATGGGCTACCCTACATATTTATTAATATCCTCATTATAATAATTCCATCTCATTATATATTTCCACCACCCTGTATTAGTGGTGGAGAACTATCGATAGTCGGCACCATCGATAGTTATCGATAGTTCTGGTAACGACTATCGATAATTATCGATAGTTTTCGATAGTATCAGAAAACTAAAAATAGTATATCTAGAAATAAAAAACCATCTGCTCATTACACAAGGAAAAACATAATTTTTAACAACATCTATTAAAAGAAATAACTATTGGAATACAATATATGCCGCATAATATTTTTTACCTTTTATGTTTTTTGGGCAATAACACCACAATCGAAATAAAACGACGTATATTGAAGGCTTGTCAATGGCTTTATATTTATTGATGCAAATTTCAAAACGAAAATTATTATGAAATTTAAATTGACATTAAAAATTTGTTGTTTGTAGATATACAGGTAGCACAAAAAAGTCTAAAGATCATTTATTATAGTTAAACAGCTTTCAAATTAGAAGAATTTGAAAGAGTTGTCTTTAGAATTTATAAGTGGCGTTCCTAGGTACGACTTTGTTATAAGATAGCGCATTCGCCAAAAATGCGATCAAAGAATTCTATTGTTTCAGTGACGCCATAAGGAAAAACCTAGGAAAAATCTTATGAACTATCCCGATACTGGGTTGTTCAAAAGGAGGTTACCATTAATAATTTCTTCCTTAATTGTCGGTAACCAGATACGATTAAATTCTACAGAAGTAGAAGCGATACAATCGTCTCCATTCAAAAGAATTAAGGCAGACTCTTTTATTTTTCGTTTTGTGTTATGTTGTTCTTTGTGAAGTAAGTATAGTTGAATTGTTAAATTGTATTTTATGTCCTAGGTCCCAAGCATGTTCACAAATTTTCGATTTTTCAAATTGTCGTTTCTTTATGTAATTCTTGTGTTCATTTATTCGTACGTTTAATGGCCTCGATGTTTCTCCAATATAAAATTTATTGCATTCGCAAGGAATCTTGTATATGCAGTTTTTTGAGTCTGGGTTTTGTTGGTTGGTTTTGTTTTCGATACTAGAGATTTCAGTGTATTTCTTGTTTGGAATGTTGTTTTAACATTAAATCTGTTGGCCACTCTTTTCAATCTTTCTGGCAGACCCTGTATATATGATATAGTTGTAACTGTAATGTAGTTGTCCTGAGTAGTAGTAGTAGTAGTAATAGTGTTAATAAGAGAAGTTCTGGGTTGATTCGGAAAGTTTGTTTTCTGTTCACGTCTGTTTAACTCTTTGTTGATAAATTTTTTAGGGTAATTAATTAATAACATTCAAAAGTGGGTACTCAAGGAGATTATCAAAAACAATCGATAGTATAGACAAATTATCGATAGTATTCGATAGTCAAAACTATCGATAACTATATATATATACAACTGCTTATAGGTTACGAAATGTTGAATTTCCATTTTCGCCACCCTGTATATACATCTCTGTATAATATTTTTGCACCACCCTGTATAACTGTAATTCTACTGCACCTTCTATTCCAAGAACCGTGTAAATTCAACCGCTAATGGGCTTCCCTGTATAATTATTTTATTAGTTATAATTGCACTCTACTCTATATTTAATATGAAATTAATCAATCAACACGTTGCTGCCACACTCGCTGGACAACCGTTACATGAGACAGAACAATAGCTCAGTTGGCTAGAGCGTATTGCTAATAATCCAAAGTTCGGGTTCAATCCCCGTAATTTTTTTGTGTATGTTTGATTGGAATTGATTTATAATTTTACTCGGTAGTTGGCGTTACGATCGGACTGCGGTTTTTTTTTTAATTCCGCCTAAAACGTTTGGGCCGATTGTGATGAAACGTTTTGAGTGGGTTAGGTTTATAATTTACCCCGCTGCGATCGGGTTGTAGAATTTTTTGGGTTGTAAGAAAATGCTTTTGAACTGTTAGGTCGATTTTAACTAAACTTTTTGTGTGAGTTTTATTTGCAATTTGACCCTGTGGGGACGCTGCAATCGGAATGTAGGATTTTTTTAAACTTCTAAACGGTTGGTCCGATTTTGATGAAACTTTTTGTGTGACTTGTAATTGCTATCTCTGGAAGGTTTATATTCATACTTTATTGTTTTGATAAGGGTGGTACATTCAAATTCTAATGTTTTTTTTTTTGAATACATGGATTTAAATTAAACACCACTTTTACTTCAAAAAAGGAAATAAACAGTTTAAAAAACAATAGTGGATTATACTTACGAAACATAACACTAATGATATGATCATTTGATCCCCAAATAAGAAAGCAATGTAATATAAAATGGTGTAAAATTAAGGAGTACCTAACAGTAAATTATAATTATTAAGAATCAGAGTTTTGAGAAAGTGAACATCACATTGTGAAGCAAGATTTAAAAGAATTCAATTACATATTTAAGCATTCAAATATAACAGAAGAGTAATAATAACTTAAGCAATACTTACCACTAAAATAACGAATTTAGATCTATTTGCTGCTGACCTATAAGTTATATTTATGTCAGCGCACATATTAATAAATCTGGAAACAACGCGTTCATTATCGGTGGTTACCATAAAAAACAATTGTTTGAAGGAGTTCGGGTTTAAACATTATTAACAAAATGATTTATCCCAAATTCGTTTTGTTAGAGTAGAAAACCCTGAAATACTCCTTTGGTTTAGGGAGTGGTATATTAGAAAAAAAGGTCCTAGGGGGGGGGGGGCAAAAAAATTGTCCTAGAGTCGGAGGGACAACTCCGAAAAAATGTCGGTCCAGGGGCAAGTTAGCAAATTTATGGAAAGGTTTAATTGCTCACGGCAGGTTTTTTAGGTCCAGTGGGGGGGCAGCTGCCCTCACCTCTGCATGCACTTTTTTCGTTACCAATTAGAAATATTTTGTTTTATTAAATTAAATATTTTTTCTACTGGGTTTTTGTTTTTTTTTTAGTTTTTTTTCTCTGTATCTACCTATGGTCGTAACCAGAAAAATGGAGGCAAGTTTCCCCCATGGACGTTTCTAGCCAAGCTTAGGCGCTTTGTTTTCTGTGAATTAAAACACTAGTTATTAGGTTCGTACCTGATCACAGAATAATCAAACCGAGAAGCGAAACTCTCCGTTGCCGCCAGATACAAATTTCTTTGTGCATGTGCGACAAAGCCATTAATTTGAGGGTAGGTTCAATGAACCACAGAATTATGAAGTATTATAATATTATTTCCAAGTTAAAAAATGTACTCTATCCTCAAAAATAATCCTATTATTCACAAAGAATCTGTTAAATACATATTACTTATATATACACAATATTCAACTACATATCAATTTTCAAACATAACCTAACTATGAAGTGTAATTTATCGTGTTTAAAGCAAAACAGTCCAAGGATCGCCTTATTAGCACTTAATTATAAGATTGATCTATTATGCACAATTGCATCAGAACGAGGAATGCAAATAAAGTCAGTTTGTCAAAAAAAAGATCATTAAAATATACCTACCTACTTTGAAAAGATTGTGTGTTGGACTTCCACACCATTTGAAGTGGAACTTTTGGTAAATCACAGATATATAAACACAAACCCTTATTTTCACACGACTTCTGATTATTGTTTTTTTATTCAATTGCCTCTAAAATTTAAATTTTTCAAATATGTTGTTCTTCTTTTAATACGAATTCGTCCTTATAATTAATTTAATGTTACCGACCGGATATTGTTACTATCAAAGTAATGGCCAATTCTGTTCAAGGTCACGAAATCTTGAACCCAAAACATCAAAGGTTCCGACAAGAGTTTCGCTTCTGGGCTTGATTATTCTGTAACCTGGTGTAATATATGCACATTTGTATTAATTTTGATACTTGACATAAAAAATTCTGATTGCTAGTGCTTCATAGGCCAAACAACTTCTGATTTGCCGCCACTCCCCTTCCCCAAACCAAAAGCTGGCTACGCCCATGTCAACCCAAATCCTATTCACCTAACTTATACCTTTCGGGTTTGCAGGATGCATGTTCCACCATGGGCGGATCCAAGGGGGATCCAGAGCCTCAACGTTTGTAAATTTAATATTAAAACGAGGTAATCTTAACTCCAAGAGCCTAGAAAAAGGTAATTTCTATGGCTTTGAATCTCAGAACGACTATTTTCAATGTCATAGCTCAAGAAATCTGGGTTTAAAATGATATTTAGGTTAATTTAGTACAGGATCCCCCCTGAAGCGTGAAATCCCCCCCCCCCCCGAAAGTACGTGTCCTGATCCGCCACTGTGTTCCACTGTTGTATAAGCTATAAAGTTAATTTAATTTAGTGGTCAGGTCTCTGAGGAATTTCTATTGTTATCTAATAGAGGCCCTTGAAAGGGCTCACCACCAACTGGTAACCCGCAGGTTTAAGGTAAAAGATTTCTACCTGTGACCTGAAGAAAAACCCATGGATGGGTTCCGAACACGACATTATTTGCAATCGGTTCTTAACTCTTCTTAACTCCTCCTTCGGAATATATTTCTGGGTTACATTTTTAGAAAAACTGTTTATTTTTTTGTCATCCTTTTACGTATCATATTAAAGTCATAGTCTTCCCCATGACGTCCGTTCCTATTTATATCCGCATTTTTAATAAGTGCTGCTTTTTGATTATTATATATAAATCATTCTGCTTTTGTATTATATAAATGTTGAGTGGCAAAAACAAGGGATTAATTTTTATTGATCACCATCATTTTCTACTCATAAGCTAAGCAAAAATTAAATGTTGGTGAAACAACACATGTCATCTTGACATCAAATGATTACAATTATGGATTTATTTACGTCATATATATTACGTGTTACGTATGAAAATCACAAATGAGAAAAAACTAAAATCATGTCTTCACTGGGTGAATGTTCAACTTGAATATAGGTGTAGTATCTAAGGGCAGTTTGTGGAAACTGCCCGGAACACTAGTTGCCTTCTTATTCTCCCGCAGGATTCACTGATTAACGAATCCGGCCTCTCCGAAAAAATTAAACGTATTGGCAATAAATACCAAGTAAAAACGATTTTTAAAACAAATAATATTTTTTTAAAATTAATTGTAATCGCTAGAATGTATTTCACCAACTAAATATGACTTTTTAAGGAACCACAAGTCAATTAGTACTAATTATTATTGTTTTTTTTAACAAAAAAAAGTCAAGCGAATATAGTGGTTACCATTCCTGATAAGGAATCGAAACGTAAAAACAGATAAGTACAACACAAAATACACAACATATTATACTGGAATACTAGTTGACAAATCTAGACCTACTTTCTCACAGTTAATCCTGCGGGAGAGTTTTTTCTACAAGAGGGCAACTAGTGTTCCGGGCAGTTTCCACAAACTGCCCTTAGATACTACCTTGATATTCAAGTACTTAACTTATCTGTATTTTTCAGAAACCATTGCGAGGAGAGAAAATGCCAGACGAACATTCAAAATAGCCTTGTTATAGTTGGAACTTTTTTAAAACTATTAAAGTTAATTATTACTATTTATACCTATCAAGATATTTTAATAGGGTTTGTTTTTTTTTTGAATACTCTAATAATTAAAAAATAAAATATTGGGAACTTCTTTAATAAAATAATTAATAAACGAATTCGGGGAGATTCCCTGTTCTACTTGAATTTGTTCCTTTCTTAATATTTACGTTTAGAGGGATGAAATCTATTTTTTTACATTTGATTTTGCACAGTAATTCAGTATTTTATAATCACTGATATTTTTAGTTATTTATTTTCATTTTAAAATATAAATCAAGTGATAGGTTTTCAAAAACCAATGGCAGTGGTTTTAGTTAGCAAAAATTATATTAGCTATGAAGTTTTCTGTAAAATTTGCACCTTCATTTACCGGAGTGAAAACCTTATTGAAACTAGCTGACTAGTCCTGGCTAAACAAATTCCGTATTTGAACATTGTTTTCATTTGGTAATTTTCAAATCCTCTACATTTTTAGATTTTTTTTTAAAGCCATTTTAACATCACCATCAATGAATGACATTTATATGGCATCAAAAAATACATTTTGACGTGTCTGACATTTTTGACGTTTTTGGCATATTTTTCACTTTAGACATTTTTAAAAGAAATAATTTTTTTTCTGGATAGGGGAACCCTAATCATTTAGAGGTATGAAATATACTTTACGACCTATTCTCATCTCTGTTAAATTTACATACAAAATTTAATAAATATGAGTCGAGCCGAATCGGAGGAATTCGACAACAAACACCATGATACAATATTTTTATACCAGGTGTCAATTAAGTCCCGAGACGGCTGAATATTTGCTAAAGAACTTGATTTCTGGGAAAAGTCAAGGTCATTCTTTTAGTAACTTTGACCAAGGCATCATATAGTGAGCTTGGATTTGACCTTGAACCTCATTTTTGAGGTTATTTTGAGTTCAAATTATTTTTTTTATGACAACCCCTATTTTTTAATGCGGATTCGGAAAGAGCGGGAAATTTCACGTCCGGACATGTAATGAGGTTGAGGTAACCCCTTAAGGTCAAATAATGACTTCTTAAAAATCGCGCGAGTTCAGTGATAAAACAAAACAAACAAAGGTGATGATATGTAACGTCAAATCCAAAGTCACCGTTGAGTTACCCAGGGTAAGATCTTTGTTTGTTTTGTTTTACCATTGAACTTGGGAGATTTTTAAGAGTCATTATTTGACCTCTAGGGGTTACCTCAGCCTTATACATCAATACATGTCCGGACGTGAAATTTCCCGCTGTTTGCGATTTCTCATTAAAAAAAATTAGGAAACCTCAAAATAACCTCATAAATGAGGTTCAAGGTCAAATCCAAGGTCACCATCGGATTCCTTGGTCAAAGTTACTAGAGGAATGAATGACCTTGACCTCTCCCAAAAATGAAGTATTTTAGCAAATATTCAGCCGGTCCGGGACCTGATTGACACCCGGTATATTAGATTATAACTTTCCAAAGATACGTAAATGTATACAATATAGATTATTATCCTCAAAAGATCGACCTGCCTCAAATAAATCAAATCGAGAAGAAATAATTAGAATATGTGATACGCAGTGGACTTTTAAATAACACAGGGAGTTTACAATAAAACAACAATTATAACACATTTTCATTTATTTGCATAATTAATGTCTTAAAGAAGTAAACAATATTTTCATGAATTCATGTTCATTTTAAAATAAATAATTTGAATTTCATTACATGTTTTCTTCTGGGGAAACTTAAAATGTGAAATTTTTATAAACAAGCTGTTGACGTCTTTCCTTGGGTTATTTAGAATTAGAGGGAAACATTACTGACAATGATATGAACTACAAATATTTAATTAAACATTTTGGAAATTACAATGTCAGTTGTAAACAAATTAGTGGCTTAGTAATTTGGAAATGTCTTGTTTTTGCTTACATTCCCAGTAGTGTTAAAATTTTCGAAAAAATTTCCATATAGATAGTAATCGTCAAAATGCAATAAATAATCTGTAGGTATTGCTATTGTTTCAATAAATGATAACTTTGCTGAGTCAAAATTTACTATTTTTGAATACAATTTATCTGATATAATTGTGGATAATTCTTATCACCTAGCTGATGTTGACTAGGATCATATTTAGTTGAACAATGATATGTTAATAAAAATATTTGGAGTTTTTATAATATTTTCAATCCCTCTTTGTTGAAATTAGAAGTTACTGCAAGGAATCATATCCCAAAATACTAGGCTTTCACGGTTTGTTACAAAAATTATATTAGTAGTTGCTGATCTTTTTGGGATATTTTTTAAATATGATTAGGTATACGTAGTATCAAAGTCGCAAGAGGCCAAAATAGTAATTTCCGGACTTATTGTTCTGTTAGAATTTGTGCTTAACCTTCCATCTCTTTGAAGACGTGACGTGACCCAAAAACTCTACTTCTTTTTGGAACAAGGAACACTTCTTCGGATTGAGTCTCAGGTTGGCATTATTAATTCTGGAGAATACTTCGCCCAGGTTCTTCAGATGGTCGTCGAATGTCTGACCCATGACTAGAATGTCGTCGAGGTATACTAAGCACGTCCTCCATATTAGCCCGCTCAGTACATACTCCATTAGCCTCTCAAATGTAGCGGGTGCATTACATAACCCAAAGGGCATGACCGCGAACTGAAACAGACCTTTACTGGTGGAGAACGCTGTCTTCTCTCTGTCGTTTGCGTCTAGACCAACCTGCCAATATCCACTTTTTAGATCTAGTGTGGAGAACCAACGGGAGCCTGCTAGTGTGATCAAATTGTCATCGATTCGGGGTAGTGGATAGCTGTCTTTCTTCGTGACATCATTCAGCTTTCTGTCATCCACGCAAAATCGGGTGGTTCCATCCTTCTTTTTAACTAGCACGACGGGAGCAGACCATGGGCTGATGGATGGCTCAATAACTCCATTTTGTAACATGGACTCGATGTTTTCCTCGACTGCTTGTTGTTGCCCCAATGGTAATCGTCTAGGTGGTATTCTGATGGGTTGAGCCTTTCCGGTATCTATTCGATGCTGGATGATGTTGGTGCGACCGGTGGTTCCATTTTTACTGTTAAAAATTTGCCAGTGTTTTGTGATAAATTGCTTGGCTTTCTTCTGGTTCTCTGGTGTCAAGTGTGTCAAATGGTCAGCAAACTGTTGTAGGAACTATTTATCGGGCCCTGTCTCCTTCACCGACGTCTGGTACTCTTCTTCGCAATTCATGATGGTCTCTACTGGCTCGAAACAAGCTATCTCTTGACCATTGGTAATTCTGATGTCATTGTTGGACAAATTCAGGACTCTGATTGGTATATCTCGTCCGGTTTTAACTATAGCCCGTCCAACTAAGTAGTCATGAGTTGAGTGTAAGGGCTCCACCATTCCAACGCAGCTCCCAGGATTGCTGTCTAGCTGCCCATGAATGATCTGTTCCGTTCGACCGGGAATTCTAGACGAAGACTTTGCCACAATTTTTATGGAGGTGACTGAACTGTTGACGGGCCGTGTTAATACAAATTCCTCATTCAGGAACCGAAGAACATCATATCTCGGGTCGAACATAAATCCATGCTGGCTAATTAGGTCCATTCCCAGTATAAAATCGTCCTCAATATTCGCTACCAGGACGCGAGACAATATATATTATATATAAACATAATATATATTGTTTCTGGTCGGTAACCTTCATCAGTTGCGCTTCCCACAATTGCTGTGGCAACCATATTCAAAGACGATGGGCTAAAGTTTTTGAAAAAATAAGTTAAAATATAATGATTTTCGATGTTATTGACATGAGGAATTCAAATCAAATAGATTATTCCTTGAATTTTGTTTTTTTTAACCATAAAAGCGTAAAAATTGGTTTGTAATATTGTGTTGAGTTGAATTATAGTTGTACAGGGTGATTCAGAAAATGAAGTTATATAGGGGTGACCAATACACAGAAGCATATACAGTGTGCATGGAATATAGAGTGAATTATAGTTACATTTATAGAAAGTGGTCCAAATAATAAAACAAATAAAAAAGTTAAAATGTATTTGGGAAATATAGACAAAGAATAAAAATTAGAGAGGGAGATAGAGTGAGGGAGAAAGCGAGAGAGAGAGAGAGAGAGAGACAAGAATACGCTAAATTTCTCAATTGAATTGTACCTTAAATCAGATGAAAAAGAAGATATGTCCAAGGCCGTAGCCAGAAAAACTTTTCGGGGTGGGTTGGACAATATTTTCGGGGGGGGGATAATTTTTTTTGATTGGTGGTGGACTGATTGGTACTGAAAAATCTGTATTTATATTCATATATATCCCGGATATTTAAAAATGTATATATATAAAATTTATACTCATGAAAAAGATGATTATTTGGTTAAAATTGAATCTTGAAACCCGATATTCCAAAATTTCGGGGGGTGGGGTGGGCTTTGAACCCTCAGACCCCCCCGCTGGCTACGGCCTTGGATATGTCTGAAAATAGTGATTGATTGCATACGGTTTCTAAACGGTTTTTATTTTAAGTCTGCTGAAGTCGGTTCTTTTTTAAATATAAATTATTAAGAAATATTATTGTACTTTAAGCTTATTTTGGTAATTCTTTATTAACATTCAATTGGAATTGTTTTTGTAAAGGGTCTTAACCTATCAATAAATAAATAAATACAAATTTAGAAATATCAGTTAAACTTGGGAAAAACTGATAAAACAGAAATGAGGATTTTCATAAATACCAGCGAACTTTGATCCTCTTCTACACCAATGGACAAACACAGAACCTCCCACTGATATCAACCGATGGTTACGTCACTGTTAAACCGACTTAAGTAAACGTCACTGACTGCCGAGACATCATTTACGTGTTGTTAGTTGCGCTGTGAGTTTGTTAAAACGTTTGCTATATCTTAATTTTTTAATTGAAGTGCATCAAATTAATCGTTATAATTTGAATCTGATTATCAAACACTATTTGTATTTACTTCCTGTGATATACAAGTTACGTTCGGTTTTGCAGTTTTTAGTGTTTTTAAACTAAAAACAAAATGTTGGATCTTATTGACGTTATGCCAAGAGGGGTGGTAAGTTTTTTCATATTTTCTATTTAATCATTTTGGCGTGAACAGTCTTAAGAAGTAATTATTGCCTAATTAAAAAAAGCAGTTATTGATTGACGGATTACAATTATATCAGTGTTAAAATAATGTAAATGTTAACTGCAAGTTGGAATAAACGTCTGGAAGTTTCTATTAGCGTCTTTACATATTTTCAATAATTTAAATAACAACAAATTCGGATTTTGGGTTTGATATGCAGCGGTAATTTTTTTTTCTAACTCAAATATTCATATGGTTATAATTTTTAATTTATTATTTTGTACGCTATGGCATTTTTGATAAATTGTGTTTCTGTTTATATTTTTGCAAACTGCCAGGACCGGAGTAAGCAAAATTATAGGGCATTTTATTTTTAGTCCAGTAATTTTAGACGTCAATTTCAAAAATAATCCAACCAAGCTTACCAGTCTAAAGAGACGCATTTTGGGGCATATTTAAGAACCAATTCTCTTAAATCATCAGTTCAGTAAGAATTTATAAATAATAATTGTGAAAATTTTAACAGCAAATTTATAATAATGAAAACCTGCAAAAATATGGATTTCGTATGTTTTTTTGCTTATTTTTATGATTTCTGAAGTGATTATATTGCCCCCAATGGAAAACTTGTAAAGAATCAGAAGCCTGACTGATAATTTTTCTTCAAGAACTGTCAAAAAAACTTGTAAAAAGCGGATTTAAAAAAATCATAAATTTTTGGTATCTAATACTGGAACAAGCTTCGTTAATGCTGTCAGTTATAGCTTATAAACGATTATTTACTTGATGGTGTAAAGGACTACGAGCACTGAATCGACTCGGTTTTACCGGTTCTACCGACTATTCCCTATGAGGATTGCTCCAATTAAGATTCATAAACATTGATTATGAAGTTTTTCTGATATTCTATTAAAACATTTGAACAAGTTTTTGAATATATTTTTTTGAATAATATCAATGAACTTACATTTAATGCATTTCCACCGTATTTTAGTAAATATCATTATGATATTCAGCTATGTTTTCCAATCATTTCATTTTCTTTCTATGCTCTTCTATTTTTGCTTTTGGGACTACTGTTCATGATGCCTTTACTTTCAGTTAGAATTTGCCCATTATTTGCTCTTATAAAGTTGTCTGTCGTGGTCTCGACTGCAGGTACAACTTTTTCATATATTCATATTCCTTTGTGATAGGTCTCTTTTTCTTTTCACAATTTCACCTACGGTCTCGTTGGTATTAATTTCTTGTATTCTTCCGTGTATGTTGTCGGAAGCTCCATAAAACTGGCAGTACCAGATTGTCAAAAAATTTCAAAAATCGTCTTAGAATTTGTTTCTAATTAGTTACGCAACAAATTAACAACAAATTTTGGTCTATTTTTTTTTTTTATTATCTAATATTTAGCTATATTTCCTCTTACCTTTACGTTGTTGGCTATTTTTCGCCATCGGTTCGAGTAACAAAATTGATTTTTAACAACAAATTCTAAGATATATATTCTTTTATTTTTGCTGATTTCACACTGCCATTTTTATTTAGCGGTTGTCGGATGGATTTGGTAATTTCTTTTTTCGTGTTGTACTTCTTAACGAATGCACTAGTACGTTCATCGTCAAACCATCGCTTTCCATGCCGCTTAGGTTGGAATCCTAAAATTTCGTCAAATGGGTATGGCTGGTCGTCCATTGGAAGCGAAAACAAGCGGCTACAAGCTCGCGCTATACGAGCGGCAACAAGCGGCTATGCGCGGCAGATCCTAAGTAATGTACTTTAATGAAATATCGTCCATTGCAAGCTACTTTGAGCGGGCGGCTATGAGCGTAAACGTGCTCGCGCTTCAGTTCCCATCTGGATGGGATGTACGCTCGTAGCCGCCTGAGAAGTTTGTTTACGAACACAAGTTGTTTTGCCAATTTTGTTATTTTTTAAAAATATGTATTAAAAGATTTAACAAGTGCTAACCGACGAAGAAGAACGTTATCATTCCATCTAATCAATCACCATCCAAAGTGTTATCTCATTCTTCATCCTGACGTCGGAAGAGGCATTAGATGCTCCTCCACTGTCATCCCGTTGCAACAGCCAGTCTCAACCACAGAGTGAGGATGACTTGGACAACCTAATGGGTACTGTAAAATCTTCCTATCTTACGTTACAATAAATTTGTTATCGAAGTAATAAAAATGAATTTTATTTACCTTAGTGTTACACTCAATCGTTCCTCAGAGGGTATAGTTTCTCTGAAGTTAAACTCTTTATTGATTGTTGGCTTTATCGCATTTAGAATGTATAAATAGGTCTGAGGGAACATCCGATAATAATCAAAAAATTTTTGGGGATCTCTCTCTAATTCAGGAAGGAATTCGTCAATTCTTGAATTCCTCTTCAATATAGACTTTACCCAACATAATCGTCTGTTATGGACTCTTTTCCGCCTTCTGTAAGTGGTTTCTAAAAAGAAAACATCTTCTGCGTCCATTTTAATTTTCACAAAATGCAAAAACCGGTATTTTATTGTACACACGTTCCTCTTCACTTCCCTACAAAATTAATACTAAATAGCGTGCAGTGGACAATCCCTGTAGCACATAATCGCTTGTCTTATAGCCGCTTGTTGCCGCTCGTATAGCGTGAGCTCGTAGCCGCTTGTGTTTCCACATATTTCTGCATAAGTTCTGCTCTGCTTTCCCCAAAAATGGTCTGCTCCTCCATCTACACCCCTTAGGTTTCTCATCTCTAAACAATTATTGTATTGATAAGTATATAGTCGATCTGATTCCTAGTTTTGCCATCATATGTACCAATGTTTGTGAATATTTTTGTGCGTATTATGTGCAGACTGTGAAGTTGCCAAGTCTATTAGTCGGGTATCATTGCAGTTGATCATTCCGTGGAGGCCGGGGTCTCCAATGATTGGTGGCCGAGGATCAAACGCATGTCATGTTTAAGAATATCGATACGCACACTCGAAGCAGTGTAGTTGTCATCATTATCGTATTGTCACGATGTTTGGTTTTTAATTTGTAACTAAGCAAAATGTCTGGCCTTGGAAAAGTGGCAATTTTAAAGGAAAGGCAAAATCACGATCTAGCTATGCCGGTTTACACTTTCCCGTAGGACGTATCCATCGTTTATTGAGGAAAGGAAACTATACGAAGCGCGTCGGCGCCGGTGCACCATTATATTTAGCAGCCGTTGTACCATTATATTTAGCAGCCGTTTTGGAATTTTTGGCTGTTCAAATTTTGGTGTTGACTATTATTCCGAGACATTTACAACTCGCCATCAGAAACGACGAAGAACTGAATAAATTGCTGTCTGGCGTAACAATTGCTCAGGGTGGTATTTGATATATTGTGGTGTGGGTGATATCTTCATTTGGAATGTGTAGGTGCTCAATTATGCTAAACCTGCTGTGGAATCCGTCATGTCCTCGTAATTGCGCGATATCTCTATTTTACATTTTGTTTTGTTTGATCCTATTGTTTGTAATTCCGAATGTCTTCTTACCACTATAAAGGCGCTAATCCATTGTATATACGTTTTTTAGACAATGCATGTATAGTTTGACCAAGCGTCTCGGTGGTCCTTTACAGAGTTTTATGTTCTTGAGCGCTAACTCCAAGTCTTCCACTAGTACTTCTTTCTGGTTCTGGTATTTCTACTATCGTCATCTTAGTACAAAAGTTTCTGGGTCCATGTAGAATTTGGAGATTTGCTCCATTATTTTGTTTCTTTCTGTTATTCTGGTGTCTTCTTCAGTTAATGTGATCAGCTGTCTTTCCCGTCGTTTATTATGCACTTGATCTGATTGTGGTGATATTGGATTTTTAAGGTGTCTTATAGTTTTTTCCAATTTTCTTAAATTGTCTTCCATGAAGACATATAAATGACGTGAACCAAGATTATGTCGAAAATGCAGCGTCGATCTCTGGTCATATGTTTCCTGAAATGGAAGGCTTTATATTGGCAATCCAAGATCAAATAATTCCAACTAAGAACCACCTAAAGTACATCGTTAAAGACCCTTCTATTAACAACGACAGATGCAGGTACGATTGCCAAACATCTGAATCTATCCAGCATATCACAGGAGGTTGTCAAGCGTTCGCTGCAATTGAATACAAAGAACGACACGATTCTGTGGTTAAAATACAGCACCAGGAACTAGCACTGAAACTTGAATTATCACAGTCGGTAAGATTACCATAGTATAAATACAAACCAGAATCTGTTTTAGAAAATAACAACTACAGGCTGTACTGGGACCGCACGATACTGACCGATCGGACTGTTGCTCACCATAGATCAGATATAGTTTTGGTAGATAAAGTCTCTCGGAAAACAACTTTAATTGACATAGCAATTCCTAACAACAATAATATAAATATCAAGCAAGCTGAGAAAATAACCAAATATAGAGATTTGGAATTTCAAATAAAGACTCATTGGGACATGAACAACACACGAACTGTACCAATTGTTATGTCAACGACAGGACGAGTCCCAAAACATCTATTAAACAATTTAAAATACCTCGGTCTGGACGAACATCTTTACAAACAAATGCAAAAAGCCGTCCTGTTAGGAACAGCCCGGACGGTCAGGAAATTCATGGGAAACTGCCGTCACGACTCCAACCACCGGCCTGAAAACCTGGCAAGGGCTCCCACAGAGCTAAACCCTTTTGATATCTAGGATATCTGGGGTTTAGTGAATTTTTCCCTAAAGGCACTCATAGCTTGCCTCAGAGGGAGTGTGATACTATACTATACTTTGTATGGTCAAGTCAACAGTCTATAGAGCAAAAGTGAAGACATTTTGAGATGTAAAATTCAACAGCAATTCGCTTATACCATCACTTCAGTAATAGATTATAGAGAATAATTCCTAAGATTTTAAGAGCAAATTCATGGAAGTAAATTATTGAGATAATAAAAAAATGAAGAAATTTTTTTTGTTTTTTGCTTATATTATGAAAAGTAATGAATGAATACTTTTAAAGAGTTGGATCATTTTTCATCGAGAAAAGTAAAAAAAAAATCCTAAAAAGTGGATTTTTTTCAAAAATACAGTACTTTCTAGTAACTAAAACTGGAAAATTAATCTTCGTCACCGTCATATTTTATGACATTAAGAGTTTATATGGGTTCAAGATGGATACTGTCTAATAAGTACTTTTAAAGAATTATAATTTAAATAATTTAGGGAGAAATTTTGCAACACGAACCGTATTAACTAGGCTAGTCCGTTCGGCATATGCTAAAGATATTTTGAAAGCATGTTATTCTTACTAACAAAGAAATCGCAACATCCCGAAGGAGATGTTTAAATTCAATATTGTTTTGGTAAAACATAGATGCTATATTAAGGAGTAAATGATTAATTAAACTTTGGTAAAGTTTGGTGAATGTTTTTCATTCAACTTTTATTAATCAATTATTATTGAAGTCGTTTTTGATTCTTTTTTTAATTTGACAACAAAACAATCTGTTTTCGACAACCCGAAATTTGGTTGATGAGTGGTTAGGAGATCAAGGCCATCTTGTAAGTGTCTGAACGGTTTACCTCCGTATAAGGTCTTTTGGACTGCAACATTATCGAAACCATCTTGTGCTACCTCTGACGTCTGAGCACCGACGACAACGACTACAGTGGTGCAGAGAACAACGTTGGAATGTGGAATGGCATCAGGTCGTCTTCTCTGATGAATCTCGATTCTTCTTGGGTGGATATGATGAAGGGTTAGACCACGTCTTAGAGAAATATGTCAACCTCAATTTGATGTTAAGCGACATGTACACCCAACAGTAGGTGTTATGGTATGGGGTGTCATTGCACATGGAAGTAGGTCAGCTTTAGCCTTTGTTCGAGGCAATATGGCAGCGCAACGTTATCTTCAGGAAGTATGAAACCGCATGTACTCCCTTACCTTGAGAAGAGACCCATGTTAATCTATGTTTGGGATATGATGGGTAGAAGGCTTGGAAATTTACCCCAGCCTGGAAGTTCTAAGACATGAAATACAGGTAGTTTGGAATAGTCGTCCTCAATAAAAAATAGACCACCTTATTGAATCCATGCCAAGACGTGTATAGATAACCATGGTGGGCAAACAAATTATTAACAAACTTAATTAAAAAATGTAAACCCACTTAAACATCTCCTTCTAGGTGTTGCGATTTCTTTGTTTGTGAATATAATTTGTTCAAATATGGGTGTTTTCATGTATCAGGACCAGACTGATAACGCCATGGCGTTTCTCTTTTCGTAATTTAGCACTATCATTGAAAATACTTGAAATGTGCCATGCTCTGTCTCTATAATAAATTCCATCCATTTTTTCCTGTTTTTTTTTTGGGTCATTAAACTTATGCTAATTTTATACGACTTCACCCTTGAGTTGTTCAGAGTCAATTAAATGAGTTTTAATTTATTCAAATTGCAGTTGTTAATCATTTTCATTTGATCGAACCAATGAAGCGAGATAATCTAATTACACTGAAAAAAAAGAGATTGTTTATATGCTCAAACCGGTAAATGGATTCAATTTCTTGTTTGTTAGTTGATAGACATCAAACTTTACGTCTGTTTTGTGTGAACGAATTTGATTGAGCAGTGATTTCGCAACCATGACCTTTGCTGGTAGCCTAATGCTCGGGAATATGCGTCATTTTATTGATTAGAAAATACTTGCAGTTCGGCGTAACAGTTTTAAAAACTCGTCTAGTCGTGTGGATTTGTTTCACAATCTTGCTTGTTATGTGAGGAGCCAAATCTTGGTTTAGCAAGATATCTCAATTCTTCCGAAATTTACAATTTAAACCATGATTTCTCGTTTGGGGCCCAACAAAAGTAAACTTTGTTCTTTGTTCAAGCAGAACACCGGCGACAGTTTCGACATGATGGAGTTGGCGGCGAGGATTTGCAGAGATTATTTGCACGGCGCTTGGAAGAAAGTCAACGCTAAAAACATCAAGTTTAAGCAAATCAGGTGAGTTTGTAGGTCATTGTAATTATAATGTGCTTGTTTGAAATCTGTTACGTTGTTTTAGGGGCGTAACTTGCTGATGCAAATATTGATAAAACCGCTTTATAATTTATTTAAGTTTTATCTGACAAGAATTTATACTGAATTGTTTTGTTTTCACTCTGTTGTCGCTACATAATGTGTCAGATTTTATCACGTCACGTTAAGTTATTTGCCATTCGTTATTATTGTGTTAAACTAATTTTAGTTGAACAATTTATTTGCTTCCAAGTTTCCCTAAGAGTTAAGCTCATACGAGGGCTGCCTTTTATATTTCGGTATTAGAGAATAAAAACAAATATTAATCATCGAAAATCGCTTTATTGTTCTTCAAAATATTCCCCATGAAGATCTATACACTTTTGCATGCGTTTGAACTAATTGTCGAAGCACTTTTTCCACTCTGATTGAGGTATCTCCAAAATATGCATTCTGAACGCAGCAACCGCTTCTTCAGGTGTCGAAAAAACGTTGACCTCTCAGTTTGTTTTTTACGTACGGGAATAAAAAGAAGTAATTTGGTGACAAGTCAGGACTATACGGTGGATGACTCATCAAATCGATATTTTGAGTGATCAAAAAATACAGTTGTTTGAGCCGATGTGTGAGAGCTCGCATTGTCGTGGTGAAGAGTGATCCATCTTCGGCGGTTGGTTTTCCTCATTTCTTAGAAGACAACTGGCAAACAAATGGTTGTGTACCACTCAGAATTGACACCACTCAGAATTGACTGTTCTGCGTTGTTCTAGTGGTCCGGTTGCGACATGTCCATTTTTTTCGAAAAAAACACCTATACAGTCGACTGCTGTTTACTTTCGGGCTCATACGCGTAAATCCACGATTCATCACCTGTCACTATGTCATAAACGTGTTTTGAAGCACCGCGATCGTATATTTTGAGCTTTTCTTTCGACCAATCGACGCTAGCCTTTTTTTGAACGATTGACAAATTCTGTGGAATCCAACGCGAACAAATTTTTTTGACATTCAAATGTTTATGCAATATTGAATGTATGCTGGTCCCACTAATGTGTAAGGTTGGCTCAATCTCACGATAGGTCACATGACGATCTTGCAATATCATTTCGCGCACAGCATCAATGGTTTCCGGAACAACAACTGTTTTTGGACGACCTTCACGAAATTCGTCTTGGAGTGAACTACGACTTCGATTGAATTCACCATACCATCGATAAACAATGGTCCTTGATGGAGTTTCATCGCCAAAAATTCAATTAAGTCCATCCATGCACTCTTGCTAACTTAATCCACGTCGAAAGTTGTAAAAAACAATCGCACGAAAATGTTCACGATTTATTTCCATTTTTTGGCCGAGATGAATCCTTTAAGTTACTGTAAACAACACATAGCGCTCGTATGTCAAAACGATCAGAGTACGTATAACCTCAAAAATGCCAAACTTTACGATAGAGCTGTCAGTTGTCAGATTGCAACACTAGGGTTGTCCAATCCCGAAATATAAAAGGCCGCCCTCGTACAGCTTCTGCTAGCACGGAAGCAGTGAAATGGCCATTCTTCTCGGTAATAAAACAAGGTGTTTGAAGACTACTGTGGGGAATTTGTTGAAATATATTAAAGAATTGGCCTGCAGGGAAACTTGTCATTTGAGGTACCAATGTCGCGAAATAACCAACAGATTACGCCACGGACTGTTACTTTCGCCTTACAAAAACTTTAGGTGTTGAGATCTAAACCAAGAAACATATTAGTATAGGAAATTCTGATTTTGCGTTTTAAACTGATCTCGTTGGAGTCAGAATATTGACTTTACCAAAGGGATGCTAAGTAGAAACGATAAACGGCATTGTGTACTACAGATTTCCATTTTGGAGAAATATCTTAAAATTACTTTACAACATGGCACGTGGAAAAAGCCAAGCGAAGTGAAATTCGAGTTGTAGTAGAAATTTAAAGCCCTTTATTCAACTTACAATACATACAATACTCTTTAACCTGTTTCTCGGTGTTTCTATGGATTTTGATTGTTTTGAATTTATTTTATCTCACAATCTTTCGATACATTTGAATCTGTTACCGTCATCCGGTGAACGATGGGGAATTCAGAAGATCCTTCGTATTTATTGTGTGTTTCTTCTTTGGACACTCGGTTTGCTAATGGTAATTATGAATGACTAACTCTTTTGACTAATGTTTGTGGGAAAAAGACATCAGTATAGTATAGTCACCCATATATTTATGGGTGACTATACCCATAAATATATGGGTGACTATACTTATGTGTTTTTCCCTGATGTAGGGCAATAACCCTACATCAGGGGCCTGTCTGAAAAAACTCAAGTGAATCGGACAGAGATATGGAATCAAGATTATCTTCAACAGCGCTAGTACTTTGAGGAGCATTTTAACAAACACGAATCTGGATATCTGTAGTATCTCAAGCATCCATCGATAGCAGACTCTTCGTGTGAGGAAGCCAATATTGGTAAAACAAGACGACCTTTGGAAACCAGACTTGTGGTACACTCTCAGAGGTCGACCTAAAGGGAAGGCTATGATGCTGTTTTTTAGATTCTCCCATGGGCACTGTATGACTTCACAAAGGACGGAGATACATATAGGTCTGTGCTGGCGTATCATGCATGGATGAAACATTTTAACATTAACTGGAACCAGGGCAATGTAATTTACAAAGAGCAGTACTGACACAGTACAACGTTTATAGCGATAGCATTGATAATTCCCATCATTAGTTAATTCAGTGCCCAAATAAAAAACATATATCGATCAATTCTTGAGCTGTTATCGCTACGCATTAGGCTATATTAATTCTCGAATTCCTGTAAAGTTCAATTTCGTGGATCTCTGTTATTGAGGTTTTTGGTTTTTCAGTTTAAATGGCTCAAGGAGGTGGTTTTCGTATTCAAATGCGAACTTTCCATAGTGATAATCACTGGCGAACCCAAGGGGGGGCTAAGGGCCTGAAGTCCCCCAAAATCATCTGAGTGGTACGCTTTTGTAATGTATATTGTGTTAAAACCAAACTTCAATGAGGTCACCCCCCCCATGACAATCCTGGATCCGCCACTGGTGACAATTCAAATAATTTCCTTCAAGAGAACTAAACAAAGATGTAAAATATTCACTAAAAAAACCCATAATGTATTCTAGCATTTAATAAACCTCTTATTCAGTTTTCGAATTATTTTGAGAAGTATAGCATTATTTATACATACAAAGGAATGACACCTCGAAGAGAGTATACATAGTAGTACTTAAATAAGGGGCCATTCATCAAATACGTCACGCTAAATTTTGCCTTTTCGGGCCCCTCACTACCCCCCCGTGTCACGCTGGGTCATACTGGGACCCCCTATAAATATTACGTCACGCAAGCTGAAATTTAAAGAGCCAGTATTTGTTGTTTTCTTTAATTTGTGTTAATACCATTGAAAATGAGGTCTGATTTAGACCTTGAAACATTTGGACTTTTGAAATATACAGACTTTCAAGTTTATGTGGTGTTATTTCCAAAGAACTCAGAAAAAATAAAAATCTGTATTTGTTGACTACTAAGTGACGGATGAGATAGATATATACAAATAAATATAGCAGAACGGTTAAAATCTGTGCTTTTGTAAGATAAACTTGTAGTAGTACAAACCTTTGTATATCTAGAAAAACTCGCTACGCTAACTTATTTATTCGAAATTTTTAGAATTTCAATTTAAATTAGAGTTAACCAGGTTCTACTCTATACTATAAATAATGTGTATATAATAACACTATTATATATGCAACTTTATTTTATCACAGGCCATGTAAAGTCTTACTTTTATTTGCCATTGACTAGAGAGAGCATAATCTCTGGAAGCGTTCTTTAATGAATTAATAAGCTATTGTGACTGAAATACATACGTAACTATATTTACAAAGATTAAACGTACGACTTTCTATCGTAAAAGAAAATGAAAGAAAAACAGACTAGATGAAAATTAAATTAGAAATGCTTGTACTACGCACGTCACATTTCCTTAGACCCCCTGTTCCATTGGCGGATCCAGGGGGTAGGCTAAGGGGCTGAAGGCCCTCCCTCAATCATCTGAGTGATATGTTTTTTAGTGTTTATTATCCTAAAATCAACCTTCAGTGACGTCAAGCCCCTCTCCCCCACGAGATCAAGCCTCCCATGACAATCCTGGATCCCCTCCTTGTCATATCCCTTCACGCTGAGACTACCCCCCCCCTTATGTGCGAACGTATTTTATGAACGACCCCTGAGTAAATTGCAAAAATATTACTTTCAGTTGTAATCCTTGAAGTAAAGCTATGACATTTATATATATATATTTTTTTTTTTTTCGAAAATCCAAACAATAAACAATTGCATTTTCTTCATATCTCCGTTTGTTTTATGCTAATGACTTCTATCAAGGCACTTTTTAATGGTGTTTTCGAGTATTTTGAGAACTGATACGTAGTATGCCACAAATGTTTCAGAAATTTCAATATTTTATGTTTGATATAAGTCCGTATTCTACCCCTTGGCCCGAACACAAATATCAATAAAATTATTATTGATAATTATTATTTAAAAATTTGATATCGATATCATGGTTAAGAAAATTATGTTATTATTTTGGGGCGTCCGCATGTTAAATTGAGTGACATCACTTTATTTTTCATTTTCTTGTGAACAAAGTTTCATCTGATACCCATCTCGGGGGCGCATAAAAAATAATTGGTGCGCCATCTTTGGGAGTCTGCCATAGGTATTGGTATGGATTGCTAATCATGTATAATTTATAGCTAATCACGTATTGTCATCCAAAAGAAACTTCAATGCAAAACTTCGGCTCAAATGGTTGATGACAAATGGGTTATAATTCACTTGCAAAATTTAAGCCACACAAACTAACAAGCAGGTTAAAAACGTGTAAAAATGAAAATTTACATAAAAATTTGAAAAACTGACGGACAGATATAAAATAATCAACTAGAATTTGGTGATGAGTATAAAACAATGCTCGTAAATTTGAAAGGTAGGTACCCCCACAAAAATAGCAGCCCATGTTTATCGTAAAAATAGTGCTCATAAATCTTAAGACAAGTCACCTCCAAAAACACCCCTTAGGGTGGGATGGAAACACTGAGTTTTGTTTTTTATAGCTCAGGTGACACACTATACCAATCGAGTTGTAAAATCGTATCTTGATATAATGTGTATATTTTGGCATTGCCCTAAAAACCCAATCCCAAACGCTTTTCAACAATATTAGGTACTAAAAACCAAACAAGTGGACCCAGTAAAAAATTGAATGTCAGTTATTAAGACTCTCAACAATAATCTACAAAATGTTTGTTAGTTCAACAACTTTTTAAAAGTTTAAGATGAAATCATTTGCAATAATATTAAACGTGTAACTGAACCATTGAAATTGAACGATAAATATGTAGTGAAAATCCAAAGTTCATCCAAGTTGGTACATGAATCACACTTTCACGTGTAAAGAATTTGTACCCTCGCACGAGTAGAATCCATCCAATCAGAAATACTTAAAATCGTACGACAACCCAGGCAATGCGATTCACGTCATATTATACGATGCCAAGTGCCAACTTGTGTTCTTTAAATATAATCAGCATAAGCAAACTGACCTATGCTGAAACAGATATAGTAGGTAGGATAAGATTGTCTCGGTTAAATTTGCTGCTTCCTTACTTCAGTTGCGAGATCATAATCTGTGAAGTACATTTTATCGGTGTAATTAAAATATGTATAAAAACATATACCAATATCTGTATGGTAAGCCTGAATTGTGTGGATGATTTGTATTTTTCATCTACTTTAGACAGATTCTCGTAGAAAAATTATAGCTTCTTTATTTACTTCGTACGTCAAAAATTCAATAATTCACAGTAACACATTACCTACTACTGTCACTATCTACACTTCAACTCGTAAACCCCTCAAATTTCATTTAACTGTAGTCTGTGGCCGAGGCCGCTGCATAATTCCATTTTATTGAGTAGGTTCATTCTAGTATACGGATGACAGATCCCAGGACAGCTTGATCTATTTTTTTCTGAACGCAAGGTCACGGTTGTGACTCAGGCCCTGCGTAGGAAACAGCTGATAAGATTTGTGTATTTAACAAAATTTCTCAATAATTTCGAAATTACGGTCATATAAAACTGAAAAAAATTCAATGGTAAAATTTGCATTTTAATACTTTCCAATTTTTATTAAAAGTCTGTTCCTGTAAATATTGTGTTTTGATCTAAGAATATATTAAACTTAATATTTTTATGAAATGTTACAAAATTCACGAAAGAGTTAAATTTCACAGTATTTGTAGTGTGGAGTGTTGCTAAGGAACAAAACAGCATGAAACTGACAATTCAGTTTGATCTCTGATTTATGTAACATCCCCAAGTCTGGGTTGCATTTTTTTTCTGAAACACATTTCTTTCAATTTCGACAGACTATTTTAACAAGTTTATTTTCAATATATTTGCACTGACAACGAACCTGCAAAGAAATTAACTTTTCGTTTGGTTTCAAATTAAAAGTTTTTTTGACAATGTCTAATAACCACAAAATGATATTTTTTGTAAATGCTCTTATTATATTAAGTGTATATATGCTCTAAGGTCCGTTATTAATATTCATTGCACGCTACCTCCAGAAGTATAGGCTCTAAAGTCCGATATTAAGGAATTTAAAAATGGGTTTTTACTCTAAACTCAAATATTATTCAGAACTGATAATGCAATATGAACTTGGTGAGCACAAAAATGTAACGGCAACGTGGTGTTTTGACCTCTAATTTAAAATATCGCAGAGAATTAAAATGTTTACACAGAACACTAATTTGTAGGGGTATTTCAAGGTCAAAGCAGTTTCGGAACGAACTTTCGGAACAAAGTTTAATTTTTAATTTTTTTACATATATGTTAGATTGTAGTCCTTCACGGATGAAACAATGTGATTTTCTTTTTTGTATCCGGTGCACATCAGTTTCTTAGTTTGTGCTCTGAAAAGAACATTTTACCTGACGTTTCGTCAAAATCTCATTTGGCATTTTCAAAGCTGAAAATCTGAAAACATCGGTTAAGTTGGCTATAGTTTCACTGGTGTTGTTGGTCTGTTTCTAAAGGTTGTTGCGATTGACTGATTATGGGCGCAATGTTGTCCGGATCATATGAATTATTATTAAGATTATGAAGTTCGTTTTGTCTTTGTCAATATCTGTTAAGCGAATAGATCTAAGAGCCACAGATTTCATTACAGAACTCAATTGGGCAGGGTGATGGTGTGATTGGGCATTTAAGTATCGATTGGTATGGGTTGGTTTCTGGTTTTTGTTAGGACATCAAGAAACGGGAGCGAAAAATCGGACTCGATTTCCATTGTAAATTGAATGTTAGAATGTATACCATTGAGGTGTTGTAGAAAGAAGTCTAATGAATCTCTGCCATGAGGCCAAATGACAAAAGTATCATCAACCTATCTAAGACAGCAGGAAGGTTCTAAATTAGACGAGTTTAGGGCCTGGTTTTCGATTTGTTCCATGAAAATGTTTGCAAGCACTGGAGAAAAAGGTGAACCCATCGGCGCCCCACGTACTTGTTTGAACAGAGTGTCTTGAAATGAAAAATACGTGTAAGAAGAACAGTGCTATACAAGTTTGATGATGTCAGAAGAGATATTGTGTTTTGTTTCCTGAATACCTAACGTTTTTGAAATGGAAACGTTGGTGAAAAGAGATACAACATCGAAGCTAATTAGGATATCATTCTCTGAAATTCTATAGGCTCCTAACATATCTAGGAAGGAAGAATAGTTTTTTACGTACGAGGATGCTTGCTCGGCTAGAGGTTGAAGGGTTTTGGCTAAGTACCGGGCTATTTCTTGGGTCCGGGATTACACCGAACTGACAACGGTCCTAAGAGGAATGTCCGGCTTCTGAATCTTGGGTAGTCCATAACTTTTGGGAATTTTAGAAGACTTTTCTCACGAAGAATGATGGTCTTTTTGATTTCAAGAGGAAGATGTTTTCTGTTGATGATTTCCTTGGTCTTTTTCTCTAAGTAAGTAGTCGGATTATTGTTAATTATTTCGTAGTCTGGAGTAGAAAATTCATCTTGTGAACATTCCTTAGCGTCACCTTTGTCGGCAGGAAGAATAGTTATGTCATTGTTGTCACGTTAGTAGTTTTGATGTATGTCTTTCGTTAGGACTTTTTGAAATATAAAGACTTTCAAGTTTAAGTGGGATTACTCCCAAAGAACTCAGAAAAAATAGAGTTTTTAATAATTACGTAAATATATTTGCACCGACTTGAGGATGGTTCTGGTTATTTTTGTGTTTATTTTGAAACCGGTTACTGGGTTTTGTTTTTTTTATCTATCATAAGGCGTTTGAACAACATGAACACGTTGTGGATAAGTGAATCACTCCATAATATAAATTGTGCTAATGTATTCAAACTCTCGAAGAAAATATATCGATTTACCATGTTGCCAAAATTCGGAAAAACCTTAATCTTATTTCTTTGCTAAGGCGATACGCTAATTTTGTTGTTCTAAGAGCTGACATCAGTTGCGTATGTTAATTGTGCCAAAATAAATATAAACCGTCAAATTTTGCAACCGGTTTTGCTTTAATTATATTATTATCATGATGTTCATATCAAAGAAACCTACTAAACTAAAATGCTAACACATCTGTAATGGATACTATTTAATTTAATTAGATAAGAAGTATGAATTAATAGAACTAATTAGAACAAATTTCGTGAAAAGTGCTAAACGCTGTTTTTGAGTTTATCTCACTTAATGTCTCTAGTTCAAATGTTAACATTGTGTGCCACTCAATTTGCACTTGTTTACGGATTTATTTCTAACGATGAATAAAGGAATAAAGCCGGAGATATCGTCACAGTTACGAAAAAAACAGCAGCTAGTCGAATAATGGATTTTGTTCACGTTTATTGTATTTTATCATGCTTCTACTGAAATCTAAATGTTTTAGTTGCATGTTTACGTTGATTTCTAATGGAAAACATTTGTTGGTTTAGAAAAATACACTTTATAGAACTGAATCATGGAAAATTCGATTATACGGTTTTAAATATTAGTCCAGCCACGATTTCATTTAACATGGGGATGCGGAAAAAGATGCTACCACTTGAATTATTGGATTGGAAGATAATTATTGTGATTTTTTAAACAAATTTTGTCTAAAAAACGTTAAAATATTTAACAAAACATCTCTTTATAATTATTTCGGACTCATTTACTAGTACAACTACTGTTTCCCATTTGTTTGGCTGAAGATCTTACAGGCAATCGCCTCTTTGATAGCCATCAATATAGGCCGGGTCATATCGCTCGTGAACATTAATATGTAGTCTACAAGAGCTATTTAAAAAAAATAGGTATTTTTCCATGTTTTATGCATTTGTTAATTAACAACATTTTCGAAATGGAGAGTTAACATAAAAACTTGTTGTTCTAAAGAGGTAAAAAGGCCCTATTGCAAAAATTGAAAATTTTTAATTTCCCACTTATTTATCAACAGTCTATATATTGAAAAAAATAACAATAAAGCGTCGGAATAAAATATAAAAAAAGTCAAATAAACTAGAAATCGTGGTATGGCCTGATAAGAGTTTGAATTATTCTTTTAAAATAAGGAATGAAATTATTATATTTGAAATAGTTCATTCGCCTAATAGACTCAAAGATTTTCTACATGCGTCGTTTTTACTTTTTTGTAAATGCCTGTGATGGTTTACTATTTTTACAACCCGGTGAACAATAACAAATGCAAGGTAATGTGCACATATATTATAATGTATTTTCTTTCTCTTTGTTGTTTTTTGAATATTGTTATGTTGAATGTCCTGGGAAGTACGTCATTGTTCAATCGAGGTGTATCTTATTGACGTAATTAAGATATTGATTATACCACATACTTATTTTTTAAATTTTTTGTTTAATAATTTTGGTTTTAACTGTCATCTAACTTATTAATATATAATTTTATTATTTCACTTATTAATGGCTTATGCATAGTTTCACATTTTTGTATATTATCTTAACTTTTATGTAATTTGTCTACATATTTTCCTGGATGTTTTTAGCCTTGATGAAGCTTTGAATATAATAAAGCGAAACGTTGGCAAGCATTTAAGAACCTGTTTATTTTGATTGTCCTGTTTCGACTAGTCTTTTTGGCTTAATAAAGTGTTTGTAAACTTTTTTCTTTCAAAAATCTTAATTATTTTGTTTTTTATCATTAAGCGCTACCAGGAAATATATTTTTTTAAATTTTGTACTTCTATTGCATTGTTTACGAGATAACGAAAAAATTCATGATTTGAAAGATATAAAATATTATGATTTAAAAAAACCGTTTCTTAAAAAAATGTATTGCTTAAAAATGCGTTGGTTATTTAATTTTTTTGTCATTTATTATTAATATTAAGGAATCGTTTTTTAAATCATTATTTCTATTGTTCTTTCATATTATTAAGAAAAACACTTTTTTTATTAACATTTAATTAATTTATTTAATACACAATTTGTTATAAACAAATAAATTTTTAGGTTTTAATTAAAATTAAATGTTAATAAAACATATTTTTTTCTTAGGAATATGAAAGGACAATAGAAATAATTATTAAAACAAAAACGATTCCTCAACATTAATAATAAATGGCAAAAAAATAGTTAATGAACAAATGCATTTTTAAGCAATTAAACTTTTTTTAGGAAACGGTTTTTTTTAAATCATAATATTTTTTGATCCTTCGATTCAAGAAAAAAATTTCACTATCTCATAAACAATTCATTTGTTTATAACATTTTTTTAAAAATAGAAATAAAAAATTACAAAAAAATATCAGGTGGCGCTTAATGATAACAAAAGAAATAATTAAGATTTAAAAAAATCTTTACAAATGCTTTATTGTTATTATTCATTTTTCAATGAAGTAGATTGTTGATAAATAAGTGGAAAATTAAAAATTAAAAATCTATTATTTCACCTGGTAGAACAACAAAAAATTGAGCTTTTTAATTTAATAATTACTAAGCTTTTTATGTTAACTTTCGATTTCAAAACTGTTCTTAACACGTTAAGCGCCACCATGTTAAAAAAATAGTCCCTGTGGGCCACAGTGTAAACTTAGTAAAAATGTATGAAAAATGCTCTTTTTAAATGTTTTTATATAATATATGTATTACATTTTTTGTTTTTTTATAAAAAAACTTCTTGCATTCAAATGGATACAGGTAGCCCATTTTCACCAAATAACGTTTTTGGCCACTTGTATCGATTTGATAATAAGAAAAGGAGATGTTCGGCTTGATTTGAAAAACTAAAAAACAGTCATGATTGGAAATATGCTCAAAATAAATCTTTACAAACTCGCTACAAATGTAGTGCTTGTGAAAAATTTTAATGTTTGAAATGTTTTTTTATTACCCATAAATCACAATTAATTCAATAAATATGAGTTTTTACAAATTGTATTTGTAAAACCACATATTTTGTTATGTATTTCAAATATAATGTATATATTTTTTTTTTAAATTAAATTTTGGACCAACGGGCCATGCTTTATAAGTCCCCTATACTTTTAAACGCACACGTTGCCTCTGTTTGAATTCAGCCAGCCTAAAGTAAAAGTAGTTATTTGTATCCGTTTGGATATAGGTGGCCCAAATGATCAAGGTTACTTGTATCCAAAACGATACAAATGGCGCTTAACGTCTCAATCAACAAATGCATAAAACATGGAAAAGTACCAATACATTTTTTTTGTTCGCGGATTATTCTTTATTAACCTATTCCAAAGGTACATAATTTTTTTCATTCCTTAATATTCATATTTAATATGTTTAAATATTTTTTTTTGATTACTGTGTCTGAATGACGGGACACACGTGAACGCCAGACTCCCTGCTTTAGCAATAACTTTAGGGCTCTGTTAAAATTGCTAGTATTGGTGATACAGTTTCGGGAGTTGGGACTTTGTTGTTATAAAATTTCCTCCTCTGTTCAGATCTTTGTTCTAATTTCAAAAATCTTTTATCGTTTTTGAGGTTTTTCAAAAAAATTGAAGCACTCTTTTTTTCCACTATATTGTTTATAACTTTTGCAATTTTTATTGGCGCCATTTCAACTTTTTTAAAAAGTTTCTAGACGTCAATCCGAATTGAATGACACCAAAATTATAATTTAGCACCTTTGGACTTCTCGCTGTGAGGTTATCTGAAGTCATAGGTTTATACCAACAAGCTCGCGGGCGTTGAAGCATAGAAAGCACAGATTAGACCCGGTATCAATGAAATACGCCCACATGTATACAATAATGTTATTGCAAATTTTGTCAAATTAGTAAGCATATGCCAGCAATATTTAATAAAAAATTTCGGTTGTATATTATAAATCAAGAAATTTTTCAATCTTTTGCTAAAGGAAACTATGTTTTATTGAACTTTTAAATCATACTCACTTTTTGAAATGTGTACTTTACTTCTTTCAATAAAAGCAGTACAGTAGATTTTGGGTATATATGTATTTTTGTATTCTGATTTCACTTCTGATACAGAAAAGGCATCTTTAACGAAATTGTTGCAAAGCCTCTATGAACAAACTGGATAATCAAGACCCTCAACAGTAATTTCGAATTATTTATTATTTTGTATTGATAAAGACTTATTTGAATAATCACAAAAACTAGAGCCCTTTCCTCTATTACACTTTGTTTCAAGAAAACTTTTGCAGCATTTTTTTGCAAATTCCACTTAGACGAAGAAGTGAATTTTGTATTCACATGAAAGTCCTGAATTAACTTATAGCCTTTTCTATCTTATGGCCAAAATTATTGCTAATAAGCATTTTTACAATTATGTACACCAGCTGAACAAAAAAAATTACATTGAACGTTTTGTGCATTTATTCGGACTAATTCGTAGTCGGTGACCAGAGCATATATTTGTACTTGACATTTGCAGTCGAAAAAATCTCAAATCAGAATTATTAAATTTACCTTAAAACATATTTATTCAGTTTGTACAACTCCGATAAAGGTATATTTCCGTTCTGACAGAACTACGATAACTTATTGTATTTGTTAGTATGTAAAAATAGTTTTTTATCGGTTTCTAGTGCTTTTTCCACACATATTTAGTAATATTTGAATGTTAATGGTTCGATAAAAATTCTGTACAAACACACACAAGCACCCATTAAGTTTTTACATGATCATCAATTATAGTAATTTACGTCTTTCCGGGGTTATCCAAAAGTTCTAATCATTAAAGGTTAAATAACTAATCACAATATTTTTTAAAATCAAAATTTGTTTCGTAGAAGTAGAAATCGAGAAAGAAAGAAATATAAAGATAATTTTTCGAGTCCGATTTCTTCATAAAATTTCTGAATATACAAATATCGCTCTTAAAACAACATTGTCAATATAGTCCCAAGGAAATTGCAGAATTTCGTACAAAACTGGGGAATAGACCTACTTTTTGTAGAAATGGGTTCTACATAATGTCTATAATAATTAGAATTATGTGCACCGAGTTTGGAGAAAATGTTATACACAAATAAATGTTGCAAAGTGACTTTTTGGCAGTTTTTTTCTTTATATCATAATAAAAGTTATTTAGAATGAAATTTCCTACAAGATGGATAACATGCAATTTGGATAAACGCTAAGATTTTCTGGCATAATGGAAAAATTCAGAAAAAAATGTTAAAATTCATTCTACGTCGCTAAAAGAAAAATTAAGAAACCTTCTAAATTAATGGTTTTGATAAAAACAACGTAAACATAAAGCCGGCTAAAATAATAATAATAATAAAATTCGGGTATATTCCACGCTAATTATAAAAGACGACCATGCTACAAGTGGGTTAGTTGACTTTATATTTGTGAGATGATAGACAGATAGCAGAAGTTAACTGTAGTACCTATTAGACATTGTTTTGATTGAAATAAAGACATTGAAAGTGAGTGTCCACATTTCCCACGGAATCTATTGCAATATGTAAAAATTTTAAATTTAATATTTGATCCAGAAGATTTACTTTTATTTTATCGTAAGTCCGGAATATGACAGATTTTTTATAGTAGTTACTCTTCTCCTACGCCTGTCTGGATCGGTTCATTATGGGGTAACAATTAAGTTGTCGGTTGAAAACAAAATGAAGAGCTGCAAAATCTAAAAACAAACTGATAAAAATGTTTCGAATTGTTTATGCTTATAAATGTATAATACCTTTTCCATGTACAAAGGATAAAACTAGATATTTTACATTTCAACCTTTTTTCATTTCACAAATAAAAATCATGTAATTAATTTCAGTTACGTGGTAAGTTTGTTAAACAGATTTGTTCAAGTTTTAGTGCTAGTCGTTCTTTGAAATTAGTTGAAGCAAATGCTTGACAACCTCCTGTGATATGATAGATTGTTTCAGATATTTGACAACCATATCTGCGTCTGTCTTTGTTGATAGTACGGTCGTTAACTTCAGATAGTTCTTAGTTGGAATTACTTAATTTTGGATTGCCAGTATGAAGCCTTCCGTTTCAGGAAACATATTACCAGCCATCAACCAGTAGTTCGGCGTTAAACTGTCGACATAATCTTGGTTGACCTCATTTATATCTCTTCCATGAAGGGGCTTTTCTTTCCATTTGAGCAGTTTCTGATCAGTTGACTGGTTGTGTAATTGGGCATGTTGTTGTTACAGTTGCAGTGGTGTTGAGGCATGGATCTGGTATGTGACTGTAGATCAGAATTTCTGCGAGTTTCTGAAAATGGTTACGCAGATTAGAAGCATGTTGATCTAGTTACTCACCAATAGCTGCCAGTCCTCTTCCTCCTTCACATCGTTACAATGTTGTACGTTCGACAAAACTCGTTGGATGGTGGTCATTTTTACTATTATTTAAGTATTACCTTCCTCCATGGATTCAATTGGGGTACCATCTCTCATTTCGTAGGGTCCATGCTGTATTTTGCGTTTAACTGTATTAATAATTTGGCATTTGTCTAGGCGAAATTGAATTTGGATGTCGGTAGAGAACTATTCTAATAATTTAAGCATATCAGGCACCTACCATTAACTTTAAGTCGTCTATGTATAACAAATGGTTTATCTTTAATGCTTGCACTGAACCTAACGTTAATCGAGTTCAGTATGTGTGAGAGAGGGTTCACAGCAAGTCAGAACCATAACAGTGTCACCCTGGAATATACCCCTTCTGATTGGAATGGGGTTTCAGAAAGAAATTGAGCAAAATAACACACTACCTTTCTTAGACATCTTAATAACAAAAACACAATCGTCTACAGAAAACCGACTCACACTAACAGAAATCTCAATTTTAACTCTACTCACTCAAATACTGTAAAAAAGGCATCATTAAATCTTTATATGATAGAGCAAAAATCAACTGTTCTGATATGGATAAATTTAATAAAGAAAAAATATTTATCAAAAATGTATTATCTGCTAATAATTATCATCAAAAGTTCATCAATAAAGAGTTAGATAAAATTGAACACAAAACAATAACTAACATTCAGCACCAAGCTTCTCCAAACAATTCCGAAAGCCTTGATAACCACATTACTACAACAACCATACCATACATACAGGGTCTTTCAGAAAGACTGAAAAGAGTGGGAAACCGATTTAATATTAAAACAACTTTCAAAACAAGAAATACACTGAAATCAATTTTATCAAAAACTAAACCCAATAACGTAACACAAAACTACATTTAAAAGATTCCTTGCGAATGTTTTTATGAATGAATTTTATATTGGAGAAATCTTTAGGCCCATAAATGTTCGAATAAATGAACACAAAAATTATATAAAAAAACGACAATTCGAAAAGTAAAAAATTTGTGAACATGCCTGGAACATTGGTCATAAAATTCAGCCATATTACAGAAAGAAGAACATAACACAAAACGAAAGCTGAAAGAATCTGCTTTAATTTTATTAAATGAAGCGATTGTATAGCTAGTACTTCTATATAATTCAGTCGTTCCTGGTTGCCAATAATCTGGGATGAAATTAAGAATGGTAATATCCTTTTGAACAACCCTATATCGGGATAATTCATAAGGTTTTTCCTAGGTTTTCCCTTATGACTTTAATGAGATCTCTGGAACATCAGAATTTCTTCTTATAACAAAGTCGTACCTAGGAACGCCACATGAAATTCTAAAGATAACTCTTTCAAATTGGAAGAATTTGAAAGAGTTATCTGTATTTGTTATTTCACATCATCTTTAAATTTTTTGTGCTACCCTGTATATATCAAATTTGCAGTAAATTCCCTTAGCTACATCATTTTTATTGTCAAACATTAATGTCAAATTGTGATTACGATATTTGACCTTAAAACCTTTGGACCAAAAAACTAAGAAAAAATAAGAATTTGGTTTGCCAGGAGGACATGACGTATTCTAAAAAGTTTACAATACAATTATTTACTTTATAGAGTTTCAATACCTGTATGAGCCAATCATCTGGAATTGACTAATTACTACTTATTATTACTATTTCTGCAGTTCAATCTAATAATTGATTCTTTGTTTTGTTTCAGTGGTGGCCTTTCGAATTTCCTTTACCACGTCGCGTTACCCGACTCGATAACCACCGAGTCGAAACGCAAAGACGAACCTCGCGAGGTTCTCATCCGAGTCTACGGTAAAACTCACGGCGAGGGTGAATTCGAAGCCCTCATTACCGATTCGGTAATCTTCACATTGCTCTCAGAAAGAGGCCTCGGCCCCAAACTCCACGGGATCTTCCCAGGCGGCAGGATCGAGCAGTACATCGACGCCAGACCGCTTCTGAACCGGGAATTGGCCGAAGAAAAGTTATCAGTAATGATTGCCCAAAAAATGGCTACTATACATTCGATGGAGGTAAGGATTACGAGTTTGTTCGTTGTCGGTCTACTTGTTCTCGCGTGTTCGGGTTTTCCTAATCGCTGCATGAGGTAATACATTTCATTTTTTTTCATTATTGATTTGATAGATTGCATTATCATTTATGTCAAGCCCATGGTTGGTTGTTAGAAACGTCTGCTTATTTCGAAATTCATCGAGACGGAAAAAAATGATGTCCAATGGCTTCAGTACGATAAAAGTTAATCAATAAATGTCGTTAAATTTCAACCTCGTTGTTTTTTCGTTAACATTGAAGAACTAATTTATAGAAGGAACCTTGAAGTTGAAATCGTGAACAAGAAATAGAACAATGTATTATAAACAGGAAATAAAATGATCTTAAATAAAAAAAAAGCTATTTAAGGACACCCAATACGAGAATGGATCAAATATAAACAAGATTTTTTTACATACATTTGTTTTTATATACAATACATTACCCAATTGTGTGACACTTTTTTAATGCCATATCGAAAAATCAATTGCATCGTGTTCCAACCAGTTTCACACAAATGCTTTGAGTTGGTCCTTTTCAAAACCGCGTCCTTCAGGATTGTAGAGAACTATTCGCGAAATAAGGCTTAGTTTCAGTTGTTTTGAGTTTTCGTGAGTAGCACTTGAACTCCTCATAAATCACACTTCAGATAGACATAACTGTGTTGTTTTTCACCAAGAAGTTTGTTTTTCTTCAACAAGAATCTGGCTCTAGTAGGCAGCTTCAGTTGTAAGCTACCCATGAGGAAAATCAATGAACCGTACGCCTCTGTAATCCCAAATACAGTGACATGAGATCTACAAGTTGTGGCTTTAGAGTTTGGGGAACTTCGTCTGTTGATATTTTTCGGTAACCTCCCGCATCAGTTAATAATATCTCAAAAAGTCACCAACCGTCAAATCAAGGACTGCAAGAGTGGTCCTCCCAGAGGGGTCAGCGAACCTAACCTCGTTTTCCACTGATTTTCGGCTATTTGAAAATTTGTTGGCCGGTGATAAAACTTGGATCTTTACAAGACTTTTGTCAGCAAACTATGCTGTCAATGGACACAAAATTTCGACAGATTTAATATCTGTCATTTGGGCATTTTTAATTTTGTTTAAAAACAGTAATCTTTCAAAGCAAAAACAATACAACCCTTTTTAGGGGGTGAAATTTTTATACTCAAAATAACTCTCGAAGTTTTCTTGATAAACTTATACAATGTTTAAGCTCTAGGTCAGACCTCGAAACGTTTGGAAATATACAGTAACTTCATGTATTGTGGTGTTATTTCCCAAATTCTTAATAATTGACAAAATATGCCGCAACTATCCTTCATGAAACAAGAAATACTTTTGTGTTGTTTTCTTTTACTAAGAAAATCATATTTTCGAAATGCTTTTCGTGAGTATATCGAAAACATTACGTTTTATCAAAAAAGTTTATGAAGTAACAATGACACTTATAAAAAATATATAATTTTTTATGAATGCCCTAAGTATATAGTTACAAACGCGTTTTGGTTCGTTGAATAGGACATTTTTTTCTTGAGCAGTAACTTAAGTACATTATTTATCGGAAAAAGGATAAATTTTTCAAGAAAAACTCATAAAACAAAGTTTTTGAAAACAATCACTAAGAAAAGTTTGTCATTATAACTAATTGAGTTATGATGAAAAAAAGATGGGTAACTAACTGACTTTTTCAAAAAGTGAACAACAAATCAAACCACCAAAATTAAAATTAAAAAATCGATTTCTTAAAAAAACTGTTTTCAAAAATTTAACTTTTGGCAAAATTTCTTGAAAACTAAAAATGTTACTTTAAAGCACAATAAAAAGAAAACGTAACTTTTCTTGTAACATAATCTTTGTTTTGTCTTTTTTTTCTTAAATAGAAATTACGTAATATATCACCGTTTAAAGTTTACGATCACCTTTCCTAAAGCTTTTTAAACTCTTTATCAAATTGTTTATGGACTATTTGGTAACTAGAAAATTGAGGGAGAATCGCAAAAGAGTTTCCAGAGCAGTGTATAATTTTTAACTCAAAAAATATTGGTTTGCCAATGAAAACATCTTACTGTATTTTTTGTTCACTGATTGGAAATAATTTAAAAAACACAACAGAAAAATCGAATCACAGCTGTTTTTGAGTACTTTCGAATATTGATTGCTTCTTTTATGTAGTCACTGTACTAAAAAAAATGTCGAGTTTATATTGGATCTATCCTCGTATTAACTATTTTGAAATCAATTTTGAAAAAAGTTTCTTAAAATTATTTTATCGTATAGTGACGCCATTGGACAAAATTTTCCACAAAATTCTTATGACAAAATTTATCGTAAATATTGAAACGTTTTTGATACGTAACAAACTTTTTTGAAATCACATTAAATATCTACCATTGACGGTGAACGTTGTGTAATTTAATGACGTTGTTATTTTCGCTATTGTATGAAATCATCACGTCGTTTTTGAAATTGTTGACAAAATTTAAAATAGATAATATTTAATTACTCTATCCTTCTCGCTACTTGCAAAAAGGTCATTTGGTTATTGTCACAATTTTATGTATGTAAACAATATACTAAAGTCCTTCACAGAATACGATTCGTCTCGTGCTTTTTGTCACGTTCTTCTGGCCTATTTAACTGATTTAAATTTATTTTTGTGTATTTACGAGTGTATCAAACTTCGTTGCAGTCGTTGAATTCGGGTTATAAATAAATAACATTCGCAAATGTATTACGTAACTTGATCTTTACTTGGTAGACTAAGTAGATGTTTAGACACTTGGACAGTAAATTCGTTTATTACAATCCTTTTTCGATTTTCATGGGGGGTGTTTGTTTAAATCAATTAAAATGTTCTCAAGAAAGGTATAGCCGACTAAATTGCACATTGACAAGCATTTCTTTTGATTGGCTATTCCTATGAACATATTAACGTGGTCAGGGAGAAGTATAACAGTAAAAAAGTTGTGAAAAGAATGAAGTATGGTCAGAAAAACAGGTACAGGCATGGTGAGACCTATGGCTAAAGGTGATACATGTGGATTAGCTTACAAAACTGTTAGATGCAAAAATAGACACATAGATATAGAAGTAAACAATAAAAATGCTCAAGCAGTCAGTAAAAAAGGTAGACGAAACACAATCATGTAAAAAAACAGAGTGAGACGGACAATAAAGGAAAGGCATGTGGACAAGTATAACAGTCTGTTTCATGTAAAAAGTGTTATACATGTGGAAAGAATGAACTACGTCTGAAAGAGACAGATACAAACAGGATGAGACGTATATACTGAAAAAGAGATAGTGATACATGCGGATGACAGATAGTTCTATAATAACAAGAAATAATAAAAAGTTGGAAAGATAAAACTGTATGGAGCATTTTGAGAAAAGACCAAGGAAAAGTGGAAATGTAATAAATAGATATATTGAGCAAAAAATGTGTGTTATGGAATAGCTGATGCATTGACCTTAGGCAGATACTAGTATTAAAAATGCAGATAGTCATGTAGACAAGATAAAATATGTTTTCAGAGCTATAGGCAAGTAAGCAATTAAAAAATTGGTATTTGATCTTCATAGATGATTTGATAGAATGTACAATATGAATTAGATAGAACGTAGCAAAACTATATAGAAAAATTGGAAAAAAGAGCAAAAATAGTGGAAAAGTCGTAAATAGGGAGATATATAGATAAATAGATATATTGAGCAAAAACTGTAAAAAAATTGAAAACATATGAGGCATGGCATCGCATTGTTTTTTGGTAAAAGTGTATGCAGAAAGAAGAGAAACAATTAAAGTTACAAATTGTTTACACTAAAAGTGCAAATACCAATATACACATGCATATTACCGGTTAAAAATTATGGAATAAATTTTGTTCATAGAGGAAAATTTTGCAAAGTGATCCAGCCTAACTAGGTGATTTACACAAATAATTCAAGGAAGTCATAGTAAATATATCTGACTCACAATATTTATTACTCATTGACTAAATTCTGTAGCTTATCTATACTATCTTTAAATAAGTTTTGTCCTAGTTCTTAAAACACTTAAATTAATTTATAATCTTAAAACATTATTTACCAATTATTGCAAATTGTTATCTGAAATTTATTACTTTTTATTGATTGTGCGATAAAAATTGTAAATCAACCAGTTTTTTTATCCAACAAAATATAGCTTGTTTTTGTATATATTAAATAATAGTTAGCAAACATAAACATGATCAAAGCAACTACACATTTTCTATCCAAATGTGAATACTCAGTGGAAAATTTTCGTCATTAACATATTACCGATAACTTATTCAAATATTTCAATGACTTGTTGATCGATTATAAATATTAGTTGTCATTGAACATACAAAGTGCGTATCAAAAACGTTTTTATGCATACATTTTTTTGCATTTGGTTTACTAACAAACATTCTGCGCCTGCCTTGTCACCAATTTGTCATTGTCTGCGGTTTTTTTAATGAATAATTTATTATGCAATTTTATAAGACCAGTAATATATGTATGTGAATTCTTGTTGCTATTTTCTAAGAATACAAACAATAGAATATTTAAATTTTTGTTGAAGTTAGAAGAAAAACGTTTATGGAATATTCTTTTGCATTCATCATAGATTTCAAAGAACGATGAGGTTTTTAGTTCTTCGGAATCTTTTTTATGTATCGTTCACTGATTATTCGAAAACGACTTAACAAATTTGGATAGTTTAAACTTTATTCTGTTAAGGGATAGCCTGAAATGGTCCCAGATATTTTTCTATATCGTGAGGCATACCGTTTTGCAGAAAATCGAAAAAAAAATCGAATATAATATTATGGCCCGAAAGGGTTTCATATATTTGTTAACATATGCCATCTTTCAGAAATGACATTAAATAAAATCATGGTGAAATTTCATGGTAAAGTGACCGGCAATATATTTGCTGACTCTATTTAATTAACTACTTATATATAAAGAAACAATTATATCAAAAAAATAATAATAACACATGTGTCGCTAATATATGTATTGCGATTAAAATAATTATAAATTCAGTGTTATCAAAACTTAACATTTTATGTGGAGATATAAAATAGTTGATACAACAATCATTTTTAATTAAATTGAGATACATTTGAATAAACATTTATAATTTATAAACTAAAAATGAAATAACAGTATTACATATCATAATGTTTAAAAAGCCGTTTTCTTATTTGCAGTATATTTAAATTGTTTGATTTCTGTCAGTCTTAACGTGCAACTTGTGATCGTCTTACAAAGTTGGATAGTTTATATGTTTCACCTATTCATAAATTTATTTTATATGAGTAAATATTGTAACAGTAAAAATGAAATATGCCGTTGTTATTATATTCTTATCACACAGCATACTGAATATTTTTTTAAAGAATTTGTGTGTATTAAAAATGATAATTATTTGTCAAACTTGGCTGCTTAAAATCTCTACATATTTTCAAGGCAATAAAACCCTATAATATTGTTGGTTATTTATGAAAATAATAGTGAGTTTTTAATTTAATAATTTATATAAATAACTTTTCGTTGCTGAAAATTTTAAAATACACCTTAATCAGTTATTTTTTCATATATTCAATATTATTTTAATAAACAAAATCTGTTATTTAAGATTTAGTTGAGAGTTTTCGGTTTTAAAGCTGCAAATATACAATAGCTTCTTTGACGTAGATAGTTTTATTTTGAAACTATACATTTATTATCAATTAATTATAATTTTTTAATTATTTTGAATTATTAATTATTAAACATTTGATTGAAGAAAAACGAATTACTTTGTTTTATATCACTTTGTTTTTCTACAATCATAATGATAGTAGTATCACAAAGTAATGGCATTTTTTATTCTAAACAATTATTCCAAATTTGAAATTCTTCATAACGTTTTTTGTTCTTAATATGTAAAAGATTGCAAAATTATTATTGATATCAATTGTTTATTTCCATTTTTGTCCAAATAACTAGATGGTGTAATTGAAGAAGAAACAATTATTCTAAAATTTGTGATAATAAAATTAAATTGATCATAACAAATTACAAGTAAAAAAAACATTATTAATTGTTTTTAATAATGTTCATTAGGAACTTACACATTTAATATAGGTTATAATGGAATCCAATAGATCTGAAAAAGATCGTTGAAGTCGGTACAAGTTGCAATCTTAGGGTCATATACAAGGTGTTTCAAAAAACCTGGCGTGCTTGTTAGGAGTGGGGTTTACTCAGTATCAGTTTTCTATACTGCCTCTGTTTTCGAGATACAAGATGTTAAAGAATATTAATTTATACACATTTTTGACAATTACTGGAGAAGTGCTGTCACCATTGTAATGAAATTTGTTAGGAATGTTTTGTTAAAGCTGGCATATCCGAACCCGAACACTCCATTGTTATATCTGACACTTAAAGAGGGCGCTAGTTACATGATTAACAGAGTATAATGTAGCTTTTTGAAGTTATGGTGTTAGGTTGAAATTTTTATAAAACCATTCTCCATTAAATTTTAGACCAAATAGATACCCTTTCTAAAATTCCATATTTTTACCGTTTTCTAGGTATTTGGAAAATGATGGATCACTCTGTAATGTTAAACAAAAATGATTAAATAATTTTTAATAAAAATCGAATCCAATGTATTTTAATTTCATTGTTCAGTTAATTTACTAAGTCTAATGTTTTGAGTTCATGTTTTATTGGTAAAAATTATTTTGCATTATCATTTTTGTTTAAAATTATGAAGTGTCCCATCATTTTTTAATTCCAAATATCTGATAAACGGTACACAATATCAAATTTTATGAGGGATATTTTTTGGTGTAAAATTGAATAGAGAATAATTTTATTAAAAAGTTGGACCTAAAACCATAACCTCAAAAAAGTTACAATTACAAATACTCTTTATTAATCAGGTAACTAGCGCCGTCTTTGAGTGTCAAATATAACAATGGAGCTTTCGAATGTGCCAGCTTTAATAAAACATTCTTAACAGATTGCACGGTGCCAGTAGTTTCGAAGTCATTGTCAAAAATGTGTATAAAATAATATTCTTTAACACCCTGTATCTTGAAAACAGACGCAGTTAGGAATAACTTTTATTGGTGAACCTCACTTATTTTTGGCTTTTCTACGTGTCCTAGCCAGCACGTCATGTTTTTTTGAAACACCCTGTAGAGTCTACGTGCGAATAAGTTAAAAATATTTGTTACTATACAGGGTTTTAAAAAAAATACGTCAAAATTATACATTTAAATTGTAAAGCTAGTTATTGGAAACGTGTTTTTAATGCGGTTTTAAGTGTTTTAAGGTATTTTCAACAGTTATAATGAATAACAGAAGTGATGTGTGCTGGAATCAAAAGTTTTAAAAATCAACGAATTTTCAGTTTATTTTGGAGTTTGAACTGTAATGTATCTTGCGGCCTCTATTCATGACTGATAGATACTAATTTTACACATATAGCTACAGTTGACTGTTTTTGTAAAAACGAATTCCTCATATCAGTTCATAACATTTTCTATAAATTTTATTATTAGTCACATTTCTAGAGAATTTGTGATTTACGTAAAGTTTCTTTGTACCGCATCGATACAAAACAGTTCCTGATGATATATATGAATAAAAAATTATATACATGTTGATTTCCCTTATACTGTTTACATCGGAATTGTTATCTCAACAACGTTATTGACTTGTTCTTCAACAAACAAAGAGTTAATAGCATTCTTAATTAAATCTGTAAACAAAAACAAACTGAAGGTTGCAGCAATTCAAACTGAACTAATAAATCACCTCAGCTGAAACTTCACATACATATTATTATACGACGTGTCTGTCTGTCTGGATTTTGGTGACAAGGTTGGACACATGAATTATGACTACCGACGGTTTGAATCGAATCATCATCCAAGGAGCATCATCCTAATGGAATCGTTTTTATTATGTTATCTTGGTGTTTGTGTGATCTCTGCTTTGTACGATTATGAGAAGAAAACGTTATAATTCCACATTGAAAAGGTCAGAAATGTCTTACTTGAATTGGGTCGTCGGAAATTTCCTGCTGATTTTTGCTGGCGACAAAGTCATGTGAATTGATATCGAGTCTAGTTGTTTAGAAACCGTTTGAGTTATAAATAGCCGTCTCGGGGCTATTATTTAGACATTGAAGAATGTTGTTTTTGACGCCTAGAAATAAATTCTTACGTTATCATCGATTGGTATTTCGTGCGTACGGTCTTGCAACACTTTAGTTAAACCGAATGAATTTCGATTCAATTGTTCTATCGGTGGAGCTTTGCATAGTCCAGCATTAATCGAGACAGTTGAGAAAACTAAAATAGAAAAATTCTCTTACATCGCCTTTAAAAAAAGTCCAAATCCTTACATGCATTTGTGATTAAAATATCGGAAATCAGGAAAAGTTTCTACTGTCGTTCTCTATACTTGTCTGTACTAAAATCTCCATTAACGGTTTTTGTAAAATAAACTCGAACTTCGTTGGACTATATAGTTGGTTATTTTTTTGATATTACATATTATTAAATTGCAAACAAAAGAAATTGCAAAAACTCTTCGTCGCCTCATTTTGAAAAATAAATCACTTTGATATTCGCAAATAATAGAAAATGCTCTGGGGGACGTTTCAATAGCTTACCATATCCCATTAGTGTTCGATTAGTGACAAATCAGGTGATATTGATGGCCATTTAACTAGAGGTGATCTGATTCTAATCCATATGGCCTCATGGTATGAGGCGCCATATGTACCTGTATTTTTTCTCTTACTTCAATATCGCCTAACGCCCATGCGTTCGTCATAGCCGCCTAAACAAAACTTGGAGTCGCCATTGAAGCTTATGACATTCCATTAGACAAGTTTTGTCGTCACTCCAAGCGACGGTGGGGTGCTGAAGCTAACACGTTTCAAGCAATATTCGATTAACTGTCATCCTAGACAATAACCGTCCTGCAGTTGCAACTAGATCACCTCTTTATATGACGTACATATCTAGTGTCTCATCAATGAACTTCCTCCAAACTTTTAACACCATCTATGGATGTAATTAATTATTAATTGCCTAGGTATTCTTAACTGTGCTTTGAATAATTCTATTGAATATTAGCAAAATACCTTTTTCTCAAGTGACTAACTGTAACTCTTCTTGTTTAAATATGGCTAGAGTTTCTGTCTTATTCCTTAATTGTGTAAACCCGTGACGTGACATCAGGAAACAAGTCACATGATGACATATCGGGTGATGTAGAAGGGCTTTGCCCAAACTGTCTCTGTTGTAAATTCGGTTGGTCGTTATTTTGGAATGCTCATCTGTTACGGTAACCGTATTCCAGACACCATCATTAAAAAATATATATATCAACCACTTTTTTTTCGCAAATAACCTACCACATGCCGATTTTAAATGCTCCAAAAACTATAATGTCGTTTGTGTATTTGGTCATAGCACGTTTGTACTTAGTAGGTTTTCATTTTCATCCTTTATGAAAATTTGATGCTCAATGGCAAAGCATGTCACTACGGGACATCTGCAGAAGCAATATCATGTCTTATAAACATAAGATTCTTATTATTTCAATATAAAAAATCTACAAATTGTGTGATTACTTATGGGACCTCTGGCATTTAGGGACTTTGGATGAATGATACAGAATTTTAGAAATGACATCTCATTTTGTTCGGTAGATTTCAAATTTTCTCTTTGATAAATTCTTTACTATTATTATTAAGAGGCAACATTTGTTAACTATTATTTTATTTTGAGAAATCTTAGTTTTTAAATCAATTTCTTAATATTTTTTGTCTGGAAATTTTATTAAGATAAAATTTACCTTTAACTTTTAAATATCTGTTTTGTATACTAAAACATATAGTTTGGAATTTGTTCTTTGAATTTCAAGAACTACTACCCAAAACATCACAGGAGTAATTACAGAAATATACATATGTAATCATTATTCCATACTATTTTCTAGGAAAAAAGTAAATGCTATCCAGTAGGCTATACTAAATAATATTTCTACATTATGTTAAACTGACGCCTCGCATGCCTCATTTTAAAATTTAATTTAACGATACTTAAACTTTGATTTTGTGGGTAATTTTAAATGTATAAATTAAAAATTTGTTACTTTTAAATATAAACCATTGCGGTGAAACTTTGAACTACATTTCAGAGATGTGCCTATTTTTTTACAACGCATAAACAAATTTAAAAAAATATCTACAGGGAAATTCCAAAAAATATTATGACGTAGTTGTGATAGACTGTTTATCAATCACTAACCGGTTTAGAATATAAATGTTTTTACTATTTTCGAAGAAATAATATATTTACCAAATAGCGATGGTAAACAAACACCGATTAGTTAATTCCTCTAAACGTTAATCAATTCAGATTCATGATATTTACGAGTTTTTCATCTAATTCATTTAAAAGAGAGGCCTTGTATATTCCAACGTTGGCAACGCGACTGTATAGATACAGTTCTTCGAATATTTTGTTGTTATCACAAACATGTTTTATTAGGTAATAATTCCACTTATCGACAAATGATCGGGTAAGTCCCAATATTGTAAGATATAAGCAAACTATTTTTTTCTCAAGGTTAACCTCGAACCATACGTCACGATCGGTTTTAGTTTATGGTATTGTTTGAACTATTCATTGTTGGAATTATGTTGAATATTATTTATATCAAAACAGTTTTATTTTTTCTTGTTTGTTAGCTGCCAAGAATTTCTTGCACTTTCTTATCATGTGTTGATACTTGCGAACAATGGGTACGTGTGTGCTAAATGCGGTTTCACAATGCAAATGCAGAGATAACACAACGCTTTGTGAATAACAATGAGAAAATATTTCTCGGCATGATGAAAATATACACAACTACAGAAATCGTTATTTTTTTCCATATAGACTGGCCTAGTTATAAGGCCAGAGCATGAAATCAACTGATAAAATATGAAATTGATAACAGCATTGTCGCAATTTTGTACCGTTGTAGTATAAGTCAAAATTTACTTGCTATTGGAAAATAAAATATATATTTTTGCTTTAAAATAATTCATTTTAAGTTTACATTTACGCCATATACCTTACTACAATATTAAAAACCAATAAATCGTAGTATGATGCAGATGAAACTACAAATTCATTGTTTCGTAAATCGGTGACTTTAGAAATTTTTTAGGGGTTAGTTTTGAATTATCCAACCATGCCAGTAATTCAAAGTACCTGATAGTGCATAAAATATATTTAGATTACATTCATATTTTGTTCTTTTCAGCTAACAACTTTCACCATACAATATAAGGAAATGCATTTCCCCTATGGAAAATTTTACATTTCCTTTGCATTTTTTTTATTTCTTTTTCTTAAGTGTCATTGAGAACGGAGTCTGATATAAAGCCTGAAACATTTAGAAGTTTTGAAATACACAGACTTTTTTTTCCTCAATTCCAATAATATGGGACAGGCTTCTCAAATGTTGTCTATAATTTCCAGAGGTCATATCCGTATTTTAACTCACTTTCACGATTTATTATAATTTCTTCTTTCTACGTCCTGCGGGATTAAAATTAAGCGTTTTCGTGCTGGAGACATCCTCATTACATGTTCTTCTCATCCATTCTTGTAGTTCTGAATCTTCATTTCGTATACTGTCTAAAAGGGTACAACTTTTTTTCTTTGAGTGTTCTTCCACACATTCTTTGAAAATTAATTTTATTTGATAGTTCTTGGCTAGATCTGTCCCTGCCTTGACACATTGCTAGAGTGACGTGTGGACCTGTTCAATTTCTTGGAGTTTAGAGCTTAAACTTCTGGAGGTAGCCTGCAATTCACAAATGTCGTGCTAAGACTGGAAAGAGAGGGCAATATAGAAAGCAAGAGGCTGTTTCAGTGACTTCCAATGAGCTACGTCCAGTATGTAGTTCATTGGCTGCTTTCACCCACAAAGTGAAATAGCCTCTTGCTCTTTCTGTTGTTCTCTCTTTCTAGTGTTGCCACGATAGTTGTGCACTGCAGGCTACTTCCAGAAGTATATGCTCTAAGAGTTGATGCACTTGTCTGGATTTCTACTAAGTAAATGTTGTCCTTATCCATATATTTTTCACCACTTACGATTTACGAAATTATGAATTTATACCTGTAATTACCAAAATGTATACCCGCTGTAATTTAAAGTTTGTAAAATTGTTATAATACATCATAAATGTAGTTACATTTATTATAATAATAACTTCGTTAACGTTTGTTCATGCTGAGGTAAATTTTCTCATAGTTTTTAATTAGTAACCATTTTCGGCCTCAAAACCCTTAGACTAGGATAGGGAGTGAACTAGTATTGTCAAATTTGAGAACGAAGGAAATTCGAAACAGAAATGTTACATATTGCGAGCTAGCATCCGAGTTGACGTAGTCAGTTACTGCAGTGCAGTTACTCTCACCGAGTCCCTGCAGCTTATGTGTTACTGTCATGGCAGTAGCTCGCATCTCATTTGCTACAAAATTATTTATTTCATACGCCTTTCGCCGCACTAGTTTTCATATAACTCGGGCGTCAACTTGTAGCTGTTAAGTCCGGAACTACAACTGCATTCTTCGTTGCTATTTACTCGTTGAAAACGTACAACAGTTAATTCTAAAAACGAAAGGATATGAAATTAAATGGCCACCTAGATCCCCGGACCTAACACCACTCGATTTTTTTCTGTAAGGTCATCAGATATCCGTTGTTCTTAAAACGTAACTTGAACCAAAACGGGAATTAAAGTAACTGCTAAGTAAAGAATGCCCAGCAAGTGTCAGAGCAACATTCAAAATAATAGTGAGAATCATTTTCAGCGTTTATTACATTAATAAATTAATTGATAATAAAATAATACATTTTAATAAAGTATTTGTGTTTCTCCTTAAGATTATAGAATGCAGTTGGAAGTTTGAACGAATTTTTCATATCTTCGTGTATTTTGCGACAATATTTCGTCAAAGATTACTGGCAAGTACACACTTGCAGTAACTTTCTTCTTTCATACCAGCAACTCACATTTGTGTGACTAGACGAGGTGAGTCGAGCTATTGTCATGCGAGTACCCAGGAGCAGTAGCTGTCCACTATTAAGTACGCAACTCGTATTGTGTAACTAGTTCCAATGGTTTCTAATAAAAGAATGAAGAAATTCGGTTCTAACATCGGCGTAACGCTAAGTAATTATTAGGGTACTTTTAGATGCATATTTGTTTTTAATTTTTTTTTTCAAATATATTTCAGAGAAATATTTAGAAATAGTTCAATATTTCATACTTTCGAAATATTTCATGTACGAAATAATTTACTGATATGTTTTAAAATATTTCGTGAATTGTTTCACCAAGTATTTCTGTAATATTTCATAAAACATTTCTGTAAAAATTCATAAAATATTTCAATGGAATATTTCTCTAACAGTATTAATTTATTGTTCTCAATTTTAACAAAAATTTTTCTTGACGTTTGTGGACGAACCGAAAATGTCAATAGATTTGACTTATAGGCAGAACACTCACTCACTTTACTAGTCTAAGTTACAACTTAAACCGCCATTTTTTTCAAATACTATCCAACCTTGGGCTGGCATCACATTGTTATCTTATAAGTTTTGTTTCCCTTTCTTCCACACATATGGGGTATGTGACTGTTATGTTCTAGCAGAAATGCCACACTGCAGTTGGCGTCCAGCTGTTTAAGAAGGGTCTCTATGAGCCCTTTGTCCGCTCAATCGGCTGAAAGCCTAGTGGAACAGTACAACCGTAGGGAAATACAATATAATAAATAAACTAATATGTTAACAACTTGTTTTTTGCTAGGTATTACGTAGTTGCAAAATGGATACTCTATATTGCAACAGGTAAAAAAAGTCAGGCTAAGTTGTTGTGTTGTAGTTGTGTAGCATTTACGATTTTGGTACGTACAGTAAAATCACGTGATGCTAATTCACGTTATTTTTCTGCTAAGGATATGTTTTGAACGGTATTAGTTGATTGATTTGGTTTGTAGTTGAAAATTAAAGCCCCGTTAAGAATTTTGAACTAAATTGCATACATGGCGCCACTATTACATGACAAAAAATGTCATTGGACGTAATGGCCATCAGTACAACTATAAAATAAAATGGTAAGAATTGTGAATCAGCATTTATGAGAGTTTTGAATACTCTTAATGTTAACAGACGCATGTCGTAAACATATAATTCGAAATTCAGAAATTTTGTGTTCTGTGACAAAACATTAATATCAAAATTAAGACATTTGGAGTTCTGTGATAATAAATCAATAAAAATCATGTAAGTTCAAATTCTTTTCGTTGAATATTTTGTACAAAATTAGTAAAAAGTTCTTAACGGCATTTATGACATAAAAATTATGTTTACGTTTATTTTTAGATTATTTTTGGGTGGATTGAGGTAAGTGCAACAGCATTCAAATTAACGATGTTCAAAACATATTCCGTTATTGTATTTTAAAAATTTTCGGGGAACGAGATTTCACCACATTGCTTTACTTTTTTTTTAAATTTGATTAAATTATTTGATTTTTTCGTGTCGTACGTGTTAATTGTACGATGCTAATTGTTATGACAAATGTTTTTATAATAACGTGATTGTGTAAATGTTGATTTAATAAATCATATCAACAAACAAATGTTCTCGTTTCTCGGGAAATATTTAACAGTTACTCAAATAAAAAAGTGTGAAACACATTTCTTGTTCATCGGAAAATTCATCTCATCCTAGCCTACTTTGATACACTGATTGGAAACCAATTAACCTGCGTTTGCAAAAAACATGTTGTTTTCTGCTACAAATTCCAAACCGAATTCCAAGGATTAGCGTAATCTAATAAGCCAATTATATGATTTTAGGTCCCACTCCACAAGGAACCCGATTGGTTATGGAGTACCATCGACAAATGGTTACAAAGTTGCGAGGATAAATTAAACGAAAGCACTCCCGACTTACTTAGAGGTTTGCTAGAACATCGAGATCTCATGGCAGAGGCACAATGGCTCAAAAATAGACTCGAAAGTGAAAATAGCCCGGTGGTTTTCTGTCACAATGATATGCAAGAAGGTAACATCTTGATGCGCCGTGATACCGATATTGAGAGCAGGGATCCTGAAATTGTCATCATAGGTAAGATTTTAGTACGTAGACATAATCTTGGCGACTACTGAACTATTTCTGATTTTGTTCATTAATAAAGAAGCTACTAATCTTGTTTCTGGAGAAGGTACAGATTTAGTATTAAAAAGGGACATTTGAATCTGAAATTCGCGCCAAAAGCTAGTGCCAATAGGTTTGTTCCTACCCGATGCGAAAGCGTACATGTGACGATCACCGTCATGCGCATTCAAGAAAACCTGTTCCAACCAAGTTATGACGGTTCAGTAACGGTGCATCACGGTGTCCAACCAAATAATGTACCGTTACTTGCATCGTCATTTCAATCCTTGGTGAAGAGCAAGAATCGTTTGGTGATTCTTACTAATCATGCGCAGTAGAAACTGTCAATAAATTAAGGTTATGGAATGCAGGTCGCAGAGTTCAGACCACAAACTTGTCAGAAAACCGTTCCAACTAATATTTTTTGTGACTGTAGAATGGTAGTACGTTGAACGGTGCTAAATTCGCAGTTGCGCACAAATTCGATGCAGGCGATTTCGTGACAGTTTCATGGCGGTACGGATACTGCAGGTAGGAACAAACCTACTGTCATGTGTCTGCTGGTGACCTCACTTATGTTTTTGTCAGCGGTAAACACTAGGTGCTTAATCGTGAGCGGTGAGATACAACATTTAAGGCGGAAACACATTATCGTAACGTCACGTGAGTTCACATGCTATTACGGCATGTCATGGCACACTCGAAATATCTGCAATACAATTTACGCATGCTTTTAAATCAACTAGAAGTACATAATGGTCACGTGACTCGTTTATTGTTCTCCGATCCATAATTTATTTTATTAAATTTACGGCCATAACCCCATTTTCAAAAAATATTAAAATAAAACTATTCTAAAATATGAATGCAAAAAAAAACTGAAAATGTTTAATAATTATAAAATATTATTTTAAATGTCGGTATATAATAACAGCGAGTGTACAACCTATACGAGGGCTGCCTTTTATATTTCGGGATTGGACAACCCTAGTGTTGCAATCTGACAACTGACAGCTCTATCGTAAAGTTTGACATTTTTGAGGTTATTCGTACTCAGATCGTTTTGACATACGAGCGCTATGTGTTGTTTATAGTAACTTAAAGGATTCATCTCGGCCAAAAAATGGAATTAAATTGTGAACATTTTCGTGCAATTATTTTTTACAACTTTCGATGTGGATTAAGTCAGCAAGAGTGCATGGATGAACTTAATTTAATTTTTGCCGATAAAACTCCACCAAGGACCACTGTTTATCGATGGTATGATGAATTCAATCGAGGTCGTAGTTCACTTCAAGACGAATTTCGTGAAGGTCGTCCAAAAACAGTTGTGGTTCCGGAAACCATTGATGCTGTGCGCGAACTGATATTGCAAGATCGTCATGTGACCTATCGTGAGATTGAGTCAACCTTACACAGTAGTGGATCAGCATACATTCAATATTGCATAAACATTTGAATGTCAAAAAAATTTGTTCGCGTTGGATCCCACACAATTTGTCAATTCTTGAAAAAAAGGCGCCTGTCGATTGGTCGAAAGAAAAGCTCAAAAAATACGATCGCGGTGCTTCAAAACACGTTTATGACATAGTAACAGGTGATGAATCGTGGATTTACGCGTATGAGCCCGAAAGTAAACAGCAGTCGACTGTATGGGTGTTTCAAGATGAGCCGAATCCAACAAAAGTTGTTCGCGCACGATGCACTTCCAAGCAAATGATTAGGGATGGAACGCTACGAGTAAATACAATTACATAGTCGATACTTTTCTCCGTTACCAAGTACTTTTAGTATCGATACTTTGCAATTAAGTATCGAGTAGGTATCGGTCAAAAGTACTCATATACCCATGCGAATGTCACTATTTCATTTAAACATTTATTTTATTGATAAAAAATTGCATTCTTAAATTCTTAGAGCATACACCTTCTGGAGGTAGCCTGCAGTAAAAAAATTTCAAGCCAAGGATAGAAAGAGAGGGCAATAGACAGTCAGAGTATAGAGGCTATTTCACTCCATTGGTAGGTGGAGCCAATGAGCTTATTGGATGCAGTTCCCAATTGAGTGAAATAGCCTCTTACCCTCTATCTTCCCTCCCTTTCTAGCGTTTTGTGGCAATACTTCTAATTTGCATAAGCATTTGAAAAGCCACTCTGATTCGATACGAGTAAGTATCGATACTTTTCAATTGATACAGAGTAAGTATCGATACTTGACGACCGATACAGTATTGAGTAAAAGTATCGATACCTTGGTGGTATCGTTTCATCCCTACAAATGATCGCCTGTTTTTTCGGAAAAACTGGACATGTCGCAACCGTACCACTAGAACAACGCAGAACAGTCAATTCTGAGTGGTACACATCCATTTATTTGCCAGTTGTCTTCCAAGAAATGAGGAAAACCAACCGCCGAAGACGGATCAGTCTTCACCACGCCAATGGGAGCTCTCACACATCGGCTGAAACAACTGCATTTTTGACCACTCAAAACATCGATTTGATGAGTCATCCGCTGTATAGTCCTGACCTGTCACCATATGACTTCTTTTTATTTCCGTACGTAAAAAACAAACTGAGAGGTCAACATTTTTCGACACCTGAAGAAGCCGTTGCTGCGTTCCGAATGCATGTTTTGGAGATACCTCAATCAGAGTGAAAAAAGTGCTTCGACAATTGGTTCAAACGCATGCAAAAGTGTATAAATCTTCATGGGGAATATTTTGAAAAACAATATAGCGATTTTCGAGGATTAATATTTGTTTTTGTTCTCTAATCCCGAAATATAAAAGGCAGCCCTCGTAAATTCAACTTCCAAGTAAGGAGTAAAGAAAATTTAAAATTTTGTAAACTGGCAGGGGACATCCTGCTAGATTTGTGAGAGAACCCTAATTGGCATAAAGAAACTTCAGGAAAGCTTGATATATGAACAAATTGACTGCTTACTCAATATGCCTACACATGTTTTTACACAAGAAAAATGTTCAAGATTACTAGCAAATTTGTTAGGGATTTTTTGTGACCCTCTGATAAGGAGATTCTTGGAAGGGAAATATTAAATGAAGTTATCAAGTACTCAGGAACATTATCATAACTAACATCATGCTCAGAAGGGTAGATCCTGGGGGGTTAATGACACCTCCTGGGGCTGGCTCTAGGTCTAGGTCGGAGGAAGCCATAGGTCTTTTCGCAAGCATTTCCGGATTGGCTGTAAATTATGTGACCTCCCAACAGATTCATCTCAATTAGAGTTTGAAACTGTAGATTTAGGTTATGATTTCTCTATTTAGATACTTCCAAAAATGCCAGGTACTGTTGCCGAGAAAGCCTTCCACTGCAAAAATCAGACAAATTATTATTAATTTGATGTTTCCGTTATTAATAATTTTAAGAATTAGAAAATAACAAATATTCTAATAATTTTTAGTAACTATTTTCAGAATAAAATTGAAAATGTTATCCAGTAGGCTGTACTAAGAAATATTTCCACATCATACAGTAATAAAAATTCACTAGACTTCAAATTAGGTTTTGTGAATAATTTTGAACATGAAAACAAAAGAAGTGTGACCATTTAAAGAAAGCTATTATGGCAATGAAACTTGTAAACTTGTGAAAATGACAATTCGGGTGAAAACATTTGTAGTATTCGAACTATTTTGAACTAAAGTGACTTTAGAAATACTACACAGTGACTATGTTGTGTGATTGGTTTAATGTCGTAACTTGGTACAGTTATTGAATGGTCATTTAATTAATTAATAGATTGCAATATAAATTTTTGAGATCAATTTAAAATGATCTTTTTTAGTTCCAATAAATTCGTTTGTGAATTGAACACTTTCACATATTTCGATTTTAAATTCAATTTTTTAATTTCATCATATCTTTCAATTTCTTTTTATTACTGCTTATCCACTTTGAGGAAATATAAATAATCATTAAAATTTTCATCATATCGAACATCCAATTAAATTTGTTCAACTGTTGCGAAGTTTGTTTTCTATTGATATACCATAATATAATGAAAACTTATAAAGAGTGGCGATCTCTTGGACAAAGCAAAATCATAAGGAATGTATACTCCTCTCTTATAGAGCTCTATGAATTTTAATAAAAAAAAATGAAGGCAAATGTCAGTTTTCGTTCCACTGACTATATCTCTTATATTTAAATATGAACTTAACTTAATTGTGTGTATGTTTTTTTTCAGATTTCGAATATTGTTCGTACAACTACAGAGCATTCGACATTGCCAATCATTTCGCCGAATGGGTATACGATTACACAGTGAACGAATATCCGTTTTACAAAGAGGACCAATCCAAATATCCAACGGAAAAACAAAGACTGCGGTTCATCAGGGCCTACATCGATGAACTCGGTTCACGAGAGAACCCGAAAAAAATCATGCGCGAGGTCGAGGTGTTCACATTAGCCTCTCATTTCTTTTGGTCGGTCTGGGCATTGATCAATGCTGAAACTTCACAAATCCCATTTGGATATTGGGTGAGTGAGAATCTGGAAAAAAATTTTGTTCGATAAAGACCAGTTTTGAACCAATCAGAATCTATCTGCTGACCCAATATAGCAAGTTTTCTTTATTGCAATTAATGGGATTTTAATGTATCCCACAATTGTGTAGATTCTGTATGGACGTAACCTGTGGCAATATGCATTGTTTTTTTATTGTAGTCTATTTAGAGTTATGGAGCTTATGCGTATTTTCAAATACGGAATAAAAAAGGACTTTAATGGTTTTTATATACCTAATCAGAAAGTTTAATGTTTTCTATTTATAACATCTATATTGAAAATATAGAACAATGGTAATAAAAATACGACATACCATAAACTAAATGTTTATATACACAATAAACATAGATTAATAATTTTCTGATGTTTAAAATTACTGCAATCTCCAATCTTAGGAATCTTATACTTTACAAGCAGCACAAGTGAAATACTTTTAACTCATTATTCAACTAGATTCATGATTCCAGCCTGAGCTTTGGTGGCAGTTGCATTAGTCATTTTTATTTTCAAAGATTTTTCACCATATTTTTGTAGGGTTAGACTTATCAATAAGGGTCCTTTGTTAGATGATTTTGTACATTTTTGTTTTGCATCAAGACAAGTAGTAAATAATGAGGTGGCCTATTTTCAGATACAAACTAAAAAAGAGGGTTGATGAGATGAGCTTTGCTACTCATATGGACATTATGTAAATAATATCTGCTTTAGAGGAAACTTATTGTGCATACTTTTTACATTTGAACATGTTGGGGTGAAAGTTCATTGAAGTATCTTTTCTGCAGGAGATCAGTGATATCTTGTTTATTTTTAAATATTTTTTCGGGAATACACACCACACTTCATATTTAGAACTGTATATTTAAAAATCCAAATGTTTCAAGCTCTTAGCCTGAACTAGTTGTCAATGCTATTATATTAAAATGCAAAAAGAATTACAAGTTTATAAATCCTAAAATCTCTATTTTCCTTCAGTGTAGGAGTTGTCCGTTTTCTTGAAATTGGAGTGGGAGTTTATGAAATTTCTTCCTAAACTGGATTCGATTTTTAAATATTCTTATAATTCAGTTTTTTTATATATAAATTAAAGATCCAGGAACTCCGTAGGCTAAACGGCCACATACCAGTTTTTAAAGCTTTTTGCGGTAGTTTCTATGCTGAATGCTTTCTGAAAGACTTCTATTTGGTAAATGATGACAATTATTATTCAATCTCCTAGTAATGTGTATGTTTTAATACGCCGTAAATGATTTGAAGTACTCAAGGTCCTCTGGTTCCATTTTGCACATACAGTGAGGTGCCAAGATTTTTATGGTGACATTATCAGCTTCCTTCTTTGATCCATTACTGAGCATAAGGGGGAGGGCGTCCCCTTAATTTGGTTACCAAATAGGGCTTGTAGGGCTGATTTTACATGCTACCGTGTTCAGTTCTGTTAATACATGTATTTTATTCTAGGGTTTCTGTAAAAGACAATAATATCTACAGTAATTTGAGGTGTTATTAAGCCTTCTGTTTCCATTGACAATTGCTAAGTTTAGGTCAGAATAATTTCTTTTACAGCCAGCTGGTTCCACTGGTTGGGATTCTTTCAGTTTCAGGTTTGTGAATGTTTAAACTGTTGGGATAATAGGCTTATTGGGTTTCAAGGTTTGTTTGATCATCCCATTTACTATGTACTATTTGCGTTATTTCTGGTATTTGAGATTTCTCTCTAGGCATGTATTGAAAATAGTTTTGTTAAATTCTCTTCTTACATTTTCATTTCTATCACAAATTTGTGATCTTTTTATTCGTTATATCCTGAATTTATATTGACTATTTTTTATCCTTTAGATTTTTTTGTTGAGTTTTTGTATCAGGCAGTTTTCAGTTTCTCAGGAAATTTCTAGATTTTTTGTAACACCTTTCTAGTATTCTTTGCCTTAACATTTTGTCTAAATTTCTACTATTTACCGTTCTTATTTATTACACTTTTTTCTTCTAATTGATTCTAAAATGTTGGCTCACTCTACAGTTCTCTCACTACTTCACTTTTCGTTTTTTTATCAATAGGCTTTGTTTTCCTTTTGCATCTAATATTGAATTTTTTTTCAATAATGGCCGAGGGTGACTATTTATATTGTATGAATTTGATTTTGTTATTTCTTGTACTATTTATTTATCACTTGACATAACATAATCTCTTTTTCAATCTTTAGCCCAGGACTAATCCATTTTCACTTTCTTTATTGTTTTTTTTTTTTTGAAGAGGTTTTTTCCGATTCGTTTTTCAGTTCTTTGTCAGAATTGAAGTTCCTTTCATAATCTTGTTTCTTTTTCTCAATTTTGAATTGAAGCCCTGCATTTATTAGAGTGTCGCTAGTGTTGTTTTTGTGTATTTATTTTATTTGTTAACCAGAGCAATTACATTACAATGTATAATTAAAATTATAATAGTAGTATCAGGGAAGACATATAAATGACGTCAACCAAGATCATGTCGACAGTTTAGCGTCGAACTACTGGTTGATCTCTGGTTGCCAAGCGTTCGCTGCAACTGAATACAAAGAAGGACACGATGCTGTGTCAAAAATACTGCACCAGGAACTAGCGCTTAAACTTGAGATATCACAGTCGGTAAGAACACCCTACTATATATACAAACCAGAATCTATTTTAGAAAATAACAACTACAAGCTGTACAGGGACCGGACGATATTGACCGATCGGACTGTTGCTCACAATAGACCAGATATAGTTTTGGTAGATAAAGTTTCTAGAAAAACAACCTTAATTGACATAGCAATCCCTAACAACAATAATATAAATATTAAGCAGCCTAAAAAATTAGCCAAATATAGGGATTTAGAATTTCAAATACAGAGACAATGGGACATGAACAACACTCGAACGGTACCAATTGTTATGTCAACAACAGGAGTAGTCCTAAAACATCTATTAAACAATTTGAAATACCTCGGTCTGGACGAACATTTTTACCAACTGATGCAAAAAGCCGTCCTGTTAGGAACAGCCCGGATAGTCAGAAAATTCATGGGGAACTGCAGCCACGACGCCAACCACGGGCCTGATAACCTGGCAAGGGCTCCCACAGAGCTAAACCCTTTTGATATCTAGGATATCTGGAGTTTAGTGAATTTTCCCCTAAAGGCACGCTATGCGTAGGAAGTGTGATGCCATACATTGTATGGTCAAGTCGGGAAATGGGGGTATGTAATCCACAGAGATATACACTGGCACCTGTTTGTGGGCCTGGTACAATAAAGAAATAAACCTAACCTAAGATTTATCAAAAAAATTATAAAGATTTACATGCCTGATATTCAAATCCCACACCACGGTGTCTTTTTTTTGTAATATAGTGTTTTCGTATTTGTGTTAGACATTCTTAAGACACAAATAACGTCTTAGTTAGTTCGATGATATCCTATTTTTAGTCTGCTTCACCCAACCCGGGATTTTTACAATTTCTACTTGAAGCTCTTCATTTTCCGCTAAATTGGCCATGTTTGTGATTTTCATTTTCGAGAGTGGTATTTAGCAAGTTGAGAAGTTTTTTCCCAAGGGATATTTACTTGTGAAAATGATTTAGTTTAGGAATATGAATCTTTGCCGGTATTGGTATGTGGAAATTATACACCTACAGTTTAGCTATTAATATTCACATCTTTAAACTCCTCGTTTTTTTTTCAGGATTATGCTTACACAAGGCTAAACAACTACTTCGAGCTCAAACACAAGCTGTCCGGCAATATGCAGCTAAAACGAAAGATGGACGAACTGACAGTGTAAAGTGCTGTCGACGTCTTGCGGATACAAACCAAACCAAAATCATCATTCATCGAGAGAAAAATCGAGATGGTCGTCGCAAACAACCTGACTGTGAAAAAATTGTGAGATTGCAAATCACGCATTGTGATATTTCTGTGGATATCTTAATCTATGATAGTATTATTATTTTTCTTATCCTAATAATATTGTAGGCAATCGAAAGATCCCCTTCTAGCACACTTTTATACAAAAATTTATGCACACTGTTGCCGAATCTAAGTGTCATATTAATCGAGTTCGTAATCCTACAGTTGTATGTAGATTTACTCTGAAGCGAATCGAAAGAAAAACATCCAGATCTTGTCAGTTCTGCAGGGTGAGTCGATGACAATGTAAACAAAAATAAACGAAAAATTTAAGGTGGGAAAGAAAAAATCAATTGGTATTAGGTCTGGTGTTTGGAGAGGACAGGAATGTATTAAAAAATACTCCCTATTAATAAAAAAAATATCAGATTTCAAAATTGACTGTTTATTTTTTGTACAACAATGTTTTTGTTTACAATTTCATCGGCTGACTCTTTGTATTAAAAATATGGAATGCAATATGAAAATGCCAAAACGTATATGTATGAATCTCTTAAGACTAATAAAACAGATTCAGTCTTATATTATTAAGAATTTTTAATTTTTCCGTTAAAAACTTGGAAAAAAATTATGCTTTCAATTGTTCAGAACTGAATCTCGAGAGGTTTTTTATTTTTTGAAGGCCTAGTATTAATTCTGATGCAATGAAAGAAGCAGCGCGCGCACGCAAGCCGAATGAGTTTGTTAATTTTAATTATTTTATTTTTATAAATATGTTAATGTAATTTTATTTTTACTACGTTTTAAGTCGTCTTGTTTGTTGTTTTGCTTTAAAATGTGCTTAAATTTCGAGGCTGATCTCATGTCTGGATTTTAAATACATTTTTTATGTTGGAAAGTGTTTTTTATTGTGAATATAACATCTGGTTGAGCGTATTTATTATAAAAAATTAAATATTTTATATCAATATGAGTTTTTTTATTTTTCCCCTACATTGAAGGATTTTTTTAGGTATATTAAAAAAGGTAGAACAAAATACAGTGTACACGTAAATTACTGAACATACCAAAAAACATCTATCCAAATAAAAAAAGAAAATACGGACCCACAAACCTGAAATCAATAAGGCGCAAATTTGGACAAAAATAGTTTCCTCAAGACGTCATTAATGTGGTCTGTATGAGTCGTACACAATTTTTAGAGTTCCGTATATACAGTATACGGATACCCTTATAATATCAGTCAGGATTTCTGCCTCTGTCACATCACAGCAATTTTCTCCTAAACTACTGGACGGAAGAGGTTGAAATTTGGTATGAAGAAATTTTGATTTAAGGGGTACTTCTGGGGGGAAAAACTAAAAAAATCGACCGTTCCCCCCCTGATCTCTGAAACTACTGAACCTAAAATTTTCAAAAAAATGGAAAATATAGAACGTTGCCCGAACTTTACAGGAAAAATAAGGAGAAACCATTAATATTAATTTTGGGGGGCAAATTATAGAATTAAATAAAAATTTAAAAATAAAAAAAAATTCAAACTCATCATGTAATATATCAAATGAAAGGTCTCATTCTGAGGAACACAAATAAATTTTTTTCATATTTAAAAAAAAATTAATTAAAAAGATATTAAAGAAAATATACCAAAATTTACCCATCCCCCCCCCCCTTATCTCCGAAACTATAAAACGTAAAGTTTTGAAAAAAAATACTTTCATAGGTTCTGACCTGAAGTTTACTGGAAAAATAAGGAGAAACATCTAGTTTTTATTTTGGGGGGCAAATTACAGAATTAAATGGAAAATATAAAATTAAAATTGTTTTTAACCCATCATGTTATATATCAGATGAAAGGGCTCATTACGACGAAAATAAACATATTTTTTTCATATTTTTAAAATAAATAAATTAAAAGATATTAACAAAAATATAAAAAAATTTACCCATTCCTCCCCCCTTATCTCCGAAACCATAAGCTAGAAAATTTTGAAAAAAAATTGAGTTATAGCCCCTCACCTGAACTTTACTGGAAAATTAAGGAGAAACCCCTAATATTTATTTTGGGGGGCAAATTATAGAATTAAATGGAAAATATAAAATTAAAATTATTTCTAACCCATCATGTTATATATCAAATAAAAGAGCTCATTATGACGAAAACAAATATATTTTTTTCATATTTTTAAAATAAATTAATTAAAAGTTATTAACAAAAATATAAAAAATTTTACCCATTCCCCCCCTTATCTCCGAAACTATAAGCTGTAAAATTTTGAAAAAAAATAGGTATAGCGCCTAACCTGAACTTTACTGGAAAAATAAGGAGAAACCCCTAATATTCATTTTGGGGGGCAAATTATAGAATTAAATGGAAAATAAAAAATTAAAAACTTGTTTCTAACGTATCATGTAATATATCAAATCACAGGGCTCATTATGACTAATACAAATATATTTTTTTTATTTTTTTTTTAAATAAATATTTTAAAATATGTTAAAAAAATATTTAAAAAAATACCCATTGACCTAATTTTTTTTATTCACAGGAAAAATCCGAAGAAATCTTTAATATTAATAATGGGGGGCAATTTATAGAAATAAACGGAAAATAAAAAACATTTTTTTAACGTGTCATGCAATATATCAAATGAAGGGGCTCGTTATGAGAAATACAAATATATATTTTTAAAATTATTTGTTTACAAGATATTAACATAAAGATATAAAAAATTCTCATTTCTCGCTTTATTTCCCAAACCATACTACCTAAAATTTTGAAAATAATTAGGGGTACTGGAGCTCACTTGAAATTTATAAGAAAAATTATTAGAAAACCTCCATGGTAATTTTAGCGACAAATTATACAATTAAATGGAAAATAAAAATTCAATGTTCAAACGAATCATGTAATATATCAAATAAAAGACTCATTATGTGAATTACAAATATATCATATTTTTAAATCATTTGTTTAGCAAAGATATTAAACATCGACTTAATTCTCATTTTAGAAACTATACTATTTAAATTTTGAAAAATATATTTTATTTGTATTTTTAAATAATTTGAATAACAGATTTAATAATTTATAATTTAAAACTTGACCTATTGTGCCCTTTATCTTCCAATCTATAGAGCCTCAAAATTCAGACAATAGATTATAAAAGGCTTCCCTGAAAGTTTATTAGTAAAATAAAACTCTAATGTTAATTTTTGGGGGCCAAATTAGAAAACTAAATACAGCGAATCTTGAAGGTGGTACGGAACCCTTACAATGCGAGTCCAACTCGCACTTGACCAAATTATTTTAAATGGCAACTCCAAAACTGTATATAAGTTTTCTGAAAAAAAATCTCATTATTCACTTAAACCAAAAAAAAGATAACTGAAAGGTATAAATTAACAAAATAATAAGAATAAACCAAAGTAAGTGTTCAAATTGATCACCAGTTACTAGCTGATAATGGCTGATGAGATTTTCATTTTTCTTTACTTTGGTTAAAACAGCGATTAGTCTGGTTTCTTCCATTATTCTTATCTTTAAATCTTCGGTACTATGTAGTCGGTTGAAGTAAACTTTTGATTTTAGATGGCCGCTCAAAAAAATCAGACTTTTTCTTTGTTGCTGTCTGTTCCGATGGAGCTGGAGGACGAAGAAAAATATAATCTTGAACAAGACACTCCAGAGGACGCTCTTATCGCGAGTGCTATTCAAAACGACGATTTGCATGTTTATGAGACACAGAAGCGAAAAGAGGCTGAATACTGTATACTGACCGTAGCAAAATTTATCGCAAATGCTAATCCTGAGGGAAATTTTACTGAAGGTTACGATTGGTGTGTGAATGCCATCAAGAATTCCGAATATGCAAGGCTGGCTACTGATTTGGAAATCAACAAAGCGGTGATGTTCTTGAAGGAAAAACGCCTTCCAGAAGCAATAGAAACCTTAACGGCTTTCGAGAAAGATTCAGTGATTGCCATAAACGCCGCAGTGAATTTAAGTTTTATATATCACTTGCAAGGGGACTACGAAAGCGCCATAAGATATGGGGAAATCGTGTAAAAGTCTAACGCTAAAAGTGCGGACGGCTACGTAAACTACGGAGCCAGTCTGATGGCCAAGGGTCTCTTAGACGAATCAATAGACTGTTTCAAAAGGGCTCTAGAGTTCAACGAAACACACTTTGAAGCGGTCTACAATTTAGGATTGGCCTACAAAAGACGCGGGCAGTATGCCGAAGCGCTAGAGTGTTTCCAAAGATTTTCCGGATCTTTAGTTTTACTACCATCTGTGGTTTATCAAGTGGCGAATCTCTTCGAATTACTTGGTGACAATGAGGCAGCTGTGGATACATATCAACAGCTTCTGGGTTTGGTTCCTACTGATGCTAGAGCTTTACAAAAATTGGGAGAGCTCTATGATAATGAAGGTGATAAGCAGCAGGCCCATCATTACCATAATGAAGCATACAGGTATTACCCAGCAAACTTATCAGTGATTGATTGGTTAGGAACGTACTACATCGAAATGCAAGTGGTAGAAAAAGCCTTGCTGTATTTCGAAAAAGCAGCTTTGATGCAACCGAACGAGCCCAAATGGAACATGATGGTGGCCGGTTGTCACAGAAGTGGCAACATGCACAAAGCTTTAACACTCTACCAGCAAATTCATCAGCAGTTCCCCGAAAACGCTGAATGTCTGAGATTTTTGGTACGACTTTGCAACGATCTGGGAATGAGGGAGGCACAAGATTACATTTTGGAGCTGAAGAAGTTGGAGAAGACCAAAGAAGTGAGAGACAGGGTTAATAGCAGTAGACCAGGTTCCAGAAGAAGCAACAGCGGTCTGTCATCAAGAGCAGGATCGGGATTCACTCCTGTCCCGGAAAACGGCCCCCTCAGGAGCCCGATAAATTCATCTACAAGAAACACGCGTTCGTCAAGGTTTTTGCTATCTCGTCACAGCAGCGATAGCATTGACTCGGGTGTGCAAATGAATGTCGATGCTTCATACGTTGATCCACTTGGAGTTAGGTCTGTATATCTAGCAGGCCATTCAATCGGCTCTATCCTACCAATCAATTTGTTTGGGAAAATGGTATCTAAATAATTTCGGACAGTTTGTGAAGAACGTGGCGGTGCACCATACTACTGAAACCCTAGAACATTATCAGGCATGTCGGGATCCTGTGCATTTAGAAAGAGTTCTGCAATTGCCCGTATTAATAATTCGCAACATTTAGTGCACCTTCAATAAAATCCGGTCTATGCAGTGCCAACAATGGACCTATGACTGCAGTGGCGACAATCCCTATCCATACGTTGACCTTCTGTGCGCGTTGTGTATGGACTTTCATCATCAATGTTGCTTCTTCTGCGAAAATTACATAACTTAAAAATTTTCACACAATTCATCTCTGGTCAAAATGATCTTCATTAAGTTCTTATACCAAATGAAAAAATTGTTCTACTTTAGGAACACTGACTTATTTCCTGTTGCATTGCGATCCGACGACTTGATAAGAAATGATATTCTTGAACTGTTAATAAAACATCCAATTGTTTTTCTTCTGATATTGCTGGACCACTCTATTAGGCTGATCTCCTGAATTTGGGTTGTACCTTACTTTAGGTTGATCATGGTATTTATTGTTAAATAATTCGCAAACTTGTGTGTGAGCCCTATCTCCATAACCGGTCATAATTAAAATTTCAATACGTTGGGTTTCATTTAAACTCATCATTCTTTACTTAAAAATACAAACAAAATTACATTTCAGGTCTATCAAATTTGACATTTATTATGATAGAAACGCAAAACCAAAATTTGTTTATTCATTGTTTGGGAAAAAATCGATGTAAAAACGAATAAAACATCGATCTTTAGCAAAACATGAACGATAGAGAATTTTTTTTTCAAAAAAACCTTCTGCAATGTTAACCAACGAATTTGTAAATCGTATTGTCTATTGTCAGCTAGTTAATGAAGGCCAATTAGACACTTGATTTTTTTTATTCTTTTGTTAAATTTATACCTTTCAGTTGATTTTTCTGGTTTAAGTGAATAAACGATGCAACTGATTTGAAAATTAAACGTCCTGCATGTTGTTACCTTTTAAAAATTTGTGCATGATGTCATACGACCACATTAATGACGTCACGAGAAATCTATTTGTCATGTTCCATACTTTACCTGCACACTGTATTATATTATTCTGATGTCTTCTGAGGCTCCTTAAACGAATAGACAATTCTTTACAAGCCTGTTCAAAAGGTAATTCATTTTGAAGCGAAAGTATCTTAACTGAGGCCCACACTTCAACATAAGAAGAAAAAATTTTCTTTTCGTTCTAATAAACATTCTAATTCTTTGTTGGGAATATTTTGAGTTGAAACTAAACTTGACGTACATCAGACCATATAAATCTCTTATCTATGCATCAGACGTCAACACCACAAAAAAGGACCAACCTTACCAGGTTTGGTTACCAATTACCAACTTGCCATTACATTTGTGTGCTGACCAAGTCTGATCGATCGTTTTGAGTAAATATTTTGATTTTAAATTCTTTAATATCGGATTTTAGAGTATATACTTTTAGAGGTAGGGTGCAAAGCTCATTAATAACAAACCTTAGAGCATATACTTCATATACTTTAAATTAATAGGGATGTGATCTGATATTTTGCGAAAATGCGTGTACTAATACATGGTATATACACGGGCGTACCCAGCTTTTGATATAGGGAGGGGCAAAATTAGAAAAAAAAATGTCTTAGAAGGGGCAACTCGGGAACAAAATTGAGAGAGGGGGACTAATCAGAATTTTTTTGCTCCAGGGGGGCAAGTCAGCAATTTTATGGAAAACTTTAATGACGAATGTCAGGTTTTTCAGGTGTTGGGAGGTAGCTGCCCCCCACTCGGTACGCCCATGGAGGTACACCTAAATGGTAAGAATATGCCACAAATAATATTTAGAAGACAGTTACGCACTGTTATTAGAAGTTTACTTGATAATCGACAACTTATCGCACTATTTGCACAATATACTATTCTAAAATTCACTGAAGGTTCAAAAATCTTACATTCCCAATCGAGTTAAAAAAGTTAGAACTTAATTCTCACTCTGAAGTTTATTATAATATTCAACAATCTTTGAACAGATTTTATTTTCAATATTAATAATAGTAGTTTCCTGAATACTACAATAAGATAACGATTTGTTTTATAAACAATTTAATTTTTAATAATAGAAGAGATTGCTTAATGTCGATAACCCACATTACAGTCTGTGTGTACATCATAATGCATAAAACTTAGGAATCATATGTTGGAAACAGTGATTCAAGTTGCCATATCACTGGTTGGAATTCTGCATATAAATGTAAATAAATTCTGAAAAATGATATTAAAAACTATTGTGAGATAATTTTCGTTTATAATTTTTTGCTTATTGTGTTGTTATGTATATTATGTATGGGGGCCACGTTTCATTTAATTCATACAAATTATTATTTTAGGTGCGACGTCTATGTGAAGGTAGCTTAAGCACTCCAAGAATAATGAATTAATTTAAAGAATACAAACAACTATTGGGGATATAAGACAAATTGCCAATTACAGGTTTAAAAATCGATATTTTTTTCAGTTTTTCTTCTATATTTTCGTTACTAGCTATCTGCTACAGAAAAAAAATTCTTAACAAAAGTTTATTAAAATAAACTTTTCCAGAAAGTTGATGCTATTAGTTAAAAACATTTGCACAAAAGTTGCAATTTTCAATTTTACGAAGAAATATGAATTTCTACAAATTATAATTTTGTACAGAAAATTTGTTTGAATGTTGTCCTAATTTTCTTTAAAGTTAATCCTATCGAGAATGGGTCTTTATCAATGGACTGTCAGGGCAGTAGCTGTTTCCTTTTAAAAAGACCGAAAGTTGCAGCAACTGCCAAATCTGAAATATTGAAAAAATGTTAAGATTCTGTACAAGTGTTAAATATAGTTTTTAATAGTTTTGCACAGTTTAAAGTGTTTTTTCTTTCACATTTAATATCCCTATAAACAACTTTAATTTTCTAGGGGAATTTTTTTTTAAATTAAAATCTTTCTTTTCAATTTTACAGAATTAGAATATATTAAAAACTTACCACGTAACTTGAATTTGTGTGCAGGGTTTATTTCTAAAATAAAAAATTGCTAAAATATAAAAAAAATTCTTTAATGATAAAGGTGTTTTACCTTTATATGTACAATCAGTTTTAAACATTTACTTCTGTTATTTCAGAATTAACAGCTTCTACATTTTTCTTGTTTGTTTCAAACCCCAAAATAATTGTTGCTCCCGTAATGCACTGATGGAAACCCACTCAGGAAAAGAATACCTAACTACTATAAAAAATCTACTATATCGGTAAATCTACTGCATCAAATATTAAATTTAAAGTTTCACATATTTCTAATTTTTTTTTCTATGATTCCAGAAATTCTTAGCATTTTCCAAAATTGCATGTCACCCGCCTTGTATAAAATTTCATTATAATTAACTTTTAAAAACTTTTTTTCGAGCTACTAATAACATCGAATCAACTTTTATTTCTTTATAAAAATTCCATAACTTTCTGACATTGCGTACGTAGCTACAATAATTATACCTACATATTTGAAGACGCGAGATGTAAAACCGACATCTAGGATTTTCGAGAGAATTAGCACACAGAGGTTCCGAATCTGGAGCCGTTCCGTGTAATTGCTGTTCTCCCTTAACTCCTAGGACAGAATGTCACGATAAAATTTTCAGGTTACTTCACCTGTCAGAGATATTGAATACTCTCTTCGAGGTGTCATTCCTTTGTACGCAATTAGACAATATATATTATATATAACATACATTGTTTCTGGTCAGGGAACCTTCATCAGTTGCGCTCCCCACAATTGACTGTCCTCTCGAACACTTCTTTATGTATTTGATACATTTCGTTAAATTTGAAGACGCGAGATGTAAGACCGACATCTAGGATTTTCGAGAGAACTAGCACACAGAGGTTCCGAATCTGGAGCCGTTCCGTGTAATTGCTGTTCTCCCTTAACTCCTAGGACAGAATGTCACGATCAAATTTTCAGGTTACTTCACCTGTCAGAGATATTGAATACTCTCTTCGAGGTGTCATTCCTTTGTACGCAATTAGACAATATATATTATATATAACATACATTGTTTCTGGTCATGGAACCTTCATCAGTTGCGCTTCCCACAATTGAATGTCCTCTCGAACACTTCTTTATGTATTTGATACATTTCGTTAAATTTGAAGACGCGAGATGTAAGACCGACATCTAGGATTTTCGAGAGAATTAGCACACAGAGGTTCCGAATCTGGAGCTGTTCCGTGTAATTGCTGTTCTACCTTAACTCCTAGGACAGAATGTCACGATCAAATTTTCAGGTTACTTCACCTGTCAGAGATATTGAATACTCTCTTCGAGGTGTCATTCCTTTGTACGCAATTAGACAATATATATTATATATAACATACATTGTTTCTGGTCAGGGAACCTTCATCAGTTGCGCTTCCCACAATTGACTGTCCTCTCGAACACTTCTTTATGTATCTGATACATTTCGTTAAATTTGAAGACGCGAGATGTAAGACCGACATCTAGGATTTTCGAGAGAATTAGCACACAGAGGTTCCGAATCTGGAGCCGTTCCGTGTAATTGCTGTTCTCCCTTAACTCCTAGGACAGAATGTCACGATAAAATTTTCAGGTTATTCACCTGTCAGAGATCTTGAATACTCTCTTTGAGGTGTCATTCCTTTGTACGCAATTAGACAATATATATTATATATAACATACATTGTTTCTGGTCATGGAACCTTCATCAGTTGCGCTTCCCACAATTGAATGTCCTCTCGAACACTTCTTTATGTATTTGATATATTTCGTTAAATTTGAAGACGCGAGATGTAAGACCGACATCTAGGATTTTCGAGAGAATTAGCACACAGAGGTTCCGAATCTGGAGCCGTTCCGTGTAATTGCTGTTCTCCCTTAACTCCTAGGACAGAATGTCACGATAAAATTTTCAGGTTATTCACCTGTCAGAGATCTTGAATACTCTCTTTGAGGTGTCATTCCTTTGTACGCAATTAGACAATATATATTATATATAACATACATTGTTTCTGGTCATGGAACCTTCATCAGTTGCGCTTCCCACAATTGAATGTCCTTTCGAATACTTCTTTATGTATTTGATGCATTTCGTTAAATTTGAGACGCGAGATGTAAGACCGACATCTAGGATTTTCGAGAGAATTAGCACACAGAGGTTCAAAATCTGGGCCGTTACGTGTAATTGCTGTTCTCCCTTAACTCCTAGGACAGAATGTCACGATAAAATTTTCAGGTTACTTCACCTGTCAGAGATATTGAATACTCTCTTTGAGGTGTCATTCCTTTGTACGCAATTAGACAATATATATTATATATAACATACATTGTTTCTGGTCATGGAACCTTCATCAGTTGCGCTTCCCACAATTGAATGTCCTCTCGAACACTTCTTTATGTATTTGATATATTTCGTTAAATTTGAAGACGCGAGATGTAAGACCGACATCTAGGATTTTCGAGAGAATTAGCACACAGAGGTTCCGAATCTGGAGCCGATCCGTGTAATTGCTGTTCTCCCTTAACTCCTAGGACAGAATGTCACGATCAAATTTTCAGGTTACTTCACCTGTCAGAGATATTGAATACTCTCTTTGAGGTGTCATTCCTTTGTACGCAATTAGACAATATATATTATATATAACATACATTGTTTCTGGTCATGGAACCTTCATCAGTTGCGTTTCCCACAATTGAATGTCCTCTCGAGCACTTCTTTATGTATTTGATACATTTCGTTAAATTTGAAGACGCGAGATGTAAGACCGACATCACGATAAAATAAAATATATATTGTCTAATTGCGTACAAAGGAATGACACTTCGAAGAGAGTATACCTACATATTGTCTAGAACCCATCTATACAAAAAAAAATGATATTTTGCTATTTCGTTTGGACTACTTTTGGGTTCTAAGGAATCAACCAGATTTGTGCCACCCAGCACTATTATATGACTTTTTTATCTTTTGTCTTATTTCAATAAAAAATAGTTAAGGGTGATTTGAATTATTGTTTGCAACTATGAACATTGATAGTAACAAATAGATTCTGAATATCATTCCAAAAATGGTAACCATAACAAAAAAGAATCAATGCCATTTAAAACCGTTATTATTTTAATGAGAAGTGCGAAATAAAAATATTGCATTGCAAATTGTATTAGAATTCCTGTATTGCCCAACAGATATTTCAAGCGATTACCTTCCTGAAATTTAAGTTAAAATTCTGTAACTAATTAGATTCACTTTGAATTATTTATAGTTTGCTCTGGTTTTCTATGGCGACATCATTGCTTGGTGTAGGTCATGTTTTGCTTGATAAATACTAGGGATTGTTTGTTGAGAAATATTTACTGTTATCTCGGTTGCATTACGTCAAATAATGTTGTGAAGAAATTCCTTGTTGTCGATTGTTTTTTGAAAATAAATATCTCATGTTCATGAAGTGTTGTATTTGTTTTTATTCAGCGTTTTTAGTCATTGGGAAATACTGAATTCTTCAGGCACTTAGATTAACACACATATTTGTACCGTGTTGTTTCAAAAATAAATTTTATTGCGGGAATTGTACCTACGAAACTGAAGAGTAGAAAACATGCCAAGCAATTGGAAATACTAGGTAATAGCCGTTCGCTGGTGACAGATTTTGGTCCACCATTTTCTCGCTTCTGCCTTGAAAGGGGTTGAAAAGTGTGTAATTATTGAATACAATGAGGCGTAATTTGCGAGAGAACCGTGGGGCTAACATAGGAAAAACTCGTTTTAAATTTTCCGAAAAAAAATTACGGAGTGTTTGCTCCCCAAAATTACTATTAAAAATTGCACTTTATTTTTTATGTAAAGTTCAAGTGAGACCACATACATCTATTTTTTTCAAAATTTTAGTTCTTATACTTTCGGAAATAAAGGCTTTTTTATTTTTTTGCTAATATTTTAAAAAAGTTATTTTAATAGAACGATAACAATATACTTGTATTCGTCATAATGAGCCCTTTGTTTTGATATATTACATGATGCGTTAGAAACAATTTTAATTTTATATTTTCCATTTAAATATGTAATTTGCTCCCCAAAATTTATATGAAAGGTTTCTCCTTATTTTTCCTATAATGTTCAGGTGGGGCTGTATCTCTCTAATTTTTTTCATAAATTTAGGCCTTATAGTTTCGGAGATAAGTTCGGGGGAATGGGTAAAATTTTGATATTTTTGTTAATATCTTTTAAATAGTTTCTTCTAAAAACATGAAAAATAAATTGTATTCGTCATGATGAGCCCTTTAATTTGATAGATTACATGAAACGTTAAGATACTATTTAATTTTATATTCTCTATTTAATTCCGTAAAATAAAATTAATATTTCTCCTTATGTTTCCGGTAAAATACAGGTGAGGCCCTATGCCTCTATTTTTTTTCAAAATCTAATGTCTTATAGTTCAGGAAATAATGGGGGGAAGGGGTAAATTTTTAAATATTTTTGTTAATAAATATCCCAAACAAGTGGTCAGACAAATTGTTCATGATATTGATTGAATGATCCGAGTGCATATCCTGGACTCTAAACAATTAGTAGGTATGAAGAATAATATTGGTCCGTTAAATTCGTTTATTTAATTTAAAATATGGAATATCGTTTCCTTAAATTTTCTATAAGAAATGTATTGTAATGACATAATTATGTAAAATAAAAACTGATGAATAGATATAATTGTATAATTATATCCCATGCGCAACCCCTTGAGGGTCTTAAATATGTGGAATTATATCAACAATAACAAACTGTTTATTACTTAAGTAAATAGTGTTTGATAATTCCGCTATAATCGGAAACTTGTCATTGAGTTGAGGGGAAAATTCACTAAAACCCAGATGTACTAGATATCAAAATGGTTATCAGGTTGCCGTCATAGCGGCAGTTTCCCATGAATATTCTGACCGTCCGGGCTGTTCCACCAGGAAATAGATGTTTTGGGACTACTCCTGTTGTCGATATAACAATTGGTACAGTTTGTGTGTTGTTCATGCCCCACTGTCTCTTTATTTGATATTCCAAATCTCTGTATTTGATTATTTTTTCAGCCTGCTTAATGTCATATTATTGTTGTTAGGGATTGCTATGTCGATTAAGATTGTTTTTCTAGAGACTTTATCCACTACAACTATAACTGGTCTATTGTGGGCAACAGTCCGATAGGTCATTATCGTGTCCCAGTACTGCAGTTGTGGTTTGTGTATATAGTATAGTATGCTTACCGACTATGATAGTTCAGGTTTCAGTTTTAGTTCCTGGTGTTGTATTTTTACTACAGCATTCAGTTGCAGCGAATGCCTGACATTATTATTACTTTCGTTGTTTTTCCTATATCCTCATTCCATAGCAGCAAATTCAACTGACTTGCTATAGCTTTATTTTGTCTGTTCATTGGGTTTTCTCTCCTCCAATTTTTTTCCTGTAACAGATGAGTATTTAAAAATTGTATATGTAGAACAAAGTGTAGTAAGGCAATTTCGTAAAATTGCCCGGATTACTGGCTGCCTGTACAGAGATTCTTCCTCACAGTTATTCTGATCAACCAGTATTCCTGTATATAAGCTTTGATCTTGAATTTGTTGCTTGTCAAAAAATTTGATACTGACAATTTGTCGTTTGGCGATCACTTGACGCTGAGGTTACCGTTTTTTTTTGTTCTGTTAGCAGTAAATTCCTCCAGTCCAAATGAAGGTCGGCTGAAGGTGCTCCGATTTCAGTGTTGTTTATCATCATACAGCTGGCTTCTTTAAGTTTTCTCTTTTTTAAATTTTCTTCTTTCAACAAAATCTTTGTTTTATCCCAGTCTATCCTATGGCTGTCGGTGCTCGTTAATGATTGGCCTATAGCTTTCCCTTTTCTTACTTTCTGGAGAATAGCTCTTTCGTTAATTTCATCTTTTTAGACATCTAATCGCAATTTATGTATTGGATTTTCTTCAGGTTTATGTCTAATCCCTGTTTATTTAATCCTCCACTAGTTTAAAATCTTTCAGCCAAAGCCTTCGAAGACATAACATTAACACCGACTGCTATATTGAGTTATTGATGAGGTTACAGATTCATGATTCGAATTGCTTTCACAATCCCACATTTACCAGATCTGGCCCCGTCTGATATCTACCTATCTCAAAAACATGCTTCAGAGAACGGGACTTGGCTCCGATGGTGAGGTTGCAGCTGTAACTGAAGACAATTTGGAGACAAATCATAGTATAAGAAATATATCAAAAGATGATAAATAAATAAAGACGAATTTTGCAAAAAATCTATTTTTACAGGTTAGAATCTGAAATTAATGACCCATTTAGGTAATTTGAAAATAACATAAAAATCTCTGAAATGACTTGTTCAAGCACTGATTATATAATCATTTTTTTCTTCACTAAAATACTTCCTTATATTCCATCCAAATTTGCGACTTTACTTCCCAAAGTGACATTTAGTTGGTAGTAACTGCAAGATAAAATTAGATCAAGTAAATATAGGTTACAGCTGACATTAAAACGTCCACGAGGAATGATATATAAACGCCTCTGAGCGTATTCTTCAATGCTACAAATATTGCACAAGATATATAGGTCAGAAATTCTGCAATAAAAGATAACATGTGGTAATTGAATCGAACGATTTGTTTATTCCAAACCGCAGATTGTTTATTTGATGAACGGTGCATTAAGTCACTTTGCCATACATTGTATTCACAATGCAAGTCCTGTGCGCCGTGCGGCCAATTCAATTTATGTAGATGTTACGTAATTCTAAAGAAAGAAATACGTTCATATTCATATCAAGGGGGGAATTTTGTATTCAGTATATTTGTGGCATTTTTTCGTTTATATTCATGGATTTATTTAGGAATTACTACCATTGAATATGTAAAAATACATATGGTTTCTAGGAAATGCAATGGAAACCATAATAAATAGCAAATATGCATTAAGACTAATATTCGTTTTACAATCATCTGAAAGCTTTGGTTGAGTAATATGTTAATAGCACTGAGCAATAGAAAATAATAATAATAATAATAATATATTTTCAGGCTATTAACACATATGCGTGTTCAGTGCTCAGTTACTCTTTGGGTTTAGTTAATTGGTGCAAGACTGACATTGAACAATTACAAGGAAAAGTTCGAGTTTTACTAACAAAAGCTCAAAATTACCATCCAAAGAGCTCTGTCGAACGTACAACTTTGCCACGGTATGAAGGAGGAAGAGGATTGACAGATCTAAGTAAACTATTAGATCAACAAATTTCTATTTTGCGTAGTCATTTCCAGAAACTCGCAGAATTTTCTGATCTACATAGAGTCATGTGCCAGGTTGATGACTCAACACCACTGCGACTGACACAACAAGACGTCCAGTTACACCACCAGACCACAGATCAGAAACTGCTAAAATGGAAAGAGAAGCCCCTTCATGGAAGACATATAAATGACGTCAACCAAGGTTATGTCGACAGTGCAGCGTCGAACTACTGGTTGATCTCTGGTCATATCTTCCCTGAAACGGAAGGCTTTATATTGGCAATCCAAGATCAAGTAATTCCAACTAAGAACTACCTAAAGTACATCGTTAAAGACCCTTCTATTAACAACGATAGATGCAGGTACGGTTGCCAAACATCTGAATCTATCCAGCATATCACAGGAGGTTGTCAAGCGTTCGCTGCAACTGAATACAAAGAACGACACGATGCTGTGGCAAAAATACTTCACCAGGAACTAGCACTGAAACATGAATTATCACAGTCGGTAAGATTACCATACTATAAATATAAACTAGAATCTGTTTTAGAAAATAACAACTACAAGCTTTACTGGGACCGCGCGATACTGACCGATCGGTCTGTTGCTCACAATAGACCAGATATAGTTTTGGTAGATAAAGTCTATCGGAAAACAACTTTAATTGACATAGCAATTCCTAACAACAATAATATAAATATCAAGCAGGGTGAGAAAATAACCAAATATAGAGATTTGGAATTTCAAATAAAGACTCAGTGGAACATGAACAACATACGAACTGTACCAATTGTTATGTCAACGACAGGACTAGTCCCAAAACATCTATTAAACAATTTAAAATACCTCGGTCTGGACGAACATCTTTACAAACAAATGCAAAAAGCCGTCTTGTTAGGGACAGCCCGGACGGTCAGGAAATTCATGGGAAACTGCCGCCACGACTCCATCCACGGGCCTGAAAACCTGGCAAGGGCTCCCACAGAGCTGAACCCTTTTGATATCTAGGATATCTGGGGTTTAGTGAATTTTCCCCTAAAGGCACTCATAGCGTGCCTTAGAGGGAGTGTGATGCCATACATTGTATGGTCAAGTCGGGAATATATTTATTTCCTGTTGACAGTTATAAACCATATGGAAAAAGTCAGTTTTTTTACATGGTTACATGAAAAATAAATGTACATACATTTGTGTAAAATTGTAGATATATAAATAAAATAAAGATATAAAACAGGAACAATGATTTCAATACTTCAAACGAGTTTCTCTCAAACATAAAGACTAATATCATAATTGTGTACCTCAACATATAAATTGTCCAGCTTACTTTGGCTAACACATCGAATATTTAATACTACGATATCCGGATTAAAAATTATGTTTCTGTTATTCGATTTTTCTTGCGGTATAAAAAACGACTTATTACAGTTCCATGGGGCCAAAGTTCTGGATTCATAGCCTTGTTAAAGTTTTCAGTCAGTATGTTTACTTTGAACGATGGATATATTGTTGGGCATTTTGACTGAATCATTTCGCTTGTTGCTTCAGGAAAATGCACTTTGATCGAGTTGTTTAAAGAATCTACTGTCGTAGAACTACTAAAAGCATCCAACATAAAATATACAAAACATGATTTTAGGCTAAAACTATGTTTTGTCTGTGGTCTGAAGAAAATTTCATGTTAAATTTTATTAGACTTTGGGAAAACATTGTCATTTGAGGATAAAAATTTGGCGAAGTAATTAACGTTATTGTCCGCAAACGCTTCGTTACCTATGTATAAGATCTTCAGATTTTTTCAGTTTTATTTGTTCTGACTACTAAAGTTTTCAAGATATAAATTTCAATTTTGGAGCATCAATGCCTCTACAAAGTCTTCATAATAAGATCACAGAAAAGGTCATGAAAATCTGCGGGCTGGTACTTTTTCTGGGATCACGTGTTCTTTCTGCCTCTACAACTGTTTTTCAGTACCTATGTACCTGGCAAGTGATAATAATTGCAAATTAGGGAATTAGCGATCTTTTTCACTTTTTGATAAATTTCATCGGTACCGTAAAAACAAAAAATGTGATGCAATATGCTATTTTTATTTCAAAATCACTAACAAAAAAAAAAAAACAAGTTTACATAACCTTCAAAACGAAGAGATCAAATTATATGCTCAAAATGGCCACCTTCATCATTACACAGGAGTCTAGTCGTCGACACATAGATCTTCGTATTTGGTTGAAAATCTTAATAGAATCTCGAATAACTCTACAAGAAACAATAATGCGGTTTCATAAATCTTCTATATCTTGAACAGAAGTTCCACTATAAACCAACGTTTTTACATCTCCCCAAGTTGAAAAATCTATCTGATTTAAATCAGGTAAACGAGCTGGCCAAAATTGAGGTCCACTTCGATCTATTCAGCGATCTGGATATTTTCTTTAAAATATTGCTCTCATACTAATATGGGCAGGAGCGCCATCGTGTATACCCCACATTCCTGGACGGACACCTAAAGAAAGAGAATCAAGTAGAACTGGCAGCTCTTCGCTTAGAATCTGTATGTAGCTCCAATCCAGACGTTTAAAGAAAATCGTTCCTGGTGGTTAGCTTCAACGATAGTATGGTGGTTATTAATAATGACTTCCTTTAAAAAACGTACTTTGTCCGTGAATATAATATGCTCAAGGAATTCTGGGTTTCGTCTAATCACATCTAGCTTCTAAAACGAAAATGCGAGTCGAGTAGGAAAATATAACCCGCCACATTGGTGAAAAGTCACTCACAACTAACTAATAGAAGAAGGATTGTGTTTTTCTGCGTTAGACATGAAATTGATAATTTTTTACATAAAAGCAGTGGCATATACAAAAAAAAAAAACAAGAAATAGAAAGGTTGGAAATTCATAAGAGATTAATTTACAATGTTTGTCCATTGCCAGGGGCGCACTGAAAAAAGTTGCAAATGCAGAAAAAACACCTGAACCCTTTAAATAAGACACTGTAGATTTTCTTGAGGGTTTCTGTGATCTTATTATGAAGACTTTGCAGACGCATTGATGCTTCCAAATTGAACTAAATATCTCGAAAACTTTAGTAGTCCGAAAAAAAATCAACATCTTGTACATCCTTTGCGGACATATATTCACAGGAACTTTTCGTCATAAAATAACTCGAGAAAGCACATCTTGAAACATATTATCTAATTAATATACAATACCAGCACAGAACTTCCAGTTTTCTGTTTGCGACATTTTAAATTACAGACTTGACATACATCAGAAGTCAGAACACCACAAATAATTTGGTCAAGTGCGAGTTGGACTCGCATACTAAGAGTTCCTTACAACCTTCAAGACTCTAATATTCCAGTTTCAGACAAGCAGGGAATGAGTGCATTTTCTTATACTTACCCTTATATCTTTTAAAGGAAGCGTTTTAAATTTATAAAAAATATTCACCTTGATTTTTCACAAATAGACTTTTTATTTTATCTGCTTCATGATTCGCTTGATTTTTATAAGAATACATATGTATTTAATTTTCTAATTTGGCCCCCAAAAATTAACATTAGAGTTTTATTTTATTAATAAACTTTAAGGGAAGCCTTTTATAATCTACTGTCTGAATTTTGAGGGTCTGTAGATTGGAAGATAAAGGGCAAAATAGGTCAAGTTTTAAATTATAAATTATTAAATCTGTTATTCAAATTATTTAAAAATACAAATAAAATATATTTTTCAAAATTTAAAGAGTGTAGTTTATAAAGTGTCGATGTTTAATATTTTTGTTAATATATTTTAAACAAATGATTTAAAAATATGATATATTTGTAATTCACATAATGATCCTTTTATCTGATATATTACATGATGCGTTTGAAAATTGAATTTTTATTTTCCACTTAATTGTATAATTTGTCCCTAAAATTACCATGGGGGTTTTCTAATAATTTTTCATATAAATTTCATGTGAGCTCCAGTACCTCTAATTATTTTAAAAATTTTAGGTAGTATGGTTTCGGAAATAAAGCGAGAAATGAGAATTTTTTATATCTTTATGATAATATCTTATAAACAATTAATTTTAAAAATATGAAAAATATATATTTATATTCCTCATAATGAGCCCTTTCATTTGATGTATTGCATGATGCGTTAAAAAATATTTATAATTTTATAATTTGACCCCCAATATTAATATTAGGGATTATTCGTATTTTTCCTGTAAACAAAAAATAGGTCTTATAGTTTGGGGAATAAAGGGGGGTATGGGTAAATTTTTTAAATATCTTTTTAACGATATATTAAAATATTCATTTTAAAAAAATAAAAAAAAAAACATATTTGTATTCGTCATAGTGAGCCCTGTGATTTGATATGTTACATGATCCGTTAGAAACAATTATAATTTTTTATTTTCCAGTTAATTCTATAATTTGCCTCCCAAAATGAATATTAAGGGTTTTTGCTTATTTTTCCAGTAAAGTTCAGGTGAGGGGCCATACTTCTATTTTTTTTTTCAAAATTTTACAGCTTATGGTTTCGGTGATAAGGGGGGAATGGGTAATTTTTTTTATATTTTTGTTAATATTTTTTAATTAATTTATTTTAAAAATATTATGAAAAAAATATATTTGTTTTCGTCACAATGAGCCCTTTCATTTGAAATATAACATGATGGATTAGAAACAATTTAATTTTATATTTTCCAATTAATTCTGTAATTTGCCCCCAAAATTAAAAGTAGAGGTTTCTCCTTATTTTTCCAGTAAACTTCAGGTCAGACTCTATACTACAAATTTTTTTCAAAATTTTACATGTTATAGTTTCGGAGATAATTTCGATAATATCTTTTTGTTATTTTTTTTAATATGAAAAAATATATTTGTGTTCCTCAGAATGGGACCTTTCATTCGATGTATTACATGATGCGTTTGAAATTTTTTTAATTTTTAAATTTATAATTTGCTCCCCCAAAATTAATATTAATGGTTTCTCCTTATTTTTGATGTAAAGTTCGGGCAACATTCCATATTTCCTATTTTTTCCAAAATTGTAGGCTAAGTAGTTTCGGGGATCAGGGGGGGAACTGTCGATATTTTTAGTTCCCACCCCCAGAAGTACCCCTAAAATCAAAATTTTTTCTTTTACGATATGTACTTCTGGTCGGGTCACCAAACTATACATTGATACCAAATTTCAACTTCTTTCGTCCAGTAGTTTAGCGGAAAATTGCTGAGATGTGACAGAGGTAGAAATCCGGAGTGATATTATAAGGGTATCTGTATATTGTATATACGGAACCCTAAAAAGGCCACCAAGTTTATGAATGCTAGAGACAAGGATGTCCAACTAGAACTCCACAACGTTTTAATAATTTGTTCGTCGATTGTTCTTTATTGTTTAATCAGGAAAATTGTTTGTTCGTCTTTTGTTTATTTAAAATTAATTAAGCAAATTTTAGATAAGCAAAAGACGAACAAACAATTATCCTTAGTACAAATTTTTATTTTTAATCATTTAAATTGTTCAGTCTCAAATGACTGCGACTTTTTTCTACGAATACTTTTTTTTCGATATGCAAGGTTTAAACAATAAAGTTCTCTCTAGCACTCAGCATTATCAATCATTTAATGACATATGTTCATAATTAATTAAGAATTATTTTAGTTCGTTATCATATGCACTCGAATTAAGTGGGGTACACCACTAAGCCAATAGCACCAGCAATAATTAGATTCTGGAAAAGCCAGAGTTTAAGATAAACTTAACCTTGGCTATCTTCCAAGTGGAAATTAATATTTCATTGAACCACTCTCGAGTCACCTGCTCAAGACGTGGACTTTCACGGATTGTCCCAGACTTTTATGATCCCGCAGAATATATAATAGTGCCGTGATAAATTTATTGCCTATATATATATGAATATCATTAGAATGTTATTAATACTTTTCTCAGAAGGTGTGATTAATATTATGAATTCAAAATGAACCGCTGAATCGGTTTTTACTGAAATAGACTAAATAATTTTCGGCCGAATTTGGGACTTTTTGCATGTTAAACAGAAAGGGACTAAATTTCTAGTACGAGTACTTCAATTCTGGATAGGTAAAATATCTGTTTTAATCCCCATAGAATAGCAATATAAGCTGGCTATCAGTATGAATAACTACTATAAAAAATTTGTTTTTTAGGGTTTCGTATATACAATATACGGATACCTTTATAATATCACTTCCGATTTCTGCCTCTGTCACATCACAGCAACTACTGGACGGAAGAGGTTGAAATTTGGTTTCAATATATAGTTCGGTGACCCGATCAGGAGTACATATCGTAAAAGAAGAAATTTTGATTTTAGGGGTACTTCTGGGGGAAAATTAAAAAAATCAACCGTTCCTCCCCTGATCTCCGAAACTACTGAGCCTAAAATTTTTAAAAAAATAGGAAATATAGAACGTTGCCCCAACATTACAGGAAAAATAAGGAGAAGCCATTAATATTAATTTTGGGGGGCAAATTATAGAACTAAATGAAAATTTAAAAACAAAAAAATTTCAAACGCATCACGTAATACATCAAATGAAAGGTCCCATTCTGAGGAACACAAATATATTTTTTTCATATTAAAAAATTTGTTAAAAAGATATTATTGAAAATATACCAAAATTTACCCTCTCCCTCTTATCTCCGAAACTATAAAACGTAAAGTTTTGAAAAAAAATAGAGGTGTAGGGTCTGACCTGAAGTTTACTGGAAAAATAAGGAGAAATCATTACTTTTAATTTTGGGGGGCAAATTACAGAAGTAAATGGAAAATATAAAACTAAAATTGTTTCTAACCCATCATGTTATATATCAAATGAAAGGGCTCATTATGACGAAAACAAATATTTTTTTCATAATTTTAATATAAATTAGTTAAAAGATATTAACAAAAATATAAAAAAAATTACCCATTCCCCCCTTATTGCTGAAACCATAAGCTGGAAAATTTTGAAAAAAATGGAGGTATAGCCTCTCACCTGAACTTTACTGGAAAAATAAGGAGAAATCTCTAATATTCATTTTGGGGGGCAAATTATAGAATTAAATGGAAAATAAAAAAAATATAATTGTTTCTAACGGATCATGTGATATATCAAATCACAGGGCTCATTATGACGAATACAGATATATTTTTGTATTTTTTAATTAATATTTTAAAATATATTAAAAAAAATATTTAAAAAAATGACTCCTTCCCCCCGTTTTTGCCCAAACTATAAGACCTAATTTTTTTTGTTTACAGGAAAAGTATGAAAAAATCCCTAATTTTTTAACGCATCATGCAATACATCAAATGAAAGGCCTCATTATGAGGAATATGATATATATATATATATATATATATATATATATATATATATATATATATATTTTTTTTCATATCCTTGTGGAAAAAGAACAAAATTTAATTGGAGAGTTATTTTCGAAATTTAAATTAAAAAGGCTTCATGAAGAAAAACTACAGGCTGATGAATTACAAAGACAGGTTGATGAAGTAAAAAGACAGCATGAAGAAGAATTAATAGGGTAGGATGGTTCAATAATGCAAAAGGAACAATTAGAACAACTAATGCAATTAGTATGACAGGGTAACACAACAGTTAATCATAAACTACAGATTATGGAATCAGAAATAAAGGCAATAAATGATGAAATTCACGTTCTAAAAGTTAATTGTACAGTCTCGAAAATAAGGTCAAATATGATCTCAATTCAATTCAAAGCAAAATACAATGTGAACTTAGCACCATATGAACCAAAGTAGAAACGCTGATTAACGATATTCGACAAAACTGTCAAAGGGGAAGATATCAGAACACTGTAAGTACCTATCGGTCCTTTATAAAACCATCCACTTATCATGATAGTTCATTTTGGCTTCGGTACAAACTACAAGTAACCGTTGGAATAGGCAAGAGAAGTCTTTATGTTTCGAAGAGGTTCAGCCTTAGAACTTCTGCAGTCCATCTTAGAGAATATCCAAACAAAGGATACAAGAATTTTCGTAAATGAAAAGGCACCTTTCTTATGGAAAAATGGACTACCGTCAAATTATTTAAAATTTTGGTATTTTGTAGAAGTTGACGTTCTGACAAAAAGAGTCCATGGGTTCAAACAGATTCTATGACTAGTTTTCGAGATACAGAGTGTTAAACATCAAAAATGCCGCATTTTTGATATCAGATTTCCAATGATAGACGTGCTTTATTTCCGGTTATTGGAGAAATTGTGATTTGTACATTATTGTACATAAATTATTTCACAAAACAATTGCCATAAGTTTTGGTGGATTAGAGGGTATTTAAAAAATACGTAACATGTGATTTTTGAAAAAATCTTTTTTTTATTACAACGTTGAAAACATAAGAAGATGTTATTGCACAATTAATATCTCGTTAATGTAATAATTTCTTGGATGTACTTCATATAATATACAGTGTGAGCCATAAATGTAGCTAGAGAAGACATATATTATTTTTTCCTATTAATGAGTCACCCTGTACGAACAATTCGTGCTTCAATTTTAATAAGACATTAAACAATTGCAAAAACCATACATATTGAAATATGTTTTTTTTATACTACCGCGTTAAAAAATGTTCAGTGTTTTACTGAGCAGAATATTATTAAAACTGTATGAATAGTTTTCGAGATTAAACTTCGGAAATGTCACCATTATCGTATCAGATTTCTCATAATAGATGTGTTTTACTTCTGTTTATTGCAGAAAACGTGGTTTACACATTGTTTGACATAAATATTGCACAACAAATTACTATTAGATAATTATTTTTTTATTACATATACGTAACATGTTTTTTTAGAAACTCATTTTTTATTAGGTATAACATTGAATACACAAGTAAGATCTAATCATACATTATACAGTGTGTACAGGGTGACTCATTAATAAAAAACCCAATATATGCCTTTTCTAGCTATATTTATGGCTCACACTATATATTATATGAAGCATATCCAAGAAATTATTACTTTAATGACATATTAATTGCACAAAAACATCTTCTTATGTTTTCGACGTTGTAATAAAAAAATGTTTTTTTCCAAAAGCACAGGTTACCTATTTTTGAAATACCCTGTAATTCATTAAAATTTATGGCAATTGTATTGTGAAACATTTGTGTCAAATAATGTACAAATTACAATTTCTTCACTAACCGGAAATAAAACACATCTATCATGCGAAATCGGCATTTTGGAGTTTTAGCATCCTGTATCTCGAAAATTAATCATAGAATCGGTTTGAGCCCATAGACTCTTTTTGTCATCAACTTCTGCAACATACCAAAATTTCAAACAATTTGATGGAAGTCCATTTTTCCATAAGAAAGGTGCCTGCTCCATTCAAATACGTCAGAGCTTGCTGCCGGAAATGCGACACTTGTGCGGTTAGAAGGGTCACGAAGACCTGTACAATGGCCAGAATGCAGCAGTACAACGTGAGCATCCCATCTGAAGGAATAGCTATAGATGTCCCTAGGCCATTCCTTGGGTCTAAGAGAGCTAACAAGTAAATCTTGGTCGCTATGGAATTTTTAAGTAAATGGCAACGGTGTTGGTGGAAGGTTCATTCAGCAGGTGTTGGCCTATCGCTCAGCTGTACACAATAGCACAGGAATGGCTCCAGACTGTTATTCGGAAAACAGCTGAGACTACAATGTGATTTGACCTTTGACTCACCAGAAGAACAGTCTCATAAAGGTAACAACTCTGCTGACTATCTCTGACAAAGCATGCACGATCTAGTAGATGTTGGCAACTAGCCATCGAATGAAGACTCGCTACGATCTCAAGGCAAATTCTAGCGGGTTCCAAGACAGATAAGGTCTGGCTACAAAACCCCAGAGGAGTAATAGTAAGTGATCATCTTTTGATATCATATAATAGTAAGTGATCAACTTTTGATTTTAGTGATCATCTAACACTCTTTATAAAGCCCTAAAACGGCGATACATATATGTCGAGTATTTTCGAATAATGTGAATCTGAAACATTTAAAAGATATAATTGAATAACCCTTTTCGAGACTCCCCAAACTCTATTGGATTTAATATTAATGATAGTGGACAAGAGATTTAACATTAAAAGTATATTAAAACAACAAAAACAATTATATATAAAACAAAAACACAAAAATACAACTCCAAAAATGCTTTTATTAAATTCCTTGCGAAAGTCATACATTTTATATTGGAGAAACATCTAGGCCTAAGTGTATGAATAACATAACTCAATAAAGCAACAACCATTAAAAAATTCCAAAATGTGTGAACATGCTTGGTACTCTACAAGGTGTCATTCCATTGTACGCAAGACAATATATATATATATATATATATATATATATATATATATATATATATATATATATATAATATATATAATATATATATTGTTTCTGGTTAGGGAACCTTCATCAGTTGCGCTTCCCACAATTGAATGTCCTCTCGAACACTTCTTTATGTATTTGATACATTTCGTTAAATTTGAAGACGCGAGATGTAAGACCGACATCTAGGATTTTCGAGAGAATTAGCCGTTCCGTGTAATTGCTGTTCTCCCTTAACTCCTAGGACAGAATGTCACGATCAAATTTTCAGGTTACTTCACCTGTCAGAGATATTGAATACTCTCTTTGAGAACAGCAATTACACGGAACGGCTCCAGATTTGGAACCTCTGTGTGCTAATTCTATCGAAAATCCTAGATGTCGGTCTTACATCTCGCATCTTCAAATTTAACGAAATGTATCAAATACATAAAGAAGTGTTCGAGAGGACATTCAATTGTGGGAAGCGCAACTGATGAAGGTTCCCTAACCAGAAACAATATATTATATACAGGTGTGGAAATTCGTTCTCTGGGGTCGGGTAGAATCCCATGCGATTTTGAATCAATCAACGCAATACGCACCAGGAGAATGAAGTCGGTGTGACGCGAGTTCGGACGTATTCGGGCGGTAAATACTTTTTTTCTTATCACCACATTCCGACGATTCCAATCGCTTAAAAATAAAACATACGATATGTTGTAAATAATTATAAGGTTAATGATTAATTTCTTATTGACAATTTTTTTAACAGTTACTAATTTATTTTATTTTTAAGAGTATCTATTTTATTTCATTTTTAAAACAGAAAAAATGTTAAGTTTTCGTTCTGGCGTAATAGCGGACGGTCGCACTGTGACTGTGACGATCGATGCACGATTGATGCTCGTGAAACAGACGTACTTAAAACGACAATCCTCGTCTCATGCATATAGTAGCAGTTCCGTCCTTGTTTAACGTTAGCATTCTCCGACCCCGGTCAAACGTTTTCCATACCTGCATATATATATATATATATATATATATATATATATATATTTTCTTGCGTACAAAGGAATGACACCTCGAAGAGAGTATTCAATATCTCTGACAGGTGAAGTAACCTGAAAATTTTATCGTGACATTCTGTCCTAGGAGTTAAGGTAGAACAGCAATTACACGGAACGGCTCCAGATTTGAAACCTCTGTGTGCTAATTTTCTCTAAAATCCTAGATGTCGGTCTTACATCTCGCATCTTCAAATGCTTGGTACCTACGTCATAAAATACAATTTGACAATTCAACACTTTAGTACAAAGAAGAACTCAACACAAACTAATATTAAAAGAAGGAGATTTCATTGTTGCTACATCTGTAGAATTTAATCGTGCTTTTGTTAGCGATAATTAAGAATAAATTTGTAATGGCCACTTTCTTTTGAACAACCCTATATCGGGATAGTTCATAAGGTTTTTACTAGATTTTTCCTTAAATGGGATCTATGAAAAAACAACATTTTGAATTGCATTTTGGTGAATCTTATAACAAAATGCCTAAAAAGTAACCAAAAAATGTCAGAAATACTCGTAAGTACCAAAAACATTCAGAAACCAATTGGAGTCCTCCGCATCAAAGTTTAATATAAAAAAATACATTTTCTCAGTTAGTTGTAAAAAAAAATAATGCACTCTTTTGCTATTCACGAGACATACAGTCATCGCTAAAAGTGCCCAGACTTATTTACGTAACAGAATGATGTGCAATAAATTATAGAGACTAAGGTCAAACGGCGTAATCTATATTACAATGCAATCTAAGCCTAAATTGTCCGCTATCAACAAACAATAAATTTATTAGCCAGTCTGAATCAGCGAAGTTACCGTTCTCTAAATGAAATCATCATTGTGATCTTTAAACCAAAGATCATGTTCAAATCGTTTCATGCAATTGTGACTGGATTTTACAATAGTAATCTATTTTGACGCTCTAATTAATTTATTATGTTTGTTGCAATTTTTCAGTTTGAAAAAGGGGAAATTTATATTCCACGTTCGGTATTTTCACAATAAAATGTCCTTACAGATGTTTAACAACAGAAGCTTTTATATTTTGCAGCTTTCACGCCTCTCAAAAAAGGGGAGGGCTTTCAATCCGTGTATATAATAAGAACGCAAGTTTTTTAACCGACTTCAAAAAGGAGGAGGTCCTGAATTCATCTATCCACAGTGTGCACTTAAAGTAGGGACATAAATACGAGTATGACATCACGGAACTCCAAAATTTGATATATCGATTTGAAAAATCTAGTAATTCTACATATAGGATCGGTTACATAACAAGTTTTTCTAGAAGAACAATTCTCTTTTTATTCACTTAAGGCCCAGTTGTTCAAAGCTGGATTAACTACCCGATTTGTTACTCCTAGTTTAAAACTTGATCCATGGCAATGATTTGACTTGTTGTACAATGAGAAAATAATCCTGGATTTGTTAAACCACAGATTAAAACATGAAACAAATTATTTCTCGTCTTTGATATATTCTTTCGATGTTTCATGTTGTTTTGTCAATTTGAAAGTCACAACAACATAATCTGTTGGTATTTCTATACCGGTCTTTCTTACTTGCGGATGATTTTATGGGTACTGATTCTTTTGTATATAGAAGAAAATATCTGAATTTAGGAAGAGAAGCACGAATTTCATACCTCTCGAGGAAGAATTATTGGTTAGTTTACTGAAAAAATATGGGAACATTCTATAAAATCGAAAAACGGATGCTGTATCAAAAACCGAAAAACTACAAGCATGGGAAAAGATATCTGAAGAGTATTGACTTACTGTTGACAGGAAATGCGCGTCAACTTTTAATTAAAGTTTAAAAATATTAAGAAAACAGCAAAGCAAAAATTTGGGAATGAAAAACGGTCTGTAAAATCTACAGGAGGAGGCACTCCTATTGATGTTCCGATTGCCACCATAGACCAGGAAATAAAGATATAGTATGAGCAACTTTAACTGGATTCAAGTCTCTTTATGATGGAGATCAGGAAAAATTTGTACTGTTTTCATTTTGTTTTCTTTTTCAGATATATGAATAGATCAACCCGGAGGTGACACTGCAAGCTTAGACAAGGATGACTCTAATGTGATGAACAATAAGCATTGTATCTCCGGTAAGTTTCACAAAAAAATTGCTGTGAGTTAAAAGCTATATATTATCAATTCAAAGGGGGTTGGTACCCATGCTGCAGTTCAGATTTTAATATATGTTTTTACTCCTATTCTTTAGTATGTATCTGTAGCAACAATTTAAGTTGAATTATTTCAGAAGATATTTTGGAGAAGCCGTTAGTCTCTGCTAGTATAGGTTTTATTTACATTATTTTTCCCTTAAAATAAATTTTTAAAGGAATATGAAATAAATGTATTATTATATTTTATATAAAATTAAATCTTAATAATAGTCATTGACTCAATTTTACAAAAGCAAACATTGTTAAAGAAATATATTGAGGTCACTGGTATATTTATACCAACCTAGCAAAATGGTTGTGTATCATAGATAATCTAGTAGAATTATTAAGAATTCTATTTTCTTGTTGATGTATGATTACATTATTATTATGATGTAGGTCGTGCTCAGTAAAATCTATTACCTCTGATGGAACATCAGGTTCAGTTGCGTTAAGAATATTGGCTATATTGTGAAGAACTGCTACTGCTATAACAATTCCCTTAACTCTCGCAGGTTTTACTCTCAGTCCAAGAGATAGAATTGGAAAACGTCTTTTCCAAACACCAAATCATCTCTTGTTAATGGGAGATTACCTATAATATCGGGTTAATCTCGTATTGAACAACTGGGCCTAAACCAAAAAAAAATCAACTAAAGGGTATAAATTTAACAAATGAATAAGGAAAAATCTGAGCAAGTGTTCAACTTGGCCACCATTTACTAGCTGACAATGAGCAGTCCGATTTTCAAATTCATTTGTTAACTCTGCAGTAGTGTTATTTTTCTAAAAAAAACCTTTTTTTCTTTTCATTTTATGTTTTTTCAAGATCGATGTTTTATTCGTTTTTACTTCGATTTTTTTCCCGAAAAATGAATAAACAAGTTGATTTTGCATTCCTGTCAATATAAATGTCAAATCTGATAGTTAATAGATTGATTTGATTTGATTTAATTAAAAAATAACAGGTGAGTTTAAATTAAACCCAACGTAATGAAATTTTAATTATGACCGGTTATGGAGAGTGAACTGGTACAGAAGATCTAGTTTGCGAATTATTTAACAATAAGTACCCTAGTCTACTTATTACAAGATCAACAATAAATAAGGTTCGGGTCAAATTTAGAAACATGGGTCATGTAAGAGATCAGAAGAAAAACAATTGGATGTTTTATTAACAGTTGAAGAAAATCTGCTTTCATCATCAGATTGCAATGTAGCTCAGGTCATTTACTGAGAAAAATACGTTTTGGTGACAAAATTAATAGTAGAACAAAGTCAACATCAATGTGTTCTACTGATAAAACATGACTAATTGACCTAAAATTCAACATTTTTTATCGATGCGTTTTTATTTTACAAAACAAAAAAACCGCCAAAAATCGGTAACAATTTATTTTTTTACCTTTTACACAAAATCCACCCATGGAACCTTGTTTGCTACTACGGGCAATGTTGAAGAAAAATGAAAAACCTACAAAATGAGCTACAATACGCTCAATTTCGTTCATTGGTTTACATAATGGAATGTTTTCCCGAAATTCATAAAAAATCGCTTATATATTTTTTTATTTTATAGCTGAAACATTCTTATTAACTGAAAGGGTAGATCTCCTCTTACTCAATTATGTTCTAAAAATAAATACTATAGCCCCAGTAGTTTTTGCAAAATTTCAATCTATCCTATGGAAGACTTGAAAGGCCATATTACCTAATGGCTGACCCTATCATTATGAGTAAACCACCGATGAAAAGTAGAAGAGTCAATCTCAAGACCCTTTATCTCACTTTTTTAAAATTTAAAGTATAAATACATATAAGTACTGAAACTTCCCTATAATTTTTCTGGACGAGTCCATTCCAAATATTACTAAAGGAGTGCTACCTGTTTAACTATATCCTTATAATAAATAATCTTAATGCAAATTTTAATTGTAAGCCGACACATTTAAAGGAACCTACTATTAGTTTGTTTTTGTTTACACTTTCAGTACATTTTATATTTATTACAAAAAAATGACACACCGGTACAAATGGATAATAGTCAATAATAGAAAAAAAAAATGTATTTTTCAATTAGTTAACAACGCAATTTTTATGTTGTTCAATTCAGATTCCCGCTAAGAGGATAATTAATATAATAATAATTAATAACTACTAATTAATGAGAAGCCAAATTTCTTTAAATATATACGTTTTGATTTTTTATTGAAATATTTACAAATGAAAAATCGTTTGCAACAGCCTTCGCATTTTGCATATTATGATTGCTCCGTCATTATCATTTGTGACTAATTGGAGATTAGGTATTCTATTTTGCTAAATTTATTACATAAATCCATATTATCCAAGAAATATAAATATGTGTCTGCTTAAAATTAAAATTTGCATTAAGATTATTTATTATAAGGATATAGTTATACAGGTACCACCCCTTAGGAGTTTTACGAATTGATACAGAATGGCTAAATGTTTTCAATATTTATATGTAATTATACTTTAAATTCTAAAAAAGTAAGATGAGGGGACTCGAGATCAACTCTTCTACTTTCCAACGGTGGTTGATTCATCCGGTGAGGTAATATCATCTTTCAAAAAGATATGTCTTCCATAGGATTGACTGAAAGTTTGCAAAAACTACCAGGGCTACAGTATTTATTTTAAGAACATGAATTGGGTGTGAGAAGATCTATCTCTTCAGTTAATAAGAATGTTTTAGCTATAAAATGAAAAAAATATAAGCAATTATTTACTTTTTTGGAAATTTCGGTAAAGATTCCATTATCTAAGAAACCAATTAACGAAGTTGAGCTTATGGTAGCTCAATTTGTAGGTTTTTAATTTCTCTTTAACATTATTCATAGTAGCAAATACGGTTTCATAGGTCGGTTTTGTGTAAAAAGGTAAAAAACTAAGTGGTAACCGATTTTTTGCGGTTTTTTTCGTTATAAAACAAAAACGCATCCATAAAAATTGTTGAATTTTATGTCAATTAGTCATGCTGTATCGTTATAATAAGTTGATGTCGGTTTTGTTCTACCATTAATTGTGTCATGTATTTTCGTAAATGCCTTGGGCTAATACTGGGAACCAAAAAACCCACACTGGATGATGGAAGCACATTTACAACGACCACAGAAGATCAACGTATAGGCAGGGATTGTCGGCACTGCAGTCATAGGTCTGTTTTTTTTTTGGTTCACTAAATGGTGCGAATTATTTGGAACTACTACAGCAAAACAATATCAGCAATTGCAGAAGACTTCCCAATTGCAAAGCATCCCGGTATGCTTGATGATGTTCTACGGTTTTAGTAGGACGGTGCACAACCAGATTATTTGCAACCTGTCCTAAATTATTTAGATACCATTTTCCCAAATAAATGGATTGGTAGGAGAGGGCCGATGGAATGGCCTGCTTGATCTCCCGACCTAATATCTGAAATTAAAAGTTTTTGTCAACCCACCAAATAGCACTGAAGATTTATTGGGGTTCCACAACACTAACTGTACCAGTACTTTAGAATTTTTAGAATTTTTCGACTATTCACCAGTAGAGGAATTAGGAACATTCTGTCGACCGAATATTGGAAGCACACTACGAATAGTGGCAATCAAACCTTCACCATTTTGAAAATAATATGTAACAATCTGTCACGTTATAATCACGTTTCATTACGACAATCAAACATGGCGGGCAATTAAAGAAACTTCTTCAGTAAGAATACTACAACACCTGTATTAGATTGAGATTAACTAGACCAGTAAGGTGATGTCAAACATTAAAACACTGTTATATATACCTAATAATTGCCAAAAAACTCTGTTCTCAACGGAATATTGTTTAATCATTATTGGTAAATAGGTAGGATTTCTGGAAACTTTCTGCTCTTCAAGTATCTTTACGGATTTTTAATTACTGCAATATTTTTTGGAATATTCGTGCCCCCCCCTGTATTTTTCGACTAAATTTTTTACAACTTTTACAATTTTGATGTGGAATTTGGATGTTTCTACAACTTTCTAGGTGCAATTACGAATCGCATGACACCTTGATGATAATTTTCCGTGACACCGAATTGTACCTCGATAAAATGGATCATGTTGACTAGATTACATAACCCACGTGGTCACGAGCGGTATCCCGAACAAGGCAAAACCTCAAGTCATCACAAATTAAGAACAGCCGCCACGTGCCCCGCCAGATGAATAAGCTCAAATTAATCTCAACATGTGGAAATGTTTACGTTTCTTAAATCTTGATTATATTGTTGCGGTTTGTCAGATTGTTCCAGAATTGGATAATTCTGTTTATCGTCTCGACTATTTGTGGTTTGCATCTTTACAAACAAATTAGATGTGTCCATGTGCACTGTCAGTAAAGTCAGATTTTTCCAAAAGTTATTCTATTATTAGATCGAAATACATAAAAAATAATTTTATTAGTTCCTTCAAATATTTTTCTCAATGCAATCTGGGTCAAAAATAATGTTTATAGTCTATCATGTTGATATACTTGGTCAGTTTGAAGGAAAAGTTATTTGGTTCAATAAGTAATAAAAATAAGTTGGAATGATGTTATGAATCGCGCTGGATTCTTTGTAATTTGAGTGATGATAGCTGTTAAATGAAAAAATGTGAGACTAGCAAAGCTCTACAACAGAAAACACATTTATTTTATCCATTTATAAAGAAATTATACAGTATACTGATATAAATTAGGAATTTAATTTCAACTAAACAATGGAAGTGAAAGATTCTTACGAAATATACTTATATACTATCTTAGTGTCATTCTTTACAAATATCAGGAGCATTAAAATCATTGTCACTGTTTTGTTACAATTCAGGCTTTCAGGCATGGTCAAAAGTCAAAATTTGAGGTTTTTTTGGATTTTTTTCGAAAATGGTAAGTTTTATCAGATAAGTACCTCAGGTCAAAGTTTTAGATCTAAAAATTATCTACAAACATGGTCTATATGTTTTTAGGATTCCCTATATACAATATACGGATATCCTTATAATATCACTCTGAATTTCTGCCTCTGTCACATCACAGCAATTTTCTCCTAAACTACTGGACGGAAGAGGTTGAAATTTGGTTTCAATGTATAGTTTGGGGACCCGATCAGGAGTACATATCGTAAAAGAAAAAAATTTGATTTTAGGGGTACTTCTGGGGGGAAAAACTAAAAAAATCGACCGTTCCCCCCCTGATTACCGAAACTACTGAGCCTAAAATTTTGAAAAAATAGGAAATATAGAACGATGCCCGAACTTTACAGAAAAATTAAGGAAAAACCGTTAATATTAATTTTGGGGGGCAAATTATAGAATTAAATAAAAATTTAAAAACAAAAAAATTTCAAATCAATTTCAAACCCATTATGTAACATATCAAATGAAAGGTCTCTTTCTGAGGAACAGAAATATATTTTTTTCATATTAAAAAATATTTTAGAAGATATTAACGAAAATATACCAAAATTTACCCATTCCCCCCCCTCTCTCCGAAACTATAAAACGTAAAGTTTTGAAAAAAATTAGAGGTATAGGTTCTGACCTGAAGTTTACTGGAAAAATAAGGAGAAACCCCTAATATTTATTTTGGGCGGCAAATTTTAAAATTAAATGGAAAATATAAAATTAAAATTATTTGATATTTGATATATATCAAATGAAAGGGTTTATTATGACGAAAACAAATATATTTTTTTCATATTTTTAAAATAAATAAATTAAAAGATATTAACAAAAATATTAAAAAAATTACCATCCCTCCCTATCTCCGAAACCATAAGCTGGAAAATTTTGAAAAAAAATGGAGGTATAGCCCCTCACCTGAACTTTAGTAGAAAAATAAGGAAAAACCCCTAATATCATTTTGGGGGGACAAATTATAGAATTGAATGGAAAATATAAAATTAAAATTGTTTCTAACCCATCATGTTATATATCAAATGAAAGGGCTCATGATGAAGAAAACCAATATATTTTTTCATATTTTTAAAATAAATTAATTAAAAGATATTGACAAAAATATAAAACAAATTCCCCCCCCCCTTTATCACCGAAATCATTAGCTGAAAAATTTTGAAAAAATTGAAGTATTGAAAAAAATGGAATTATAGCCTCTCACCTGAACTTTACTGGAAAAATAAGGAGAAACCCCTAATATTCATTTTGGGGGGCAAGTTATAGAATTAAATGGAAAATAAAAAATTATAATTGTTTCTAACGGGTCGTGTAATATATCAAATCACAGGGCTCATTATGAAGAATACAAATACATTTTTTATTTTTTTTAAATTAATATTTTAAAATATATTAAAAAAAATATTTTAAAAAATTACCCATTCCCCCCAATATTTTTTGTTTAAAAGATATTAACAACAATTTATTTTAGATTTTCTTGGGAATAATACCACATCAGAGTTCAAACTTGTGTATATTTTAAAACCAAACGTTTCAAAATCCTGTCGGATTTCGTTTTCAATGGATATAAATTTATAAATTAAAATTGAAATATATGACAATTATTTTGACAAATATGTTTACGTTACTATGGATAAATTTCTTTGATTTTAAATATACAGGGTGCACAAGAAATTCCAAAGATCAATATAAATCAACAAAATTTTTTCAAGTTGGAAGAACTTGAAAAATTGTCTTCAGAATTTATTTGTGGCGTTCCTAGGGACGACTTTCTTTTTAAGATAGTGCATTTGCCAAAAAAATGCGATCAAAGAATTCTGACAATTCAGTGATCCCATTAAAGTCATAAGGGAAAACCTAGGAAAAACCTCATGAACTATCCCGATATAGGGTTGTTCAAAAGGATATGACCATTGTTAATTTCATCTTTAATTATCGGCAACCAGACATGACTGAAATCTACGGAAAATTTGCAGGAATTATTAACCGACATAAACAACAAAGAACCAACCATAAAATTTACATTAGAAATCGAACAAAATAACAAACTACCTTTTTTGGACATTTTAATAACAAAAACACAATCTTCATTTGAAACAGAAGTTTACAGAAAACCAACTCACACTAACAGATATCTCAATTTTAACTCGAACCATCCAAATACGGTAAAAAGAGGTGTTATTAAATCTTTATATGACAGAGCAAAGACTAACTGCTCAGATACTACTAAATTCAACAAAGAAAAATCATTTATACAAAATGTTCTAACTGCAAACAATTACCCTCAAAAATTTATTAACAAAGAGTTAAATAAAATTGAGCACAAAACAACTGACAACCAACACCAGACTTCACCTAATAATACTGACAACCAGGAAAACCACATTATAACAACATCAATACCATATATACAGGGCCTGTCAGAGAGATTGAGAAGAGTAGGCAACAAATTTAACATCAAAACTACATTTAAAACAACAAATACGCTTAAATCTATTATAACAAAAACAAAACCAAAAAACGCTACGCAAAACTCAAAAAATTGCATTTATAAGATTCCTTGTGAATGTAATAAGTTTTATATTGGAGAAACCTCTAGACCTCTTAATGTTCGAATAAATGAACATCAAAATTACATAAAGAAACGTCAGTTCGAAAAATCAAAAATTTGTGAACATGCTTGGGACCAAGGCCATAAAATACAATTTCAAAACACAACAATATTACACAAAGAAGAACACTGCACAAAACGAAAATTAAAAGAATCTGCCTTAATTCTGTTAAATGAAAACGACTGCATCGCTTCTACTTCCGTAGATTTCAGTCATGTCTGGTTGCCGATAATTAAAGATGAAATTAACAATGGTCATATCCTTTTGAACAACCCTATATCGGGATAGTTCATGAGGTTTTTCCTAGGTTTTCCCTTATGACTTTAATGGGATCACTGAATTATCAGAATTCTTTGATCGCATTTTTTTGGCAAATGCACTATCTTAAAAAGAAAGTCGTCCCTAGGAACGCCACAAATAAATTCTGAAGACAATTTTTCAAGTTCTTCCAACTTGAAAAAATTTTGTTGATTTATATTGATCTTTGGAATTTCTTGTGCACCCTGTATATTTAAAATCAAAGAAATTTATCCATAGTAACGTAAACATATTTGTCAAAATAATTGTCATATATTTCAATTTTAATTTATAAATTTATATCCATTGAAAACGAAATCCGACAGGATTTTGAAACGTTTGGTTTTAAAATATACACAAGTTTGAACTCTGATGTGGTATTATTCCCAAGAAAATCTAAAATAAACTAGAAGATGCCACAAATAACATTCAGAAAACATATTAACAACAATATTAAACATCGACTTAATCCCCACTTTAGAAACTACACTATTTAAATTTTGAAAAATATATTTTATTTGTATTTTTTAATAATTTGAATAACAGATTTAATAATTTATAATTTAAAACCTGACCTATTTTGCCTTTTATCGTCCAATCTACACAGCCTCAAAACTCATACAGTAGATTATAAAAGACTTCTCTGAAAGTTTATTAGTAAAATAAAACTATAATGTTAATTTTTGGGGGCCAAATTAGAAAATTAAATTCATATGTATTCTGAAAAAAATCAAGCGAATCCTGAAGCAGATAAAATAAAAAGTCTATGTGTGGAAAATCAAAGTGTATATTTTTTATAAATTTAAAACGCATCCTTTAAAAGATACCAGGGTAAATATAAGAAAATGCACTCATTCCCTGCTTGTCTGAAATTGGAATATTAGAATCTTGAAGTTGGTACGGGACCCTAAGTATGCGAGTCCAACTCAAACTTGACCAAATCATTTTTAATAGTCACCATTTCTGAGATATGGCGATTGTAAGAGTAACATTATACATGATATGCACACATTTCGACGTCTCCTGTGATGTAGTGTGGTCGAGGCGTTTTTTATTTGGTTTCCCCAATAGGCTTATTCCTCGAACTACTATAATGAAATTTCCAGGGAAATATTCACTTTAATTGTAGTTTTGATTTTTTTGATGATTAAATCTGATTCACTCTTCAAAGTCTACTTCAACAGTCATGTCTTGTTCGATTTCTTCTTTTCTTCCCCTTCCACTTACTGGATGTTCATCGATTCTTCAAATGAAGCTAAATCAGTTGCCTCTTCATCAAAATCACATGAATCTTCCTCTGTAGGATATAATTTGACATTTGAGCGAGACTGACCTCGGCAATTGGTACATGCTGCAGAACACAGTAATCCTATTTTTTTGCTGCCACATTTTCTACTGCAACCTGTTTTGCGATTGCAAAAATTAGAATTCAGGAGTTGTTCTGGAGCGAGTGACAGTAAAATTTAAATCGGTTCCAAATTGTTGTCTATTTACTACATCATCAATGTCTAGAAGGGGCAAAACTTCAGAAGTAAAATTATTTGAAAAAAAAAAAGATTAATTGACTCACAACAGTATTTAAGGAAACTTATTCTTCTCCACAAACAATAATCACAGGAGGAATTCGTTTTTTTCTTCCTGTTTATGGAGCTCAAAAAAATTGATTGTTTAGATAAATACCGATATTTAACCTTTGTCAAAAATATTCAACACAAGAGTCAAGTACAATTATTATGTCTCCCCACAACATCCGCATCTGGTATTCAACACTTGTATCGAGTATTCTATGAAGTTCAGACACGGCTAGGCAATCAACTTAAGCCAGAAACTGGTGTTGGAAATTCATAGATAATACTTTGGAACTTTCAAAGTTTACTGCCACCCGCTCCAGGAAGCTCCTTAATTCTATTTTTTGCAATTCCAAAAAAGGATGGCTGCAGAAAATAGAATTACTGTGTTCTCCAGGATGTACCAATTGCCGAGGTCAGTCTTTCTCAAACGTTCAATTAAATATGACAAAGGAAGACGCATGTGATTTTGATGAAGAGACAGTTGATTCATCTTCATTTAAAGAATTGATGAACATCCAGCAAGAGGAAGGGGAAGAATAAGAAGAAGAAATCGAGCAAGACATGACTTTTGAAGTAGACGTTGAAGAGTATGAATCAGATTATGATATCAAAAAATATCAAAACTACAATTAAAGTCAATATTCAATATCAATATCAATATTCTAATGCATTTAAAAAAGTCCTTGGAAATTACATTATAATAGTTCGTCGCAAAGGCCTGTTGGGGAAACCATGTTAAAAAACGCGTCGACTACACTACCTGACAGGAGGCATGGAAATGTGTGCAATCATGTAACTCTTACAGTCCCGATATTTCGGAAATGGTGACTCTTAGAAAAAAAAAAACATTTTCGTAGATAATTTTAAGATCTACAAGTTAGGTCTGAGGTATCTATTTGATAAAATTTGCCATTTTCGAAAAAATCCAAAAAACTTTTAAATTTTGATCTTTGACCCCGAATAACTTTTGTAGTGCATGTGGGATTAGTGGGTACTTTTGAAACTTTTTTTTTCTCATGGTAAACCCAAGTTCTACACGAAATTTCAGTTTTTGGGGAGTTTTTTCAAATGTCTAAATTGACCAGATTAATAGACACAAATTAAAGTTCATATTGCAGTGAGTATTTATATTAGAAATAGAAACACAGAACAAAACCTTGAGAGCCAATTTGGATTCAAAAACGCAATAGCAACAAAAGACGCTCTCTTGTTTATCGAGAACTAATGGACGTAATACGTAAAATGATAATTAAAAAATTATAAACATTTGGTGTTAAGAGTTCATAGAAGTGGCATCTGTCTACTTGAAATATTGAATACTTATAGAACTAATTAAATATAATCAGTTCACACGCTGATTTCACGTTCACTTACTATTCATGCTTAGGTATTTTCAATTCTATGTTGGTTATGTTGATAAAACCACTATCATCACAATAATGATGTTATGCAAGTTATGGGACAAATACCTTTACAAATAATATATTTTTCTAATGCTTCACCGGAATTCTAAAGATTCTGACAGTAGCTTTTACATTCGTTTTGGCCGTTTTACCAATGATGCTGGTAAAGCTGATTGTCAGTTTTTTTTCCACAAAGAAATTAAAACATGATTGGATCTCTTTATTTGGTAGTCAGCAAGTGAAAATTTGTCTTTCGTCATAAGTAATAAGTGAAAATATTTTATAGCATTTGGCAAAAACCTAAGAGGGAGATCATTAATAACGTGAAGTGGATATTTGAAACCACTTCCCTTGGTAAGATTTCATAAGATGTAGTAACACCACGCCCTCTCACTCACTTGAGATTTGCCCTATTTAATTAATTAATTTTATCTCATATCTTCTTGTATGTTGCTTCATGCACCAAGTAAATAGTTAACTTCCATTTGGATCGGTTGCGATTTCTATTGACTCCCCTCTCATAAAGTGAGATTTGGTAAAATTTTGCAGTACGCTTACCCTCCCACTGGGAGCTCAAATAATTAATGGATGGGGGTTCTCAAGGGGGGCGATGGAAGCTATGACCTCCTCCCAAACGCTCAACGTAGGTGAGTTCAACAGTAAAACCAGAAAATTTTAAATTCTCGTACTTAAGATGGAAATGTTGTTTAACCTTTGGTGTGTCACAAATGTAAAAACACCCTAACACCAAACCTTTATTTAAACACTTAACGCCGTTTTAACAACTCTAAATTGTCACCATCAAGAAGTTTTGGTTTACTCCTTGATGATGACAACTTGGAGTTGTTGAAACGGCGTTGTTTAAAATAAAGGTTTGATGTTAGGGTGCAAAACTGTGTTTTTAAATCTCGTACTTAAAATAAAGTAATTTTTTTATATCAGGAAATACAATGTATCCGAAACTCTACAGAAGCGCCCCCTTCTACTTATGTAAATTTTGTGCGAGATCGCACCACTGATGTACTAGATCGCCTCCCTGATCGTCTCTGGGTCAGCCCTTGTATTGATCGTTAGCTTTTGGTGAGTCATCGCCTTTACTTACGTGTCTTGAGAATACTATTAAGTATCTTAGATTTTTGTTTGACTGGACGAATAGACAATTATTAATAATGTCAAATCTGACGTAGTTAAAAATATCGTCATTTTAGTTTACTTTGCTAGGCTTATAGATTATTTCGTGGTCATACTCCTCAAGTTTGAGGCGCTTGCCTTCTCTCAAGTTCGACATTAAAGGCATTTAATTGAATGCGTTACCAGTTGAAACATAAGGTCAATAACTACTGGTAGCCCAGGTCATTCACGGAGAAAAAGACCTTTTGTAGTCTAACAAAACCAACATCAATGTCGTCTAATGATAACACATGACTAATTGACATCAAATTTAACATTTTTTATCGATGCGTTTTAGTTTTATAACAAAAAAAAAAACGCGAAAAATCGGTAACAATTCAGTTTTTATATTTTACACAAAATCCACCAATGAAACCGTGTTTGTTACTATGGGCAATATTGAAGAGAAATGAAAACCTTTACTCGAAATTCCAAAAAAAAAATCGAAATATTTTTGGTTTATAGCTAAAACATTCTTATTAACTTAAACGAAAGATCTTTTCATACCCAATTCATGTTCTAAAAATAAACACTGTAGACCTGGCAGTTTTTGCAAAATTTCGGTCAATCCTGTGGAAGATATATTTTGTTGAAAGGCCATATTACCCCACCGGATGACCCTATCGTTATGAATAAACCACCGTTGGAAAGTAGAAGAGTTGATCTCACTTTTTTAAAATTTAAGGCAAAAATACATATAAGTATTGAAAATATTTGGCTATTCTCTATCAATGTTTCTGAACGAGTCCCTTCTAAAAATTGCTAAGTGGTGGTACCTGTGTAAGTATATCCTTATAATAAATAATCTTGATGCAAATTTAATTTTAAGCAGACACATATCTCTAGGATAATATGAATTTATGTAATACATTTAACAAAATGGAATACCTAAACTCCACTTAGATAGACACTGATGATAATGATGGAGCAACCCATTTTAATATGCAAAAGGCATACCTATTTTAAATTTAAATAAAAAAAGAAAATTTGCCTCCTGTATTGACTTATCTTTTAAAGCATAAGTAAATAATAGTGTTTACACTTTCAGTACATTTTATATTTTAATATTATATAAAAATGAAACGCTGACATAAATTGATAATAGTTAATAATAGAAAAATAATTTGGTAAAGTGCGAGTTGGACTCGCATACTTAGGGTTCCGTACCACCTTCAAGATTCTAATATTCCAGTTTCAGACAAGCAGGGAATGAGTGCATTTTCTTATATTTACCCTAATATCTTTTAAAGGAAGCGTTTTAAATTTATAAAAAATATACACTTTGATTTTCCACACATAGACTTTTTATTTTATCTGCTTTAGGATTCGCTTGATTTTTATCACAATACATATGTATTTAATTTTCTAATTTGGCCCCCAAAAAGTAACATTAAAGTTTCATTTTATTAATAAACTTTCAGAGATGCCTTTTATAATCTAATGTCTGAGTTTTGAGGCTCTGTAGATTGGAAGAAAAAGTTTAAATTATAAATTATTACATCTGTTATTCAAGTTATTTAAAAATATAAATAAAACATATTTTTCAAAATTTAAATAGTGTTGTTTCTAAAGTGGAAATTAAGTCGATGTTTAATATTTTTGTTAATATCTTTTATACAAATGTTTTAAAAATATGATATATTTGTAATTCACATAATGAGCCTTTTATCTGATATATTACATGATGCGTTTGAAAATTGAATTTTTATTGTCTTCTAAACGTTGTTTGTGGCATATTCTTGATTACTTTTATGTTTTTTTGGGCAATAACACCACAATAGAAATAAAACGACGTATATTGCAGGAATACCAAACGTTTCAAAGTCTATTCCATTTAATTGTATAATTTGTCCCTTAAAGTAATATGGGGGTTTTCTAATAATTTATTTTCCGTTTAATTAGGGATTTTTTTCATATTTTTCCCATAAACAAAAAAATGAGGTATTAGAGTTTTGGGAATAACGGGGAGAATGGGTAATTTTTTTAAAATATTTTTTAATATATTTTAAAATATTCATTTTAAAAAAATTAAAAAAATATATTTGTATTCGTCATAATGAGCCCTGGGATTTGATATATTACATTACCCGTTAGAAACAATTACATTTTTTTATATTTTATTTAATTCTATAAGTTGCCCCCCAAAATGAATATTAGGGGTTTCTTCTTATTTTTCCAGTAAAGTTCAGGCTATACTTGCAGTTTTTCGAAATTTTCCAGCTTATGATTTCGGAGTTAGGGTGGGGATGGGTAATTTTTTTATATTTTTGTTAATATCTTTTAATTAATTTATTTTAAAAATATGAAAAAAATATATTTGTTTTCGTCATAATGAGCCCTTTCATTTGATATATAACATGATGGGTTAGAAACAATTTTAATTTTAATTTTCCATTTAATTCTAAAATTTGCCCCCCAAAATAAATATTAGGGGTTTCTCCTTATTTTTCCTCCAGTAAAGTTCAGGTGAGGGGCTATACCTCCATTTTTTTCAAAATTTGCCAGCTTATGGTTTCAGAGACAAGGGGGGGAATGGGTATTTTTTTTATATTTTTGTTAATACCTTTTAATTAATTTATTTTAAAAATATGATAAAAATATATTTGTTTTTGTTGTAATGAGCCCTTTCATTTGATATATAACATGATGGGTTAGAAACAATTTTAATTTTATATTTTCCATTTAATTCTGTAATTTGCCCCCCAAAATTAAAAGTAGAGGTTTCTCCTTATTTTTCCAGTAAACTTCAGGTCAGAACCTATAAATCTATTTTTTTTTTCAAAACTTTACGTTTTATAGTTTCGGAGATAAGGGGGGGGGAATGGGTAATATATTTTTAAACAATTTTTTTTAAATATGAAAAAACTATATTTGTGTTCATCAGAATGAGACCTTTCATTTGATATATTACATGATGCGTTTGAAATTTTTTTTATTTTTAAATTTTTATTTAATTCTATAATTAATATTAATGTTTCTCCTAATTTTTCCTGTAAAGTTCGAGCAACGTTCTATATTTGCTATTTTTTTCAAAATTTTAGGCTCAGTAGTTTCGGAGATCACGGGGGGGGAACGGTCGATTTTTTTTAGTTTTTCCCCCCAGAAGTACCCCTGAAATCAAAATTTTTTCTTTTACGATATGTACTCCTGATCAGGTCACCAAACTATGCATTGATACTAAATTTCAACCTCTTCCGTCCAGTAGTTTAGGAGAAAATGGCTGTGATGTGAGTGAGTGATATTATAAGGGTATCCGTATATTGTATATACCGAACCCTAAAAATGGTATTCTTCAATTAGTTAACAACGCAATGGAAAAATCGCTTGCAACAGCCTTCGCATTTTGTATATGATTGCTCCGTCATTATCATTTGTGACTAAATGGAGTTTAGGTATTCTATTTTGCTAAATTTATTACATAAATCTATATTATCCAAGAAATATAAATATGTGTCTGCTTAAAATTAAAATTCGCATTAATTTATTATGATATAGTTCCACAGTTCCCTTTAGCAATTTTTCGAATGGATCGACAGAAAAATTGATACTGAATGGCCAAATATGTTCAATACTTATATGTATTTATACTTTAAATTAAAAAAAAATAAGATGAGTTGTCTCGAGATCAACTGTTCTACTTTCCAACGGTGGTTTATTCAAAATGAGAGGGTCATCTGGTGAGGTAATATGGCCTTTCAAAAAAATATGTCTTCCATAGGATTGACTGAAATTTTGCAAAAACTATCAGGGCTACAGTGTTTATTTTTATAACATGAATTGGGTATGAGAAGATCTATATCTTGTGTTAATAAGATTTTTTTTATAAAATAAAAAAATCCTAACCCATCTACATCCTACAGAAAAGACTATACGAATGATAAAGGAACTGGCGTCGAATGTGCACAGGAGTGAGTCTTCTAAATTTGGATAGGTATAAATATATTTAAGGCTAAATATTTGGAGGAAGATATATCTACGAGTCAGATTTATCATTTTGGAAATTTTTCTGCAACAGGGCAAAGTAATTCACTAATGTCGATTATTTATGGGTGGTTCCTTCAAAATAATTCTTACAAAGTCAGTAATTCCCCTTTAGATTGCACAAACATTTTATTCAAAATAATTACGAATTCCTTTTACATAAATCATTCGAAGAATATGTCAATCGATGCGATTAACATAAATTATTTTAAAATTTATTGCAATTATTTAAAATGTAGATTTGTACTGCAAAAATGCATAAATAATTCATACATACATGAAGCATTTAAAACAATTCCATATTAATGGTTATAATTGTATCAATTTTTACATTTGCAATGAAATTGTAATACTGCAGGGGCGGCTCGTGGTTTAATGCAGGAGGAATTCATACTTATTGGTAAAAATTGGGAGTTCAGACACGTATTATTTTAAACCACGAGTGTTTACCCTATAAATTTGTTTATATAATCAATGGGCGATAAAAGTTGGAGAAGATGGAAGTCAAGGTAAGGCATTAACAATAGCTAGCTACACTAATAGTGTATCACGATTAATATGAGGTCCAGCGTTATAGTACTAGAACAGATCTAGTTCCTGTAGATAATTTAGTAACGTTCTCATTTTTAATTTTATGAGTGGCCACCCAGTGGTCGAAATGCGATCGTATTTGAACAATTTTTTAACATTATTAAGGTATTTTCTCAAAATAGTGTCTCTGTGAGAAATAAAGTTGAGACCAAATCTGAAAAGTATCTCTAAATTTATAGAAATAGTTGACAAAATTATAATATTTTGATTTTTTTAAATTAAGGTAGATGTATGTAAAACGCAGTGGTGGTCCGACAGGAGGGTCATAGGAGTCATGATCCCCAAAATGATACACATCATATTGAAAAATCTCTTAAAATAAAAAAATTAGGAGAGTTTTATTAAATAATTTCGAGAAATGTGTGAAAAATTCGATACAATGACGGTGAATTTTACGATTTGTACATTATTTCAAAATGTTTGTCATCTTAGTCAGATTATTAGCATAGGGTCAACATATTTTAGTTTCACGTTTAATTTATTTTGACTTTCATTCTAGTCAATACTTCTAAAGATTTTCTCTCCAAGCAATCTGGCAGCACTATTTTTAATAATTTTTTATTTTATTTGACAAATGACCCCATATTACGATCGAATTTTTTATTTCTGCAGTAAAACCCGTCAATAACTACTAAATAAAACAACAATGAAGAAAATTGTTGGACAGACAGAGAAGAAAGTTGTACTTAACTGTTTTGTCTTTGCCTAGTTAGATATAGATAATATTTACCTAATTTCTTACCTTAAAACTTTTATTTATACAAGGCGTGAGTACAAAGATTTTGGGGATCAATATAGTTTTGCCAAAATATAAATAAATAAAAAAGTTAGAAGTTACGTAGGCTTTATTACAGTGAATAATAGACTATTTCCGGCTTCAAAATGCTTGTAAATGTAAATATCTAAATACTCAATAGTTTATACACCTTTAATAACTGTATTAACAAAGAAAATTAATATTTAAACTTTAAATATTCTGTTATAATTTGTCGTACGTTTCTCCAAACAGATGTGGCAACATAGCATATAACATGCCTTACTCAGTACTACAGCTGACCGTTGCCACGATTGCTTTTTTGCTGCACCGATTCTTGTAAAAAAATGAAAGGGTTTTTTGCGTGATATTCGACGTAGCGTTCGGGATTTGCTTTTCATTTTAAAAACTAAACAAAATTTGGTTGTGAACTGTGAGTTCAAGTGTATTAGTTTGTGACAAATAGTGACAATTATACAAGTAAAGACTTGACATGTTATTAATTTCTGGGGAAAGCATATGTAGTAGCAAGAATGTTGAATTTTGAATATTTACTATATAGAATCCGTTTGTTCTCCAGAGCTCTATCATAATGTAAGTACATGGGTATTTATTTGTCTAACATAAGTAATATTAATTTTATGAGTAACAATTATTTTTCGAATAATTTAATACATAAAGGAACTACATATAAGAAATGTTTTATTTAATTTACTTTGTATCGAATAATTTTTGTATCATAATGTAAACAACTTTGTATACTCTCTTCTTAAACTTGATGCATAAAATAAATCGCTAAATATAAATATTCATTTCAATGCATAGATATTAAGAGGGTATATTTTTGAAAATAATATTTCATAAAATTTTATCTACCTAAATAAATCTACCGGCACTCGAAACTAGGTAATTATTTAATACAAAAAAATAACAGGTGTTAATCTTTTTGGTTGAATCTTTCTTTTATTATTCACGCTACAAGTGTATCTGATTTTTAGCGAGACGCTGCCACATTGACAATAATTTACTTAACATGTATTTTGAATTGTCTTGCTTATTAAGGCCTATAGACCATAGTGTTATAAGAGTTTTTTGTTTTATTTGGTGTGTACTATCTGCACCTAAAATATATGCATTCAAACCATTTTCACCCTGTACAGATTTCTTTTATATATTCTGTTTCAACTTTACTCTATCCTATATCATATTTTAAAACTATTGACAAACAACTATAAACAACTATACCGATTTGTTTTGAATGTACATATGTCTGTTCCTTTTTCATAGTTTCTATGTAGATATGAAATATCTATCAGTTTTAAGTAGTTCTAATTTTAACTAATTCAATGATTATTCTACAGATCGTAAAAATTTAGTGATAAAACAATGTAAAGTGTCATAAATTAAGAGCAACCATCATCGACAGGAAATAGTTGTAGTATGGCCAAATTCCTAACTATAATCATAAATAAGATTTTTAAGTTTCAAAACGTAACAGTTTATCGTTTCCAAAATATCTTTGAAATTCTAAGAAAATATGTTGAGATTAACTTATTTTATTGACGTTTTATTTAAAGAAATTCGAAATGTGATTTATACACCAGTCAATTTTTTGTGACATAAAATTCAACAACAAACCGAATAAGCCATCACGTAAATAATAGTTTATAAGACATAACTGTCATAATTTTAACAGCAAACTCATAGAAGTTATTTTGTTATGAGGTAAAAAGTAATGAATTGTTCATAATGCTGTCAATAAAAAAATTGTAGAGAATCACAAAATCTTCAAAATGAATGTTTATAAATTTTGATCACAGCTTTTTATAAAGGACGTATCGTATTAACTACGAAAGTTCGATTGCGATATGCAAAATATATTTTGAAAGCTTATAAAATGCAGTTCACTTCGTATAACTTGGATTTTTCTCGTAGTGCCGCAAAATGTATTAATACTGCTTCTGAAATTTGTCTTAAACGACGAATCCTCCGATGTCTTGACAGTGGCGGATCCAGTCTTGAAAGTGGAAAAAAGTAATTTAATTAATATCTTAAACTGTATACAGGTAACCATTAACTTAATAAACCAATGGAAAAATAGACCAATATGTGCAGGGGATAGTTTAAACCATTTCTCGGCATTATAGCCAAAAACCGAGACAGACAAATTGAAGTGGAATTTATAAATGAATCGAAAACCGTACAAGTCCAAAATCTGCATTTCGAAAAAATCAATAAAAACCATTTAACATTAAAACCAAAGACTGTCGGCATGCATAGAACAAATTTAGATCTCGAGGTCTGCAACTTATCTTTAAAGGTAGTTTTTCGGAGTAACAATAACAGACAAAAAAAGGATGGATTTGTAAGGTTTTCGAACTCAAACTTGTCTATAAAAAGAAATACATGAAAATTTTTGATGTACTTAATATTTATTCAGAACAGAGGAAAAATATAGCATAAAAATAGTTATCTCACTCATAATTTTCAGTATTTGTTGTATTTCATGATGTGATGTGGTAATAGAATTCCAATAGTTCGCCTTTGTTATAAGCCATTACCTTCTTGATGTCCACGATTTTTTTTTCCATTAATTGGAAGAGGTTCTTTATATGCCTAACTTTTGGGAAGAAGTGGGCTGTTCTTATGTTCTTTGAGTATCTTAAAAGTATGAGAGTATAAACTCTCACGTTTTAACATTTCCCGAAAATGATATTTCATACAGGAACTGCCTATATTTTGACACAGCAAACCTCTCTTTCTTGGTCCCGTTACCTCGAGTGCTACAAGTTTTTTTTATAGTAATTTTCAGTTCTTAAAATCAGTAATATCAGTGTATGAGATTTACTTCACAGTAAATGGTTGCCTTTTTCTCGAAGTTAATATTAATATTCTTCTGGGGTATAAATTCGATTATGTTTTCTGAAATTCCGTTTTACACAGCCAAAATTTCGGTCGCAGGGCAAAAATGAATGGCCTCTTACTTGAAAATAAGGATAGATTCTGTTTAATCTCTTGGTTACCCTTAATGCTAAAAGGAAACGAACTATAGTTTGGTTTCGGTTCTGCCCTGCAGATCCATCCGAAAACAAATGCAGTTCAGTGATTTCCGGGGGTATATCTTTCATGATCTAATCATTAAGGAATGTGCACAATTCATTAGGTCCCTTCTGTCCTTGACCTTCATGGTAGGTAAATTGCCAGTATTCTCCTTAAGGTTGTGCATTTGGAATGCGAAAACCCAAAGCTGTCTGAAATAAAATATTTCCTGGACTGGAATAAGCGGTAATGGCATGTTTTGCATATAACGAGTCATTGAAATGTAAGGTTTTTCTTGTCATTTTATGGGTGCATGTGGTGCAATTAGCTGTGCTTCGTTAACGGTTAAGCATATCATATGGTTTTTAAGCTCAGTTGATGAAGAAACAAATTTTAAAGAAAATGGCAAGCTTAACATAAAATGTCAAATTTTGGACTTGTACGGATTTCGAACTCACCGATTCAAATATGTTTAGTATTTCAGGGGCGGATTAGTCTCGTTAATACGGTAGGATGTGCCAAATAGCTCTCTAAATTATTTAAATTTGAATTCTTCAAAAACTACTTATTCAGTGATATCCATGGTGAGCCCATATAAACTTAATATCATCAACTATCGTTTTGACGATGACTAGTATTCCTGTTACCAGGAACTTTGAAAAAAATCCACAGTTTTTCTGAGTTTACTCGGTAAAAAATGATCCAATCAACAGTCGTTAAGAAGCATTTCTTATTCTCTACAACTTTCCTGTAGAGGGCATTACGATTGCTACATCACTTTTCATTATATAAGAAAGAAACAAAAGAAACTCGTATTTTTGGGGTTTTTTTATTATTTAAATCGTTTATTTATACAAGTTTGCTGTTATTATCCTACCCGTTATTCTCTATCAACTGTTATTAAGGTGATGGTGTAGGCGAATTGCTGTTGAATTTTGTGTCCGAAAATGAGTTCAATTTTGCTCTATAAACTGGTGCATTTAGGATGACAAAATCACGTTATACACCAGTCAATAGAGATTTTTATGCAACAGCAAACATATGGGATAAAAAAACCCAAATATGTGGATATTTTTTGGTTTTTGCTTTTATATCGAAAAGTGATGATGCGATTATAATGGCGGCAATAGAAAAGCTATAGAGAGCATGAAAATCTTCAAAAAGTAAGTGTTGAAAAATCTTGATTGGACCATTTTTCACAGAGGAAACCTCTAAAAATTGAAAAAAGTAATTTTTTTTTAAAAATCTTACTTTTGTTTTAATTAAAGCTTGAACTGTAATCTTTCTTTTAATGATAGCTTATAACGTTGCGATTATTTGGGTTCCACATCTATGTTATCCAGTAAGCAAATCTTCCAAAATTACAATTTAAATAATGTATAGAATAATTTTACTGAACACGGTACGTTCAGCAAAACGTACGTACGTTTAACCACGATGGGTCGATGGGGATAAACAAAATACATTTTGAAAGCACACAAAACGAGCTTTACTTTGTATATCTTTAATTTTCGTTACAGATATCTTGACAGTGGCGCATCCAGTCAGTGGAAAAAAAAGTATTAACAGTAAATAGTAAATTGGTAACCATTAACTTAATAATCCAATGGAAAAATTGGTCCATATCCACAGACAATAGACAAATAAATATAAACATTATAAACTGGTGAGAAAAAACATAATAGTACAATTCATCATAATTTTCATCTTGTGCCCCCCCACCTCAAGACACCATTTTAAGCCAATATCCTAGCATTATAACGAAAATCCAAGAGAGTCAAATTGAAGTGCATTACATAATCATTGCAAAATGTATCTCTAAATTGTTTAAATTAGAATTTTTCAAAAACTACTTATTCGACAGTATCTTGAGCACTTGTGACGAGGATTAATGTTCCACGTTTAGTTACACGGAAGCAATGAATTTAGAAAAAATACACTTATTACCAACTTTTTCTTACTTTACTCGGTAAAAAATGATGCAATCAATACTTGTAAATATTCATTAAGAAGGATTTCTGATTTTTTACAATTTCTTCGTTGGCCGTATTAAGATCCGTTCTTTATTTTTCATAATATGGCAAAAAACTGTTTTTGAGGGTTTTAGTATTTAAATAATTTACTTTTGTGAATTTGTTGTTAAAATCTTATCAATTATTCACAGTTACTGCAGTGATTGTATAAGCGAATTGCTGTTGAATTATTTTGATCTCAAAATGACTGCTCTATAGACTGGTGTAAAATTATTTGTGAAATAAATGAAAATTTTGAGAAGACGAAAATATATTCGCTCTTTGAAAACAATTGGGTTTTAATTGTGCTCTAAACGTTGTTGTGGCATATTCTTGATTACTTTTATGTTTTTTGGGCAATAACACCACAATCGGAATAAAACGACGTATATTGAAGGAAAACCAAACGTATCAAAGTCTATTCTGACTTCGTTATCAGTGGCTTTTTTTTACATCAATAAATATAAAGCCATTGAAAACGAAGTCAGAATAGACTTTGAAACGTCTGGTTTTCCTTCAATATACGTCGTTTTATTTCGATTGTGGTGTTGTTGCCCAAAAAACATAAAAGTAATTGGGTGTTAATTATAACTAGCTGTTGCCCAGTGGTCGAAATTCGACTAATTGTGTCAATATCTCTGGCAGGTTAAGTAACCTGAAAATTTTATCGTGACGTATTCTATCCTAGGACTAGGGAGAACAGCAATAACATGGAACGGAATCAGATTCGGAACCTCTGTGTGATAGTTTCCTCGAAAATCCTAGATGTCGGTCTTACATCTCGTTTCTACAAATAAGTAACGAAATTCAAATTTTTTTCAGATATAATTCATAGCACTTTATTTGTGTTCAAATTCGTAATTCTTCATTTAATATGACCACAATTCAACCCCTAATGGGCTCCCTACATATTTATTTTTTCTAACCTCCTTGTATAACTTTAATTTCACTCAATTCTCTAACATTTATTAAAATCCTCATTAAAATAATTCCATCTCATTATATATTTCCACCACCCTGTATAAGCAACTGCTCATGGACCAGGCATAATATTTTTTAACATTTTTGAACCACCCGGTAAACCATTCTGTATATGACACTGCCTATGAGCCACCGTATTTAATCTTTTTGTTTATGAAATTTTTAACTATCTTCTGTAACTATAATTCTACTCCGACATATATATGGAACTCTTCGTGGGCTACTCTATAAATCATTTCCTTTTCTAACATTTTTTATCATCATCGTGTATATCTATAATTCCTCCCACCCTATATTTCGTATTCCCTATATATATACAACTGCTTATGAGTTACGAAATTTTGCATTTCCATTTCTGCCACCCTGTATATGCATCTCTGTATAAAATTTTTTGCACCACTCTGTATAACTGTAATTCTACTGCACCTTCTATTCCAAGAACCCTGTAAATTCAACCGCTAATGGGCTTCCCTATATAATTATGTTATTAGATATTATTGCACCCTACTCTATATTTTAAACACCCTATGTATGCAAATGCTTATGTGCCACCCACGGAAAAAATGATTTCTAACATATCTGGAATCGCCCTGTATAATTATTTGCCTATTTATATATAGATTGTAGGCAAAAGCTAAACATTTTATTTTAGAAATTATATGTTACTGATTTACGATGTTATCTCATAACAAGTGTGCTTATATTTTCAAATAGATGATGTATACCGTGTGAAACAGCCAAATGGAATAAACTGATAACGAATAAAGGAGGGCTTGTAGGGAAAAACGCTTGGACACGTCGATTTGTATTTTTAAATGAGCATTTTTTCAACAAAAAAAATTATATAGGGTGTGTCATGTGACAGTGGCCAATACCAACTATCTTGTTTTAAATGCAACCCCTTTTTATTATTTATTTTCGGATTCTCCAGAAAATTCTAGACATAATTCATGTACAATGTCCTACAGCTATATTCAACTGTTTTATTTCACAAATTCGGTACATTACACTCAATACTTAATTCCTATTTAGCTCTTGACATTGAGATAGTAAGCAAAACTCATTCCTGCGTTCCTTTTTACTGATTTTCGTCAAAACTTATAGCTTTAGCATTTTGTTGTCTGCCTGCATGAGTGTCAGTGTCAGTGCTATTTTCGTTATCTGTACGTAATAATATCAGAAAAATTTAACAGAAATGCGCAAAATAACCATTCTACAAATGATTGATAATCGAGATAACACATGGACACAAATGGAAGTGTCTCCCTTATTTCACGAAAATATTCCAAATTTGCCGCCTGTATCCCAAGTAACAATTAACAAAATAGAATAGCAGTTTGGCGAGCTTGGTCATGTAAGACAGATAAAAAAGTAGCTGCCAATGCTCTAAATGATAATAAGAAATTGGATATTACGCTTGAGATTCAAGAAATCCCACATAATTCTGGTCGAAAAGCAGCCCTGTTCAACGTTAGCCACACATCAATTTTTCGAGTATTAAAGCACAGTTAAATGCATCCTTATAAAATGATGCCGACTCTGGATTTTGAAAGGAGAACGTTTTTCTGTGAACAAATGATGGTAAGGTTAGATAACAATGTGATCCAATTAGAAGATGTTTTGCTTTCTGATGAGGGCACATTTACACTTCACGGTCATGTTAATCGTCAAAATTGCCGCTATGGCCTAATGAGAATCCTCACTGGATGACAGATAAACATACGCAATATCCTAAAAAAGTTAAAGTTTGAGCAGGAATTATTGGAAATCATATAGTAGGTTCCTTTTTCATTTATCCCAACTTGAATGGAGATAAATATTTAGAACTGCTCCAAAATAATGTCGTGCAAACTTTGAGAAACCTATACCTTGATCCAGTAAACCCCCAAGTTCCTACCAATACAATATGGTTTCAGCAAGATGGAGCACCGCCCTAATACGAACCTGAACCAAGTTTTTCCAAATCGGCTGATTGGGAGGCGCGTTTCGTTAGAATGGTCAGCACGACCTCCTGATTTGACGCTATTGGAGTAGTTTTTGTGGCGATATGTTAAAAGTACTGTATACAAAACTAAACCCCTTAACTTAGATGACCTAAAAAGACTAATCACACTTGCGATTAGATCAGTCAAGCTTGAGATGTTGAGTAACGTTAGAAGACATTTCTATACCAGATTAGCATGTTGTTTTTTTATATTATTAAGAAGTAATTAGTATTACTTATTAGTTTATTAGTGTAATGTAGAGAATTTGTGAAACAAAATAATTTTCTTTTTTTACTTTCTTTTGTAATAAATCTGAAAACATTTAATATTTCCGAAACAATTGAAGATAGGTGTAGGACACTATACATGAATTATGTCTAGAATTTTCTGGAAAATCCAAAAAATAAACACCAGGGCTTGCATTTAAAATAAGTAGGTTGGAATTGGCTACTGTTACATGACACACCCTATAGACGTTTTTTGCGCATTTAAAAATACAAACGCGACGTGCCACGCGTTTTTACCAACACGACCTCCTTTATTCGTTGTCGAATTTATTCCATTGGACTGTTCCACATTTATGAAATTAGAAATTTAGACATTACTGCCTAAACTGATAACTGGGTTTTTCAAATTTCTGGAATAGTGTTGAATGTTCTCACGTTTGCAGATAGTATAGACAATGGGTTTTCCTTTGCTATATTCCAAATGTAAAAATGCAATTATCAGTCTCGCACATACATGTTATCGTGTTTAAAAGTTACACAACTAATGGACTGTTCAGTCGTATAGATATTTTACAGATATTATGGGCATTCGCAAAAACCATATTTCCCCGAAATCCACTAATCAATCACATGATAATTTGTCGGTTAATGAAGACAATTAATGCATTTTTCCAATGTTTAAGTATAATTATCGAATATTTTACCGATAATGTTTAACATTTTTCATGTGTTAACAGTGTATGTAATTAAATCGGGACGGAATTTATGGAAATTGAGTTTTTTCGTTGTCGCCAAGTGAAGTTCACAGGCATACTAAAAGTTTCCACATGATTGAAGTAGATAAATAAAAAACAGCGGCAGTCAATCTAGACTGAAGGATGTAAGCGAAAGCTTCTTACGAAATGATATACATGCCATCTCTCGTTATCTCCCTGTCTCTTTTGTCCCTCTTTGTGTCATTCTTAGTAATGGACATAAAGGACCCCGCACATTCCTTATGGAAAGTGGCCCCAGGTGGATTTGGCAGAGATTTTCATATTTTGCATATCTCACCGAAATGAACCAATATCTTCATGGCCGCAAAATCCGATTACTGATGATTTTCAGGTTAAGGATAGATTTATATTTATGGTCAAGATATAACACGATGAGCTCTAATAACCACACGGAGATTTTAATTTTTCCAAGTGTATATAAAAACTATTTAATTTATTCTTATAAGTCCTACTGTTTAGCGTAGAGTTCAGTGAAAAAATGGGGTTGCTATTTGAAAAAAAATGAGTTATACGTTTTTAGAATTCAGTACCAATTTCTGAGCCCTCCATATATTTTTTGAGCAGTTTCCAAAGATTTAGGAAGCTTCAAGTTTTATTCAGGAAAATTCTAATAATTTTTGACCTGGCCCTATTCGTTTCAAAAAAATATCTTTTTGTGAAGGGCTGGCATTGTCAAAAAGTGGAAATAACTTCCAACTGGAGCCCTTCAGACATATGATGTTTCTAAAAAGTTATATTGAAATGCATCTTAGATTCTAAAGATGCTATAAAAAAACAGGGTGTTATATTTAAAAAATAAAGTTTGGGTCCAGTTTTGGTATAATCTGAAGTCGTAGACAACTGTAAATATTTTACCTTAAACCAGCTCCTCGAAAACCCCATTTACACTGATTTTCAGATTAATACTCCCAGTAGTTTATCATATACATATCGACTCAACATTACATTCAAAGTAAAAAAATAGATAATTATCAAATTCATGTAACCTACCAATTTTATCATTAAATCGCCTTACTTTGTAGCATGCAGTTTATTAGGTTTGTCATACGTTCTAACATTCTGTCATTGGCAAATGCGACAATGGACAGGTATGTCATTGAGCAGCGCGTTAAAGTGGTTGAAGCCTTTTATGTACATGGGCGCTCAAATCAAAACGCATACGTGCACTTCGTTATTTTCTGGTCAGCATAATTGACTTAATATGCGTACAATCATGAATATTGTATTTAAATTTCAGCAAACTGGGTCGGCAGGAAAGGTAAAAAGACCTGTGCATGTTTGTAGAGTTCGTACTACGGAAAAAATAGCTCCTGTTCGTGAAAGTCTGGCAGAAGAGCAGGCACTCGCAGGTGTGCTCAACATTTGCATATCTCACAGACATCTCTGATACGTGAATTTACACTCTTATAAGGTTCCACTGCCTCAAGAATTAAAGCATATAGACCACTTGAAGCATCGTCAATATAGCGAATGGTTATTTGAATATACTGAAGTGGATGTTAACTTTATGAACAAAATCATCTTTAGCGATGAGGCACACTTTTATTTTAATGGATTCGTCAACAAGCAAAATTCCCATTTGGCAAATGAGAATCCAAGAGTGCTTGTGGAAAAGCCGATGCATCCGCAAAGATTGACTTTTTGGTGCTGTTTATGGGCTGGAGGCATCATTGGGCCGTAGCAGTTATCGTGAATGCTGTTCGCTATCGCGAACTGATAACAGACTTTGTGTGGACGGAATTGGAATATTTGGATCTGGACGACATGTGGTTCCAACAAGATGTTGCTACTTGTCACACAGCTAATGATACAATGACTCTTTTGAGTGAACAATTCAATGGCCGTGTTATCAAATGGATGTCAATTGGCCGTCAAGATCAGGCGATTGGACCCCGTTAGACTTCTTCTGTGGTGTTATTTGCCAGAAAAGATGTACGCCGATAAGCCTATAATAATTCAAGAGCTAAAGGATGTGATAACCAAGTCACATTAACGATATTGAAACGTAATTATGTCTCAGCATTAACGAAAATATAGACCAGGGAATGGCTTCGCACGTGCTAAACAAAGGAGGGTATTTGACATATTTATCTTGAGCATATTTTATCATTTGGTAAATTTGACATCGTCTACATTTAATTTGTTTTTGTAATACCGTTTTAACTTCATCATTACATTTATGAGCGAGATTTATATGATTACAACCAATTTAAAAAATAAATTATTTTGGGATTTAATATGATGAACTAACTTAAATTTGACCTGTCTGAGTTTTCTGATATTTGATATTGTGGTTAGGTTTCCTCTATTTCCGTTTTAGTTTTACTGATGTGTTAACATTGCCATTTTTGACATTATTAATATTATTGACATTTCTGACAATATTGACATATTTGACATTTTTTACTATTATGGCATTTTAGACAATTTTGACAGCTTTGACATTTTTAAGTTTGTGACATTTTTGACATGTTTGAGAATTTTGACATTTTTGACTTTTTGACATTTTCCTAATAGTCCCCCATGAGATAATTGAATTTTTGCAAGATGATTAAACTCGGTTTTATTTATGTGGGGAGAAGTGTAAATACACAAGTTTTTACGCCTTTAGCCTATTTTGTTGTTCCTAAGGTATTAAATTTAAGTAAAAACAACAAACACTCCGTTGTCCCCCCCCCCATCGCAAATGAAACAATCGCAGATAGTGTAGCTTCCTATTAGTGAAAGAATTTTTAAAATTTCACTACTTCCAGAGATTACCCCCAACAGACACACAAAAATATAATAAACAAATTTTACGACTTTATAATATTAGTATAGATTCACAAGGGCCCTTATTAGTGTATTACTCTTTATAAAGTATATTTTTAGGGTTCCGTATATACAATATACGGATACCCTTATAATATCACTCCGGATTTCTGCCTCTGTCACATCACAGCAACTTTCTCCTAAACTACTGGCCGGAAGAGGTTCAAATTTGGTATCAATGTATCGTTTGGTGACCCGATCAGGAGTACATATCGTAAATGAAGAAATTTTGATTTTAGGGGTACATCTGGGCGGAAAAACTAAAAAAATCGACCGTTCCCTCCCCCTGATCTACGAAACTACTGAGCCTAAAATTTTAAAAAATAGGGAATATAGATCGTTGCGCGAACTTTACAGGAAAAATAAGGAGAAACCATTAATATTAATTTTGGGGGCAAATTATAGAATTAAATAAAAATTTAAAAATAAAAAAAATTTCAAACGCATCATGTAATATATCAAATGAAAGGTCCCATTCTGAGGAAAACAAATATATTTCTTTCATATTTAAAAAAAATTAATCAAAAAGATATTAACGAAAATATACCAAAATTTACCCATCCCCAGCCCTTATCTACGAAACAATAAAACGTAAAGTTTAAAAAAAAATAGAGGTGAAGGGTCTGACCTGAAGTTTACTGGAAAAATAAGTAGAAAACTCTACTTTTAATTTTGGGGTACAAATTACAGAATTAAATGGAAAATATAGAATTAAAATTGTTTCTAACCCATCATGTTATATATCAAATGAAAGGGCTCATTATGACGAAAACAAATATATTTTTTCCATATTTTTAAAATAAATTAGTTAAAAGATATTAATAAAAATATAAAAAAATTTACCCATCCCCCCCCCCCTCTTATCTCCGAAACAATAAGGTGTACAATTTTGAAAAAAATACAGGTATAGCACCTCACCTGAACTTTACTGAAAAAATAAGGAGAGACACCTAATATTCATTTTGGGGGGCAAATTATAGAATTAAATGGAAAATAAAAAATTATAATTGTTTCTAACGGATCAAGTAATATATCAAATCAAAGGGCTCATTATGACGAATACTAATATACTTTTTTATTTTTTTTTAAATAAATATTTTAAAATATATTAAAAAAATATATTTAAAAAATTACCCATTCCATTGTTTACAGGAAAAATACGAAGAAATCCCTAATATTAATATTGGGGGCCAAATTATAGAATTAAACGGAAAATAAAAAATATTTGTTAATGCATCATGCAATACATCAAATGAAAGTGTTTATTATGAGGAATAGAAATACATAGTTTTCATATTTTGAACATTAATTCTTTACAATATATTAACATAAAGATATAAAAAATTCTCATTTCTCACTTTATTTCCGAAACCATACTACCTAAAATTTTGAAAATAATTAGCGGTACTGGTGCTCACTTGAAATGTATACGAAAAATTATTAGAAAACCCCCATAGTAATTTTAGAGACAAATTATACAATTAAGTGGAAAATAAAAATTCAATTTTCATGAGGCTCATTATGTGAATTACAAATATATCATATTTTTAAATTATTTGTTTAAAAGATATTAACAAAAATATTAAACATCGACTTAATTCCCACTTTAGAAACTACACTATTTAAATTTTGAAATATATATTATATTTTTAAATAATTTGAATAATATATTTAATAATTTATAATATAAAACTTGACCTATTTTGCCCTATATCTTCCAATCTACAGAGCCTCAAAATTGAGATGGTAGATTATAAAAGGCTTCCCTGAAAGTGTGTTAGTAAAATAAAACTCTAATGTTAATTTTTGGGGGCCAAATTAGAAAATTAAATCCTTATGTATTTCTAAAAAATCAAGCGAGTCATGAAGCAGATAAAATAAAAATTCTATGTGTGGAAAATGAAAGTGTATATGTTTTATAAATTTAAAACGTTTCCTTTAAAATATATTAGGGTAAATATAAGAAAATGTACTCATTCCCTGCTTGTCTGAAACTGGAATATTAGAATCTTGAAGGTGTGGTACGGAACCCTTAATATGCGAGTCCAACTCGCACTTGACCAAAATATTTCACTAATAAGCTTGCAACCTTCTTATTCAAAAAGTTGCCTTTAATATATATTTCAAAAATATATTGACGGTTGCTAATATGCGAAACCCCTCAAACAAAATCTGAAGATGTTAATAAAAATAATTTGAGAATGTATATATCTAAATAAAAGAATCTCTAATTTTCAATTTCATCATATTGGTAAAATATGGAACAAGGAAATTAAACATTGTTGTTACTATTTACAATCTTCCACCAGATATCACACTTTGTATGATATGACTCAAAAAATGACCAATTCTAACAAAGAACTGATTCGAATTTTTATTTGTTTTTATGTCTCGTGATGTGTTCTGCTAAATCATTACTATTTTTATTTGAAACTACGAACATCGTCACCTTGTTGGGTTTAACCTTATTCGAATTTTTATCCGGTACTTCCTAAAAATTTCGGCATTGAACTCTGTAACTTGGCAGCTAGAATTTTCATTAGCATAGGGGAAAAACATTACAATATAAACGAAAATTTTACACGAAAGAAATGCAGAGTAGAAACTCAACACAATGGATATATTTGTATCGCCCTGTATAGGCAAGGTCGAAAATACTTACACGTTTTGAATTTTAAGTGCTTATTATCAATTATAGTCAGGTGGGTACGAAGTTCGTACAAAGCATACCTGATCTTTGTTTGCGGTTACAAAGAGGTGATTGGTTTTTAAGTATTGTTACAATGGAAAATACCTTGCGGAATAGTATTGTCTTAGTAAAGGCAATTATTGGAAAGTTTTGAATTGGTTTTGTATTGTCCACTTTCAGGAAAATAGTTATCATAGACTCTAATTTATGTTGTGGGCAACTTCGAAGTTAAATATAGGTTCGAAGAATATCTAAATTTTTCAAAACTACTACGATACTTGATTTTTCAGATACTACATCAAGATACATCACTTACGCCGTCAACTTCAACGGATTTAAATTACGAAAAACTCATCCTCAACCGTTTGAAATTTTCAAAAATTAGTTGCTTAATGGAAATATATGTTTCAGAATTCAAATGCGAAATGTATGCAGGTTAATCGATCACATTTTGTATGCCAATAACAGTAGTTATGTTAATGTAGTTTGTGGTTGCTTATCTACTGCCATCTATTTCATTAGAACTCTCCCACTGGCTTGTAATTCAAGCGGATTAGACCAAGTCAAGTGATTTTTTTCTGCAAAATGAGTAGATCTGTTTTTTACAGAAATGGATTCTAGAAAATATAACAAGTTGAACAATACCCTCTTCGTATGGAGTAGACAAATTTGTATTTTATTTTAATGTAAATATCAGATCATAAACTGTCTCTCCATGATAGCGAGCCAATGTCTCTAAATGAACCACCTTCATCTTAGCTCTCAGATTTCGGTGATTAATCATCTACCACATCATATGGACCATTCCAGGCTTGTGTGAGCTTAGGAGACTTACCTTTACTCCTTTGGGGTTTGTATAGCCACAATTTGTCTGTCTCTTGGAACCCGACTGAATATGCCTTGAGATCATAACGTGTCAAGGCTAGTTCGGGTATGTCCAGCAAACCTTGTCGGAGTTGGTCGGCATAATCGTTAACTTCAGGGGACGGTTCCTCTGGTGAGCCGAAGGCCAAATCATATGATAAGCTCAGCTTCTTTCAGAATACTACTCTGGGAGCCCCGTGCTGTGCTGGGAGATAGGCCAACAGGAATAAGGGAACATGAGCATCCCAATCACGCTGATTATTGTTTACGAGTTTAGACATATGTTCCAAGGTCTTGTTGAATCTCTTCACTATTCTGTCCAATTGTGGATGCAAAGGAGAGGTTCTCGTTTTCTTAATACCCAGCATCGTATAGACCTGGAATACGTTGGATTCAATATTCCGCCTTTGGTAATATAACTCCAATGGGACACCAGACCTGCTGAATAGCTGTTCCACCATCACCGGCGCCATCGTCGATTTTCCTTGAAGTAATCTATTGAGATCAGAATGTATTGTTCTTCCCCTCGGACACGGGAAATGGACAGGAGACGTCAAAGGTAATTTTTTCAAACGGGTTCTTGCTGGATGCACAAGTCTCACATTTTCGGCACCAAGCTCTCATGTTTTAGAAGTAATTTATCCCATCAAGTACATCGGTTAGGGCTGTGGGTACGTTTTTCTTTGGAACTAACAGTTGGACCAAACTTCTTCAAAATTCCATTCTTCACTCCTAGAGAGTCCCATTAGGCAAACAATGATTTCAGGATGTCCGAGTATCTAGCTACCTAGTCCCATTGTGTAATGGGTGCCCCTTTCTTCTTCAGCGATAGGATCGGCAATTTGGTCCTGAACATTGTTTCGTGGTCCTGTCATCATTCACCTGCACACTCATCTGTTGAATGGAAATACAGTCCCTCTGTTGTTGTTTTTCTTCAATTTTCGAAAATAATAATTCAATTGAATTTTGTTGTTTATCTTTAATAGTGGTTACAAATTCTTTAATTTCTCATCAAATGTTGCTACTAACCTCTATTGAATTTCTTGTCTAGTCCGGGTCTTCTGTTTATGTAATTTTTCCAGGATCTTATTTAGTGTCTGGTCCAGGTTTTGAAAATTTCTTTGCTAGACTACATGATCGATTCCATGCTTTTACTTGTTGCAATCACAATATCTACACCTAAAACAACGACTCATACCAGAACAGATGATCACTACGGTGCTAGCTACTCAACTTTTTCCCCTCCATCTGTCTACTGCCTTTATACCCTAATAGTTGTTCAATCATATTTTCGGGAAATACCCCTTTTTAACCGACTTCCAAAAAGTAGGAGGTTATCAATTCGTCTCGTTTTTTTTTTGTATGTATGTTACCTGATTTCTTTTCATGTGGTGAACCGTTTTGGATGAATATGAACTTATTTAATAGAGTATATATGCGGATTGGTGGAAAAGAATTCTATTCGTAAAGCCATGAAATTTGTGAATGAACAAATGCGTGCATGGAAATCCACCAATATCCCTAACATATTGGCCGATTTTTCGAAAACTCCTTATGGATGTGTATAGTTTCTTAACGTGTACTCTATTAAGGAAGATCCCTAGGTGATCTCATATACTTTTCTGCTACGTGCAACTTGCAGTTTTGCAGAAAATCGCCGAAAAGTCCAAAATTCTCATTAAAAATTTCATCGAAATGACATAAGGGACATTTCCTAATAAAAATTTTAATTCCAACGTAATAGTGCGGGAATTTTAGGCACTTGAAGTTCTAATTGCGAATTTGAAAATTTTCTTTGTACATCTCAAGCATATAGGTAGTAAAGCATAGTATTTTCGGTTCCTTAAATCAATGAGTACCAAGCTCGTTTTGTTTGTATACCAGGCAAATACTTATTTAAATGCAAATTTTTCCATTTTGCGAAGACGGTACTTTTGGTTGTCACATTTTCCCGGCCTAATAGAAAATTCAGTGACAACACATGTCCAACTCTAACATGCTATTTGCTGCCTTTATACACAGGGTGTTTAGTAGTAGCAAACAAAATCACAAAGTAAAGTGATAGAAGGAGTTGCATTTATATAATGACTGAAATATAGGACGAACAATGGTTGGAATATAGGGTGGAGTGGACGTTTGGTGGTATAAATATGTTGAAAAAAATGTGGAATTAAAATTATATAGGGTAATTAAAAAACTGTTAAATGATGTGGACGTAAACAAATCATATATAGGATGGTTGAAATATATGCTGGAGTTAAATTATATTTATACAGTGTGATTAAAAAAATATTTATTTTATAGCCCATAAGAAGTTGCATAAAGTGTCGAGAGAAATTAATGTTACACTGGGCGATAATATAAAATGTTAAAAATGAAATAATTTATGGGGTAGCCCACAAGGAGTTATATACTATGGTTGAAATATAGGATGAATTTGACTCGGTGCCAAGCAACAATCAAGTTTGATGAAGTGGCGGATAAGTAAGCAATGAAGAATTTTAGATTTGCTTGGCACCGACTTCAAAAATATACTAGATTGGTAGGTAATTAATTTGTACAGAATGAGCACCTTTTAAAGTTTACATTTTTTACTTCCTGGGTAGGTACCTAACAACATTGAATGTGTTATTTATTTGCTAGAGTTGTATTTTGTTATAATTATTTTTAGCTTTTTAGTTATAGGTGGAAGTCGGTTATAAGTTGGTTTATAAAATATTTTTTTACTTTTAATTTATTTTCATCGCTTTAGTTGATTTTATCCATTTCAACTAACGCTTCAATGTTCCAAGGCCTCTTGAAGGTTAAATTTTTGTAAGTCAGTTCTTCAATTTGTAAACTGTCTAGATACATAATCCTGCCGAAACCTACATAAGGTTGTTATGGTTAGCAATATTCCCATGTCTCCAAGCACTGCGGAGCCCAGCTTGATACACTGGGTACTAATTTTCATTCCTCAGTACTCTGGTAGTGTTTGGTTGTATAGCGTCAACATAATGGTCACTAAATTCTGTTACAACTTTCTAGATGCGAGATGTAAAGACCGTATTCTAGGATTTTCGGGGAAACTAGCACACAGGTTCCGAATCTGGGGCCGTTCTGTATAATTGCTGCTCTCTCGTAACTCCTAGGTTAGAATGCGTACAAAAAAATGGCACCACGAAGAAAGTATTCTGTTACAAATCATGAAATATATGTCAACGTATCATATCGTTCTTTTGTAATTAGATCCAGCAAACGTCTCACAGCCCTCTGTAATATGTCGGATTTGTTCTGATGTTTGGCAACAATATCTGCATCTTTAACGATGCATTTCAGATAGTTCTTAGTTTGGATTATTTGATCTTAGGTTTCCAACAGAAAGCCTTTTATTTCTAGAAACATATGATCACGGATCAATCAATTTGAAGTTAAACTGTCTTACTATTCTTACTTTCAATAGAGGAACGTTTCCATCCACTTGACCAGTTTCTGATCGGTTGACTGGTGGTAGTGCTGCAATCGTCGTTCGGGCGAAATTAATTAGGCTGTCTGTTGCCGAATATACCCGACCGATCCCAAAAGACGTATTGGAGTTGATTCCATATCTTTCTATTGTATGATCTGTGTTCATATCACTATATCCATTAGGTCTAACGCAACGGCTTGATCGCATTAATATGAGATATTCTGGAGATCTTGCCAAAAAAGCATGGTTGGTGCATGTTTTGATATACAGCATTTTTACCTTTTGTAGGACGTGGGGATGAGGGAGTGTCGTCAGAGACACGATCAAAGGCAACAATGGCCATCAGCATCTGCAAACTCTTCAGTTTCACAAGAGGTGTTTTGAAAAAAATCTCAAGAGTGCCAACAACTGAACAGTGAACAAATGCCAGGTGATCTCCTAACATAATTTAATATGTGAAAAATAAACTTTTTATATATGCTACTATTAATGAGTTTTTTTGTTTATTATGCTTACCTTAAACGTTTCTCACGTGGGATCAGTTCTCTAAAGTTTTAACATTTTAGTAATTGATTGAATTCAGAATGAACTGGATTCTACACTCGTCCTAAGATAATTAGAATATTTGTCTTGTATAACATTGGTGTGTAGTCTTCCAGACCACTGCTTTGACTTAATATCATAATATCATAATATTTCATGTTTAATAGCAGAATGTTATTGTAATTAAGGAATTCAATAGTGTTAAGACCGAATAATGGAGTCTTTTAAAGAGAATATTTATTTGACGACGTGTGTTAGTCCGGCATTTGGGATATAGGCCTGTTTAAACGGATGAACATAGCCGAAGGACGGTTCGGTAGTTTGCAAGGGCAGTGGACTTCTTCTGTCAGTCTTAGTCGCAGAGATTTGTCCAAACAATGCTTGGCACTGTCACATCCTCTAAAGTAAAGCATAACTTTAGGGAAAAACCCAAACATACTAAGATATCAAATGGATTTAGTTCTGTGGAAGCCCTTGTCATGTTATTAGCCCACCGATTCTGTCATGGATGGAGTTACCCTTATACTTTCTGACTGCTCTTAAAAAGAAGGTTTTTTTTCTCGTGCGATGCGACTGTACTTGTGAGTGTTGTTCTGGTGCCTGTAGTAGCTCTTTGGGCGACAGGGGGCGGCCTACTCAGCCCTCTGCCACCGACTCCCGTATACTGTCATGTTCAGCACCGGCTAGAAATATGCCTTGGCAATTTTTGACGTTTTCTATTGCTTATCAGTTGATGTATTCACTGACCTACTACCCTTCGTTGATTCATTCCCTTCCCAAAACCTGAACTGGTTGGTCTACTTTTTAATCATCACCCATGATAATAGAATTAGATGTCTCAGAAAAGTGCCGCTGTCTGCACTTTTCCTTTTTAAATCATTCTAATTCAGATTTAAACAAAAATTCACTAAATTTTAAGTTTGATATTCCACTTACTTAGTTCAAATAAAAAGTTTTGCCGCAACACTTTGAATGTATAGTATTTGAAGGTCAAATTCGTATATCAGAACTAAACAATAATATCAACAATAAACATCATCCCAAAATAAAATATTCTTGTAATGCTTGACTTAAGACCATTCGTAAACAGTCCTTACTTGCTACGTTATCGTCGATTCAATGTCAATTTCCAAATACTTGGAACAGTTATTGTCTCGGATATTTCGTGAGGTCAGTATTCAAAATTTCGATTACACCATTAGTTACAGTAAACGAGGAAATCGTCAATTGTCAGCCGTTTCATTGAAATCGATCTGAAAAATGAATTTATGCGGAAATTACAAACGACAAACATTACCGAGTAATGAATATGATTACGGTTGTCTGTATGGAAGAAGTAATAAATTTAATTAGGACATAAAGGTAGTCATTATTTATGATAATTACCTAAGTTTATTTTTGTTGTAATAACTGGAGGCATTGTTCTTGCTCGTACATGAAGTTGCTAAAAATACGCAGAGATATGCAGATTTACGATATTGATGTTTCCACATATTCGTTTGTATTTAACAAAGTTTTCTTTAGTTTAACTTGATGTGAATTAATAATGATGGAGGATACCATAGACGGACTGGGTCATATGAAGCATTTTTTTTAAATCAAGGCAAAAACTGTATTTTATAGAAATTGACAGTGTATACGTACAGCAGGTAAATCTATGTGCGCCATGTTAGAAAGTTATGCAAATTATTTATGAATAAATTAAGATTTAAAAATCGATTTTTTAATTAAATAATTTGGTCAAGTGCGAGTTGGACTCGCATACTTAGGGTTCGGTACCACCTTCAAGATTCGAATATTCCAGTTTCAGGCAAGCAGGGAATGACTGACTGCATTTTCATATACTTACCCTTATATCTTTTAAAGGAAGCGTTTTAAATTTATGAAAAATATACACTTGATTTTCCACACATAGACTTTTTATTTTATCTGCTTTAGCATTCGCTTGATTTTTATCACAATACATATGTATTTGATTTTCTAATTTGGCCCCCAAAAAGTAACATTAGAGTTTTATTTTACTAATAGACTTTCAGAAATGCCTTTTATAATCTACTGTCTGAGTTTTGAGGCTCTGTAGATTGGAAGAAAAACGGCAAAAATAGGTCAAAGTTTAAATTGTAAATCATTAAATCTGTTATTCAAATTAAATAAAAATATAAATAAAATATGTTTTTCAAATTTTAAATAGTGTAGTTTCTAAAGTGGGTATTAAGTCAATGTTTAATATTTTTAATATCTTTTATACAAATGATTTAAAAATATGATATATTTGTAATTCACATAATGAGCCTTTTATCTGATATATTACATGATGCGTTTGAAAATTGAATCTTTATTTTCCATTTAATTGTATAATTTGTCCCTAAAATTACTATGAGGGTTTTCTAGTAATTTATTTTCCGTTTAATTCTATTATTTGGAGGCCAAATAATAGAAATTTTTTTTATTAGTATTTTTTTCATATTTTTTCTATAAACAAAAAAAATGAGGTCTTAGAGTTTGGGGAATAACGGGGAGAATGAGTAATTTTTTTAAAATATATTTTAAAATATTCATTTTAAAAAAATTAAAAAAATATATTTGTACCTATTCGTCATAATGAGCCCTGGGATTTGATATATTACATGACCCGTTAGAAACAATTATAATTTTTTATTTTCCATTCTATAATTTGTAAAATTTTTTATATTTTTGTTAATATCTTTTAATTAATTTATTTTATAAATATGGAAAAAATATATTTGTTTTCTTCATCATGAGCCCTTTTATTTGATATATAACATTATGGGTTAGAAACAATTTTAATTTTATATTTTCCATTTAATTCTATAATTTGTCCCCCCAAAAAAATATTAGGGGTTTTTCCTTATTTTTCCAGTAAAGTTCAGGTGAGGGGCTATACCTGCATTGTTTTATCAAAATTTTCCAGCTTATGGTTTCGGAGATAAGGGGGGGGGAATGGGTAATTTTTTTATATTTTTGTTAATATCTTTTAATTAATTTATTTTAAAATATGAAAAAAATATATTTGTTTTCGGCATAATGAGCCCTTTCATTTGATATATAACATGATGGGTTAGAAACAATTTTAATTTTATATTTTCCATTTAATTCTGTAATTTGTCCCCCAAAATTAAAAGTATAGGTTTCTCATTATTTTTCCAGTAAACTTTAGGTCAGAACCTATACCTCTAGTTTTTTCAAAACTTTACCTTTTATAGTTTCGGAGAAAAGGGGGGGATGGGTAAATTTTGGTATATTTTCGTTAATATCTTCTGAAATAATTTTTTTTAATATGAAAAAAAACATATTTGTGTTCCTTAGAACGAGACCTTTCATTTGATATGTTACATGATGCGTTTGAAATTTTTTTGGTCCCATATTTTTTTCAAGAACATAGCTTGTACCGCTTCTTAGAAAATGGGAAAAAAATTTTTACCAACTTTCTTATACAGGAAAACTTGGTGGAGTCGCTGGTATTAAAAATATGGGAATTTTTCTATTCTGAACATTGGATAAATTGAAAAGAAATTGGATTAGTTTCGGGATACCCCGAACTGGTCCCATATATTTTCAGCATAGCTTGTATCGTTTCTTAGAAAATCGCGACTTTCTTATACCATAAACTTTGGTGGAGTCTCTGGTATTAAAAATATGGAAACATTTTCTGTTCGGAACTTGAGATAAATTGTAAATAAATTGAATTAAATAAAATAAATGTCAGTTAATCAATTTGAAGATATTGGATTAATTTGTATATAAAGTGTGCATTAAAAAATCAAACTATTTCTTTGTATTAGTAATTTTAAGAGAACAAGTTATTCTTCACAAACAGATTTGGATGGTCAAAAAAGTCCACTCTAGGCATTCCATGTCACTTTTTTAACTGTACACGAGGTTTGTCAACAAATAGGAATTTCGGTTAAAAGTGTAGTACTTTTAGTTTTGTTAATAACTAAAATTGTTATGTTATAGAAGTACTTAAGATTAAAAACTGCATCTAATTATGCCATTGTACTAAAAATTTTGTAATAAGTATCTATATATAAATAGGCAAAGACAAAACGATTAGGAACTATTTTCTCATGTGTTTGTCAACCGATTTTTTTCCTTTTTGTTTTGTTAAGTAGCTACTGACGACCTTCAGTGCAGAATGCTAATATTAATTTATAATATTGGTTCATTCATTAAATAAAATATAATAAAAATTCATTATTTACGGCCATTCTGTCAACGCCAAACAACGACAGTGCCGCCACCGCCAGACGGTCAAAACTCAAAACATTGAGTAATTATATATGGAGGGAGCGATCCTTAGATGCTGTCATATTCTTAGAACATGTACTTCTGAAAGTGCCATACAAGCGTTGTTAGTGTTTAGTGGTAAAATAGTCAATGTAGTAGATCAGTATTGATTTTACGGACGCGTTGCAGTAACTTTCATATTAAATATTCTGTTTTTAATGTGAATTTAATTATTTGATTAATATATTATTATCACAACCTTCCCGAAGGTGTTGTGTAAAAAATTGTCAGACAGCGGACAATAGAGAATGTATTAAATATTTAAGTTCTCCTAGGGTTGTTGGTCCTCTCTTTTAGGTTGCAAAGAAGAATCTTCCAATTATTATATCGAATATTTTGGGGGGCCATTCATTTGTCAAAAATCGAAATATTTGATTACATTTTTTTTATTGCAATAGATTTGTCAATATGAGTGAACAATTTTGGTCATTAAATCTACTTCTCCGATTTCTTCACAACTCTGTTTCTTATAAAAATATACTTTTTACAATTTCATGAAATAGGGTCGAATTTCGACCACGGGCGACCACTAGTTTATATAATAGGTTTAAACAAATATATCAATTTTGTTTAAAAGTGAGGTACCCTTATTTTTTATATCTTAAATTGTAATCAAACAAAGTTTAATAAAATTGAAACCTGCTTCCAAATATGTTGCATAACTAAAAATTGTAAGACCTTGAAACTTTTGGACTATTTGAAATATACAGATCTTCAAGCAAATGTGGTGTTAATCCCAAAAAAAAAACAGAAAAAAAAACTATTTTGTGTTTACCTAAAAATGATAAATAATAACAAGTGGTCTCGAAATATCTCCACAGAAATATCAAGGCATTAGCATAAAACATTATGAAGAGAAGTGCATCATAAAGGTAGATAATGGTCGAGTAAATAATCAAATTACATAATTTGACCGAATCAATCCTGAACTACAAAAAGATGCCTGTCAAGTTATTTGTAAACGACTTTTGAAGAAAATCACTTGGAATCGACCCTAACAGCTTAGGTTCTCATTTAAGGATTATAAAAATTCTCAAGAAATTAATAATGTTAGTGATATATTAGAGTTCTACAAAAGTAGCAATTTTATAAATAAACACTGGATTTGTATCAAAAAGACGACTATACAGGGTGTTTTGTAGAATGTTCGCAGGTGGGCAGATACGTGGGCTCATGTGCTATATTAAGTAGCCCATATAAAATGTAGATAGCTTACGGTTTTTTATTTTTTAACCGACTTCCAAAAAGGAGGAGGTTATCAATTCGTCGCGTATTTTTTTTTTTGTATGTATGTTACCTGATTTCTTCTCCTGTGGTGCACCGTTTTGAATGGAATATGGTCTTGTTTAATAGAGTATATATCCGGATTGGTGAAACTTCAAATTTTGGAAAGGAATTCTATTGGTAAAGTGATAACATTTGTGAATGAATACATGCGTGCATGGAAATCGACCAATATCCGATTTTTCGATAACTCCTTATGGATGTGTATAGTTTTTTAACGTTTAATCTATTAAGGAAGATTCTTAGGTGATTTCATATACTTTTCTGCGACGTGCAACTTGCAGTTTTGCAGAAAATCGCCGAAAATTCCAAAATTGTTATCAAAAATTTCATCGAAATGACATAACGGACATTTCCTCATAAATATTTAAATTCCAACGTTATAGTGCGGTAATTTTAGGCACTTGTGAATTTGAAAATTTTCTATGTACATATCAAGCATATAGGTAGTAAAGCATAGTATTTTTGGCTCCTTAAATCAATGAGTACCAAGCTCGTTTTGAAAAATAGAGAAGTTTCAATAGTTTAAATGTAAATATCTGAGAATTAAGAAAAAAATGTAATTAAAATAAAACATTTAAAAAAAATATATTACCGACTTCTACCTATAACTAAAAAGCTAAAAATAATTATAACAAAATACAACTCTAGCAAATAAATAACACATTCAATGTTGTTAAGTACCTACCTAGGAAGTAAAAAATGTAAAAATTAAAAGGTGTTTATTATGTATAAATTAATTACCTACCAATCTAGTATATTTTGAAGCCGGTGCCAAGCAAATCTAAAATCCTTCATTGCGTACTTATCAACTAATTCATCAAACTTGATTGTTGCTTGGCACCGATTTCAAACATATACTAGATTGGTAGGTAATTAATTTGTACAGAATGAGCACTTTTCAATGTTTACATTTTTTACTTACTGGGTAGGTACCTAACAACATTGAATGTGTTATTTATTTGCTAGAGTGGTATTTTGTTATAATTATTTTTAGCTTTTTAGTTATAGGTAGAAGTCGGTTATATTTTTTTAAAAATGTTTTATTTTCAACTTTTTAGTATTTTTGAACTTAGGTAGTTTTCATTCTTTATTTTTTATTTTGTATATATAACCTTAATAGACTGAACCAGGTAACATCGAAAGCCTCAACATTGCACAATGATACTTTCTCATTTAAATTGACAGGTAAATCTTTACGAACAAAATGTACTAGTACGCGTTGCCTTAATAAGCCCAAAATATATTTATGCCTTATGGACTACGCCATGTAACCTTTTTTCAACTTTTTTTGACAACCCTGTATAACTATAGATAATTCCACTCCAACCTATGTACCAACCATCCTGTACATACGACTGCCCACGGACAAGCATAAATTTGTTAGCTGCCTTCTGTAAACTAGAGTACGGAGTAGAATCCATCTCATATTTACGGCGTCAAATCCGTCCTATATTTTAACCATAGTAATAGCTCCTTGTGGGCTAGCCCATAAATTAGTTCATTTTTTACATTTTACATTATCGTCGTGTATAACATTAATTCCTCTCCACACTTTATGCAAATTCTTATGGGCTATAAAAGAAATATTTATTTAATCACTCTGTACAAATATAATTCAACTGCAGCATATATTTCAACCATCCTGTATATGATTTGCTTATGTCCACATCATATAACAGTTTTTTAATTACCCTATATAATTTTAATTTCACATTTTTTTAAAACATTTTTATACCACCAAACGTCCAGTCCACCCTATATTCCAACCATCCTGTATATAAAGCTGCCTACGGACCACTATCATTCTAGTCCGTCCTATATTTCAATATTCACATAAATGCAACTCCTTCTATCACTTTACTTTGTGATTTTGTTTCCTATAACTAAACACCCTGTCTATAAACGTACCAAATAGCAGTTTAAAGTTTGACATGTGTTGTCACTGAATTTTCTATTAGGCCGGAAGAATGTGTAAACCAAAAGCAAAATGGAAAAATTTGCATTTAAATAGGTATTTGCCTGGCATATAAACAAAACGAGCTTGGTACTCATTGATTTAAGGAGCCGAAAATACTATGCTTTACTACCTATATGCTTGAGATGTACATAGAAAATTTTCAAATTCGCAATTAAAACTTCCAGTGCCTAAAATTACCGCACTATTACGTTGGAATTAAAATATTTATGAGGAAATGTCCGTTATGTCATTTCGATAAAATTTTTGATAAGAATTTTGGAATTTTCGGCGTTTTTCTGCAAAACTGCAAGTTGCACGTCGCAGGAAAGTATATAAGATCACCTAAGGATCTTCCTTAATAGATTAAACGTTAAAAAACTATACATATTCATAAGGAGTTATCGAAAAATCGACTAAAATATTAGGGATATTATTCGATTTCCATGCATGAGTTCATTCACAAATTTTATCACTTTACCAATAGAATTCTTTTCCAAAATTTGAAGTTTCACCAATCCGGATATATACTCTATTAAACAAGACCATATTTATTCAAAACGGTGCACCACAGCAGAAGAAATCAGGTAACATACATACAAAAAAAAAGCGAAAAAATACGCGACGAATTGATAACCTCCTCCTTTTTGGAAGTCGGTTAAAAATTTAAGATTGTAACTTATAAGGTTAGAACTACAAAAAATAATACATTCTCCAAATTGAAATAATTTGTTAAAAATTTTGTTCAAACTGGCTGCTACCGCTACGGATGCAAACGTGACACCTTGACACCTTTTTCTGACTCGTACTGTGGTAGTCTCGAGTTGCATCTCATCCCATATTATTTCAAAAGCAACATTTAGTCTTGCTCTTAACTGCTTCTTGGCTTTTATTTCTCTCCCATAAACGAGTAGCTTGGCCCATCCCCATACAAAAAAAATCAAAGGGAGTCAGGTCTGGCGACTTTGGAGGCCATAGTATAGGGCCAGTTTTCTCAATCCACGCGTTTGGAAATGCATTGTCGAGGAGCTCTGTGACAGTTCGCCTGTAATGTGCTGGACAGCCATCTTTTTTGAATATTGAGGCTACCACTGAAGGAGTCAGAAAAAGGTGTTGGTAGAAGTTGGTTTGAACAAAATTTATTACAAATTATTGCAATTTGGCGTATGTTTTATTTTTTGTAGTTCTAACCTTGTAAGTTACAATCTCAAATTTTATTATGATACTGATTACCTTACATCGTCGGAAAGGAGTTGAAGTAGAGAAGTTTTTGTAAGCATTCGAAGTTCTCGATGTTCTTCTTATTTTTTTTGTTAAGTAATAATGTTTTTAACTGAATCACTTTTATATAGAACTTCGCCATTTCTGGACTCATATCATTTTTTCAACCAATTATTTGTGTCAAATATCGAATGCAGAAGAGCAAACAAACATCATAGATTCGATTTAAGTTTATTTTGTGAAGATACTGTGAAAAATACAGAAGTTACAATAGTTTAAATGTAAAAATCTGAGAATTAAGAAAAAAAAATTAAATTAAAAAAAAACGAAAACCGTAAGCTATCTAGATATTATATGGGCTACATAAAATAGCACATGAGCCCACCTATCTACCCTCCATGTTTGGCGAACCTTCTACAAAACACCCTGTATTTGTTGTTATCTAAAAACCACTGATAACATTCCCAAATTATGTTGTCTGTTCATTAGGTTTTCTCTCCTCAAATTTTTTTCCTGCAACAGATAAGTATTTAAAAATTGTATATGTAGAACAAAGTGTAGTAAGGCAATTTCGTAAAATTGCCCGGATTATTGGCTGTCTGTACAGAGATTCTTCCTCACAGTTATTCTGATAGAAAGAGATGTCTACAAAATGATCAACCAGTATTCCTGTATATAAGTAATGTATTGTATACTGTGTAATACTTATCTGTGTTTGGAGACGTTTCAACCCCAAGTCTGCAATCGTGGTCAAAAGTTTAGTGTTGTTTTCGAGGTTTTTTCTAAAAAAAAATTCGCTTTAATCTTGAAATTGTTGTTTGTCAAAAAATTTGCAGGAAAAAAAATTGAGGAGAGAAAATCAATCAACAGATAAAATAATTCAAGACCTCCTCAACAATCTTTTCGAAATTACTTACGAATGAGGTATGGGCCAATTTCAACAATAAATTTTAGAAAATTAGAGAACTTAAATAAGAAACTAGCACGATCACAGAACAGCTTACTGTTCCTAATAAAATGCCGAAATGAAGGAATAATTCCAAAGGGTTTGTTACCAAAAATGCCATTCACAGATAGTTGAAAACAGGTAATGCTTTAGTTAGAAATAGAATACAACACCATCGGAAATTGAAGGTAAGCCTTAAAAATAACATCATTATATTCGAAAACAAATTCAAAGAAACGCACATTCCATCAGACTATAACCGCATCTTTAATTGTTTATAAGGATTCATACAGCTTGGAATTTGAAATATGTAAAAACAGAAATATAAATAAATTTAAACATCTCTTAAATGAAAAACACAAAAAATCAGTACTTACACCAAATAAAAATTTCATTAATAAAACTGTGATTAATTTATCAACTAAACACATTACACCAACAGAACAATACGTACTTTCTAAGGGATTAAATTATTGAATCACCCCACAAAATATACCTAAACTAGATCTGATAGTTACGATTGAAGACACAGCCCAAAAACTCCCTCCAGAAGGTCACATTTTTTGACAAACAACAATTTCAAGATTAAAGCGAAATTTTCTTAGAAAAAACCTCGAAAACAACACTAAACGATTGACAACGACTCCAGACTCGGAGTTGAAACGTCTCCAAACACAGATAAGTATTACACTGTATACAATACATTACTTATATACAGACAGCCAGTAATCCGGGCAATTTTACGAAATTGCCTTACTACACTTTGTTCTACATATACAATTTTTAAATACTTATCTGTTGCAGGAAAAAAAAATGAGGAGAGAAAACCTAATGAACAGACAAAATGAATCAAGACCTCCTCAAAAAATCTTTTCGAAATTAGTAACATTCCCAAAATTGAACTTTATTGTAATTTTGAGTGTGAGAAAAAAACCCACACATCTAAATTCCCTTTGAGGTAGTGGGTGGTAAGTACTGTTTCTATTTTAGAGAGATTTTTAAAGTTTTTAGAAGATAAACTGAAAGGTTATGAACTTGAAGTAATAAGATTCTTCTATTAACCAATTTGTATATAAAGACAATTGATTTTTTAGCAAGCTGTTAATTCTTGCAGCCTACTATGGTCACTTCGCTTGGTGTTACAGGGCCATTTGTTTATTAGTGGACTGTGTGTACATGCATATATGTTCGGGATAAAGAAAATAAGATGATGAAGACGCGAGATGTAAGACCGACATCTAGGATATATATTGTCTTGCGTACAAAGGAATGACACCTCGAATAGAGTATTCAATATCTCTGACAGGTGAAGTAACCTGAAAAATTGTATCGTGACATTCTGTCCTAGGAGTTAAGGGAGAACAGCAATTACACGGAACGGCTCCAGATTCGGAACCTCTAGGTGCTGATTCTCTCGAAAGTCCTAGATGAAGGTTCCCTGACCAGAAACAATGTATATTATATATAATATATATTGTCTTGCGTACAAAGGAATGACACCTCGAAGAGAGTATAAAATACGATGATGTTCGATTTTTTTTATAGTTTTACACTTTTTCAATAAGAATTCAATCATTTTTCCTATTTGCATCTGAATTGGATCGAAAGTTCAAAGCTCATGAGAGATTATTTAGAAAAAGAAATAAGAAGTAATGTTAAATAACTGTATTTGTTAAGCACTTAAGAGTAAAAAACCAAAATTTAATCGTCCTTTCCGATCGGCACAAGGTATTTCTCTGTTAATGATTCTAAATAAACATTTCTTCATCGATTCTATAACCTTTCTCGGCTATTTAGCTGATCAACCATACTGAGTACCGTAAGTTCAGCGTGTAATTGAAAGACATACGTAGTAGTCGTAGACCACCCTGTAATTGCCGACCTTACTTCTACCTCTTTCGGTAGAATGTTTATATTATATACATCGATGGTGCGGGTTCGGTCCTCCAGTTAGCCAAAGTAGTGTTGGAATGCTTATCGAGGCATTTCAAGCAGACTCCGCGGACTCCAATCGATGTTTCTGTTATAAAAAAAATTGCAGAAATAACGGTCGGTCAAGTCGGCGTCGATGGCGAAACAATCGATTGCGACGATCGTAAAAATGTAGATCGCGGCTAGCGATAAAGTGGGCTGTGCGCGATTTGCTACTAGTGCTTCTTCGCTGATTTTATTGTTGTTACTCATAGTGCCCGAAAAGGACTTCACGCAAGTCTTTTTGGTGACGTGAAGTTTGACATTTATCAGTGAAAGCTGTTCACGAATCTGGAACGGATCTGGAACACTCTTAACGTATTTGTCATCTAACTAATCCCCTTCATCGAAAGGTAAGCTGGTATGAATATACATGGAAATAAAAAATAAAAAACAACGTTGATTGAAGAAAAAATCTACAATAATGTATTTAAGCTTGTTACGGTTGTTTCAACAGAATTTTTTGTTTCAATAATACTAATTTAGACATTAACACCTAATTAACTGATCAGATTTTTTAGGCTGTGAAACGTATTACGGTTCTGATCAGTTTACGTTAGTTAGAGTATGTTATAGGGAAGTATATAAGTTTTATACAGTGTACCGGAACAGTCGATTAACCTTGGTAATTGAGCAGTAATTTAATGGGTGTTTAGTTACAAACAATGAGTCGGTTCACGTTAATTGGATTAAGGTAAAGAATATATACACAAATACGAACAAGCTTATTATTACTCTCTTCGAGGTTTCATTCTTTTGTACGCAAGACAATATATATAATATATATATTGTTTCTGGTTAGGGAACCTTCATCAGTTGCGGTTCCCACAATTGAATGTCCTCTCGAACACTTCTTTATGTATTTGATACATTTCGTTAAATTTGAAGACGTGATATGTAAAGACCGACATCTAGGATTTTCGGGGAAACTAGTACATAGAGGTTCCGAATCTGGAGCCGTTCCATGTAATTTTCAGGTTAACTTCACCTGTCAGACATATTGAATACTCTCTTCGAGGTGTCATTCTTTTATACGCAAGACAATATATATAATATATATTGTTTCTGCGTTTTCCACAATTGAATGTCCTCTACATTTCGTTAAATTGAAAGACGCGAAAATCCTAGATGTCGGTCTCTACATCTCGCGTCTTCAAATTTAACGAAATGTTCCTAATACATAAAGAAGTGTTCGAGAGGAGATTCAATTGTGGGAAGCGCAACTGATGAAGGTTCCCTAACCAGAAACAATATATTTTATATATATTGTCTTGCGTACAAAAGAATGACACCTCGAAGAGAGTATTCAATACCTCTGACAGGTGAAGTTAACCTGAAAATTTCATCGTGACATTCTAACCCAGGAATTACGGGTAACAGCAATTACATGGTACGGCTCCAGTTTCGGAACTTCTGTGCGCTAGTTTCCCCGAAAATCCTAGATGTCGGTCTTTACATCTCGCGTCTTCAAGCCTATTCTTATTGATCAGAAAGATATACAAAAAATTACAATAACTGTCTGATTTGACCACATTGTAAAATTTTATTTTACTGTGATAATAGGAAAAGCTATTATATTTAAGGGTTCAGTACATTCGCTGAACTGAAATCCTTATAGGATCAGACTTGTACTGCTGTCACAGAGTATTTTCTCTGAAACGGCTGTACCAAAATAGTTGTTATTTGATATCGGTACATAGTTTGGGAAGTCATAACGAAACAAATTATGATTTTTGGGGAAAAATCTAGGTGGAACATTTACAAAACTCGACCTTTGCCCCTAATCCTAACATTATTTTTTTAGGGGGGGGGGTCAAATTATAAAATTAAATGAAAAATAAGAAACCTTTTTTAAATTAAAAAAAAAGTTCATATTTTTAAAATAATTTGCTTAAGAGATATTAAAGAAATTTTCCAAAATTCAACCCCTTTCTTTCTTTATGTACGATACTACTATCAGAAATTGCAAACAAGAGGTTTCACTCCAATTTTACATGAGCAATAATTCTAATATTAATTCTTGTAAAAATCCATAGAAAATAGAACATTAAATTATTTTCAGTGCATGATTTAATGCACAAAATTAAAGGGCTTGTCATGAATAATACATTATTAGATTACATTGGTATTTTTAATATAAATTTGCCTAAAAGATGTTAAGAAAAAAATACAAAATTTGGCTCATTCCCTCCTTTATCTCTGAGACCACAGAGTCAAAAAAGACAATATAGAGCCTCACTCAGAGTTTCCAAGAAAAATATAGTGAAAATTATAATATTAAATTTGGGAATAAACACTTTTTTCTCAAGCGAAAAATATAAATATAATTTATTTATATTTTTGTAAAAGATAATAAGAAAATATTTAAAATTGGCGCCAATCTCCAGTTTATAAATTATACAGGGATGGGCAAATGTGTGGAACCAAGTAAATATCTCTGGAATTATTAGAGATATCAAAATGAAATTTGGAAAGTGGATACTGCAGTAGATGGCCTATTTGTTTCCAATTTTTTTTACAATTTTGAACTTCCTGTTTTACCGGAAGTAACGTCGATTTTAAAATTTGCAATGAAACACCCTGTATAGTATTTTAGTTTCTGATGAAACATTTTATTGCGAATACAAAAATATCGGGTTTGATATTGTTTACGTCAATACCTACCGAGATATTAACAGAAAAGTAACTAAGGAAAGGAAAAATTCGATGGTAGCTAAACTCGGTTCAGATTTCATTTACGCCCGATATAAACAAACCGCTCGGTAAGGATTTGTATTTCTATTAGCCAATCAGTGGCATTTTACCGTCACAGCCAACAGCACTGCTTGTTCCATAGTCGAATACACCTGCGTTCGTTTAAATCAGGCGCAAATTAAATCTGAATCAAGTTTAGTAGTCCATGAAATTCATTGCAGAAGTGACAGTAGTTGTCAAAATAATTTATTAGTTTTTTTATATGAACGTAAAAAGATTGTATTGTTTTAATTTGATCGTAAAATGGTCGAATTAAGTGAAAGAGAAAGACAGAAATATTAATGATAATTGGGTATGGGGAGAGGAAAAGGACGCATCAAGAAGTTTGTGACCTTTTTAACATTGTTCATCCGAATACACAAATATCCAGTTCAGTAGTGACGAAAACTTTGCGAAGGTACGACACAAGTGGAACAGTGTGCAATTTACCAAAAAGTGGACGGTTGAAAAGTTCAAGTAATGAAGGTGTAGCTCAAAATGTTGCTATATCTTTGGAAGAAAATCCTCACTTATCCACTACCGACCTCGCCAATATGCATGGAATTAGCCGTCGTTCAGTAGGAAGGATATTAAGGCGAGAAAAATATCATCGATACAAAATTCGCTTCGTTTGAGAACTCTCCGGAACGATTTCGACAGACGTTTGTAATTTTGTGAAACGATGATGGATATTTGTAACCGTGATAATAATTTTATAAGCAATGTGATGTTTTCAGACGAGGCTATATTTTGTTTAAATGGTACGGTTAATCGACATAACTGCCGCTACTGGTCGCAAAGTAATCCCAATTTGGTACAACATCCCCAAAAATTGAACGTTTGGGCCGGCATTTATAACAACAAAATCATGGGACCCTTTTTCCTGCAAGAAACTTTAAACGGAGATAGGTATTTACAGCTCTTGGAGACACAAGTTATTCCGGCATTAGAGGTAAATGGACAATTACCAAATAATATCTGGTTTCAGTAGGATTACCCTCGCATTGTTCGAGATCATTTAAATAGAACATTTCATCACAGATGGATTGGAAGAAGGGGTACTTATGAATGGCCTGCACGAAGTCCCGACCTTAATTCACTAGATTATTTTCTGTGGGGTTACTTAAAGTCTAAGGTTTATGTTGATAGACCAAATAATTTGCAAGAATTAGCTGCAAGAATAACTCAAGACATCCATAGATTTACACCAGAAGTAATAGCTAATGTTACTAGAGAATTTAAAAACCGACTTGCTTATTGTCAAGAAGTAAACAGTGCTCAGTTTGAACATCTAATACATTAAGTTTAGTTAAGTTAAGTTTCAATGTTTTGAAAATCACTTAGATTTAGTTAATAATTATGATAATGTATTTCTTTAATGGAAATTAGATTTTTCCTTTCCTTAATTACTTTTCTGTTAATATCTCGGTAAGTATTGAAGTATATAATATCAACCCCGATATGTTCGTATTCGCAATAAAATGTTTCATAAGAAACTAAAATACTATACAGGGTGTTTCATTGCAAATTTTTAAATCGACATTACTTTTGGTAAAACAGGAAGTTCAAAATTTGAAAAAAAATTTGGAAACAAATACGCAATCTACTGCAGCATCCACCTTCCAAATTTCATTTTGATATCTCTAATAATTCCAGTGATATTTACTTGGTTCCACACATTTGCCCATCACTGTATATACAAAGTCAAGCCCACCAAATATTAGATTAAATGGAAAAGCTTATTGTGAGAAATAAAAGTGTATATAATTTAAATAATTTTAAAACACACAATTTTAAAAATTCACTTTTTCCCAGCTTATGTTCGTAACTATTTAGTTAACAATAAAACTTAACAGTGAAAAGTTCGCAAATACATTTCTTTGATTTTTGGTTACAAAATTGATCCTTCATTAACATGACCACTGAAGATTCTTAGAAATACAAAGGTTCTGCTCAATCATATGCCACTAAGTTCTTGAAAATTCATTACAGAGTTTAAACCGGAAAATCAAGCTTAGGGACTAGGCAAGTTAAATATAAAATTGTAATAACTGTCATATATATCGTTATTCATTTCTTAATTATTTGCGTTAGTATTAGAACTTGCTGTTAGTTGTTCAGTCCGAATTTTTATTTCGCTTCTTATGTTAGTTAACACAGTTATTTTAATTTTGTTGGCATTTCTTTAAATGGCATATCAAGGCTTTTCCTATTAATAGTATCAAAAGCGTGTTTTTTTGCGGGTTCAATATTCTTCTGTCTGTAAACGATCATAAACGTTTTTCTACCTTTTCCGTTACACATATTTATATATTTTTCTGCTATAGTGTTTTGTTGATTTGCATTGTCATTGTTCGATAATGACAAGTTCAATTACTGAGATGTTTATAACCTTGCGGTGAAATTATATTATTTCCAAAACTATGGTAACTCAAGGCCGCCTACAATTCTAGAAGGATCAGTGTTAGACAAAATAAATGGTTCAGTTTTAATTAGGTGCCTATTTTTGGATACAATATGACAAATAAAACGGTACTTTTCTTCTGACTCTTGATTTAAAAATATATTTAGGTTTTATATTAAATTTTATTCTGACGTATATATTATTGCCCAAAAATGTGAAATAATAGTTTGTTAAATTGTTAATGCTATAAATTATCAACTTACCGTGTTCAATATATACGAGGTGTGTCTATAAAATAACGAGGTTGATGTTACTATTGACGAGTTATGGACGTGTCAAAATCGTACAAATGGCGGCTATGTAGCGTTAAGCCATCTCTTCCTATACACCAGTTTATAGAGCAAAATTTAACTCATTTTCGGACATAAAATTCAACAGCAATTCGGATATACCACCACGTCAGTAACAGTTTATAGATGATAACTGATAAAATTTTAACAACAAACTCGTAGAAGTAATAATAAAAAGCCGCAAAAATAATATTTTTTTGTCTTTTGCTTATATAATGAAAAGTAATGGTGGAATCGTAATGCGGTCTACAGGAAAGCTGAAGATAATAAGAAATCCCCCATAATGAGTGTTTATACATCTTGACTGGATCATTTTGTTACCGAGTAAACTCAGAAAAACTGTGTGGATTTTTTTCAAAAATTTATAACTTTCTGGTAATTAATACTGGAATGTTAGACATCGTCAAAACGATAGTCTATGATATTAAGTTTATATGGGCTCACCATGGATATTGGTGATATCGCGACACCTTTTTCTGACTCCTACAGTGGTAGTCTCTAGTCACGTCTCATCACATATTATTTCAAAAGCAACATTTATTATTTCTTTTAACTGCTCTTTGGTTTATATTTCTCTCTCATAAACGAGTTGCTTGGTTCGTCCACATACAAAAAAATCAAAGGGAGTCAGGTCTGGCGACCTGGGAGGCCATAGAATAGGGGCAGTTCTCTCAATTCAAGCGTTTGGGAATAAAATGCCTAGGAGCTCTCTGACGTGCTGGCCAGTCATATTTTTTTGGGACCAAGTCCACTCATTACACTAATAAAAGAACGGATTCACACTTACCAATACTTTATAGTATAGCAATTATGATTATTATTGTTTAGTTTAAAAAGGGTAAACCATTAATAAGTGCCGATGCGATTTGTCAATAAAACGCTGAGTCTTTAGGAAACTGTTTTATTTTTATTTTGTTATGGTAGCATTGTTAATTATGTGTAAAACAAAATATCGGCCAAATGCTTGTCACGACTTTGGTGGCACACCTCCATTCGATGAGCATAATTGAGGTTCAATATCGTTATTGTCTCCAGTTATCTCATCCTTTAGCTCTTGAATTGTTGTTGGCTTCTCGGCGTACGCCGTTTCTTTCAAATAACCCCAAAGTAGTCGAGTACTGTCAAATATTGGCGGCCCATTTACATCACCACTCCGTGAGAATACACGGCCATTGAAAGAGACATTGTTTCGTTAGCCGCGTGGTAAGTAGCACCATCTAGTTGGAACCACATATCGTTCAAGTCCATAGTTTCCAAAGGCAGTCACAAAATGGTTGTTACCATCTGGCGATAGTGAACACCATTCACAACTGCTGAACAACTTCATTTTCGAAGCTACTGCGCTCCCATAAACCGCACCAAACAGTCATTCCTTGCGCGCGCATCAACTTTTAAATAAGCACTCTTGGGTTATCATTTAGTTCTATTCGTTGACGAATCCACTGAGACGAATGCATACCTCATCGCTAAAGATCATTTTCTTCATAAAGTCAACATGCATTTTTGTATGTTCGAACAATCGTTCGGCATATTGATGATGCTTCAAATGGTCCGTAGGCTTTAATTATTGAAATAATTAAACGTTCTAAGCTTGTGAATTCAAGTCTTTTCTCAAAATTTGCCTCAGCGCAGTTTGTGAGTTATGCAATTGGTAAGTACGACGGCCAGTCGAGGTTGGTGGCTCTTATGCCACACTTTCGCGAACAGCATCAATGATTTCCGCAGTACGGACTCTAGGAAAACGCACAGGTGTTTCAACATGACCTATAGACCATGTTTGTTGAAATGTAAGCAGAATTTTTCTTAATTTACGCACATTTAGTCGATTATGCTGACCAACAAAATCACGAAATTATACGTATTTTGATTTTTTGGTTTGGAGATGAACACTACACAAATAAAGTGAATGATCTGTCAGCAAACAACAACAACGTTTATATGTGGATTAGAAGACTGGAATCGTTCAGAAGTGACAAGACTTTAAACGAAAACAGCAAGAAGTTCCATTAAATGAACATTGTTATCATGATTTTAATCGAAAGTTCAGATGGCGAATGGTATGCTGTTATATATTATCAATTCTTTTGCATAGTGTCGAGTCAAGTATATTTACTGACAGTATCGTAACAAAGTTGGAAGTTTGCGAACTCTGGACGTACAGGGGAAGGCTAAGAATAAGCTGGATAGACCGTGCCATAAAAACAGAAATATTGAAGCGAATGGGAAAGGACAGGGGAATCATCAATACCTACTGCGATAATGGTTTTACCAAATATAAAAATTGTTCTGAATTGCTGTCTGCACTATGTAAATTAAAATCCATCAAGTACTATATCAAGAAGTGATAAACAGAATGTAATTATATAATATCTTTGCATTCAAAATATTCATCTTCATAAGTTTTGATACGAATTTGATTTTCAGTTGTTTCACCACGAGCACCAAATAGAACTTTAATATAATGACTGAACTAAAAATTTGTTGGTGAATAAAATCAATAGCGCAAAGATAAATGAAACTATATGATAATTATGGAATATTCCATTAAAATAACTAGTATTTCCTACACTCTTTCCCAGTTTCCTGCTATTTGATTACTACAATTTTGTATCGACATGAACTAAAAGTTTAATTATAGTTGGAATATGAGAGACGCTTATATAAGTAAGAAATTGTATACTAGAGTTGATACATGCCAGTTGTACGGATCATTGAACACGATAGTTTCATAATAGCGCCTAGAAGGGAATTAGAGGAGAATAATCTCAAAAATGATGATCAAGGTGATACACTATTTGGAATAGGAACATTAATAAGTTTTCAGCAGGAGATACAGTTGCATTGAGGGAATTAAAAAAATATAGAATTCACAATTTAACATTAAAATGTGCGAAAATATGAACAGACGTAACAAAGAGAATTTGCTGCTAATTTGGTATATACAGGGTACCACATGAAAAAGTCTAAAGATCAAATAAAAATGAAAATATTTCTTTAAAATTATAATAGAGAGAATTATCTTCAGAATGTAATCTGGAGCTCCTAGCTGCGTGTATATTATAAGGTGCATTCACCAAAAATTAGATCAAAGAAATTCTGATGTTCCAGAAATTTCGTCATAATGGAAAACCTAGGAAAACCTTAAGAACTATCCTGATATAGAGTTGTTCAAAAGGACATGAAATATTTTTTTGTCCTTCTGTTTTCTGGCATTATTTTAACATGTCCTTACCACTGGATTGTTCGATTTTCCAGGTTCTCTGTTATATACTGATTCATTCAAATTATCTGGGTTTTTAATTTGTCCTGCCTTTTAATCCTTAAACAATTCCGCATATAGTCCAGTTCTCTTGAAGGTTACATCTCTGCACCGAGCACTATATTTCTATATTTTCCACAATGCTATGAAGCAAACGTTGTTTTGTATCTTGGCTAGGTTTTCAGTCCATAGCAAAGCATGTAGAATTTTTTTCGTCATTTTCCCCACACCTATGTTCGTTGAGATCTCTTTCTCGCAGGAACCAGCAGAAATGATTGTTGTTCCCAGGCATGATGTTATCTCTTGGCTGACAATTTATAAGTTTTCTGCAGCCCCTTCGATTTGCATACATTCTGTTTTTTGGAAGTTGATCTTCAGACCATATTTTTTATTTTCGCTCTCGTAGTTTCCTCAACATAAATTCCATAACTTCCTGATATTGAGCAAATGCCACTTGATCATAGGCGTTTAATGAGGAAAGCAATGTATTTTTGGCTATTTTAAATCCCATATCCGAGCATTGACGGTACCAGGTTTTTCAACATCGTTCAATGTATACATTGAAGAACAACGGTGATAAATTACACCCTTGCTTTAAGCCCTTAGCTATTATGATGGGTTTTGTGTAGTGGTTTCCTATTTTATTTTGCTTTCGTTTGTCTTACACATTTTCTTAATTATATTCATTCATATTTCTCTTACATTCACTCTTCGAATTGCTTGCCAGACATCTTGGTATACTATCATATGCCGTTTCCAGGTCTATAAAGGTCATGTGTGTCCATTCTCTGTTTTATTGTATTAATAGTCTAATGCAGTGAAAATTGTCTTTCTTTTCGGAAACCACTTTGTTCTTCCCCAAGATTTACATCTTACTCTTCTATTTTTTTCTTGATTGTTTTTGCAAATAATCTGGCCATACCATCCATGGCCAGATAATTTGAACATACCCATTTGTCTCCTTTTTTGTATATGGAGCTTAAACAATATTCTCTCCATTTCTAAGGTTGTCGTCGCTTTCTTCTAGTTTATTGAAGATTTTCACTACAAATTTTAATACTTCTTGCCACTATATTTGAATATTTCCATGTGTATATTTCCTTGGACCACAGGCCTTAGTATTTTTTCTCTTTTCAAAATTTCATGTATGACATCCTCTGTAATTTCTGGTATCTCCTCAACTTCAAATATGTCTTCTTGTTGGTATTTTTCTCTTTGCTGTTGTAATAAATCTGTTAATATGTTTTCAATCAGCAAAAAAATCCATGCACTGTCCCGTTGGCACTATTTGCAACATAATAAATTGATAAAAAATTCTTAAATTATTTTTTTATTGCAGCAAAAAAATAGTAACAAGAAAATCATTTTTCCGATAAGACATTTTGCTCTTTATAGGTGTCATCATGATGTCACAACTATTTTCTGAAGCAAAACATGTTTCTGAAGCAAACCATGTGATTTTTAGTGAATAATTAGCAAAAAAATAGTAACAAATTGTCTTGTCTTGCGTGTAAAAGAATGACACCTCGAAGAGAGTATTCAATATCTCTGATAGGTGAAGTTAACCTGAAAATTTCATCGTGACATTTTAACCTAGGAGTTACGGGTAACAGCAATTACTTGGAACGGCTCCAGATTCGGAACCTCTATGTGCTAGTTTTCCCGAAAATCCTAGATGTCGGTCTTTACAACTCGCGTCTTCAAACATAAAAATGTTTGTAAATAAATCGGGCTGTTCAAATAATTTTTTCTTAGTCGTTGAGTAAGTTTTTCTTTAAATGTCATTGAGAAGAATAATAGGGGTGGTCTATTTCAAACCCATCCACTCATTTGAATAACTGAAAAATATGCAAATCATGCGTTTGCCTAGTGGTAAAACTACTATAAATTTTCATTATTCTATCGTTTTTAAGATAAACAATAAAATAAACATTTTTGCGCTATTTTTCAATCGCGATATCTGCCTAATGACTGACTTTTGACCTAACTTTTATACAGCAAACCATCATTTATTTTTAACAAGGAGTCATCCCTTAAGGCTTTGACATTTGTTCTGAAACACCTCTACTTCAAAGTTGACCCTGTGCTGGGGGTTGCTTTTTTCTCACGGGGGATGCTGCTATCCCTTCTAGGAGCTGAAAAATTTATATGAAAAAAAGTCCGGGAATGAATAAACTAACTCATTTTTAGCAGGTTTTATTCCATAAAGTTTCACCCCAGTTGAAATTAATTGCTACCAGTTCACAAATAACCAATTTGTAGGTTTGTTGTATATAAGCTAAAAGCTCATGTAAATTGTAAACGTATTTAACAATGATTTTTGAAAGAGCAACGGTTAAATTGGGCAAGATTTCAGTTTTACTGGCCCAATTTAATGACACTCGGATTTTTGTAAAAATTCATGGCTTATTATTTTGGAAAAACGAAATTCTGTCGATTTGGTCAAATCCCTCTACTACTTTGTTTTTGACTTTATAAAAGTGTAAATATCAAAATTGAAGGGAATTGTCTCCCGAATATGATTGTCGTGTCCTCGTTTGCGTGACAGCTTTCGTTTTCGAGATATGACACAAACTTATGTTTTTTTTTGAATAGAAACCATAGTTGGCTATGACCTCAAAAAATCGAAAATTTTTAGAGCTGTTCAACGGTATAATACTCGATATAGTTATTCATAAAAATTACAGAGTTATGGATGCTTTTCTCTCTTATTTTCACTTTTAACGTCGTTAGTCATAATAACTATTCCAAAAAACATTGAACGATTTTTTTATTAGGTATATCAGATATAAAGAAAAAACTAAATAAGTAGGTACTTACTAAAGCTTAAGAAATTAAAGTAGATAACAATGGTTACAATTTATGTTCGAAAGTCCACCATTGTTATTTAGACAAAAATTGCATCTTTTTCAGATTGACATTACCGTTTTCCTCACAGACCGCCTAGCAATTTCTTCAATTGCTTGTAATACCGCCTCCCTTAGGTCACCAACTGTGTCATACTTTCTTTTGTATACTTTACTTTGTTTTTTAGCGTACCCCATAAATACAAGTCTATAACTGCCAAGTCGGGAGACCGGTGTGGCCATTCGCGTGGTCCATTTCTTCCTATCCAAGAGTTTGGATATATATTATCTAAGTGTTGTCTTACTAATAACGAGTTATGAGCAGGTGCTCCATCATGTTGGAACCACCCAATTTCTAAACGAGTTCTCTAATTCAAATTATGCAACATGTATTAAAAAGTGTATCGCAAGAAATGCAAGTAGCGCTCCCCAGTAAGTGATTCGTCGTAGATAAAAGGCCCCAGAATTCTAGACCCTTTTATAGCACACCAAACATTAAAACCAAATTTTATCTGGAGTCGTCTTTGTTCTACATGGAAAGGGTTTTCTTTAGCGCAGATATGCTCATTGTGTCTATTGAACATACCGTAGTTAGTAAATCTAGTTTCATCTGACCATAACACCTTTCATGGAAACTGTGGATTGTCAAGGCACATGTCTCTAAACCAACTACAAATCAAAATACGTCGATGTTCGTCACCAGTATGCAAGGTTTGAGAAACTGAAAGTTTGTAGGGGTGCAACTTGTGTGCTTTCAGTACCTTAACTACAGTTCATTGAGATGTGCCAGCTTCTGCCGCAATCTCACGAGTTGATGTAGATGGACTTTGATTTACCATTGCCAAAACATTTATTTGTGCTGCTGCTTCGTTAATTTGATTATGTTCCTTTGGTGCTTTAGTAAAAGATCCATATCTGCGTAAACTATCGTAAAGCCTCTTAAATGTACATAGAGCAGGTTGACGACGATTAAAATACCTATGTATTCCTCAGCTGCACGAACTGAATTTTTATGGCATATGATATAATAGTCCACCAGATTCAGTTTTTCATCACGAAAACTTGTCAATATCGACTGTCAATTCAGCACTACTAATGGAATTACTCTCAAATGAGTAAACGTCAAAGTGAAAACAATCTTTTTCATGACTACCTACATTAAAAGTGAAAATAAGAGAGAAAAGCATCCATAACTCCGTTATTTTTATGAATAACTATATCGAGTATTATATCGTTGAAAATCTCTAAAAAGGTCCGATTTTCTGAGGTCATAGCCAACTATGGTTTCCATTCAAAAAAAGATAAGTTTGTGTCATATCTCGAAAACGAGAGCTGTCAGGGAAACGAGGACATGACAATCGTATTCGGGATACAATTCCCTTCAATTTTGATCTGTACACCTTTTTTCTAAAATCAAAAACAACGGAGCTAGAAGGATTTGACTAAATCGACAGAATTTCGGTTTATTTAATATCTAGTAAGCCATGATTTTTTACAAAAATCCGAAAGTGTCATTAAATTGGGGCAGTAAAACTGCAAATCTTTTCCAATTTAACCATTGCTCTATCTCCGCTAGTTTTGGAGATCCCCATACTCATCATCAAAAAAAACTTACCCTGTATATAATAATACTATTTTCGAACATGTATAAACTTTAAACTGTTATATCTAACTTAATTTTTATCCTACAAAAAACAAAGATAAAAAAAACAAAATCTACAAATTTGTACTGTACAAAATTTTGCCTATCTCTCATAGTTTTTAAGATATTAAAATAAAACATTTTTTTGCAAAATTACAAAAATACAATATTCTCTTGAGGCTCCACTTAATTTAAACCGGTAAAACTTTCTGAGCCTATTTGAGATAAGTAAGTCAAGTGATTTGTGAAGTGGTAGCAATTAATTTCAACTGGTGTGGTATTTAGGCAGGAATTTGTACATTTTTTGTCAAAAAAAAACAAAAAAACCCTTATTTATGTAATAACTATTTTACGATAAAATTTTCAATTTTTGTTTTGACAAAAAAAGCAATATTTGTTTTGTATTAGTTCTACAGAAACCACAAACCCAAGATTTGTTTTTGTTTTTTATAAGCTACATTTTTGGTTTAAATGATTTTTCTTTAAAGTGAATTTTTAAAAAGTAATTTAAGAAAAATCGTATGAAAACATGTTTTTTTTGTTGAAAAATCCATGCTTTCATTTGACGATTAACTGGAAAACGATTGACTTTCAGAAAAACTTTATGGGAAAAAAGTTGCTTATAATTAGTTAATTTATTCATTCCTGGACTTTTTTCAAATAATATCTAATAATACCTCCGAGAAGAAGTAGCATCCCCTTTCCTTGAAAAAAGCAACCCCCGGCACAGGGTCAACTTTGAAGCAGTAGTACTCAAATCCAAATTTTTAGGGAAATCGGTGCTGCTTGGGCAAATTAACCGGGAAAATGGTAATTGGCTGGAGTAAATAAATTCATTAAAAAAATGTGTTTTCATATATAAAAATTTCATTTACATTTATTTTATATTACGTAGAAAATGATTTTATGCGCTACTTTAGGATCTCACTGTTATGTGTACAGTAGATATACAAAATGCCAAACATGCATAGAATAAGATTTTCGCAAAAAGAAACATTTAGAATTAACGACGTTCATAGTTTCTCTTAATGCACCAACAGCAGTGGCAGCAGCATTTTTATCTCACTCATTACTGAAAGCGAATCAACATTTGTCGCAAAATAATTAGTTTTGCTACACTTTTCAGGTGAATGCTTGTTGTAATGTTACGAGTTCAACAACAAACCGTAAGTGAAAGTGCGCGATTTACTCCAAAGATTACAAAATCCGGAACGGCTGGAGTGCATACGTATTCCGAACTCGAACAACATTTTGCTGGCGATGAAATAACACAAAGAAATTCTGATGTTATGTACGTACAGCGCTTTTGGTAGTCGACTGATCGCGCTGTATAACTTCGTTATGTGATTTAGTTGAAAGACTTTTAACATACTAACCTTAAAAGCTATTGGACAATGAATATTTCCTGTGAGAATATTGTTTAGAAATTTTTGTTTCGTTAGATGATCACCTTGTAGTTTCATTTGAATATTGTCTGAATATGGTAATGAAGTATTTTGTTTTTATGGTTTGTTTTGATGCAGTTTTGCTAGCTTAGGTTATCTGTATTTTAATATATTATCAAAAACTGTAAAACGGAAGTTGTTTGGTATTTTAATTCGAATGAAGTACCAAAATTTCGTTCAAAATGAGCAATAGACCTGTGTTTGTGGAACTGGGTTCTAGATAATTATAATTTTTCCCTTGGGTTCAATTACACCATTTTTACACTCACTAGAAACGTTGTTATTCAAGTAAACTAATTCACAATACTTCCTTACTTATCGAATCAACTCAACTGTCTCGTTATCACCTTCTTATACCTTCGTCGCTTTTGAGAAGTTTCTCTCTTTGTTCTGGTATGTTAACCGTTTATAATTTCTGATTCCAGAATGAATTCGAACTTGTTTTTTAGGGTTCCGTATACATTATTCACAAATATATATATTTTTAATATTTTAAAAATAAGTTTAAAAGATATTAATAAAAATATACAAAAATTTACCTCCCCCCCGTAGAAGACGTAAAATTTTGAAAAAAATTGGGAATTTTACCTGAATTTTACCAGAAAAATAAGGAGAAACCCCAAATATTAGTTTTTGGGGGCAAATTACAGAATTTAATGGAAAATATAAAATTAAAATTGTTTCTTATGCATCATGTAATATATCAAATCAAGATCCTCATTCTGATGAATACAAATGTACTATTTTCATATTTTTAAAATAAATGATTTAAATGGTATTAAAAATATATATATATTTTTTACCTATCCCCCCTTATCTTCGACGTAAACTTTTGAAAAAAAAAAATAGAGAATTTTACGAGAAAAATAAGGAGAAACCCCTAATATAAATTTTGTGAGGGAAATTGCAGAAAAAAATAAAACATTAAAAAAATATATAACCGACTTCTACCTATAACTAAAAAGCTAAAAATAAATTATAACAAAATACAACTCTAGCAAATAAATAACACATTCAATGTTGTTAGGTACCTAGCCAGGAAGTAAAAACTGTAAACATTAAAAGGTGCTCATTCTGTACAAATTAATTACCTACCAATCTAATATATTTTTGAAGTCGGTGCCAAGCAAATCTAAAATTCTTCATTGCCTACTTATCTACTAATTCATCAAACTTGATTGTTGCTTTGCAAAAATATACTAGATTGGTAGGTAATTAATTTGTACAGAATGAGCCCTTTTTTATGTTTACGTTTTTTACTTGCTGGGTAGGTACCTAACAACATTGAATGTGTTATTTATTTGCTAGAGTTGTATTTTGTTATAATTTATTTTTAGCTTTTTAGTTATAGGTAGAAGTCGGTTATAGTTTTTTAAAAATGTTTTATTTTCAACTTTTTAGTTTTTTTGAACTCAAGTAGTTTTCATTCTTTATTTTTTATGTTGTATGTATAACCTTAATAGACAGAAACAGGTAATATCGAAAGCCTCAACATTACACAATGATACTTTCTCATTTAAATTGGCAGGTAAATCTTTACGAACAAAATGTACTAGTACGCATTGACTTAATAAGCCCAAAATATATTTATGCCTTATGGACTACGCCATGTAGCCTTTTTTCAACTTTTTTTGACAACCCTGTATAACTATAGATAATTCTACTCCAACCTATGTACCAACCATCCTTTACATACGAGTGCCCACGGACAAGCATAAATTTGTTAGCTGCCTTATGGGCTACCCCATAAATTATTTAATTTTTAACATTTTATATTATCGCCCTGTGTAACATTAATTCCTCTCCACACTTTATGCAACTTCTTATGGGCTATAAAAGAAATATTTTTTTAATCACACTGTATAAATATAATTCAACTCCAGCATATATTTCAACCATCATGTATATGATTTGCTTATGTCCACATCATATAACAGTTTTTTAATCACCCTATATAATTTTAATTTCACATTTTTTCCAAAATCTTTATACCAACTTTCTTTTTTTCCACTTTCTTGGCTAATGATGTGGGAGATTATCCCAAATCCAACGTCCACTCCACCCTATATTCCAAACATTCTGTATATACGGCTCCCTATGGCCCACTAACATTCTACTCCGTCCTATATTTCAATCTTCATATAAACTTTACTTTGTGATTTTGTTTGCTATAACTAAACGCCCTGTCTATAAACCCACCAAATAGCAGTTTAAGTTTGACATGTGTTGTCACTGAATTTTCTATTAGGCCGGGAGAATGTGACAACCAAAAGCATTGTCTTTTTCTGTCAAAATGGAAAAATTTGCATTTAAATAGGTATTTGCCTGGTATACAAACAAAACGAGCTTGGTACTCATTGATTTAAGGAACCGAAAATACTATGCTTTACTACCTATATGCTTGAGATGTACATAAAAAATTTTCAAATTCGCAATTAAAACTTCTAGTGCCTAAAATTCCCGCACTATTACGTTGAAATTAAAATATTTATGAGGAAATGTCCGTTATGTCATTTCCATGAAATTTTTGATAAGAATTTTCGAATTTTCGGCGATTTTCTGCAAAACTGCAAGTTGCACGTCGCAGAAAAGTATATGAGATCACCTAAGGATCTTCCTTAATAGATTAAACGTTAAAAAACTATATACATCCATAAGCAGTTATCGAAAAATCGACTAAAATATTAGGGATATTGGTCGATTTCCATGCACGCATGTGTTCATTCACAAATTTTATCACTTTACCAATAGAATTCTTTTTCAAAATTTGAAGTTTCACCAATCCGGATATATACTCTTTTAAACAAGACCATATTCATTCAAAACGGTGCACCACAGGAGAAAAAATCAGGTTACATACTTACAAAAAAAGCGAAAAAATACGATTCCTTTTTGGAAGTCGGTTAAAAATTATATATCAAATTAAAATTGTTTGTAACTCATCATCATCAAACCAAAGGGCTCATTATGACGAATCCAAAAACATATTTTTTTTTCATATTTTTTAAATAAACTATTTAAAATTTTGAACAAAATATAGAACCTGACAGGAAAAATAAGGAGAAATCCCTAACATTAATTTTGGGGGCAAATTACAGAATTAAATGGAAAATATAAAATTAAAATTGTTTCTAATGCATCATGTAATATATCAAATTAAAGAGCTTATTATGACGAATACAAATATTTTTTTTTCAAAAATTTTAAATTATATTTGTTTAAAAGATATTAACAAAAATATAAAATATCGACTATTCCCCCCTTTATCTTAGAAACTACAGTTAGGTCCTGTAGTAAATATAGGTTCTTACTTGAAGTTTACAGGAAAAATAAGCAGAAAACTCTGAAAAGTCCAAATTACAGAATTACATGAAAATAAACGTAATCCATTAAAAAACCAAGAATTCAGAAGTAAGCGAAGCTCCCAAATTTTTGTCTGTTAGTAAATGTTTACTTGTGGTATCTATTAAATTATTTTTAACCATCACCATACTACGAACTGCGGTATACATCAAACAACGCCGCTTTTTCCCACGACCTTCAATATTTTCCCAGGTTCAAGTAGGGCACTCTAAACTATTTATCTAATCAGAGTAAAGAGCCTGGATGGCCTAGAGAAATTTTATTTCTATTTTTTAAAGCTATTATCAATAAACTACATGCTCCTATTTGACACTACTACATTAATTACATCCGTATAACATGTGAATCACGACCGCGAACCATTTTATTCGGACCTCTGGACATCCAATTTACAAAAATTTATTAATTCGAATCATAAAAGCGTTGAACTCCAATTAAAGTCCAATTGAAGCAATCTATTTCTCAGATATTTTTATTACGCCATAAATTGCATGCCCCTATTTGAGACAACCTCAGTAATTACACCCCAATGACAGGTGGTACAAGAGCGTTTTACTTTAATTATCAAATTGGAGGGATCTATGTCTCTCATATTTTTATTACGTTATAAATTACATTTCCGTATTTGAGATAAGCTCACTCTGCTCTTTAAGGACCGAAAACACCCTTAACCAACCTAAATAGGACGCTTATCATTTGCATGTTTTAAAACGGAGTAGCACATGCTATTTAACGTAAAAAATTATTAAGACTCCTACATTAATTTTCGACCATTTTGTCAATAACATAAAAAAACAGTTATGTTTGAGCCCTTTTAAGGGCATGTAACTTCCTAAAAGGCACATGTAATCGGACTTTTTGGATTATTTTAATGAATGAGTTCTATATACATCATAAGTTTGGAATCCTATTTTAGAAAGACCCTTTAGAGTTTGATTGTTCATTTCAGTTTCGACGTCTCATAACGATTTTTAAAAATCAGATAAAGTGAATAATTGCAAATCAGACTGTTATAAGGCCAATTGGGGGAAATTTCCCGGAACACTAGTCTAATAGAAAAACAGATAGAAAGCAGTCCTCTGGATTTGCCAACCAGTTTTCGTGTGTTTGAATGTATATTGCATGATCTTATCTGTTAAGCAAATAATGTGACAGGCATATGTCCAAAAATTCATAAAAAAGAAGCCGCGTGAGAATCAATTAAGGGTATAATTAGTTACTAAATGGACACTTCTTTGTGTTGAAACTAATACGAGAAGTTTTCTCCATGCAAATTTATTTCTATCAATGCCTCTTCTACGTTTGCTGTTGATATAACCTCCGAACTTATATTGTATGCAGTAGCTTTATTCAGGGTGTGTAATACTGCCATGTTTGTTACATGATCAGTCCATCGAAATTTGAGCATTCTCTTAGAGATCCACATTTCAAATGCTTGCAATCGATCTCTGGCACAGGTCATAAGTGTCCATGATTCTACTTCATACAGTAAGACATTTGACTGAGCAAGACATAGGCTCTTTAACATGCGAGTTCCGAACTTATATTGTATGCAGTAGCTTTATTCAGGGCGTGTAATACTGCCATGTTTGTTACATGATCAGTCCATCGAAATTTGAGCATTCTCTTAGAGATCCACATTTCAAATGCTTGCAATCGATCTCTGGCACAGGTCATAAGTGTCCATGATTCTACTTCATACAGTAAGACATTTGACTGAGCAAGACATAGGCTCTTTAACATGCGAGTTCCGAACTTATATTGTATGCAGTAGCTTTATTCAGGGCGTGTAATACTGCCATGTTTGTTACATGATCAGTCCATCGAAATTTGAGCATTCTCTTAGAGATCCACATTTCAAATGCTTGCAATCGATCTCTGGCACAGGTCATAAGTGTCCATGATTCTACTTCATACAGTAAGACATTTGACTGAGCAAGACATAGGCTCTTTAACATGCGAGTTCCGAACTTATATTGTATGCAGTAGCTTTATTCAGGGTGTGTAATACTGCCATGTTTGTAACATGATCAGTCCAGCGAAATTTGAGCATTCTCTTAGAGATCCACATTTCAAATGCTTGCAATCGATCTCTGGCACAGGTCATAAGTGTCCATGATTCTACTTCATACAGTAAGACATATGACTGAGCAAGACATAGGCTCTTTAACATGAGAGTTCCGAACTTATATTGTATGCAGTAGCTTTATTCAGGGTGTGTAATACTGCCATGTTTGTAACATGATCAGTCCAGCGAAATTTGAGCATTCTCTTAGAGATCCACATTTCAAATGCTTGCAATCGATCTCTGGCACAGGTCATAAGTGTCCATGATTCTACTTCATACAGTAAGACATATGACTGAGCAAGACATAGGCTCTTTAACATGCGAGTTCCGAACTTATATTGTATGCAGTAGCTTTATTCAGGGCGTGTAATACTGCCATGTTTGTTACATGATCAGTCCATCGAAATTTGAGCATTCTCTTAGAGATCCACATTTCAAATGCTTGCAATCGATCTCTGGCACAGGTCATAAGTGTCCATGATTCTACTTCATACAGTAAGACATTTGACTGAGCAAGACATAGGCTCTTTAACATGAGAGTTCCGAACTTATATTGTATGCAGTAGCTTTATTCAGGGTGTGTAATACTGCCATGTTTGTAACATGATCAGTCCAGCGAAATTTGAGCATTCTCTTAGAGATCCACATTTCAAATGCTTCCAATCGATCTCTGGCACAGGTCATAAGTGTCCATGATTCTACTTCATACAGTAAGACATATGACTGAGCAAGACATAGGCTCTTTAACATGAGAGTTCGAGGGCGTAGTTTTAGGAGGGGGTCATGAAAAAGTCTTTTCAGGCGTACAAATGTAGTTCTGGCCCTTTCTAATCTGCAACTTCTTGTTCAGGGCAAGCTTGTTACTAATCCAGTCTTAAGTAATTCAAAATATTAAAAAGCGACTTTCAAAGTTCGTTTAGTGAGAAGGTTTAAGTAAACAGTTAAGGCGGCTGAGGAAAGAGCAAGAGTGTCTGATTATGGTTGCAAAGATAGGGCCAGATAGATGACCCCTTCTATGTCGACGCTGAATTACATTCTTCAGATAATTTCTTTGAATTATTAACTACTTATAATTTTACTTTAATAAGATATGACAGTTATTCTCTCTCTTTAACATTTCAATATACTTCAAACATACGTATTGAATATAACTTCTGCATTTGACTATCATTCTAATGGGAAACAGTTTCCTTATCAACCCGTTAGAAATCATCTCCATTTTGAATTGTGTAATATAGACGTTAATAAAGCCAAGAACACACATTCATTGTCAAGTAGGCGTTCATTGAAATTTATTGTGAGAATATACTCTCGACACTGTTGTGACGTTCTCTATTATCCATATAACCGCTAACAATGTACACTCAAGAGAACGTTCTTTGTGCTCTCAGCACTTTGACGTCTTTATCCCGAGGGGTTTCATTGAAAAGAACGGCGAGATATTATTCTAGCATTAAAATACTGTGTAAGGCCACATTATATTTGAAGAGATGTTCATTAATGCTATTTCAAAACGGTATGAATTTCTCATCTAAAACAATATACACAGCAGTTTTAGTTGGATGGCATATCTGAATAATAATTGCAAATAAATTAATGGCACTCGGCTAACGTAAATGTATAAATAACTCCCACAACTTATTTACTACAAATATTTGTTTGAAATCGAAGATCATATTGTTTGCACTTGGCTGCAAAAAATGTGGTTTTATAGTAATATCTACGGTTCCTGTCGTCAAATAAAAAACACACTGGATTTTAAATCCAGTCAGAGTATTTTAAATACAAAGCATCCTAATTTAATTTTTATTCGACTTTAAAAAGCAGGAAGATCACAATTGGGTTGTATTTTTATACAGTATGTTTTTCAAAACCAATTAGGATTATTCTTTTTATTTGAAAAAATATCCTTCCAATTTTGTCCGATATTTTTCCAACATTGGATGACGCAATTTGCTACTTACAATATAATTTGGGGAATGCGCGAGTATTACATGAACGTAATTATCGTTGTTCGAAATCTGGGATGAAGTTAATTGGAAAATGATAATAATTAAATCAAAATAAGTATTAGTTAACTGATTTTAAGATTGAGGTTTTCATTTCGTCTGCATATGCAGACACACTATATACAGTGTGTACATATTTAGACACAAAGTCTGACACCTAAATTGAAATCATTACATGCCATTGTTTTGAAACTCTATCCAGGTTTGTTAAGAAATATAAATTTGATTAAAAGTAAAGTACCATCATTCTTAGTAATAACGAAAATTATAATGAACAAATAAAGTTAGTTTATTCGAATTGAAACCTGTTTTAAAGTCTTGCTATATAACTAAATAATAGTTTTTTAATTGGGCAAACTGATTTTATGTTATTAATTCGAAGACGAGATTATATTAATCCAATTGGAATTAAATCAAAATGAATGATAAATAACTATGCGTCTTCAATAAAGATGGAGTTTCTCAATTTGTTTGTATGTACAGTATGTCCATTTAAGTCGAAATCATATGTAAAAGAATTATTTAGATAACGGATGATTATTTGCACACAATGTAGAGAATACTACAGGAAAGCCGCCTTTGTGGTAATTCAGTAAGTAGTAAACACTTCTAACTTTAGAAAGCTTTCGAAATTCTTTATTTCTTCTTCAGTTTTTTAAGTAATTGTGAACGTACTGAATCATAAAAGAGTACAAATTAGTAAGGACAGATATACGTTTAATAAGATTAAATATAGTACCTGGGTGACCGAGCTTCACTCGTAAATTCAAGATTTTATCATAAACGTACATATATCCAAATAATCGGACATTTGTTTTGTAAACTAATTTAAACTCCCCAACGTAATACCTTTTTCTTACATTTCCAATTTACATGGTGTTACTATAATTCAACTCGCCCCTATATTTCAACTTCATATGAAAAACTCATCCAAACATTTTTTTCTAACATTTTTTTATCAAGCTACAATTCCACTCGATTCCATATTCCAACAACCCTGTATAAGCGACCGCTTTTGGCCTTTCTACAAACACTTTTGTTTCCAAATTCTTTCATTTATATTCTAACATTTTTGTAAACACTTTGTATAACTATAATTCCGCTCCACCCTATATATGCAACTTTTTCCAGGCTACCTAATATAACGTATTTTAAATCACACTGTATAACTTTAATTTCACACGACCATATGTTTTAACTACCCTGTATATGCATTTGTTTATGGCTACCTATTGTATTTTTTTTAACCACCATGTAAATGCAAATGCTAATAAGCTACCCTATAGGTAAAACTTTCTATTAACATTTTTTTAGCGACCTGCATAACAATAATTTTACTCTTTATGTCAGCTATCATTAATTTCCAACTGCTTATGGGGTACACAATTATTTTTTCTCGTTTTTTTCTAGCCATAGTATAATTCCATTTGACGCTATAATTTAACCATCCTGCATAGCATCTCATATGGACCATCTAACATATTTTGTTAGACCCTGTATAATTATAATTTTACACAACAATTCATATTATATGCATCAAATTAACATGCGAAATCATGAGATCTTACTCATCCAAAAATTGCCTACCATGCCAATTTTTCACCTTGAAAACTTGAAATGTCTAGCTATAAAAATATAATGCTATTAAAATATGACGGAAGCATAAAATAGTTACATGTTCGGAACATGCAAATAGAATATTATAATTCCAGTACATCCTATATTGCAACCACCCTGTAAATGCAAATGCTATTAAGCTACCCTATAGGTATAATATTTTATTAAAATTTTTTTAGCGACCCTGCATAACAATACTTTTACTCCGCCCTGTATGTCAGCTATCATTAATTTCCAACTGCTTATGGGGTACCCTACACAATTATTTTTTCTCGCTTTTTTTCTATCTATACTATAATCCCATTTGACGCTATATTTTAGCCATATCCTGCATAGCAACTCTTATGGACCATCTAACATTTTGAAAGACCCTGTATAATTATAATTTTACACCACCAATACATATTACATGCATCAAATTAACATGCGAAATTATGAGATCTTACTGAAAACTTGAAATGTCTAGGTATAAAAATATAATGCTAGGAAAATATGACGGAGGCATAAAATAGTTACATGTTCGGAACATACAAACACAATTTTTATTGAAAGAATGATAAAAAAAATTCACTCTCAAATTGGTCACCAAATCACCCTCTATTAAAAGAATTTTTACAGTAGTCTCACTCTTACGTAGGTTACCAAATCACCCCATATTGAACGCTTTGAAATTACAAGGCAGCCGCCTTGATTGTCAAACTGTCAATAATTTTTTAAATAATTTTTAATAATTTAATTTCGTAGTAAAACGATTTTTCCCAAAGATGAGACCCTCACTAATCAATTTCTATCCATCGAAACTTCCATATGGGAAAATTTCCTCAAAATCGTTAGAGCCGTTTTCCAGAACTCAAGTACATATATATATATATATATATATATATATATATTCTGAGAGGCTTCCGCGGTCATTATTATGAACTAAGCTAGGTTCCGGGTGAGAACTAAATTCAGACGCGGTTCTCACCCGGAACCTAGCTTAGTTCATATATATATATATATATATATATATATATATATATATATACAAACATTGCTCGTATTAATAGTATTATATATTTCTTTAGGCCTCGAATTTTGTATATTTTCTAACAACTTATTTTAAAAATATGAATAAATATACCGGTATACCTCATTCTTTGAGGTGATATATTACATGATACTGCAATAAACTCCTTGGGTTCAAATTTAATTAATTTTAATAACTGATAATCACTTCAATTTCAACAATTCACACAAATATTAACTTAATGTATTGCTTTATATATCCTATATCGAATTTTCTGGTCATTCTGGATGGGTATTACTTTTGTTCGTACAGCGTCGAGATCAGCTGTTTATTTTCCCCTATTCGAAAATTCCAGTTCCTTTTTTCTTATTGCCATTAATGTCTTATCAGAATGAATACTGTTTTACGCTGCTTAGTCAGGGACGGCGTAGATAAATTTTATAACAATATGTTACAAAAATAATATTTTATTTTTCATTTAATAATAAACCAAATCAAAAAAATTGCCTATCGTCCCGAAAAGCGAACCTATCTGATGGGCACTAAAACGAGTTTTATTCCGTATCGTAAATCCAACTAGTTTACGTTTTATTCTTCTACATAACTTTTACAAAACTTCAACTCATTTTAATCGATATCTGTTTCTTTTCAGTGGGATAGTGTATACATATTATCAAGAGTTAGTCGGACCAGAACATTTTGCCCTCTCATATCTTAAGAACGAAAGCATTTTGAACTTGATGCCCATGAGAACTTTCGATCTACTCATCATAAACAATACCATACTATAGGTTCAGCTAATTTGGCTGAAAGTCATTTTCCATAAGGATATGGCGGGGTCCTTAGGGTTTTCTCCCTATTTTTCCTGTAAAATTTGAGCAACGTTCTATATTCCCTACTTTTTCAAACATTTAGGCTCAATAGTTTCTGAGCTAAGAGACGGGAAATAGTCGATTTTTTTTAAATTGTCCCCCCATAGAAGTACCTCTAAGATTAAAATTTCTTCATTAACGATATGTTTTCCGAATCCAGTCACTAAACTACATGCTGATACAAAATTTCAAGCTTTTGCGTCGAGTAGTTTTGGAGAAAATTGCTGTGATGTGAAAGACAGATTGATAATATAAGGGTATCCCTATATTGTATATATTGTAATGTTTTTATTTTCACACTGTTCGGTATCAGTTCAGTTCTTGGATTTATTTAAAAACACAGTCCAACTCACTCTAATTTATTTCCACTACTTTAACACAATTTATATTCACAGAACTATTTACAATTTATCTAAACTATACGGCAGTCGAATACTGAATGCATCCCATAGCCAGTTATATACTTCTCTCGGAATTATCTAGTAAGTCAATGAGCCATCGGGGAATGTGTTCTCGTAGCTTCGATAAAATTCGACGAATTCCCATAAAAGCTAGCGGTCGGCCTCGGGTCGATAGACAAACAATATTTGGGCTTCTCAGAAATATCAGAGGAATGTCGCTTCCACGAATTGGTCGATGGCCGATCGGATGAATTCTCGTAACAATACGAAACCCTAAAGATGTCAAAACAACCAACAACCAGCAATTCATTTTTATTATGTATAAGCAGCTCGAATAAAAACCGAACAACCTCCAAGATTAAATACATATTTAATAATTCCTAAAAAATTACCACAATTAACTAAATCGAAAATTAACGAGGCAGATAATGAAGAACTGTCTATATTTGCACAGACTACAGAAAATAATTCTTTAATCACATCTTAGCGGTTACTTCTTCTCGACCTTGCAGTCATAATAGAATCGCGGTTGAATCCATTGATAATTTTTCGAAACGTGTGATTATCGTTGATGAATTTGTTATCATTCAATTTTTTTCGTGGTAAAACTGCTCGGTCTTCTGCTGTTCCATTTAAGTGTGAAAATAAAGCAATTACTCTCATTAAAGACCGCTTCCCAACCTTGACCGGATCAATGAAGCGGATCTTTAATGCTAATCATTCCCTATAATTTCAATCAAGTTAGAAGACAGTCTGATGATTTGCGCTAAACGGCACTATCAGTCGCTTTAACGAGGCAGACGTTTTTTTCAAGGCGGATATCCGACCTGAGGTTATAACGGTCTCAAATTAATTACATTTGGAAACCTAATGCACAGAAAAACCTTCGGCTGAAAGAAACCGAAAGGAAATGCTAACAAACGATGGGGATTTTTACGTAATTGTATCGATTTGTTTTTATTGGATTTTCAGTTAACCCTGACAACTTTTATCCGTTAGGTTTTCACAGATGTACCAAAGAGAAAATAGTAGGAAATAAAAAATCTATTGTGAATGCCGTTTTTTGTCTTACCAAAACATGACGGTAAAAATGTACTTCGCAGTGTTTGGTTTCGATATTTAACGATCAAGTTTCAGTTAATAGTTGATAATTTTTTGTAAATAAACATTTTATTAGTTGAATACAGTTTAAAATTTAATTTCTTAACAAAACATTTCCGATAAAGCATATTTTGGGAACATTTAACTTTTTTAGAATACAGTAAGATTCATTAAGTTGACTATCTCTGACCAAATTTAGCCCTTCAAATAAACATCGTTTTGCCGGCAATTTACCTGTTGTCAGACTTAATACAGTAGAGTGTGATGAACATCGATAGTACGGCAATACCAGAGCCCTAAAATACCACCTTCGCAAAAACGGCCTTAAAGGAAAATACAGTCTGTAAGAAAATGTGATTGCAGGCTTACGAGACACCAGCAAAGGGTCAAAAACTTAATAATTAGCGAGAATAGTGACGGGCCATATTTCTCTACCGGTGACTTTGACCGGTGATTGGGATGGTCGCTAATATTGTAACTTTAATTCTGTCGTAAGTTGGTAAGTATTTCTAATACGAAGTAAAATGAACTACAAATGCTTTGTCAACATTCATTGTTAATTGTTTGTAACTGAACCATTCCATGATTACTTCAAGGTCTTTTTCTGTCTTCTCATTAGCTTTATTCCAGGTTGTAGCGCTGTAGATTAATACAGTATCATTAGCAAAACTCTTTTAAATGCGGGGTTTCGTAGATACAATATACGGATACCCTTATAATATCACTCCAGATTTCTGCCTCTGTCACATCACAGCAATTTTCTCCTAAACTACTGGACGGAAGAGGTTGACATTTAGTATCAATGTATAGTTTGGTGACACGATCAGGTGTACATATCGCAAAAGGAAAAAATTTGATTTTAGGGGTACTTCTGAGGGGAAAAACTAAAAAAATCGACCGCCCCCCCCCGATCTCCGAAACTAGTGATACTAAAATTTTCAAAAAAATAGGAAATATAAAATGTTGCCCGAACTTTACAGGAAAAACAAGGAGAAACCATTAATATTAATGTTGGGGGGGGGGCAAATTATAGAATTACATAAAAATTTAAAAATAAAATAATTTCAAACCCATCATGTAATATATCAAATGAAAGGTCTCATTCTGAGGAACACAAATATATTTTTTTCATATTTTAAAAAATATATATTTAAAAAGTTATTAACGAAAATATACCAAAATTTACCAATTTACTCATTCCCCCCCCTTATCTCCGAAACTATAAAACGCAAAATTCTCAAAAAAATTAAAGGTATAGGTTCTGACCTGAAGTTTACTGGAAAAATAAGGATAAACCTCTACTTTTAATTTTGGGGGGCAAATTACAGAATTAAATGTTGGGTTTCGGCTCTTGGGGCCAGGGCGAAAAACGTATTTCTATTCAAGATAAAATTATGAAATTTGGGCAGTGCAATATGCACCACCTAAACTAACATCACCCTTAATCTGGTTGACCTACCCTCACGTTAGAGGGGGGTCGGGGGGGGTAACTACCCCTAAAAATCAAGATTTTTTTAACAGTTGCTATCGAATTCTACGCATCTTGCTACGTCTGACACTCAATTTTCATAATTTTCCTATTATTTTTAATTTTTCCGATTTATCGACAAAAAGTAGAGGATTTCGGCTTTTGGGGCCAGGCTGAAAAAAATACTTGTATTTAAGACAAAATTATGAAATTTGGGCAGTGCAATATGCACCACCTAAACTAACATCACCCTTAATTTGGTTGACCTACCGCCACGTTAGAGGGGTTTCGGGGGGGTAACTACCCCCAAAAATCAAGTAATAAAGATAAAGATAAAAGATAGTAATTAGTCTAGCGTGTTTTCATAGTAACGTAAATAGACTAATTACTATCCCATTATATAAAAATAATTTTGATAGAGAACTTGATATAATAAAACAAATAGCCTTGAAGAATGGATACGAAGTAAAGACTGTTGAATCAATTTTGAAGAAAAAACTGTATGACCAAGCCATTCAATCTGTCTACCCTAATATTAAACACCCTAATGAAAAATACAAAATAATAACATATTTTGGGCCACCAAGTATCAGAATTGGTAAATTTCTAAACAAATTAAATATTAAAGTAGCTTATAAGACCAACAATTCATTAGGGAAACTAATAAAGAATAATAAAAGTAAAACCGATAAATCTAAATCATCAGGTGTATATAAGTTAGAGTGCAACGATTGTCCAAAAACCTATATAGGCCAAACGGGTAGAAACTTTATAAAAAGAATCAAATAACACCACACATCTTATGTAACAAATAAACAGGATTCTAATTACGCTAACCACTTAATAGAATGTAACCATAGTTTCAATAATGATTTCAAAATTTTACACTTTGAAAATAAAGGCATAAAATTAAATGTTAGAATGTTTAGAAATTAATAGGATTAAAAATTCCCATAATTTGCTTAATGACCAGTTAGACCTAAATAATTCCCCAGTATTAAATTTGTTTAGATAATTACATTAGTAAAAACAAATCCGATAATATTTAAATACTATTAAGAGATTATCCCAACCAAAACACAACGTTTTACCTGGTTTCTGCATTGGTAAGAAGAATATCATTAGTAATTTCCAAAACTGTAATATTATTTTTAACCTTTGAATTTTAATATATTTAGTTCATTTATTGTACCTTTTAATACTATATATATTTTACAATTTGTAAACTCACGTTATTGCTACAATGTAGCGAAACAATTGTCACAAGTGTGTCTAAACAAAGTGGAATTCAATAATACCGTGTATTATTTCATCATGAGTTTTAATTTCCACCAAGTAACGGCCAACTCGATTCAGTAAATTTTTTTTGACAAACTAGAACTAATGCGAACCTAGAATTTAAGAATTTATTTTCGGCTGAAACACCAGCAATTGACAACGACTCCAGATTTGGAGTTGAAACGTCTTAAAATACAGATAAGTATCAAACAATATACAGAACACCATTTATTTATATACAAGAATATAGGTTGGTCATATACTAGAGAGTTCTTGCTATCAGAAATCTACGAGAAAGAATTTCTGTACAGATAACAAGTAATCCGGGCAATTTTTCGAAAATGCCTTGTTACACTTTGTTCCCCTTGCAGAAAACAACAAAGCAGAGAAAACTCTAATGAATAGGCAAAATAAGAAAAATAAATGAATTCTATTGTGTTAACTTTAATTTATTCTTAGTTTAATGTTTCAAAAAAGGTCGGTCTAGTGTTTGGTGATTTTATTGTATTCAGATCAAAAGCAAATTCGCATTAGCCGTCTGAAATAATAAGCATCATTTATTTTGTCTCGTGTTCGAATCTCCAATTCAATAACAAAGCGAAATTTTATGCAGATGTATGTCAACCTTGTACTCTTTACTCAAATTTAAATCAAGCCGTAAAACATCAGTGTCTGGTCTTCCAACAAATTTAAAACGTCTAGTGTAGAAATCAATAGCGAGGTAAATAGTGCTGAATGGGATTATGTATTTATTGATTTTTAACAGCAATGAGGAATGAAAGTAGAAGAAGAACGTATATCGTTGGTAAGTAACTAATGGTAGTAGCCTGATTATTTTTATAACGTAATATTTTGTAAAGAAAAAAGTATACTTTCAATTTCGTTCCCAACACTCTAAAATAGAATAGTAGTTTGATCAGCATCCCCAAAAAGTGTCAACGACAAATATAGCAAATTAAAAATGTGTTGCAACATTTATTCAATTGCAAGAGTTACTACTTTTTTATGTACCAGGGTGAATCAAATATGAACCGGACTTTTCTGTTTCTCGCCCTGTAGGTAATTCGAGTGGCGTGACGTCACGACATATGTTAGGTAGGGATGTTAAGAAGAGGGGAGTTCGTCGGTTTGGCGAGGCGTAGTCGATGCTATACATATATAAATCTCTTATCTATGGTCGATGCGCTGTTAGTAGCATCATGTCAGAGCAAGAGGTGCATACGTCTGTTGCGCAACGTGTTGTTATAAAATTTTTGGCGCGGGAGGGCGTTAGACCGTCTGAAATTTTGCGTCGACTATCTGCACAGTTCGGCAATGAAACACTTTCAAGAACCCAAGTGTACGACTGGCACAAAAATTTTTCAGATGGCCGAGAGACAGTGGAAAACGAGCCTCATGCACGCCGTCCCACGACAAGCATCAATGAGGCGAATATCTACGCAATTCGTGAGCTGATTGAAGGCGTACTGCTGATCGATTTTCTGTATTACTGCGAACTACTCCAACAAGTGAAACTTGCCTATCGGTAAAAGAGGCGGGATATGTCTATCTGAAGTGTGATTCTGTTGCATGACAACGCTCGGCCACATACAATACAAAATGCATTGGGAAACCCTTGAACACCCGCCTTACAGTCCTGATTTGTCGCCATGTGACTACCACATGTTTGGGCCACTTAAAGAAGAACTGGGAGGCCACCACTTTGAGGACAACGAAGGTGTAGAAACGTTTATGCGCAATTGGTTATCGACACGACCAGTTTCATTCTTTGAGAAAGGTATTAAAAAACTTCCGATTCGGTGGGAAAAATGTATACATACATAAGAGAGGAGACTATGTAGAAAAATAATATGTATTAAAATTTGTTTTGATCGTTCCAATAAAATTTTTAAAACAAAAGTCCAGTTCATATTTGATTCACCCTCGAACTATCTTTGAAAAGGATTAAAACTAGTCTTGGAAGACTCATTATTAGTTTTGATCCCATAAATCTTAAGCTAAGAACTTTTCGTCTAGAGCTCATTCACTTATATCTTTTATGTTTATTCTGAACTAACGGGTGTTTTTTTCGAGGTATAGAATTTTAAAATGGAATAAAACAAAGATATATATTTTTTAAATTGACATGAAATTTACTTTATTCGAAAGATAATCTTCTGGCATTATAATTTGAATATGACTTCTGGCATATGACCGCCACGGCTGGCTCGGACGTAGCCTAATCTGGAGGCCCAATTTTCGATGACTTTTTCCAACATTTGTGGCCGTACATCGGCAATAACGCGACTAATGCTGTCCTCCAAGTGGTCAATCGTTTCGGGCTTATCGGCATAGACTAGCGACTTCACGTATCCCCACAGAAAATAGTCAAGCGGCGTTAAATCGCATGATCTTGGAGGCCAATTCACGGGTCCGAAACGTGAAACTTTGCGGTTGCCAAACGTTTCTTTGAATAAATCAATTGTGGTACGAGCTGAGTGACATGTTGCCCCGTCTTGTTGAAACCACAGCTCGTGTGCATCATGATTGTTCAATTGATGAACGAAAAAGTTAGTAATCATGGATCTATAGCGATCACCATTGACCGTAACGTTCTGGTCAGCATCGTTTTTAAAGAATCACGGACCAATTATTTCACCAGCCCATAAAGCACACCAAACAGTCAGTTTTTCTGGATGTAACGGTGTCTCAACCTGAACTTGAGGATTATCATCACTCCAAATACGGCAGTTTTGTTTATTGACGTATCCATTCAACCAAAAGTCAGCTTCATCGATAAACAAAATTCGCTTATGAAAATCGGGATTAACAGCAATCTTGTTTTGGGCCCATTCACCGACTGTACTCCTTGCTAGGTGATCGTGTGACTTCAATTGCACGAGTTGAATTTCATAAAGTGGATGGACACATATCCAATATTAATTTTAGGGATAAATTATACAATTAATTGGAAAATAAAAATTCAATTTTCAAACGCATCAAATCAGATAAAAGGCTCTTTATGTGAATTACAAATATATCATATTTTTAAATCATTTGTTTAAAAGAAATTAACAAAAATATTAAACATCGACTGAATTCCCACTTTAGAAACTACACTATTTAAATTTTGAAAAATATATTTTATTTGTATTTTTAAATAATTTGAATAACAGATTTAATAATTTATAATTCAAAACTTGACCTATTTTGCCCTATATCTTCCAATCTACAGAGGATCAAAATTCAGACAGTAGATTATAAAAGGCTTCCCTGAAAGTTTATTAGTAAAATAAAACTCTAATGTTAATTTTTGGGGGCCAAATTAGAAAATGAAATACATATGTAATCTTATGAAAATGAAGCGAATCATGAAGCAGATAAAATAAAAAGTCTATGTGTGGAAAATGAAAGTGTATATTCTTTAGAAATTTAAAACGCTTCCTTTAAAAGATATTAGGGTAAATATAAGAAAATGCACTCATTCCCTGCTTGTCTGAAACTGGAATATTAGAATCTTGAAGGTGGTACGGAACCCTTAGTATGCGAGTCCAACTCACACTTGACCAAATTATTTAATTAAATGGACATTATATTTAAAATCTATGTACTGTATTTATTTGCATGTTAAATTTCGTGTTTAGAGCACTAAATATAAAGTTTTCATAGATGAAAACAAGAAAAAGAGAAAAAAACTTTTTTTTTTTGAAGACCAGTGATTTTTGATTTGTTAATATTTCTATTAGTTTGTATAATATTCAACTTCATGATTTTTGTTTAATAGAGGACGTTCTAATGTCTTTGTTTTATAAATTCTGTTTTTATAATTTGCCACCTGTAAAACAATTTCTGTTATAACAAGTTTACAAATTATATTTTTCTCTTCACAAGCAATTTTTTACAATGATTAATTCTCCCGCAATGTTTGCTAAGAACCACACAGAATCCTCAAACAACAGGAAACATTCAGCAAAATGTTTAATATAATATGCTAATTACCCGCACAGAGCATAATGATATTACAGTTTGTTAAATTTCATGTGAGCTGAATGAGCAGATACGAGCTTATCTAATACAAAAGGTCCTTTCACATTTGCATAGCAAAACTCAATATCCCGTGCGGAGTCAACGGACAAACAGAAAAGATGAACAGATTCTTTGTTAAAAGGTAGATGATGTAGCACTTTCAGCAGAATTGTTGCGAAGCTTGCAGGTGCCAGTCGGGCCATTAACAAGAATGGGAATGATAATCATAACCGTATGAACTGCAGATAAAAAATCCTCGTAGTATGTATTACAATTTTATCTAAATAAGTTTTAATTTGATAGATATTGTAGTTATGGAATGTTTTAGAAGACAGGTATTTTTTATGATGTAGCACACTTATTGTATGGGATGTTATATTTAGACTAGGGTTGACATAATTGTTGGACACCCTGCAGCATCCTCCAGACCATGACACAAAAAAACAATAGTACCTGTATTGTTAAAAATAATTAAAAGAAAATTTTCAATTTAATAAAAGCAAACAGAAACTTACCTTTCATTGTGATCTTACCTTTAATCTTACCTAAAACAGCCATTTTGGTGAAATCCTGATAAAGTTCACCGAAAATTATAATTTTGGTATCATTCGATTCGGATTGACGCCTAGAAACTTTTTGAAAAACTTTAAATGACGCCGATAGTTATAAACAATATAGTGGAAAAAAGAGTGCTTCCGTTTTTTTTCTTTGAAAAATCTCAAAAACGATAAAAGATTTATGCAATTGGAAAAAAGATCTGAAAAGGGGAGGAAATTTTATAAATCAAGTCCCAACACCCGAAACTGTATGTCCAATATTAATAATTTTAACAGAGCCCTAAAGTTATTGGTAAAACGGGGAGTCTCGCGTTCAAGTGTGCCGGGTCATTCAGACACGGTAAACAAAAAAAAATAGTTCAACATATTAAATTTGAATAATAAGGAATGAAAAAATTTACATACATTTGGAATAGGTTAATAAACTATAATCAGCTCACACAAATTTTTGTTTGTATTTTTCTATGTTTTATTCATTTGTTAATTAACAACATTTTTCTCAAATAGAAAGTTAACATAAAAGCCTTAGTAATCATTAAACTAAAAAGCTAATTTTTTTTGGTCCGTACAATTGTTCAAAAAAAATATATTGGAAAAATTTAAAAATTTTCCACTTATTTGTCAACAATCTACTGCACTGAAAAATGAATAATAACTATAAAGCGTTTGTAAATATTTTTTAAAATCTTAATTATTTTGTTTTCAGGGTTCCGTATATACAATATACGGATGCCCTTATACTATCACTTGGGATTTCTGCCTCTGCCACATCACAGTAATTTTCTCCTAAACTACTGGTCGGAAGAGGATGAAATTTGGTATCAATGTATAGTTTAGTGACCCGATCAGGAGTACATATCGTAAAAGAAAAAAATATATTTTAGGGGTACTTCCGGGGGAAAAACTAAAAAAATCGACCGTTCCCCCCCCCTGATCAACGAAACTACTGAGCGTAAAATTTTGAAAAAAAAAAGGAAATATAGAACGTTACCCAAACTTTACAGGAAAAATAAGGAGAAACCATTGATGTTAATTTTGGGGGGCAAATTATAGAATTAAATAAAAATTTAAAAATAAAAAAATTTTCAAACGCATCATGTTATATATCAAATGAAATGTCTCATTCTGAGGAACACAAATATATTTTTTTCATATTTAAAAAAATATATTTAAAAATTTATTAACGAGAGTATACCAAAATTTACTCATCCCCGCTCCTTATCTCCGAAACTATAAAACGTAAAGCTTTGAAAAAAATTAGAGGTATAGGTTCTGACCTGAAGTTTACTGGAAAAATAAGAGAAACCTCTACTTTTAATTTTGGGGGGCAAATTACAGAAATAAACGGAAAATATAAAATTAAAATTGTTTCTAACCCATCATGTTATATATCAAATGAAAGGGCTCATTACGACGAAAACAAATATATTTTTTTCATATTTTTACAATAAATTAATTAAAAGATATTAACAAAAATATAAAAAATTTTACCCAACCACCCCACTATCTCCGAAACCATAAACTGGAAAATTTTGAAAAAAAATGGAGGTATAGCCCTTCACCTGAACTTTACTGGAAAAATAAGGAAAAACCCCTAATATTCATTTTGGGGGGCAAATTATAAAATTAAATGGAAAATATAAAATTTAAATTTTTTCTAACCCATCATGTTATATATCAAATGAAAGGGCTCATTATGACGAAAACAAATATATTTTTTTCATATTTTTACAATAAATTAATTAAAAGATATTAACAAAAATATAAAAAAAATTTATCCATCCACCCCACTATCTCCGAAACCATAAGCTGGAAAATTTTGAAAAAAATGGAGGTATAGCCCTTCACCTGAACTTTACTGGAAAAATAAGGAAAAACCCCTAATATTCATTTTGGGGGGCAAATTATAGAATTAAAAGGAAAATATAAAATTAAAATTGTTTCTAACCCATCATGTTATATATCAAATGAAAGGGCTCATGATGAAGAAAGCAAATACATTTTTTTCATATTTTTTAAATAAATTAATTAAAAGATATTAACAAAAATATATAAAAATTTACCCATCCCCCCCCTTATCTCCGAAACCATAAGCTAAAAAATTTTGAAAAAATGGAAGTTAGCCCCTCACCTGAACTTTACTGGAAAAATAAGGAGAAACCCCTAATATTCATTTTGGGGGGTAAATTATAGAATTAAATGGAAAGTAAAAAATAATAATTGTTTCTAACTGGTCATGTAATATATCAAATCACAGGGCTCGTTATGACGAATACAAATATATTTTTTCAATTTTTTAAAATGAATATTTTAAAATATATTAAAAATATATTAAAAAAAATTACCCATTCCTTCCGTTATTCATCAAACTATAAGACCTAAATTTTTTTGTTTATTGGAAAAATATGAAAAAAATCCCTTATTCTGTTATTTGGCCCCCAAATAATAGAATTAAAAGGAAAATAAATTATTAGAAAACCCCCCTAGTAATTTTAGGGACAAACTATACAATTAAATGGAAAATAAAGATTCAATTATCAAAAACATCATGTAATATATCAGATAAAAGGCTCATTATGTGAATTACAAATATATCATATTTTTAAATCATTTGTTTAAAATATATTAACAAAAATATTAAACATCGACTTAATTCCCACCTTAGAAACTACACTATTTAAATTTTGAAAAATATATTTTATTTGTATTTTTTAATAATTTGAATAACAGATTTAATAATTTATAATTTAAAACTTGACCTATTTTGCCCTTAATCTTCCAATCTACAAAGCCTTAAAACTCAGACAGTAGATTATAAAAGACTTCTCTGAAAGTTTATTAGTAAAATAAAACTTAAAACTAAATACATATGTATTCTGATAAAAATCAAGCGAATCCTGAAGCAGATAAAATAAAAAGTCTATGTGTGGAAAATCAAAGTGTATATTTTTTATAAATTTAAAACGCTTCCTTTAAAAGATATAAGGGTAAGTATAAGAAAATGCACTCATTCCCTGCTTGTCTGAAACTGTAATATTCGAATCTTGAAGGTGGTACGGAACCCTAAGTATGCGAGTCCAACTCGCACTTGACCAAATTATTTATTATTAAGCGCCACCTGAAAGTAATTTCATTTTTTTTGTTTCTATTGTTTAAAAAAATGTTATAAACAAAAGCATTGTTTATGAGATAAAAACTATTATCATTTTTAATCATTATTTCTATTGTCCTTTGATATTCCTAACAAAAAATATATTTTGTAACATTTATTTTATTTATTTAACAAACAATTTGTTATAAACAAATGTTTTGATGGTTTAATTTTTTAACTGCAAATACATATTTTTAAATAAAAACAACTGTGTATCGCATGATGTATAAAAAAATTGTCTATTTTTTAGAAAATATTAAATATTTTGCTTGTTTGTAATTTCAGGATTTTCTAATATTTAAATAACTTTTAAGCTATTAGAGAAGTGTTTTTCTCATACACGATCTGGACGAACATGCATAATAAATTCTCCGCCGAGACCAAGATCGAGACAAGTACATCATTTTGGTAGTTTATTAAAAAGATTTGAGGTTAAAACAAACCTGGTTATTTATATACAAAAACTCGTTATTTTCATTCATTAATTATTTTATTGCAAAGTTGTTGAATGCATTTGCATTTTAATAATCGAAATTGAATAGAGCCATATTATAGGATAAGAAGTAATTTTTCAGCGTTAGTACCTTTCAAATTATACTTCCTTTCATCATATAATTGTCTAACCATAATAAACAGTCAACCGATGCCCTGTCCACAAACTGGGGACGGTTTTTGGTGGTGCACACAAAAATTTATTAGCTACCGGTCTATTAGCTTTATGCGGAGATAAATGTAAATCAAAAAAATAAATGTCATAAAAATGCATAAATCAAGTAGATTATTATTGAAGCACAATTTGTACGTTAAATAAATAAACAAATGAAATACAGGTATTGCCCTCGTCCAGTGGTAAATCCAGGATTGTCGTTTGGGGAAGGAGGGCTTGACCTCACTTGGAGGGAAGGCTTAACACCACTGAACGTAGTTTTTAGCAAAAATAAACACTAAAAAGCATACAATTAGATGATGGGGGGGCTCAATCCCTTAGTCTCCCCTGGATCCGCCAATGCCCTCGCCGACCAGGGTTTATTGTTGTTGAGTTGCAAGTTTCTGATTCATCGACGCATTGATAGTTCGAGCAATAGACCCTAAAATCAAGTATTTGACTTTGACCACTCTCAATGTTCTTATGCCGAGAACGAGAACTTGGGCTGTAGTTTTTTAATGTAGTTTATTCGAACATTTAGAGGTCTAGAGGTTTCTCCAATATAAAATGTATTACATTTACAAGGAATTTTATAAATGCATTTTTTTGTATTTTGAGTTGTGATTTTGGTTTTGTTTTTGATATTACTGATTTTAGTATATTTCTTGTTTTACTATTATATCTGTTGCACACTCTTTTTCGTTCTGAGAGACCCTGCATGTATAGTATAGTTCTTGTAGTAATGTGATTATCTTGGGAGTCAGTGTTTCTTGATGAAGTTTGGTATTGGTTGTTAGCGATCGTTTGGAATTCGAATTTAATCTCTGTAGTTTCGAAAATAAACGAGAGGAATATGTCAAAAATTTGTATATTTTAAGTAAATATATTTATATTTCCCATGAGGAGCCTTTACGTTTGATATATTTATTGATGCGCTTTAAAAAACTACTTTTATATGTTTCATTAATTTTGTTTAATTTTTCCCCTTTCCCAAAAAATTAAAATAATAATGTATTAATTAATAATAATAATAAATAAATATTTGGATTTCGGTTTTAGATTTTAGAAGTATAAGTGAGGCAGTATATTCTCAGAATTTTAATCTTAATTGTTTTGGAGATAAGGAGGGAATAACTTGCATACTTTCAAAATTACAATTTATTAATTTACCCTGTGTGTGATATGGTCAACAATTGCACGGAATCCTAAAATGACTCAAACTAATGCTCAATGTCACTATGATCACCTCTCATATAAACATTTCGATCTTATGTGTAAATAATTTACTCCACATTACTGCAATAAACTTTAATGGGAGTCTAATATCCTCTAGATATGCTCACTACTATTATGGCATCAATTCCTTCATTTTTATTCACACAACGGCTCAGCTTAGTTACTCATTATGTTTTATTTCAGTCTAATGTGTAGAAATAATGATCCTAGGTTGCCTAACCTGACTTTTCAAAAACGTTTAATTATGTAATTAATTCTTTAACGACAGCTGCAACATTTAGCTTTTCAGATTGTTGACGTAGATAAATAATTAATTTTTTTATACCAGTGCGTGCCATTTCCGGCATAAAAGTTGGCTGTTAGGGACAATTATGAACGTGATAAAATGTGGTCTATTTTTTTTTTTTTTCGTATGGAATTATAATCGGTTTAGTATTTGATGTTGTAAACATATATTTTGAAAGTAGATAGACAAATTTAGGAATAGGAATTTTAAGGATTTTATACAGGGCCTTTCTCCAAACTGTCCTTTTAGAACTTTATGGACTTGCCTGTATTGTGTAATTCTGAATATTCGATCACTTGAATGGATGCATTAGTTCGTTTAAACAAAATTAGTTTCAATGATGTAGCTTTTCCGGCCAAACTAGACAATACGTCAACTTTCTTATATTAAATTAAAACCTTTATTATTAATTTGATTTTTAAATTGTGAATGCTTATTTGAACATTTTTTGTTAACTTATTTGTAGTGAAAAGTAATTTTGTAATGCGTAATTCATTCTTTTGTTACTTTGTTATGGTCCTGGAAAAAAAACATTATTTTTGTATGCATTATCAACCATACATGAGGATACGAACAGCACATTTGCTTAATTCTCTTTTATTTGGCCGTTATTCTCATGGAAATAACCGAAATAAATCGTCTTTATTTACTCACAAACTACTTTTCTGAGACTATATCAACAATTCGTTATCAGCTGTTCTACCACTGAACTTACTGCTTCTGTACATCCGCCTATATATACTATATGAGTGACTCTCAAAAGTTCCCGTAGTGGTAATCTCTTTCTAACATATATTGCACTAATGAAATTTGGAGGTTGAAAATGAACGGTTGTAAACTTCCTTACTAGTGGTAATAGATTACGTAACAGGGACAGATGACGTCACAGGGACAATGTGGCCACAAATATTAAAAAAGACCTTCTGTCAAGTGATAGCTCATTTGATAGTTATTGACAATACCTACTCCACCATATTAATTTTGCCAACACAAAAAGTTCCCCAAATCTTTGCCACCACCATTTGACGGCCAACGTTCTTTAGAGAACCAACGCCATCTGGTTTTCATAGAAAACGTTTTAGTGGCGTCATCCACCGCTATATTACTGCCGTAAACTAGCGGCACCTCTTTCTTAGGAAGCCTTAACTTTACAGATGATCAATTTCTAGAAGTGTTCCTATTCTAGCAAAGTAAAATTCAATTCCTCGAAGTTTCCTTGAACTTCCATCGTCTTGAAATTATTGATCTCATAACGTTTCAATAGCTTTGGATTTGCTATCATCATCAGCTGAATGATGGGAAAGTCAGATTGTACCTCATATTTATTCTCTTAACCGGTAATGCTCCTTGGGTCGCTTAATCCGTGTCCAATACGGCTAGGTTTTTCCGACAAGCCTTTGGTGTATGGTAATAATACGGTTGTTATCGTGATTTCCTTTTCTTGCCTAGGTAGTTTCTCCAGTTGTTCAAATGCCTTGTTGATGATGGTGTCCGGTTTTCTCTAACTTTATTTTTTTCTTCTTTGAGGGCCTCTGGTGTGCTGCAAATATTTTTGAATGTGGCAGTATCTACAGAGAGAGACTAAGCGACCACCACTGGACACCAGGGTTAAGGAGCACCGCATAGCTACTCAAAGGGGAGAATTAACAAACTCTGGATTAGCTAATCACGCATGTACCGAACACCACAAAATCAAGTAGGACCAGGCAAGGGTAATTCACAAGTACTGGTATAAAAGAAAATTCATCGAGACGGGATACATAATCTCTAATGATAATATAATCAACAATCCAAATTTAAAACTTTTGCAGGCCCTTTCTTGCCACTGCCGCTACGCATCGCCGACAACTAATCACCACTTCCTGCTTCGCTGATTGGGACGATACAGGGGATTAAGCGACCCAATGAGCAAGACCTGTGATCGCCTGATGACGATAGCAGATCCAATGCTATTGAAACGTTGTGAGATCAATCATTTGAGGACAACGGAAGTCCAAGGACACTTCGAGGAACGAGTTACATTGTCTATCAGCTTCAGACTAACAAAATTAAATGTTATTCTGAAATTGGTAGACAATGTAACTCGTTTCTCGAAGTTTCGAATTCCATCGTCTTGAAATGATTGAACTCTATGCGTTTTTGAATATCATAAATATCTGATTAAGATGAAACTCTGATGGGTTGTTCTTTGCATGATTTCGGATTAAAAAAGTATATAACAATGTAAAGATACTGGTATAGTTACAAAAGGTTATATTTTCTGGCGCATTCGCCAAAAATTGAACATAATAGCCCAAGGATGTACGTTCCATTATGAAGCTGTCAGTATCAACTAGAAAAATGCTAGGCAAGTGGAGAAATAGTAGATAATGAACCGAAATCATCGCGTTAACTATTGAAATTGGTAAAAGCACGTTATTTTTATTTGCGTTTTAAATGAAGTCGATCTTGTGAAGAGCGTTAGAAGCTGTTCAGTTGCTAATCAGATGTAGAAACCAGAATAAAAAGTAATTTCATATCCATCTAATTGATGACACTCGGTTTTCGCCCAAAATCATTTGTCATCTCACAGGAAGTCGAAACAAGCTGTCAGAATTGTCACTATAGTATAGGAATTATTTTGATGTAGTGCACTCACGTTAATAAATATTTTATTTTCGGTTTTCAAAGGATGTCTGCTAAAAGAACATGTCATCATTTAAGAAAATAATAATATAAAAAATTTTAGTTCGGAGATTGGGAAAGCAAGTGTAAATATTTAGATAACATAAAGATAAAGATAAACATTATATTTACATAGAAGTTAAGTTATTAAAAAAAACAATATTTGCTATTGTTTTTTTAAACAAGAACTTTACAACTATAGAGAAAATATCTCACTAAATTATCCAGTACAAAAAGTAACTTCAAATTTCATAGCTTTCCAATTGATAACACTGGGTTTGAGCTCAAAATCATTTGTCCTGTAACAGGAAATCGAAAAAGAAATGTAATAATCGTCATTAGGAATTACTTTTATGTTATGTTTTCATATTAATGAATACTTTATTTTGGGTTTTGAACAGTCTTATAAAAAAGATACATCTTCGTTTGGGAAAATCATAATTTAAACATTTTATTTTGAATCTTCATTTGGGATTTTCACTTCTCACAATGGTTTGTGAAAAATACAGATAAGTTAAGTAATGAAAATCAAGGTGTAGTATCTGGGAGCAGTTTGTGGAAACTGTGAGAAAGTAGGTCTACGGATTTGTCAACTAGTTTTCCTGTATAATATGTTAGGATGTTTTTAGTGTTACACTTATCTGTTTTGTTTACACCAAACACTTTCGTTTCGAGTTTCGTATCGTAAACATCGTTAGCAATTCGACATGCCACCCAAGACATGCGACAAAGCTTCAAAGAAAGCCGGAAAAGCTCAAAATAACATTTCAAAAGTTGACAAAAAGAAAACTCTCAGGAGGAAGGAAAGCTATGTCATTTACATTCACAAAGTATTGAAACAAGTACATCCCGCTACCGGTATTTCCAGCAAGGCCATGAGCATCATGAACAGTTTCGTCAACCACATTTTCAAACGTAGTGCTGCTAAAGTTTCCTGCAATAAAAGTTCCACTTTTACAAGTAGGGAAATTCAAACTCGTCAAACACGCAGTCAGCTAAGAAAATAAAGTTTTTACCAAATGTACCAGCTCCAAATAAATCAGACAATTTTCGCATTTATATTATACTTGATAAAACTACTCACAGTTAGTCCTGGGAGAGAGTTTTTCTATAAGAAGGCAACTAGTGTTCCGGGGAGTTTACACAGACTGCTCCTAGATACTAAACCTGGATTTTCATTACTTAACTTACCTGTATTTTTCAGAAACCATTGCGAGGAGTGGAAATCCCAAATGAACATTCAAAATAACTATTTGCCTCCTCAATCATTTAGAAACTATTTAAAAATTTTAGTTAGGAAAGAAAGTGTGAATAACCACAAGGTATTGGAAACGATTTCTTCCACATTTATGGTTCATTTAGAACCTATATTGTAATTTAGGTTACATTCACCAAGTTTGACTATAATTATAATTAGACGAAAATAATGTGCCATATAAATTAATGTTTGAAATTACCTTCAATACGTTTTACGATCTCATTTTCATATTTAACAGCAGTTGTTCGATTTAAAATAAGTCCGGAAATTATTGGAGGAATTTTTATTATTCCGTTCATAATTTTTTACTTTCACGGACAATCATAGCGTGACATTTCATAAAATTGTGTTTTTTTGTGCATTAGAACATAAAATACACCACAAACAATTTTATTAATGATAAATTCAATACGTTATGCCTTTATTCGGTCAAATGCATTATAAATTATTATAATTGTTCTATTTTCTGAACATAATTCAAAACCCATGTGCGGCAATTTGCTCTCGAGCGGCATTGTGGAAGGAACTAAACTATTTTATAACGACTTTCATGCCACCGTTTAATATTTATTGCACATATTGAAATTTTTTTGGTTTTGATTTACGCTATTTCCTTTGTTATTGTGAAAATTCTTGCTAACAATAAGGTTATATCGGCGAATAAAACGTTAGAATTTGTAATGGTCATAATAATTATTGTCGTAAGTTGGAAACTACTTCCTCTTGTTTTTTCCGTGCATGATAGATAAATAAGTGAACTCTGTTTCTTTTAAGAATGTGTCAAGAGAAATGGACAGATAAATTAGTATTTATAGGTAAAATTTGTTACATAACTTAAGTTACTTTATGAAGATTGGAATTTAGTTCACGAAAGGGCATTAAGTATTGATAACTATTATATCGAAAAATTATTTATGACGATTCATCAAACCAACATGTTCACAAATTACATCTCTTGACTAATCAGTAATAATGTCAAACAAAAACAGTGTGTCTTCTAAATGTTATTTGTGGCATATTCTTGATTATTTTTATGTGTCATTAGGAAATTCAAGGAACCAAACGTTTCCAGATCTTTTATGACCTCGTCTTCAATGGCTTTAACATGTATGGAAAATATAAAATGCAAAATGTCAGTTTGATATATAACCTTTAAGTTGACATAAGAAAAATTTGTTGTTTCTAGATATACAGGTAGCACAAAAAATTCTAAAGATCATGTATTACAGTTAAACAGCTTTCAAGTTCAAAAGAACTTGAAAGTGTTGTCTTTAGAATTCATAAGTAGCGTTTTTAGGAACGCCTTTGATATAAGATAGCGCATTCGCCAAAAATGTGATCAAAGAATTCTTTTATTTCAATGATCCCATTAACATCAGAAGGGAAAACCTAGGAAAAACCTTCTGAACTATCCCGATATTGAAGAGGGCTATTACTAATTTCTTCACTAATTGTCGGTAACCAAATACGATTGAACTCTACAGAAGTCTTAATTCAATAGAATTATAGCAGGTTCTTTCTTGTTTCGTTTTTTGAAGTATAGTTGAATTGTCAAATTGTATTTTATGACCTAGGCTCCAAGTATGTTCACAAATTTTCGATTTTTCAAATTGTCGTTTCTTTATGTAATTCTTGTGTTCATGAATTTGTATGTGCTCATCATTGGTGGTATAGAGTATAGTTTCTATCAATAAAATGATTGTTATTCAGGGTATTCCATCTCAAACGAGCCACCTTCAATATCTTGGTTATTTTCAAAACTATTGCAATAAGAAAAAACAGGTCGATGTTTGTTTCGAAGGGGGAAATTTTTGAGGTGAATTAACGCTTGCGCGCAATTAATATAAAAATGCCAATTAAATGACCTTGAAATTTGAGATAGGGAAAATAGCCGTAATTCATTTCAAACCCTTTTTACGGACTATATCGGCATAATAATTTTTTTATTGCAACTCCTGTTCATGTAATAGAAAACCTAACAGACCTAGTAGTAAAACCGGATTATTAAATTAAAAATTTTTACTGCATGGAAAAGTATAAAAAAGATTTCTTGTATAGTATGCTCTTAAACCATCCTGTTTCACTGCCGCACCCTGTAATAACACACAATACCAGAAAAACATTAAATGTAAACACTCATTTATTTTACATTATTTTTTGCTGATATTTACAGCAAGTTTGTTTATCTGTTCTGGCCTTTATTCTATCATTTGAAGCATTGTACATTTATCTGTCAAGTCATTACTTTACTGATTTGTTGAAAATTTAAAAGATAATTATGGCATACACATTGCAAGAACGTGTTGAGCTGGTAAGTCTTTATTACCAAAATCAAAATTGTTCTCGATCTGCTGCAAGGGTTTTTAACCAATCCCATCCCGAACATAACGTTCGTCATAAATACGTATTGGAGTTGATTTTAAAGTTTGTCGAGACGGGTTCAGTAATGAATAAAAAAGAGGTCCCATTGAAATTGTAAATGATGAAGGGGTATGTAGCTGTGGCTACACTGGACCACGTCCAACTTATACCGAACACGCAGTCTGTCCAGCAAATCTCTGCAACTTCCGGTATTACCAAAACTAACGTTTTTAGAATTTTGCATAAGTACAAATTCCATCCGTACAAAAATTAAATTACTTCATGAATTGAATGAGGATGATTGGGATCGAAGGAAACAGTTTTGCGAGATTATGACGCAGCCTATGATCGAAAACCCGAATTACTTGTAAAATGTTTGCTTTTGGGATGAGTGCACTATTTCATTTCATGGGGAGGTTAACCGACATAACTGTAAATCATAGTCAACATCGGGTAAAACTAAACATTTGGGCAGGGATATTGGGAAATCATCTAATTGGACCCGTATTTCTTGTTTTATTCTATTTTAACCGGTATTTGATAATACTGCTCCTTTGTCCAACATAAAAAGCATGAAGTATAACAGTTCTAATTCGGACTTAGCATTGACTTTGTAATGAATAATCTCAGGTTGTAAGACTGTAAAATGAAAATAATCTATGGTCATCAGTAAATGTTCACTGTATCACTTAAGTGGAGGATTTAAATATAAAATGATTACCAACACAAATATAGTTTCTTGTTTTCTGTCACTGGCTTGAATAAATACGTTCAAATGTTACTATAATTACTATACAAATTGTTTTCTTATCAAATGCAGAGACATATCTTTCAATATGAGTTCTCAAAATTTTCAGATGTGTGATTGACTATTGTAAAATCTTAAAGTTTTCCCATTAATTTGCATAATTTTTCAGTAAAGAAATTATCTTAAGATTAATATTTTTTAAGAACTCCTAAAAAGTCCTTAAAAGACGAATCATAACCAGTCGAGCAAAAGTCATAAATTGAAAGTGACTACTGCCCCTTTAAAAAACGGAAAATGAACTTCTTAAAAACAAATAATTCTAAAAACCAGAATAAAGATATTATATTTTTTATTACTTTTATAATAGTTCAAAATAAAAAAAGATTTGATTGATTGAACTAACAAGGTGTAACTAGCCCTTTCTTTTATAAATGTTACGTTAGAGATACAATTTGTAATCTACATGATAAAAACATAATTGTTTCAATTTTCAAGTAGAGAATGTTAGAACAATCGCGCAATTTAAAAATCAAATTAAACTTTTAAACACCCTGTATCCAGAAAACATACAATATTTGTGTATGACATATTTGAGCTGGAAATTCTTAATGAATCACCCCGTACATTAATTTCAAACAACTTTTAAAGATAATTAAATGGTTTAGTGGTAGTGGTAGGTTGTTAAAGGAGACCCACACTTACATATACTAAAAAAGCCATTGTATTGTAGTAAAAAATGCATTTTTTTATAGACTTTCCATCCGACACCATACTTTCCTGAAATACCCAAACAACTTGTTTGTTTTTTTTCTGTAAGCAACCAGTCTATATATTAAGAGTCTCTTCTGTTATAGAAAATCAATAAATTATAGTAAATAAACAAGCACAACGTCCATTTAATATACAATACCAGTACAAAATTTGTTTGGCTTTCGTTTCAATAAACATTCCAATACAAGCAATGTTTTAAATTAGAGACTTGACAAACGTCTGAAGTCACAAAAAAGGACAATGTTTATAGATGGTAGACAAGGACTCCACAAAAAGATCAATTTCTGGTTGGGAGAGACAAACTTATGTGGAAATTAAACTGAAAATGTATCCAGCTGATTGCATTAAATAACAAGTTCAAAAAATTATTTTTATGTTTCTTTGGGGAATAACACCACAATAGAAATAAAACTACGTATATTGCAGGAATACCAAACGTTTCAAAGTCTATTCTGACTTCGTTGTCAATGGCTTTATATTTATTGATGTAGATTGCAAAATGAAAATTTGATCATAAATCAAAACAATAAATAAATAAAATAAAAAATAAAAAATAATCAAGAATATGCCACAAACAACGTTTAGAAGACAAGTTCAAGAAATGACCAGAATGGGGCTGGTGTAGAAATTTTTACCATAAAACTATTGTAACTTTTATATTTTTCACAGTATCTTCACCAAATAAAGTTAAATATAATCTATGATGTTTGTTTGCTCATCTGCATTCGATATTTGACAATTTAATTTTTTTTCTCTTAATTCCCAGATTTTTACCTTAAAACTATTGTAACTTTAATATTTTTCACAGTATCTTCACCCAATAAAGTTAAATAGAATCTATGATGTTTGTTTGCTCATCTGTATTCGATATTTGACACAAATGAATGGTTGAAAAAATTGTATGAGTCCACAAATTGCGAGGTTCCATAAAAAAGTAATTAAGTTAAACACTTTATCACGTTACAGAAGAAAATAAGAAACACATCGAGAACTTCAATGCTTAGAAAAACTTCTCCACTTTAACCCCTTTCCAACGATATATCACACGTATTGGAAAGTAATTAGTATCACAATAAAATTTGAGTTTATAACTTACAAGGTGAGAACTACAAAAAATAAAACACACCAAATTGCAATAATTTGTTATAAATTTTGTTCAAACTGGCTTCTACCGCTGCGGGTGCAAATGCGACACTTTTTTCCGTAGCGGCAGAAGCCGGTTTGAACAAAATTTATAACAAATTACTGCAGTTTGGTGTGTGTTTTATTTTTTGTAGTTCTCACCTTGTAAGTTACAAACTCAAATTTTATTATGATACTGATTACTTTTCAATACGTGTGATATATCGTTGGAAAGGGGTTAAATTAGACAAGTTTTTGTAATCATTCGAAGTTCTCAATGTGCTTCTTATTTTATTTTATAACATGATAAAGTGTTTAACTTAATTACTTTTTTATGAAACCTCGCCATTTGTGGACTCATATAATTTTTTCAACCAATCATTTATGTCCAATATCGAATGCATATGAGCAAACAAACACCATAGATTCGATTTAAGTTTATTCGGTGAAGATACTGTGAAAAATAAAAAAGTTACAATAGTTTTAAGTTAAAGATCTGAGAATTAAGAAAAAAAAATAAAAAAAAATAAAACTGTAAACTATCTAGATGTTATATGGACTACATAATATAGCACATGAGTCCACCTATCTGCCCTCCATTTTTGGCGAACCTTCTACAAAACACCCCGTATAATAATATTAATGTTAAACTACTGTTTTTGCCTATTTTTCAATCACGGATATGTAAAAAATATGTTTTTTCTAAACATCTGTGAAATATTCTAAAAACTTGTTGTTTAAACTCCACCATTTTTTAATGATTATTTGATTAAACTCTGTTTTTTTAAGAATTATTTAGAGATGATTTTAAATTCAAAAAATTACTACTTTAACATATTATAATTAAAGTGACATCGTTAGATATTGTCAAGATATTAAATAGTTAGGTGAAATATGCTCGAATTATTATAATTCAACAACTTCTAAGCCATAAGTTTTTGCAGTTATATTTAAATAACACAAAAGTGAGAACTATTTTAATTCTCAATAGAATTATATCCATTACTAAGAATGATACAAAGAAAGGGAAACAGAGACAGGGAGATAACGAGAAACGGGAAGTAGATTTCCTATTCTATTTTGCATTCAGAAATGACTACCGCTCTTTTTTATATAGTTTTTGAAATGTTTTTCAACTGAAGAATATCGAATCTGAAAAACAGTATTTAAGTGTCATTTTATAATTTATGGCTTTATGTTGTGGCGTTACTAATTTCTAATTATCAATATTTCCATCAAAATATACAAAGTTTAAGTGATCCTCGTTCTATAAAAACAACTTTCCCATTATAAATATTTTGAAGTTAACAACCCACTATGCATTTCGTTTCAATGTTATGACGCCAAAAATCAATTACGCTCGCACGTATATGTTGAATTTTCCTGGTATTGTAGGAAATTATATTCCGCATTTTCTTGCGTGATGCAAACTTATATTTAGAAGAGTTGCTGTGAGGTAAATATCCAACGATTTATCCGTCCGCTCTTCAGGGATGAAAGTTTCCAAACTAATTCGTATTATTTGCTGATGTTTCCAGTGTGGTTATCACCAACTATAGATGATGATTGAATCGAACGAAATAGTTGCATAAGTATTGCATAAAATCTGTCAAGCGTGTTTTATAACCATAGGAATCGAATGAAGATTTCAATCAAATGATTATGTTAACCAAAGCACAAATTTCAATGCAAAAGGGAAAGTGTTTCTGTAACGGATAATTCGGACATTGATATTTATCGTAATAAAAGTTATTGATAATAAAATTCTCTAACGTATACAAATATATTAAGTTTGTGATTTTAGAAAATATAAGGCAGACATGTAATGAACATGATGCTTAAAGGTTCCGACACAAATAAAGGTAAGAATTAATATCAGAAATATATCGCGAGTTAATCAGTATAAATATATTCAGGGACAAAGAAATCGCAACACCCAGAATGACACGTTTAAATTTATTATTGTTTTGGTAAAACATAGATGCTATAGTAAATGATTAGAATTAAATTAAAAAATACCAAGGAGTTTACATTGTATTTATTAAGTTCTGAGATGAGCAAGAATGCAAATAGCAGTTGTTATTGTTATTGATATATGCATACAATAACTGAAAATAACAGATCACAGTTATATATTTAACTGTCAAAAATGCTGACACCATCTCCTGGACAGAAAAGAAAATATGCTGCTAAATTTATAATCGTTGAGTGTATTAATAAAGTAGACATATTTTCGTTTAGTATTACGTACAATTAGTTATAAAAGAGCACTGGTCTTTCAGGTTAATATTAAATGAGAAAGTACAGAACCAATAAATTAAACTAGCTGTCGCCCAGTGGTCAAAATTCGACCCATTGTGTCAATATCTCTGGCAGGTTAAGTAACCTGAAAATTTTATCGTGACATTCTATCCTAGGACTTTAGGGAAAAGAGCAATTACACGAAACGGATCCAGATTCGGAACCTCTGTGTGATAGTTTCCTCGAAAATCCTACATGTCGGTCTTACATCTCGCATCTACAAATAAGTAACGAAATTCAAGTTTTTTTTCAGATATAATTCATGGGACTTTATTTGTGTTCAAATTCGTAATTCTTAATTTAATATGACAGCAATTCAACCGCTAATGGGCTAACCCTACATATTTATTTTTTCTAACCTCCCTATATAGCTATAATTGCACTCAATTCTCTAACATTTATTAAAATCCTCATTATAATAATTCCATCTCATTATATATTTCCACCACCCTGTATATGCAACTGCTCATGGACCACGCATAATATTTGTTAACATTTTTGAACCACCCGGTAAACCATTCTGTATACGCCACTGCCTATGAGCCACCGTATTTACTCTTTTTGCTTATGAAATTTTTAACTATCTTCTGTAACTATAATTCTACTCCGACCTATATTTCAATCATCATATATATGGATCTCTTCGTGGGATACTCTATAAATCATTTCCTTTTCTAAAATTTTTATCATCATCCTATATATCTATTCCTCTCACTCTATATTTAATCTTCCCTATAGATACAACTGCTTATGGGTTAAGAAAATGGTGTATTTTCATTTCCGCCACTCTGTATATGCATCTCTGTATAATATATTTTGCACCACCCTGAATAAGTGTAATTATACTGCACCTTATAATTGCACTCTACTCTATATTTTAAACAGCCTATATATGCAACTGCTTATATACCACCCACGACAAAAATGATTTTGAACATATCTGAAGCACCCGGTAGAATTATAATATATAACGATTATTTTACCACTAAACAATAACAATGCTTGCATGCCACTTCCAATAGTACATGCAGTATATAAAAGCATTGGACCCTCTATATATAATTACTCAATTCACATTCAGTTGTTTGGCGTTGACATTATGACGTAAATAATGAATTTTTATTATATTTTATTTAATGAATAAACCAGTATTATAAATTAATATACAGAGGAGAAAAATGCTACCTAATCGTTTTATCTTTGTCTATTTATATATAGATACTACGGAGATTTTATTTACTATCAATAGATATTGCTTTTCCGGGTTTGGATCGCGTCATTTTTTCAAATTAATTTATTTATATATCTGAACCAGCATATAAACAAAGTTTTCCGACGTTTCGCACACACTTATAAGGGGCTTTTTCAAGAAAAACAAAACAAATGTTACTTACCTTGCGGCGTCTCCAATCATTTAGTCTTCTTCTCACAAACACACTTTGAAACTTCACTTTATTAAACTTGTCACACTGACGCACAAATTGTAACTTTTTTTTTACAATTTTGTTTGAGGTCCCAAATGCATTTGGTACAACTCCAGAAACTTCATAACGTTCTGGTTCGACCAGTCCATTTTGCCACAAACAAAGCCGTTGCCGTTTCGAGGTGGATTGGACAATATTATCCGGGGTGAGGGGATGGATAATTTTTTGATTGGTGATGGGCTGATTGGTACTGCAAAATCTTTATTTGTATTCATACATATCCAAGATATATAAAAATGTATAAATATAAAATTTATTCTATCAAAAAGATGATTAATTGGTTAAAATTGAATTTTGAAACCCAATGTTGAAAAATTTCGTGGGGGGGGGGCTTGGCCACAAATACCACTTGTTATGAAAAATTACAATAGTTGATCACGATCCTCCTAACAGTGGCATGTGCGTATAGGACAGCAGCGATGAAAGGGTTGTATGTGGATACTGGGGAGGTACCCACTGACCAAACTACTGATGGGAAGGATAAATAAAGGATGAATTGTAGTTTTAGGGAATTGAATTATGGGTTGACCCGGTTTTTAACTAGACATGGAGCATTTAGATCATATTTGATGAGAATGAGAAGGGCGGAGAATGATTTGTGTATATATTGTGGAGGGGTCGACACCACGCAGCGCACGGTAATGGAGTGTGAAAGGTGGGGCGCCGAGAGAGGGGTGCTGATAACAGAGCTAGGGAGGGGAGTATAATCATGCGGCAAAATATAGTGGAGATTATAACCACCGACCGCAAAGGGTAGAAGAAATTTAGTGACTATATGATAGGGATGTTCATGAGCCAAAAATATCGATATTTTTTTCGATATAATATATCGGAATGTTGTATCGATATTTTCTGATATATCGATGAAATATATCGATATTTTCGATATATCGTATGTAATTTGTATTTAACTAGTATGTAATAAAGAAAAGGAAGAGTTGCAGTTTATCATGTGTAAATAAGGAACAGCGGGTTTAAGAAATGAATCAACTTTATTTACATATCCTACTAATTTTTAAAAATCATGCAGGGTTGCCAGAAAATTCCTAAAAAATCAATAACTTTTACGCATTCGATACATCGAAAAATATCATTCAAGAGATCAGCCATTGATATAAAAAATTGATATTAAAATTAATTACCTACAAAGTAAAATGATAGCTAATAAACAAGTTCGTGAACCTACCAATTTAATCTTAAAAATAAAATAATAGAGATAATAGAGTTATTAAAAATTTTCTGAATACCTTTATGGGGTCAGTGAGTTTTATTTTTAGATTCCACCACTATCTAAGTACGCAAACAGCAACTCTCAATACTTTGTAATATCCAATTTGTCCACTAAAAGCGGGTTGATGTTGCAATCTTCTGATAACTATTGAATACTGTTGTCAAAATTTTATACTTTAGGTGGTTTTTATTTTTACGGCTTAAATTTAATAAAATTTAACTAAGAATACCAAAATGATAAAATTATACAAATATCGTGAGATTGACTTTAAATCATCAGATCTGGCAACACAGCACACAGTAACACAAATACTAAACATCTATTCTCCCGTTGCTGTAGTAAACCGGACATTAGTCCAAAAAATGACAGAACAAATCAGCATTTAGCCTGTACCTTGGCAATATTCTTCTTATACGCACTCTGGGTATGTCCTACAAGTGCTGCCCTCATACAAGAGGGCTTTTCATATTTGAAAATTATTTGTGCGAGTACGTCAACTTCTGTCATTTTTTTCGGACGGTTTTCTCATCATTGGCATATAAATAAAAATTTTCCAAATTTTGAAAATGACTTTTTTTAATGTTTAGCTACAAATAATTTGTATTTTTTGTAATTATCAATATATTGATTTATTTTGAAGGCTTATTTTAAACCTAATATGTTTTTTTTAACCTGTCAACTAATTCTGCCTCATTTCCACCTTGTGAATGACCATAGCACTTTAACCATCGTCCTAATTGAATACAAGTATGTGTCTACTGTAGAATGCACTAATGAAGCACCATCAATTAATTTTTCACTCAATTTCATAGTTAATAAGCTTAGAGCATTTACTTTCTAGAGATAGCCTGCAGTGCACAAATGTCGTGGTAAGACTAAGGAGAGAGAGGGCAATAGAGAGGGCAAAAGGCTATTTCACTCGGTTGGGAGCTGCTTCCAACCAAATACGTCCAGCATGTTGTTCATTGGCTGCTTCCACCCACTAAGTGAAACAGCCTCTTACTGTCTCTATTGCTCTCTCTTTCTAGCGTTCCCACGATTTTATGCTTGATAGGCTATATCTAGATGGTAAATGATCTAAGTTAATAAGGGCAATGAAGTCTGTTCAGTATTCAAATTTGAAAAAAAGTCCGAAACATTCGAATTACCGCCTTGTCAACATAGCGAACTCGCACGCGCGTTACAAAGTTTGTAACGGTCTATATGAAGTACTAAATAGAGAATAATTGAAAATTGTCATTGTGAAATGCTTTTAATTTTGTACGATATTCATATATCGGATAAAATATATCGATATCATTTGATTCGATAATATCGGATTGATTCGATATATCGACAGCTTATATCGATATATTATGATATATCGATACATATCGAGCATCCCTACTATATAATAAACATCATAATTAAAGAACGGGAGGAACGGGCGTACTTGACTGGGGGTGAATAGTCACTACCACAGTCACTACGCCGAAGTACCTGAAGATATATCTACGGATGAATTCCAGGTACTTAGAGGGCGATGGAAGTGTTTTAGTGAGTTGAACCCCACACGGCAGTACCCAACTGAAAAATACTTGCGGTTGTTAGTTCGGTTAGAGAATTTCGTCTACTTTGAAAAAAAAGTTGATCACATCATAGCGACGCGTGCAACCATGTGAACCAAGTGGGGAAGATTAAAGCAAATATTTGGATTATATGACTCCTTTGATATGTATCCAAAACCGCCAAGGGAACGGTAACGCGTATTTGCTCTTAGCGGTATTCGGTTTATTTGTTCAAATAAAGCAAAAATAGCGAATAGCCTCTCCACACATCGCCGCTTTTGGACAAATATAGCAAATATACGAATACTCCAAGTGAAGTGCCGCCTTTATATTTTTTCTAATTTATTCAAGCAAACACATCTAATAAACACTGACACTATTTGTCATTGTTTGGGCGAATTTCGCAGACTTCACACTACATTTGTCAATTTTAAAATGATTTAAGCAAATTAAAAAAGAAGGCGTCAGCAACCCAAAAAGTTATTAATAATGTCGATGATTGACAGAAATCGTATTTGTTTTGGCGTCTGTTTCGATGCATCTCTGTTCAATTTCGACACTAGCTAGTTACGAGTACATGTTTATTTTTAAACTTATTGTTTTATTTATAGGTATGCACTTAAGTATGGAGATAAAACGAGAAATCTAATTTATCTACTTTCGGATCGTAAAACATAAGTTAATGATCATTTATATAGCTGGACTATGATATTCGCCGTTTAAACATTAAAATAATAAAGCTGGCAAATATTGCTCAAACATAAATAAACAATTCTTTTGTTTTGAGGAATGTTTATTTCACACTGCAGTAAATGAGTTTTCACTCTGTGAACGAGAAATATATAGATCTTAGATTTTTATTTTTCATTTTACGACAAAAACAATTCCTTGAAAAACGTTCTGCAATCAGAAGTACAAGGTATTAATTAATTAGGAAAAATAGAAAATGTCTCAATAGAGAAGTAATATTAGTTATTACTTTTATTAAAAATTGCATACGAAGACAAATCCGTCTCCAATAGGGACCATGTATACAAAGGGGTAGTTTTTTCGGCTCCTGAGGACCATGAATGCAAAGAGTCAGATGTGTGGACATGCAAGCTCGAATCTGACTAAGAAGATACAGGGGAATTACATTCAATAATAAGTTTCAACAATAACAAAGTTTTAACAGTTTTAACAATCACAAATTTATCCATACAACACTGTTTTTGAGCCTTATGAAGTTTTGCAACAGTACTCGTTTCACTAATGTTCAAAAACTACAATGGCCGATTGACTTACAAAAGCTTTATGAATTCTCATCATATTTCTTACAGTAATTGTCTTATATTCACAATGCTGTGCACTAAACGAAGTTTTATCCAAATTAAAGTAACAACGTTTTACTGACGTTACTTCCAAGAACTTTTGAATTTACTAAACTAATACGACGATTGACTATGTCGAAGTATTAACTAACACTGTTTTTTTCAACGGTCTACATTCCCAAAATGCTTTGTGACCTTAGTTGAAAACCAAAAACTAAATAATTACCATTAAAACTACAATTGCATCGTTTCAGATACGCAATCTACAAACTATGCTTCACGACGACATCATTTTCACTTCTCTCCTACATTACTACTGCGCTACTTCTTCTGGGCACACAGGTTTCGGGACTATTTTCCTTGGGTTCAAGATAAAAACTCTTTTTGCCAACCGAGCGTTCTGTTGTTTTATAGACGAATAGTTCTGATGCTAATGCCAGGTTACGCTGTTGACTAAACCAACCGTTAGAGTGCGCCACTAGGCATCTCTTTAGGTACTCGAGGTTATTAAACCCTTCCAAAAGAAAACTTTGTTTTCAAACAAAAATGTTATGAAACAAAGTTGTTTATAAACTAATGTAAAGTCTAAATACAAATTTTGAAATCAAAATTCACATTTGGGAACACAAGTCGACATACCGTTATTGGTGTATCGTGGCGAAGGTTAGTAATCCAGAAGGCCGGTATTACATTGTCAAAGATCTTTGATAAAATGTTTTATAAAACATTTGATCAAATATTTGATATGAATGTCAGAACAAATTTCATTAAATGATATTACACTATATCAAAATTGAATCAAATACTTGATATTCAAAATGAGGAATTTATGTATTTTTATGTTTGTTTGTACTACTGTAGTGTGTTTTTATGGCTTCAGTTTCAGTCATTTTAAAAAGAAAAAGTAATGGGCGCCTTGAAAGGTATAGTTTATCAGTGGCCCTGATAAGCAAAACTTCTTATTATCAATTTTACCAAAATGTTAATTCTACGATCAACTGTTGGATTTTTCAAACTGTCAGCAAACCGACGCAGCAAGCAACTACACTACACCTGAAGGCACAAATGGCAAAAGAATTACTTTTGAATGGATAAGGCCACATTATAGATGTTGATACGATAATAGTTTATTTTAATCGAGTACAACACTGCACTATCTATATATGTTTTATCAAAGATATTTGTTCAAAAATTTGACAATGTAATAGCGGCCTAATAGAAGGTTAAGGAGGGAGCGAGATAATGCTGAAATAGAGATACAAATAGGCAAAGACAATACGGTTAGGTACCATTTTCTCCTCTGTCACTCAACGGATTTGCTTTATTTTTGTTTTGTTTAGTAGCTACAGACGACCTTCAGTGCAGAATTCTAAAATTAATTTATACTATTGGTTCAATAATTAAATAATAAAAAAATCATTATTTACATGCATACTGTCGATGCCAAAGAGTGCCGCCAGATTGCTTGGAGAGAAAATCATGAAATAGGTTGGCTCCAATGTGAAAGACAGACTAAATTAAATGTAAAACTAAAAGTTTTAGGCCTTCGCTAAAGTTAACCTACATAGTCATGCTATTGCAGTTTGCAACTTTCATTGCATTGTAAATATGGTTTGTCAACTAAAATCAGAATTATTTTGCACCTCATCAATTTATTTCTGATATCTTCTTTATTTTAACATTATACTTTTAATTTAGAGTCCTTTTATTTTTGTCGGGTAACTTTCATATAAGTTCAACTAAGATTACAGAAAATTGTGAAATTATGCACAAATTCACGATAAATAGCTAGATCTGACAACACTGAATGCTTAGCCATCTGCCGGAAATTTAATTTAAATGTTGACATTTCATTGCTTTTCTAGCGATTAGGTTGAAAGTTTTCGATTTAGTAAGACAATATTTCAAAGTATTTTCAAGGTTTCAATTTCAATTCACAGAACAAAATTCTCAAAAAGAGGTGTATTTAACTATTATTAATTAACAGTATGTGATTCCTATTTCTTTAAATTTTCTACATAAAACAGAAATCGTTATGGGTTACTACGTTGGTAAGTAAATTTTTTATATTGAAAATCATACTGACAATGTGGGTAACTTATAGTTAATTAATTTTACATTACATGGTCCTATTGCTACAAAGTTCTGACTGTTAAAAACATTTTAAAGATTTGTTTGAATATATTAGGTTAAGTTATTATTTATTCTAGAGTAAAAAATATATTTTTTACATACATAATACCTTTGAAATCGTACACTGCTGGCTTTAAAATTTACAACCTAAATGTTCAAAAAATTTAAAATCCAAAACGGTCTACACGACAACAGAAACCACTGTGTAATTATATATGCTAGGTTGGTTTTCAAATGATAAACAGACTAAGTGATGACAATCTTTTACTATCTTTGGAGTTGCCTATAGTTCAACAGGAAAATATTTAGTGTTGTAAATTATAGATCAGTATTGATTTTTCGGACAAGTAGTAGAAAATAATATTCGTAATTTTTTGTTGTGATTATAATTCTGTCATTTAATATAATATAATTTTCCTACAATATTTCGGATAGGAGTTTCGTGCAAGCAATATGCTATCCAATGGAATTCTATCTTTATTTTTAATATTATTTGCTTTAGCCGTCCTCACTTGGTTCATAAACGGATCAACTAGTGTTCCTTTAATGGTAAAGTAGTGTTTGTGGCAAAATTGAGTGGTCGAACAATAACATCCTGAAGTTTCTCGAGTTGTACCAAATGAATCCTTGCATTTGGGACCCCAAACATACCAGCCACAAAAATAATAATAAAATAAATGATGCGTGGATAGATATCCAAAACAATATGGGACAACCATGCACAATTGCTGATTTAAAGAAAAAGAGGGAATCTTTGATGTCTGCGTTCAGGGGTTATAAAACAAATATTAAGAAATCAGAAACATCAGGAGCAGGCACGTCTAGCGTATATAAACCCACATGGTTTGCTTACAAATACATGAATATAGTCTTCTGGGTGCCATCTATAAATCCAACCCATCTACGAATACTGAGGTAGGTTAATTTTGTTTATAATATAAATTTAAAAAAATATTTGGCGTTTTGAATGTGTTATAATCCAAATTTGACGAATATAGCGATACAAAACAAAAATACGCTAACACCAATTGAAGTGCCGCCATTATACACACAAAATAACGTCAATAATGTTCAACTCATAATTTTAATGAATTAGGGTCGAATTTCGACCACTGGGCGACCTCTAGTTTAAGAAAATATACAAAGTAAGCGATAAGAAGGCATCAGAAAAAAGAAACTTGCTATAGTTAAAATCGTATTTCGCGAAATATGGAGATTAATACAACTTAGATTAGTGGAAAACTAATGGAATTTAACCGATACATGAAAAAAGAGCTAGAAGATTGTTTATTTATGGTATACAAATACTAAATAATAATTGAAAAAACGATAAAGGTTGCGAAATGAAGATTTGGGTAAAAAATTAAAAAGCAATAAAGCAATAAATAACCGATTTAACACTAGTGAAACATCTTAGAATTAAAGGCGCCATTTTATATATAAGGTAGTATAACCATCGTAATGTACAGACACTATACACAAAGTAACGAAGTTAATCTAAACTATTGTCTTATATAGTGATGTAAATGTCGACATAAGAGCAGCTGTATACTCTCTTCGAGGAGACACTCTTTTGTACGCAAGGCAATATATAATATATACTGTTTCTGGTCGGGAACCATCATCAGTTGCGCTTCCCACAATAGAATGTTCTCTCGAACACATATTTGTGTATTTGATACATACAGATCCTAGATGTCAGTCTTTACCATCTCGCGTCTACAAAGCAGCTGTAAGATAATGATGCAAAGTATTTACCGTTCACAAAAAGCTAATCTATATTCATCATATATATTTTTTAATATATTTGTATTTGGGATTTGCTGATTACATAATTATTTTTATATTATGGAAAACTTTCACTTTTTGTGCAAATATAAACAACATATTGATCACTCCACATTAACCCAGTTTTATTTAATCTTTACATTCAAGCTCAGTCACATGTACAAATACTCAGGAATTTTTGCAGAATTTACACAAACATGATAATTAAATTAGTTAATCTTAATTTTTATCGGATGACACCAAACAAAAATATTCGATTAAATATCCGTGGTAAACATTGAAATTATTCCAGATTGAAACTTGACTGGATTAATTAAGTACGTCAGTTTCGGGTGTACTAAACTTTCCAAATATTTTTAACAAACTGTCAATGAATACTTTAGCGTGGCACTGACTCGAATTCAAGAGATTGCTTCCTGGTGAACGAATTACTCGTATATATATGCGCTAGTTGGCGCCCAGCCAAACAACGTGTGAAAAAAACTTTTTGAAACAATCAGCTTAATAGCAGTGATGAATCTTCTAAAATGCAATAGAAGTATAATTAGGAAATATTTCATAATAAATGAACTCCATTAGTGAGTGTTTAAGCTATTATTAGAAACGTAATTATTTTCACATTTAATTTAAGGATTTAATTCGGTCATTGGTTACATAGTATGTTAACTTATTCAATTTGTTATTCATGATGAGTGTCGAAATCATACGAAGTGATTTGTTAGATGGGAGTTGATGGCCAAAGAGTAGAAACACTAGCGTGTTTTTATTATATTTATGGAATCTCGCTGGGAATAGTCAGCAATTACATTAAATATATCTAATCATATCATTTTTCGATATTTTCAACTATGGCTGTAGCAGATTTGATTATGATTTCCCACTACAAACGACATATTGCCTTGCGATAAAGAGCTTGTGAAGTCCTCGATGGCTAATAATAAATAATCGTCTACCGTCGTTTTGATAGTGGAAATTATTCATAACATTTCTGGACAAGCTGATATCTATAAATAAATAGGCAAATACATTTTATCCTCTGTCTCTCAACTGATTTTCTTTCTATTTGTTGTGTTTAGTAGCAATTGACTACATTCAGTGCAGAATGCTAAAATTTATTTATAATATGGGTTCATTCATTAAATAAAATATAAAAAAAAAACATTATTTACGTTCATACTGTCCATGGCAAACAAACAAAAGTATCGCAGATTGGTTTGAGAGAAAATTGTATGATGGATTGACTCGAATCTTAAAGACGAATTAAATTAAAGTAAAAATTAATTTTGACTCGTTCCTAAAGTTATTCTACATCGTCATGCTTATGAAATAAAACCGAGGAAAATTTATATTACATAATAACGGCCATTCATTGGGCTCTCGAAAGTTTGCAACTTTCATTGCTTTGTAAATATGGTTTGTCAACTAAAATAAGAATTATGTTGCAATTGATGAATTAATTTGTGATAATATATTAATAATTTTAATGTTATACTTTATAATTTAAAGATTGTTTTAATACCGCATACATTTCTTATAATTTGAATAAGGTTACAAAAAATGGGAATTAATGCACTGATTGTAATGTTCAAGACAAATACTTAAATCTGGCAGCCCTGCACTCATGACTATCTTTGATGAAGCGCATTGATTTGAATTTTGACATTTCAGAATATTGTTTGGTGTAAGATTATTATAGCACAATGGTCAAAGTAAGTTGTAAGTTCAATGTGTAAAGTTCAAAATTTCAGCTTCATTTAACAAATGTGAGTATTACTTATTTATCATTAATTAACAGCACAAAACCATACAAAACAGAAATAGTCAATGCTTACTATGTGTTTCATTTAAGTTAATGAAATTATATTAAATCTTAAGATTTTAGTTGAAGGTTTTTTAATATATACTTATGTTTTGTAGTTATTTGGAATGTAATAGTAGGTATAACACCTTCATACTAACTTTTGAGTTGGTTGATTTCATTTTCTGCTTATCAACTGAAATCATTTACTGTGAAATACCAGAATAAAGGTTCTATTTCCATTTATTTATTATTTTAGCACTATTGGAGTTTTTCAGTCTCAAATCAAAAATATTTTTGAAAAATGTAGATATTAACTAATGTTTTAATTATTACATTTAACATTAATTTATTATTTAATATAATGTTAATATTTTTAAAGGGATTCATTTTTTTATAACTACATATTTGAATATATTTAAAAGGCCGAATTTTTCAATTATTTTTAGGTAGGGATTCAGTTAGTTACTGTTTTGTGTTCATACATTTTATCTAATAAACACTTTATTTTATATTACATGCAAAATCCTGGTTTTATTAAAAGGTTACTGACTTTTACCTAAAATAAACATGTATTGACATTTTAAGGATGTGTATTTAAAAATAAAGAAATTCAATGCAATTACTTATTTGTTTTGCTAAGCTAGGTACATACGTCTATTCTACAAAAAAATATATTTTTATTAAACATATTTTTCCTTCAAAAACTGTCAAATTACTGAGTAATTATATACTCTCTTCGAGGTGTCATTCCTTTGTACGCAAGACAATATATATTATATATAAATATAATATATATTGTTTCTGGTCGGGAACCTTCATCAGTTGCGCTTCCCACAATTGAATGTCCTCTCGAACACTTCTTTATGCATTTGATGCATTTCGTCTTACATCTCGCGTTTTCAAAGAGTAATTATATATTGAAAAAGCGTTACCAGCTGTCAAATCATGTGAAGACCATCTTTGATAGTTCAGCATCAGGCGTTGTTTATTTTTCAGTAGTAAAATAGTCACTGTAGTAGATCAGTAGGTATTGATTTGTCGGACAAGGAGCAGTAACTTTCGTTTTAATTATTTTTTCTTGTGAATTTAATTATTTTATTACTATATTATTTTCACAATCTTCCGCAGAAGGTGTGGTATTACAAATTAATAATCAGTGTGGAACAGAAAATATATTAAAGATTGTAGTTTGATAAGGTTGTTCCGTTCGTTATATTGAATCTTGTTAGAATCCTGCAGACGTTTCACCAAGGTCTCACTTGGCATTCTCAATGCGTTGTTACGGTGAACTGAGAGGTGATCTGCCTGAGCTGTTTATTTTATATGTCTCCGTTAAGGTCGTATCGCGTCTGATTGGTCTGATTGGTCGGTGTTGACTCCGCCCCCTTCGCTGCCGTGTCGGGTGTGTTGCTTGTTGACGGGTTTGTTGTTGTTTTATTTTGATGTTTAATAATTGTCTTCCAAACACAATTAGCTACGCAAAATACAAACCCGTCAACAAGCAACACACTCGACACGGCAGCGAAGGGAGCGGAGTTAACACCGACCAATCAGGCTCGGGGAGGATTTCAAGACGCCTTCTTCTCTGGTTTGTCCCCCGCCTTATTTCTGATAAATATATACTTTTGACAAACGAATCTCAATAATGTTTACAATTTGATGAAATAGAGTCGAATTTCGACCACTGGGCGACCACTAGTATTTATAAGAAATTAAGATTGACATCTGTGGAACTATGTGTATGACAAAATGAAATACCTAGTGAACCGATGAGAAAAAACTGACAATTGAGGACACAATTTCTTTTCAGGGAAGAAATATTAGTTTATCAGTCCTGAACCATTTTTTTTCCAAAGTTTATTGAGATTAGTTACTAGGTGTCACAAAAAACAAGTTTGTATAATCTTCAAATTTCACAAATGATGATAATTTCCGCAATCAAATAGAAAGATAAGATATATAATATTCACAATATTCATTGTGGTGAATGTAGAGACCAGCAACGGAAAGGACAAATTGAACTAACTTCGAACAATTTATAACTACGAGCATTTTGAAAAAATCTCATTGCCACTAAGATGATCAGAAAGACAGTTACTGTCATTGATGCCAACTGCTTTTAACATACTGATTCTACAGTGTTTGTTTGGTACAAAATGAAAACAATAAAAGAAATACCATTTAAATGTCAAAAATGTGATCCACTTCTTTGGGGCCTACCGCTTTTTAAAATCTATTATACCCTCGTATATTTTAGCTAAATTCGTATGTTTCAATATTTCAGTGATTCTTTTCAAAAACATTTTCGTTGTCATAGTTCTTGTAGTAAAATAAGTGGAATGATCGCAGTCCTTTTGACACAGAACAATTTTTAAATGTTTTGTTTCACGATTTGTTAATGTTCTTTCACATTTTAAGAAAATAGAGAATGAAAAAAATAGTGGGAAAACGACGGGTGTTACCTATTTTACTGTTGAAAATGCGGTCAGCATAAATAATTAGATTAAAGCATAATTCTAATACAATTTTTTTAATTGTATTAAGAATATTTATCTTTTAGTTTTGACTAGTTTCAGTTCATAATTTTTAGTCAATTCCTGTTCGGCCTACACTAATTTCAAATTATATATTATATACCCACTTCTTTAAAACAATTCACCTTAACCTTTATAGTTAATTTTATATAATCGTGAGATATTTTGATGATATGTCATTCTGTTTGTTTATAAATTACAAATAATTTGTTAATGGTTTGATAGATAAGTGCTAATAACTGTATTATTTCTGTGAGTTTCTGTAATAATAAAGAAATATTACAGACTTGCTATAGATTTTTGTATTATCACAATAATGTATTTAATAGGGTAAATATAAAATAGACAATCTTTTGTAATAAGTTGCATGGATTTTCTCCTAAGCGGCTTGATTTATAATGCATTTTTAACACTTTCTTATCTTGAAAAAGTGTCCAACGAGTATCTATCTATATGATTTTTTGTTAACACCCTGTATATAATCCATTTTTCAGCATTAAAAACTAAACGGCTAATTATCAATTAGTATAGTACCTACAAATATCTAAATTGTAGTAATTTTATTATTAGTGTTTCAAAACAATTAAAACACAATATATATTTAACAAGTTTCGAATTCTAAATACAAATATTAAATAGTTTATGTTAATTGCTTTTGGAGAAGTATAATTTTAGCAGATTTACTTCCTAATACTAGTTAGATACAAGACGAACAGTAAAGTGTTAGCATTTTTTAAAATAAGTTATGGGTATAAATACTAATATTTAGTTGTCTAGAATGACAGTATGAAAATTTACTGTAACTGTTAATTAAAAATTCTTAATTTTGAGAGTTGAAGTAGTGCATTATCTTCACAAATTCTAAATCATTATGGTAAGTGCAAGAGTTATTTAAACTTGAATAAATGAGAGCAATGACCATAAAAGTGATGAATCGATTGGTAATGACATTTACCTTTCAAACAAACAAATAATATGAGAACAGACATACCATGCAAATTAACTTTCCAATACACAACTAAAAAACTATATAAAATTGTGTAGTCAAATCAGTAGAAGATAAGTTTTTGTTTTAATATGACAAATAGTATATACCTACACCTCTCACTTGAGGTATTATTAGCCCTGTAGCTGACAAAAACATGCTTTTTAGTTATTTTTTTAAACTATTTGACATTCTAATAATACTTATACCATGAATGCATAGACTATCGTAAAGAATAAAAAGAGTAGGCAGTAGATATGGATCTAACAGGAAAGCACAATCAAAACCTGAAATACACTAAATAATAATTGATTTTAGTATATTTCACAAAATAAAATTAGACATCCTTCTAAACCCCAAAATTTACAAATAAATTAACTCAAAGTTCATAAATATAAATAAAGATGCTTGGGATATAGGCCATAAATGCAATAAAATGTTAAATTCAGTTATATGTAATATATACATAAATAATTATTCCAGAATTTAATCAGTTGAGAGGAGCGAATAGAAGCAATATATTGTCTTGCGTTCAATGGATTGAAAAATCTCGAAATGTGAGTATCATAAATGCTATTTTAAAATTCAATTATCTATATATAAATAGGCAAAGACAAAACGATTAGGTACCATTTTCTCCTCTGTCTCTCAACCGATTTTCTTCATTTTAGTTTTGTTTAGTAGCTACTCACAACCTTCAGTGCAGAATGCTAATATTAATTTATAATATTGGTTCATTCATTAAACAAAATATAATAAAAATTCATTATTTAGCTCCATACTGTCAACGCCAAACAACTGACAGTGCCGCCACCGCCACAGACAGTCAAAACTCAAAACATTGAGTAATTATATATGGAGCGATCGCATTCGTTAGATGCTGTTATATTCTTAGAGCATATACTTTTGGAAGTGGCATGCAAGCGTTGTTACTGTTTAGTGGTAAAATAGTCAATGTAGTAGATCAGTATTGATTTTTCGGTCGCGTTGCAGTAACTTTCATATTAAATATTCTGTTTTAATGTGAATTTAATTATTTGATATATATACAAGAGCTGTCACGCAAACAAGGACATGACAATCATATTCTGGATACAATTTCCTTCAATTTTGATATTTACACTTTTTTATATAATCAAAAACAAAGGAGCTAGATAGAATTTCGTTTTTTCAAAATATCTAGTAAGCCATGACTTTTTACACAAGTGTCATTAACTTGGGCCAGTAAAACTGCAAATCTTTCCCAAATTAACCATTGCTCTATCTCCTCTAGTTTCCGAGATCTCCATACTGATCATCAAAAAAAACTCACCCTGTATACTCGTATTAAATAACTGTAAATTCCTGAGTTACACCTACCTCATCTTGACAAACTTGTAAGTTTTAAATTTCTACATATTTAAATAATTTATAATTTACATTTACAACAGGGTCCGACTTGGTACATAAAATTTTGGAACTTTTGAAAGGGTGTTTATTACTTACTATTCATAAATATACAGTCTTAAGTTACCACAACTGTTCTTCAGAAAACATATCTAAATACATAAAATTATGTCCCTGGAAAATAAATTTGATTGATACAAGTCAAAAGCTCTTTCTAATCCTTTATATGGCATAATAAAATATATTCCTTAAATTCTTAAATTAACATTAAGCAAGCATTGTTGTAAAGTGTTTGCATACTTTTCGGTATTTTACAATTCATTGAACGTAAGACAATATATTGTTTCTAATGGGGAACCTTCATCAGTTGCGCTTCCCTCAACTCATTGAAATCTCGAATTATTTTCCTGTGAAATGAATATCGACAACAAGGATTTTCAAGGAAAATGAGTTCACAGAGAATTTCGATTTGTGGGGAGAGGGAGGGGTAATAGAGTCGACATTATTTTCCTTTTATTTTGAAAAGAACTCCTTATACATTTTTCAAATTCTTAGACAGAAAATGAAGTATAGTTTACGATGTATGGAGACGAATAATGTAATAATAATAATAATGGACACGCTCAAAAATTGTTCAATTAAAGAAAGCAAAGGAATTGTAAAGGAACCACAGTCTATATATAAATAGGCAAAGACAAAACGATTAGGTACCATTTTCTCCTCTGTCTCTCAACCGATTTTCTTCATTTTTGTTTTGTTTAGTAGCTACTGACAACCTTCAGTGCAGAATGCTAATATTAATTTATAATATTGGTTCATTCATTAAATAAAATATAATAAAAATTCATTATTTATCTCCATACTGTCAACGCCAAACACTGACAGTGTTTATTTATTACAAAATCGTCCTTCTTAGGAACGTTTGTCCCAAAAAAATTCTAGAATTTCAAGTCGTTGTTTTGACAATTGGAAAATAATTTAACAAAAACAGTTTTTCTTGGTATTATGTTGTCTTAAACTTTATTTTCAGGCAATTATTTTCCCACGCTACAATTTCGTTCAGTCTTAATTAAATTTAAATGCATGAAATCCTATTACCAAGCTTCCGAAAACATTCTTTGGTTATAAACAAATCTAATTAAGTAAACATCAATATTCCTAAGAAATTTGTTCTTCGAAAAAATTATCATTATGTGTGGAATTCATTATTAGACTTTTAGATTACAAAATAATAAACTCGAGAAGTGAAAAGAATGAGTAAACTAAATTGTTTGTACAGATATGAACTTTATTAATGGTAGATACATTAATTTAAATTTAATGTTTGTAATTTAGTTTCAAGTAGTGGAAAGATATTGTAGATCTTAAAGATTATTATTCTCTTAAATTGATGCTACAAAGTAATTAATTATTGAATGTAATCCGAAAGGGATTTATTAGAAAAAGATTTTGGCTAAATTACATTTAGTTTTTGCGATAAATGCTATAAGTAAATATAATGTATTTAACCCTTATAATTATGAAATTTTGTTTTTTTTTATTGGTGCAGGTATTTTTACAAAATACCACTTCATTCTTAGGGAAAATCCAGGGTAATTTACAAAAAGTAGGGAGGCAGTCAGTTGAGACTGAACGATGGAAGCGAAAGCTTCTCACGAAATATATTTTCTGCCGCTCGTTATCTCCTTGTCTTTTTCTCTTTCTTTGTGTCATTCTTAGAATGGAGATACATTTCAAGAAAATTAAACTGCAAATGAGCATATGAGGTTATAAGTTATTTTTTTAATTAAAATAGAAAATTTCTTAATTGTAATAATTCAATTCTAATTCACAATTAACATTCGGTCAAATATATAACGAGGTGACTTTAATTATAACAAAATAAATTATATGAGCATTATTTAATTTTTTTAAATATCAAAACATCATAAGAATATTCTTCAGAATAGCTGTAATATAAAGGATGTTCCAATTTGAGGTTAATTTTTAAATCGCCGCCATTTATATTTTTTGTACTAGAAATATCAAGTAGGAATATTCCGGTTATTAGAAATGGAGAGATATACGATTGAGCAACGCGTGTTTATTGTTAAAAATTATTTTATATATAAATATAATACATATTGTTTCTGGTTAGGGAACCTTCATCAGTTGCGCTTCCCACAATTGAATGTCCTCTCGAACACCTCTTTATGTATTTGATGCATTTCCTTAAATTTGAAGACGCGAGATGTAAGACCGACATCTAGGATTTTCGAGAGAATCAGTACACATAGGTTCCGAATCTGGAGCCGTTCCGTGTAATTGCTTTTCTCTCTCAACTCCTAGGACAGAATGTCACGATAAAATTTTTCAGGTTACTTCACCTGCCAGAGATATTGAATAGGAATGACACCTCGAAGAGAGTATTCAATATCAATCCATTCAAATAATTAGTGTATTTTATGAAAAATTTAAAAATTAACCTCAAATTGGAACATCCTTTAGTTTATTCTAATATATGTTTAAGCAAGTTTCTGTTGTACAACAAACTGAATCATGAAAAGTACCGTTGATCTGAAATTCGAAATTTCACTAAGCTAGCTATATGTAAACGTATTTTTCGTGAGATGATTATTTTTTAATAGAAAATTATTTAATTCCTATGAAATATTTATTATAATTATTGTAATAAGTGTGTGAATTTACAAAATACTCAAACATGATTTGATAAATAATAAATTTGACACACAACTGGAAAAAACCTGCAAAGAAACCAAGTTTTCTTCAGGTTTAAAATTTTTGTACAAAATTAATAACACAAATAAAATTGATAAAATATATGTTCTAAAGTCAAGTCATTTATTATGTGCATTGCATGCTAGCTCCAGAATTGTATGCTCTAAAATCCGATGTTAAGGATTTTTTAAATAAGGTATTTACTCCAAACTCAAGTATTATTCTAAACTCTTAATGTAAAGTATTTACTTTATAATTCGTGTGGTCAGCTCACAAATGTAATGGCAACGCGATAACTGATAACCACATTTGATAAGGTTGCCATTTTTGTGGAGTATGTTTAGCTTTTAATTAAAAACATGGCTAACAAAAAATTACAATGTTTACTAGAAAGAAAAGCAAAAGTCCAGATTATATTCGTTGCTTTTTCCTGTAAGTGTTTTAACAGTTTGTAGGTGGGCGAATATGCTGAAGTCAAGTCCAAAGCCGGCTTGTTCTGTTAGTTGTTTGAAATGAATTTTTGGTGTTATTCTGTCTGCCATTATCCCCATGAACAGTTTGAGAAATTTGAGTCAGTCAACTTATTGGTCTGTAGTTATCTAGATTTAACGCATATCCATTCTTTCGTATTAGTATGACTTCTGCTTCCATCCACGATTCTAGTATATGTTCCTGTCCCAGACAGTCTTTATAAAGATTGGCCAGTTCCTTTAGCAAGACCGTACCCGCTTCCTAAAGTCTCTGATAGTACATCGTCAGGTCTAGGTGTTTATCCATTTTTCACATTCGTAAGTGCTAGCGATTTCATTATCTGTAATATCTGGTATCTTTTGCTATCTTAAGTTTCATATAATTCTTTTGCTTTATTGTTGTAGTTGATAGTCTGGTTCTTTCTCGGTTTTACATTGTTTGGTGGAATATTTTTTCACTTCTTTTGTTTATTTTGGTCAATAGCCTCCAAAATCATTTTCATGTTGTAGTTTCGGATGTCCTTGCGTTGTTGTTTTCTTATTATTTTATTGGGCCGAGGCCACTCCAGAAGATTTTTATCTTTGTAGACATTTTCTTTTCTCCATTAGTAATTTAGTTTTATGTTTTTTTTTCTGGGAGAATACAACGCAAGTAACATGTAAGCTTTCTGACGTGAAACCGTTGTGTTCCTGTGTAATAAATACATCACTAATTTTTCCAGACATTCTTCTCTGGGAAGCACAACTGACAAAGGTTCCGAACAGTAACAATATTTATATCGTAGAAAGTTTTGGTGGAACTCTTTATTTACCCTATATTACTTTGAAAAGTGCAGATTTGTCCTAGCCGTTTTTTAATTGAATAATAAAAGAGATTCATACAAATAAAAATTATAACAACATAATTACCATAATGAAAAACTAATTGTGCTCCTGATTATCCAATAATCTAGTTAGTTTTAACCATTAACTTATTTCCATAACGAAAGTTATGGTATCTAAGAATTAATTATGTTTTTCATTTCAGAAGTACTTGGATGATTTAGTACTTTTCTGTATCATTCTCATTAGACAAATCGCTGAGATAGTTAAATTTTAATTTTAATCTATTATCAATTTTGCTCGTTAAATAGCCATCGACAGGTGCTAACTAATTTTAGCGTGATCGTGGTATTTTGGTCGAGTAATTAGTCAAGCTTTTTAAAAATAATGTACTTGCTCACTTTCAAAGATAACCCAATAGCTTCAGCTATTTATTTTGTGTATTTACGTCAGAAGAACGTAAATACACGAAGTTTTTGTCAATGGGCATTCAACCAAGACAAAGCATGTAAGTGCTTTTTCAAAATGTTTTACAATATGCCTTTCTCTCCTGTCACTTTAACTGAAAACATACAACAGTTGATGATTTGATTTTAAAAATAGTTTTGGCTTGGGCATAACTAGATCTAGTTAAATGAATTTCGTAAATTTTTAAACCAAATGTTTTGGAGGAAATTCATTTCGAAATTTCTAAAAATTCGAACAAATTTGATATTATAAGGAAATGGTGGTACGTTGACAATCTGTCATAAAAAATAAAACCTATGATTCATATTGTTAATTTTTTCTGGTGACTGGTTTAAAATACTTGTTATTCTTAAACTTATATAATCATCCAAACTGTGAGAAATTTGATGTCAAATTTGATTTGTTCGTTGGCTATGAATATTAAGTTTTCTCTAGTTCTTTGTTCTATCATAGAACGTTGTCAAAAATTGTTCTTAAATAGTTTTTACAAGGATTCTATACATAATTTTAATATTGCCCGTAAGTGAAAATATCATAGGGCCAATGAGGCAGTAACAGAAAGTCTTTTGTTTTTTTTTATACTTTTTAGCCCATTGTGCGCATTCCTAGCAATTAATTAAAGTCTATTTATACTTTTTAACTGCTTCAGTTGCATTGTTTTCAGTGTTTTCCGTAACTTTTAGACAGTGGTGGATCCAGTATTGCCGTTTTGGAGGGGGGGACTTGACTTCGTGTAAGGGAGGCTTGATCCGGCTGAAGTTAGTTTTTAGCATGATAAACACTAAAAAAGCAAACCACTCAGATGATGGGATGGGGGGGGGGGGGGTGAGCCACTTAGCTCCCCCGGATACGCCAGTGTTCTCAGACATGCGCATATAACTTGAAGTAGTTATAAAAGAGACAGATCTATATATCTATATATCTGTACAGTGCCAATCGCAGAATCTGCTCTTCGTATTGCTTCTTGATTTTTATTGAAATATCTCAGTTTTTCGGATAACTGGTGACATCGATTCCACGTGCTACTCTGATGCTAGACTGAAGCACGGGCGGGGACATAAATTTTAGCCAAGGTAAGCAACAACACAGGGGCGGCTCCAGGATTGTCTTTTGAGGGGGGCTTGATCTCGTTTAGGGGGGGCTTGACATCACTAAAGATTGATTGAATAAACTCTAAAAAGGCATACCACTCAGATGATTTTGGGGGGTTTCAGCCCCTTGCCCCCCCCCTCCCTGGATCGGCCAGTGCAACAACGTTTTGTTTGTGAGATGTCAAAATTAAAAATGTCAAAGTATTTACTTTTCAACGGTTTAGTGAATATACCCCTTTCATAGTTTGGTTTTGGGTCTTGATAAAATACTTTTGCATATAGTGTGACAGGATGTGAAAGGCGTCGACGTAAGTATGGAAATATTTTTACGTATATATTTTAATTCCAAATCGATTAAAAAACGATAAAGTAGTTCCTCGTATAGTACAAAGTCGAATACTTACGATGCAAATGAAGGAATGAAACCGTTGGCTACAGAAAATGCAGAGAGTATAGATGAAGTAAATGATATTTTTGAAGACAAACAAGATACTGCAATGCCGATTCTGGTTAATTCTATTGATGTAATCAATAGTCAAGAGCTCACAATATAATTTACAATTGAGATGGAAAATTTGCATAAACTTGCTTATCTTGAGGTACTTATAGACAGAACAAACAACACAAGCAGTACAAGCACTTATCGAAAATCTACGAATACTAATAGATATTTGAATTTTAACTTGAATGTAAAGAAAGGTATTGTAAAGTGCCTATATGAGCAAAAACATATCTTCACCCACCCAAATATTTAACGATGAAGTCAATATTATCAAAGAACATCTTCTTCAAAATGAATATCCGACGACTTTAAAAATAAAACTATAAATCAGCTAGAAAGAAAATCGCAACAACAAACCAACACACCACTGATACCAACCAAAAACATACAAAAAACAATATGTGTGTATCGGAAAAAATTAAGCGGTTAGGAAATAAATGCGGCGTGAAAACTGTTTTTTAAGTAAATAATATATTGCCCTCTATCCTCTCACATACCAAACCATTTAACATAACTCAGAATTCCAAAAAGTGTGTGTACAGTGTTCTATGTGACTGTGGCCATTCTTATACCGATGAAACTTCAAAATCTTTAGAAGTAAGGAAAAAAGAACATCACTATAACATTTCCAGAAGACACGTGGAGAAATCAAATGTGGCCAATCATGTACGTATGAACCAGCACTGGCAGCTATAGGATAGACTGGGATAAAACAAAGATTTTGTTGAAATTGGAAATTTAAAAAAAAAGAATCTTAAAAAAGCCAGCCATATAATGACAAACAACACGAAAATCGGGGCACCTTCAATCAACCTTCATTTGGACTGGAGAAATCTATTGCTAACAGAGTAGAAAAACGATACCCTCAGTATTGACGGCCAAACAACAAATTGTCACTATAAAATGTTTGACAAACAACAAACTCAATATCAAAGCGAATTTTTTTTAGTAAAAACCTCGAAATACAATACTAAACGATTGACAACGACTCCAGAGTCGGAGTTGAAACGTCTCCAAACACAGGTAAGTATAACACAATATACAATACATTACTTATATACAGGAATACTGCTTGATAATTTTGTAGACATCTCTTTCTCTCAGACCAACTACTTTACCAAGAAGCGTAAAATGAGTTTGTTGGTGGATATTTCAAAGTTAAGACAAGATAGACACATATGATATCCACTGCTAATGTACAATAACCAATAACTTTCTATATAATTGGTACCAGTATGATGTCAAATAGTCAACGATTTGCAAAAATTGTCCAGGCACATTCCCAATTTTTTAATAATAAACAAAAAACTCTTATTATATTAACTGATAGCAACACTAACCAGTTAAACACATTTAGAATCCCACGAAACAATTTTTCCGATTCCAAATCATCCAATTAACGGTTTTTTCATTAAACTTGTAATAACAAATGGTCATATGAACGTAAGTAATTTATTTATTCATTCATGAATAGTTATCTAATGTCCATTACGTCAGAGCTGACCTACGGTCGGTTTTCGTAATTTAATCTATAGCGAAAGATCAATCGTTCAATGCGATTGATAATAACAATACTATTTGATTCAGAGTTGAATCAAATTAAGTGGTGGCTTTGGTTAACCTCTTATCAGTTTGGAAAATGACAGTTATTAATTAGAATTTGGGCGGGAACAGAACAACAACATATATAGTTAGATTCAAATTTTGCGGTTAAGAATGTAGTTTAATATCCAAATTAAATTAAAAGTTTTATTTCTGTTCATCTTGGCAATCTTTCTCAATTGTATAAACACAAAGTTTTGTACCCTAACACCAAACTGTTATTTTTGCATTCGACGTACGACGTAAGTTTCAACAGCGAAGCTGTCATCATCATGGAGTAAAGCAAATCTGAGAATATTTACAATTATGCCTTAATATATAAAACTTTCAACAAAATATGGTAATTGAGTTATTAAATACTTATGCTCTTCAGATACAAATTTCTACGGATTCTTATGTATTAAATCCTACAACTGCCTATTTGGAATGGGACCTTTGTCGAAATTCATAAGGTTATTATTTTTATATAACATTATGCTTACGTACGAGTCCAATTCCTTACACTTATTGACTTATCTAACTAATCGCAACGAATTTAAATCTATAGAGTGACTATTTTCCAAAACATTTTCTGATAGATCTACGTGTTTGACCATAATATTTCAGATCACAGTCATTACATTTGATCTCATATATTCCCGACTTCTCGAAATCGTTAAGATTTATCTTTGGGATTGCCAATAGTTTTGTAAATTTTTAAATTCAATTTCAATTTCAGTTTCAATTCACTTCAATTCAATTTCAATTTATTCATCATCATCACATTAAATGTACAATCATACGTCAGCAATATAGGGCTGATTCTTCTAAATAATTAACAGAGACACGATAGAAGGACACTTTGCCTAATGACTGTCTGTTTTGCTATGTGTCCGTTCATTGTGCCTCTGTTGTAAAATGTACATATAAATGATAGATTGCAGGTAAGGAAACATAATTTGACAAAATAAGAACTAACAGAGAAAAAAAATTAAAATAAACAGAGACATCAATTATGCAACACAACAATGAGGTTAGGGTGTAGATGTTTGGGAAATGGTCACTTTCAACAGTTTTAGTGTTTTTTTTTTTTTTTTGTCTTGTTTATGAAACTTTAGATGGAAGTAGCTCATAAAATTTGTGTTGATGTAATAACAGGTAGTTTTTGACTTTTGATTTAAATTAATTTAAATGTTCTATTTACTACCGTTATACCTAGTTCCCTAAAAAAATTTTAAATCCCTTAGTATAATGATTATATGTGACAGAGATAAAGTTGTATTCTTGTTTCTCGTTTCAAAAACTTGACACTTTATTTATTCTTAGCTTAAGTTGTTTCTTTCTAATTAGCTTATCTACAATATTTACATGTAGCTATTTCCCTAATTGTTTTCCTTTCTCTCTCAAACCTCTCTTTGGAAAAAGGGAATGTCAACACGTTTGAGAGGGAAAAGACAACAATTAGGGAAATAGCTACATGTTATAGTTATCCAGGAAATATTGTAGACAATCTAATTAGAAAGAAGAAATTAAGAATAAATGAGGTGTCAACTTTTCGAAATGAGAAACAAGGATGCAAGTTTATCTCTGTCCCATATAATTATTATACTAATGGCTTTAAAATAATTTTTGGGGAACTTGGTTTGACGGTAGTATATAGAACAATGAAAATTTTACAAAAAATATTGGGAAATCCCAAAGATGTACTTAACGATTTCGAAAAGTCGGGAATATACGAGATCAAATATAATGACTGTGATCCGAAATATTGTGGTCAAACACGTAGATCTATCAGAACCCGATTTAAAGAAAATTTTGCAGATATTAAATACGGGGGATCTGATAAATCTGGTGTAACACATCATGTTTTGGAAAATAGTTACTCTATAGATTTAAATTGATTATGAGTAGTTAAACAAGTCAATAATTGTAAGGAATTGGGCTCGTACGAAAGCCTAATATTATATAAAATTATAACCTTATGAATTCCGACAAAGGTCCAATTCTAAATAGCCAATTGTATAATTTAGTCCATAACCATCTGTAGAAATTTGTATCTTAAGAACTTAAGTATTTAATAACTAAATTACCATATTATGTTGAAATGTCAAGTACTTAGGAATCAGTGAATTAGCATGTTGGGTTTTCCCCACCAACTTACCTATAGTTTTTGAATATATATATATATATATATATATATATATATATATATATATTAAGGTATAATTATAAATATTCTCAGTTTTGGTTTACTCCATGATGATGACAGCTTTCCTGCTGAAACGTGCTTCGAGTGCAAAAATAACAGTTTGGTGTTAGGGTACAAAACTTTGTGTTTATACGTCTGTGACACAGTAAAGGTTCTACAGTTTTTCCAGTAGAAGATTCTTTCTCAATAACTAAATCTAGTACCTAGCAGGTGGATTTACCACGCCATGACATAGTTAGCCTGACTAACTCATTGGGATTTTACTTTTCACTCATATTCTGTAACAAAATATTATTTGAATGAGTACGTAAATACTAGTATACTATTTGTCCTAATTAGTGTTAATCATTCAAAAAAGTATTTTTCAAAACCATTCTAAGAGAAATTATTCTGTTGAACTGAAGTAAACAGCCATCTGTGTAGCCATAATTTAGATCAGTCTAGTGCAGGGATGTTTCAACTGGACGTATGTCTTTTCCTCTTAATACATTTGGCTTAAATTACAATTGAGAAAAAAATGTTAGAGCAGTCACCTCCCTGTAAAAACATCTGGCCACCGCCTTACCAGTTCAAATATATGTCAAATCTAACTTCTTTCATTTAACCTAGTTATAATGGTCTACCCCTAGTCACTGTCACATTTAGAGCCTAGACGTCTCGAATGTTTGTTTCCAAACGTAGATGGGAATCTGATTCTAGGACTTTCTGATCCTGAAACTTAGTGACTCTATCTGGGGTGCAACTTTGTATCATCTAAAATCTTGTGATCAACAGTTTCTGATGAGCCAGGTTCCAAATAAACTTGAAAACATAATTTTGAGTAATGAATAGTAGAAGGGTTAATATAGGTCATGAGTTTTGAAATCGACAATGCTGGTGGTATGTGAATCTGCAATCTTACATGAAGTTTCTTGCATTAGAGGCCAAAATGATTCACTTGTACCCCTCCTTCGAGAAAACCAATGGGTACTAAAGTGGGAGTCAGATCAGCGTGCATGCTACTTGTACGTGGTAATGACGTAGAGAGTATGTAAGCCCCTGTTCGTATAGTAGTGGATATACCAAACTAGTCTCCATGGCAAATCCTACTCCTATCCACTTCCTTGACCAAACAACAAATTGAAAAATTGGCACTGCTTTACACATTGATCAAAAAAAAAATGCCAAGAGAAACAGTTAGCCAGTAAAATGCAACTAATTGACTATCCAGTTAATAAAAATGTTGATGATCTATTTTGTTCTAGGTTGAATCTCTGAGGAACCTTTTACACAATTTATGGAAAAATTTGGATGGTAAGTGAAATTAGTGATTTACCTTAAGACTATACTATTTTTTCACATTATGAAATATCTTTACAAATATCAAAACAACAATAACACAAAAGTATGTGACAAATATGCAAATTTCATAAACGGGTTGCAAGCTAATGCAGCAATAATATACGCCTGAGATAACCAAATTTGTTCAAATGAAAACAATCTTAAGGTAATTTTGGGGCCCTAAAATTTCATGCTATTGATCAGGCCACAATCGGGATATTTTCGGATAATTAGAACGTTATATATAAAAATAACAGCCCTGAATATTTCGCCTAGCACCCAAAGCACACAGATGAAAAGTTACCAATATTCATTTATAATATAGAGGTAACGTAAAAAGTTTCTAAACTTTTTTAGTTTTATTGCTGTGGGTGTAACAAACTTGGTGAACAGATGTTCTTTGCTATTACGTTGACAAATAGTTTGTATGCGGTGTTTCTCCGTTCGCTGTAATGATAATTGAATTTAAAGTTGCCTTGAAAGACCAACCTCAAATCTATAAGTTAACTACACCTCACAAACTTACCATTTCCAGTGTCTTCAATAACTAAATTGGCTTTTCGAGAGAAACAAACAGTCCAGCTTTTTGGGCATTAACCAGCATTTAGTTTTGCGAAACCAGTTTAGGCCATATTCAAGTCGCTCTGAACTGCAATAGCATCAGTTATGCCATTTATAGATTTAAACAGTTTGAAATCATCAGTAAATAGCAACTCTACTCAGGTCCTTGGATATCAGGTAAGTCATTAAAAACAATAAGAATCAAGAGAGGGCCCAAGATGCTATCCTGGGGTACCCCTGTGGTGACAATATATTGATAGGAGTATCAAGACACCGAGATCGACGTTGTCGTATGCATTTGCACAATCAGTTTATATAACATCAAGCTGTTGTTTCTTTAGAATTGCATTCGAAACCTTTTCAGAGCAGATACAACGTTTGTAATCGTTGATTTTTTAGGGAGAAAACTATGTTGATGTGTTATGAATTTATATATATTTCTTCCAAATATTTTAGTTTAATAAGCTGATAGGTCGAAAGTCATGAATATTTTCCCCCACATCCTTTAATCTATTGGGGTTACAGTAGTTTCTTCAACCTTAAATATATCTTAGAGGGGATAACCAACAGATTGGCACACCCCTCATAGATATATGGTGGTATATTGTCAGGGCCAGTTGTTTTTTGGATTCAACCTTTTTATACTGGAAAGAAGGTCATCATTAGCTATTTAGCTGATAACGAGAATGCTGGTCGGCCGTTCTTGGTTCAAACACAGAAGTATATTACTGCGCAAGGACATCTGCAATGCTTTCTTCAGTCGTCAAGGTAACGTTATTCGAAGTCATCCTCCCTGGCACATCCCCATAATGTGATTTGCCTATAACGATATAATTATCTAACCAGTGAAAAACTACTAAAGTAACTAAAGACCTTAGAATACTTAGCATACTTTGTACTAGAAATATTAGTCCATTTACTAAATGGGATGTCCTGCCGTGGTGTAGTGGAACATGAAACGTTCATATATTAGAATTTGTTCAAACCCTACGCCTTAAATGGGAGGAACATTACGAGGGAGTCCGAAAAGGCATTGAAAAGGTTTTTCAACGGGATTATGGCACGGCGTAGTAAGCAAGGATGTCCAATAACCGGGTGCAAGGAAAACAAGCTACTTGGTGTAAGAAACTGGCAAGTAATCGCCAGAGATAAGACGCTCTGGAAACAGCTAAGGGAGGACAAGGCCCCACAGGACTGTCTTATCAATTAAAGAGGCAGTTGGGACCCGAGACCCAACCTCAGCCACTCAAGAGGAAGAGACTTAGGAATGAACCATAGAGACAGCACAAGAATACACTGAACTACCAGAAAAATTTAATTGTAGTCAATATTATCAACTCAAAATTGTTGCAAAGTTTCAAATTTGTAGTAGAAATAAATAAAATTATGCTCAAATAATTCAGCCTTACTAACATTGAATTTTTAAAAGGAAATTTCGATCACAGGAGTAAAAAAATTTATATGTTTATAAAATTAAGTGCTCTTTTCCCTAAAAGTTTTATCTTCGACCTGTTCTACAAAACTAACAAGCTACGTTTGCAGTTCTTGTTTTATTTAACAAAGTCTCATAAAAGCCCTACTACGAGCTTAGATGAATTTTAGAAAAATTCTAAGCAAAACTTTTAATGTTCGTGCAAATTTAATGAAGCAGTTTCAAACTTTCCTTAATTATGAAAGTTCATGACTATAATTCTGAAACTTTCGTTGTTTTTTTCTATCCAGGCCTTCAGGCCTAACGTCTCAGGGCAAACTTTGAATAATCTTTTTCAAACGTTCTAAAATAATTTTGCAAATTTAAAACAATGACGATAGTCGCATAGAAATTCTGTCGCCAATAAAATAGAAAATTAATTTTAATTGAACAACTGATTCCTGTTGGCAGACTTATTATTAAGGTTTCCACGTGTACGTTTTAAAAATATACGTTCTCATAATCTCGAACTTGTTTGGGGGGTTGGAATCAACTGACCTAAAAACTATTATTATCTTCTTCCCTCATTAAAATTTGTGTGATTTTTCAAGTATGCCCCAATTATTTGATGTTCAGATTAATAGTTCAACGAAATTGTCATTTAGGTCACCTAATTGCATTCGTTTGGAACTTAAATAGCATTGTATTCAAGAGAAAACAACGAAACCTATAACCTAGTTTTAAAGAAAATTCAACTAACTCAATGTACAAATTAGAACTAAAGGTTAAACATATAGTATCATATAGGATATACAAGTATACAGAGTGCATTTATACAAGGTGCGAACATATAGGATGGCATAAGTAGAGTATAAATATACAGGGGTACATATCATATACATATGAACAGTTAAAATAATAACTTTCAATATATAGAGTACCTTCCTTCTATACCACATACGCAAACGGAAAGCATTTTTTGGTTGCCTGCTGAAGGAAATTGTATATTTGAGGGTTGTACAGTGACGTTACTGAAGAAAATCTATTGGTATCAGATATACAAGGTAGCACAAAATAATCCAAATATTTATCGTACGAGATATATAGCAGAAACAATATTTTTTGAGTATGTTTTGTGATTTTGTTGTTGTTGACCAGCCAAAATTGTAAAGAATTTAACCATTTAACCCTTTACTGAACTCAACAAAATGTTCTAAATCATAGGATACCAGTTACAAAACCTGTCTTTTTACCATTTTAGTGATTTTTGGAGATTATTTCATTTTAATGAAGCGCTGTGTATTTATGGCTTCTAAAGAAGTGTTTGAGTAGTTGAAATTCTACGAAATTACACGCTCTACAAAAAGCCAAGGGGAAATCTCATACGCCAAAGACTAAAAGAGTCTTCATATTTATTTGTGTCTTTAATTCGACTTACAATGTTTGTTAATAACTAGATTAATCGATCTGAAAATGGTTTTATTCGATTGAACAAGATTTACTTTTAATTTTGGTTCAATTTTTTTAATTTCGTTTATTTTCCACCACTGCAATAAAAGCTTATTTTACAAATTACCAGTGATTAAAATCCCCTTTGTTGTATTTTTACTGTTTGAATCAATAGTTTTTTTTATGACAACCAGACTATTGTTTACATTTGGGTCAGGTAGTGAATTAAGTAAATAAATATATTTTTTGATATACAATAACCGGGTGCAAGGAGAACAAGCTACTTGGTGTAAGAAACTGGCAAAAAATAGCCAGAGATAAGACGCTCTGGAAACAGCTAAGGGAGGACAAGGCCCAACAGATAGTGAATTAAGTAAACAAATATATTTTTTGATATACCCAGAGCGTCTTGAAAGAAGAAGTTTTTGGGGGTAATACAGCCCAACATCTTAAATTAACACGAGATGCTAAAGTTTGTAGGTAGTTCGTGTGACGAAACTACAGGAAAAAACTAGAGATCTTCCATGTCAACATGACGTCTCCTATGTAAGCAAATCTTAAAACTTTAAACTCCATCAAGACATCAGTTTGACTAGAAAACATACTTAAATTCCCATATAGTATTAACAACAATCTCCTTGAGAGATGTGAAAAAATAAAGGATCTAGGCATTATTTTTGATGACAATCTGACTTTTACGAATCATATTGAGTGCATGACGTCTAATGCTGATCGAATGTATGAGTTCATTGTAAGAAGTTGTTAAGGTTTTTCAAATGTTGCGACTTTAAAAATATTGTATTATACTTTTGTGCGTTTTAGGCGTGAATACGGAGCTATAATATGTCACCCCTTTTATGAGTGTCACAAAGTTTCTGTTGAGCGTATTCAAAGAAGGTTTTTGAAATATTTGTGCTTCAAAACGTGCAACAACTATCCACTACAGGGTATTAAATATGGCCGATTATTAAATCAGTTTTAAGTTTTGTCAGCCTTACTGTGCGAAGAGTATGTGCCTACTTAAAATTTTGTTCAACCTACTTCATTATAATATTGATTCATCGACACTACTTAACAAAATTAACTTTTTTGTACCTCGATTTGAAGCCAGAAATAGCTCAACATTTTTCTTATCTATGGCTCGACCAAACGTTTTGCTCAAATCTCCAATGCACAATATGTGTTACTATTACATCAATATCTGCAAGCATTGTGACATTTATTTTTGTCATGTTGGAGATCTGGTTCAAGCTGTGAATGAATCAACGGTGACCGAATTGCATTGAATTATTTACGTTAATTAAGCAATTTTTTTCTTTTTGTCTTTTTCTTTTTGTGTTTTGTTTATTATCTTAGATTTAATTAGTCACAGGTCACAGCGTATTTTTATTTAGTTTTTTATATACTTTCTCTGTTGGTGGTTTATACTGTTGGGCAATAAAAAAAAATAAATTAAAAAAAACATACAAGAAAACATTACAGAAGTTAAGAAATTAAAATCATCAGTAAGTAAACAAAAACAGCTAAGAAATTATTAAAAAGAGAGTTTTGGATGTTCCACAGTTAGTATGTTATTTTAGGTTACTTTTTGGTTCTTGACATGATAATAAGAAAATTTGAACAAATATGAGAAAGTGTACAAAGAAGTCGTTTAGCTAAAGAGCTTCAGAGCTTTCTGGCCTAGTGTAAACAATTCCATAATCAACTACTGCGTATTAATAGCGGAAGTTTTTACATTATCTTCAACCTATATACACAACAATTTCAATAAAAAATCCTTGGTAAGTACGGTATTTTGATTTAGTAATCAAGCATGATTTACGTAAAATTCGGTAAAAGTTTACAACTCGTACGTAATACCTTTTTCTATTCTGATTAAATAAATCGAATGTAAACAAACTAACTCATTGGAATTCTTTGTATCGGATATGCAAAAAAGCCAATCGTCAATGGAACTCTATTTGCATATTATTGATTACTAATTATTAGATGCTGATGGTACTTTGTACTTGGAAAATTCCTACCTTTATCATTTACCTCATACAGCTTTAACAGACGGTTGGGAACAATAACAAACGACGTTTGTTTTGAGAAACTTTGGCCTAATTGTTACGTCTAACAAAACTGTATAATAACGATTAAAAATGGTAATTTATTGTGTAAATTTATAATACTTTAGCAGTTTTTTTTTAAATTTAGCACTTTTTAGCAAAACTGAGACCAAAAAGAAAATGTCCAGAACTCCTTACTGTTTAGAAAATTAGCATGGAACCTTGCAAACTTCTGATACTGTGAGTCAATATAGGAAACTGTTTTACTGTCCTCGTATTTTTTGCTTATGCAGTCTCAGAAAATATTGGATGAAAACTAAATAATTATTTTTATTTTTTTTGGGCAATAACACCACAACCGAAATAAAACGACGTATGTTGATGGAAAACCAAACGTTTCAAAGTCTATTCTGACTTCGTTGTCAATGGCTTTATATTTATATATATATATATATATATATATATATATATATATATATAAATATACATATATATATATATATATATATATATATATATATATATTTATATAGATTTTGAAACGTTTGGTTTTCCATCAATATACGTCGTTTTATTTCGATTGTCGTGTTATTGCCCAAAAAAAAACATAAAATTAATCAAGAATATGCCACAAACAACGTTTTGAAGACAAAACTAAATAACTTTAGTAAAAATAAAGCAAAAAAAAATAAACTTTGCATTCTAGATCTCTCTTTTTTAAGAAAACCTCACTGGTGAAATGCAGAGTTATATAAATTAATACATGATAGTAGGTTCTAAGAATAATTTGAATAAAATTGATACAAATAATTTATCCATTAACCTGAATAACACTAAATTAGAAAAAGTAAACCGAATGAAATATTTAGGAGTAATTATAGACGAAAAATTGAATTTCATAGAACATGCGAACTATATTGCGAACAAAATATCAAAAAAATGTATCTTGTTAACCGTATTGGTAATTATTTAGACATTAATTGTAAGGTTCTGTTATACAAGAGCCTCATTTCACCCCACATTGAATTTTGTGCAAGTATTCTATGTAACCTAAATCAAAATAATGTACAAATGTTACAAAAAATTCAAAATAAATGTATGAGAAATATTTTAAAATGTAGCAAATATACCCCTATTAAGTTAATGTTAAACGTTTTAAATTTTATGAATGTAAAACAAAGAATTATATTTAAAAATTTAGATTTTATTTACAAAATTAAATGCAAAATGGTACCACAATATTTATACAACAACTTAATTCATGTCGGCGATATACACCAATATAATACTAGACAAATAAGAATATGGAAGTCTGATCCTTTATAATTCTATACCTGATAGTATTAAAAATTCTGGAAATTATTATACATTTAAGAGATGTTTATGTATTTATGTTAAAAATAATTTTTAGTTGTGTTTTTTTTAATGTATAACCTGTTGATGTAATTGATAGCTACTTCGCTAATAAAGACATTATTATTATTATTATTATAGTTTATTGTCACTTTTTTTAAGTTATACTTATACAAAAGTTCGCTTATATATGAAAACTGACAAACATTTCAACTTTCTTAAGCCACTTTTTTTCAGAAATTCAGTGGCTTAGTCCGATTTTTTAAAATATTTGATAATTTCGAGTTTTGACAAAAAAAGTATTAAAAATGCTTTCTGAAACATGTTAGCATGTTAGCCCATATAACAAAATATAGAACAAGTTAGATCAAATTTTCTAATTGGTGTCCATTATTTTCAACACATAGTTTATATCGCTATTATTATATTTTTGTATAAATTATCTTTAATATATCCTCAAAGAAAAAATGCTGCGGCTCTAAATCTGGTGAACGTGGTGGGCAGCTAATCGGTCCATAAGTCCAGTTGTGTCTAAAAACATGTGGAGTATTGTGAGAGGGTGCTCCGTCTTGCTGGAAAAATATGTGTTGTCTATTATTTAGCGACAAGTTGTCTAAAAATTTTCGAAAATGTGGTTCTTTTATTATTGTCTAATATCGTTGACTATTCAGCTTCCCTTCACCAATTTGATACAGATTTTCCCTAATTTGTCGAAGATACCAACTGCAAAATCCAAGTGTCGTTCTTACCCTGAATTTATATTTCTTTAAAACGTATAATTCTTGACTTTTGATTTGTTAAAACTGTTAAATATGTAAAAGATAGATTTATGAGCCTGTCTTCTTTCCGGGTGAAATATAATTCACATGCAGCTTCATAAGACATTTTGTTATTTCACCTTAATATTATTCAACTATAAGTAATGGCTATTATTTTGTCTAGTAGACGATGATAAGCCTACTAGACAATAATTACATTAAATACTTTAAAATTATACGGTTTTGGTTAAAAGTCATAAAAATAAAATAAAAATATATTTTTTCACCCAACACGATTTATATCATTGAAATTAGATTAAATGTTTTTTAAATGCTAAATTTAAAAGTATATAACTTAACGCTAAAACTCGAAATTTTCAAATATTTTCGAAAATGTTACTATGCCACTGGATTTTTATGAAAAGTGCCTTAGGGACCTTGAAATGTATTTTTATTTAATTTCATAAATAAGCCAGCCACAAAGAATAGAAAAATCGAACTTTTGAGTGGGAGATTGATTTTTATATATCTAAGTAGTAGGAGACCTGGTACCAATTTTTGGGTAGGTATTTGAGGCAAGCTGAAAACTTGTCACATACCTCTCCTATTATGCCCCAACATGGAAATGGAGACCTGGCTGGTGAGTAGCGGGGATAAATAAACCCCTAAATTTTAAAAATATTATATTTTTATTCCAAAAATATATTTGAAGCAATATGTAATTTGTATATGCTATAGTTTAATGTTTAAAGAATAATAAAAAAATAAGCCAGACGATTTAGTCGGGGTTTTAACATTACCAAGCGCGTGTATTATTATTTTAACTAAAAAATAAAATTCTCAAAAAGACAGATCATTTTGATGGGACTTTCCAACAAATTATGTATAGGTGAGAGTGAGTAGTGCTATAAACAAGCTGTAGTTTGTGAGAGAGAGCGTTTATCGGCAGCTGTCTACGTTCTTGCTTGCCGCATTACTATTGGCTCAGGCGAGGGCTTACAATAGCCATGAGGTTTCTACTCAGAATTTCGGAGTAAAAAATAGAAAATTTTGTGAATTTCTGCTAAAATAGGCTTATAAAAAATGATTAATTTATGTGTGTTAAAAAGCCAAACAAACGGTACCCTCAGTATTAAGTGATCGCCAAACGACAACTGTCAAATTTTTGACAAACAACAAATCCACATCAAAACGTGATTTACAATAATGATGTTTCTAGTCGAAATTTCGGAGTCATTAATCTCAGTAGTATAATTCTAATATTGGTGTTACACGTTTTATAAGTTAATTAATTTTAAATTGTCTGATGAAAAATTTGTTTGTGTCATTTGCAAAAAAAGATGATAAAGTAATTGCTTTTGTAGAGAAAACTCTCAAAAAAGTCATGAAGTATTAGAGATCATGGATCAAAATATAACAAATTATTTTTGCCAATAATTACTCCCCCCTATACACAACTTGTTAGATCATCTGGCAGGTAGAAAGTCGCACCAAAATGATCTGTTTTTTTGAGAATCTTATTTTTTAGTTATAAATATCACCCTATTAAAACTTCTAGTTGCCTCAAGTAAATTTTATATATAATTATATATATAATTATATATATATATATATATATATATATATATATATATATGTTCTGAGAGGCTTCCGCGGTCATTATTATGAACTAAGCTAGGTTCCGGGTGAGAACCGCGTCTGAATTTATTGAATACTCGACGTTTCGACTCCTGCTTCGGAGCCATTATCAAGAGACAAAAGTGAAAAAGAGTTTCAGAATCTAGATCGAACTCGGGGCCTCAATCTGCCTACTCCCCAAGAGTCACTAGGTAACTGAACTGAATTTGAGTCTGCTCTGCTTCTTTTATTTATAGGTAGCGCTGGGTTAGAAGAAGATGTCACGTGATGAGGCTGTGTTGTGATTGGTTGGGTATTGGTGGGCGTGTCTGCTTTGTTTAATCTGGCAATTACGGAGGTCCAAGCTGTGGGAAGGCGAGTACTCGAACTTCGAGGACAGTAGGACTATCATATCTCTCAATTCTCTTAGGGCATCCACTATTCGCGAAGCTATCGAAATAGAAAAAAGACCTCTCTGTCTAAATAGACGCGATGACAGTACTCGCCTTCCCACAGCTTGGACCTCCGTAATTGCCAGATTAAACAAAGCAGACACGCCCACCAATACCCAACCAATCACAACACAGCCTCATCACGTGACATCTTCTTCTAACCCAGCGCTACCTATAAATAAAAGAAGCAGAGCAGACTCAAATTCAGTTCAGTTACCTAGTGACTCTTGGGGAGTAGGCAGATTGAGGCCCCGAGTTCGATCTAGACTCTGAAACTCTTTTTCACTTTTGTCTCTTGATAATGGCTCCGAAGCAGGAGTCGAAACGTCGAGTATTCAATAAATTCAGACGCGGTTCTCACCCGGAACCTAGCTTAGTTCATATATATATATATATATATATATATATATATATATATTAAATATTTTTGGAAAAAAATATATAATTTTTAAAAATTAGGGGTTGATTTAGCCCTGCTATTCACCAGCCAGGTTTCCAGTTCCGTATTGGGGCATAATAGGAGAGGTATGTGACAAGTTTTCTGTTTGCCTCAAATATTTACACAAAAATTGGTGCAAGCTCTCGGACTATAGTTTCTCTCGCCATTCTGAACACGCGAACAATGTCTATTACTACTTTTCGATGCGACCCAATTCTTTGTGCTTAGATAAATAAGTCTTATTGATGATATCGCGGTCCATAGCTCTTATTGTTAGGTTTTTCAAAATATCCTTAAGAGCTGTAAACACCCAAAATCTGTACTTTTTTGAACGATAGATTCTATTCACCTGCTCTCTTTGATGTGCAAGGTTATGGTCACCTTATATAGTCAGGATCCACTATTGGTGCAGTCTGTTTTATACCGTATGACCAGCTAATATTCTACCCATTATTTGCTTCTTATGTACAATCATTCCTATGAAAATGTCAAGTTCGATGAGAAAACCGTTCAGTAAAGCATTTCTGTCTTTCTTGCTTTCCCTTTCTATCCAGTCGTTGCTTGAAGTCGAGCGTCCTAACTTTTTTATAGTTCAAGCCTTCTCCATGCTTCTTTATCTTCTAGAGCTCTCTTGAAGTCTGCTACTGTCATAAGCTCCATGATTTGGTCTATAATTCTGATATGAGATATACCTCAAGTTTTTTTGTCATCCATTTTCTCGTGGATCTGTATTTTCTTAATCCCATTTTTTGTGACCGAAATATTTAAGTATACTGCTCTGGTTTGCCGGGAGCAGTCCTTCAACATTCTGCGATAGCATATCATTGCAAACGCTTTTATTCTGTTGTGGTCGTTTTCTCGATATTATGGTCTTTACAAATTTTAACTAGTCTGCCTAAGGCTTCTTTTGCCATCGCAATCCTTCTCTTGACTTCTGGCGTAGATTTGCCTTGGTTGTTTTTGCGTCAAAATATATAGTAAATCTTGGCAAAGCAAGGTAAAAATTGTTTGTGCTGGTAGAGGTTTGTAGACCATAGAACTCAAAAAAACTATCAAAGAGATTTGATGCTGATATCGAGCAAAAATTTATAATACATTTTTTTTTTGGTATTTCGCCTGGAGTATATTCAACATATCCTCTTTCTATCTCTCTATTAGGTTTTCTTGGTCTAAGCTGCTACGGCTTTCCGGCCAATCAAAGTGGTTTTCCAGCAAGGATTAATTGAGACTTCCCATATCTCTCCTAGAATAGTTCTACTATTTTTGTTTTAAATACAAGGCTATTTACAGGACAGGCAACGTAGTACTTCCGTTTATATCACTATAACTAACACACATATATTCACTACAGGAGCGTCTTTGTCATTTTAGGAGCGTCTTTGGGATATCAAAAATTAAAGAGGGAAACAGATTCAAGTCGTATTCTTGAAAATAAACTAATCAACACATGCACACCTGCGGCTGCGCGGCTAGTTGCCCGGAAGTCTTCAATTTATTCTGTTTTGTATATTTTGACGTAGTTGACTGTGTTTGTGATACGTACGTCACAATAAAATAACGTATGAATTAACTAGTATTTTTTTGTATAGATTTTTCGACTTACGAACCGTTAACGATGTGTTGACAAACATTAAACAAATTCATGAATATTCATTAATCCATACATGTAATTATTTTCACAGATACACCTAAAACGGTGACTTTCAAAAAAGTGTAATGACATAATAATTGGTATCTGATACGTGATTTATCAGCTCGTTTGAAAGAATTTCGTATTTCTCACGTAGTTGTAATTAAGCGACCTTTCCGGGTCAGAAATTTCGATATTTTAGAATTTTTAATTTATTTCATTTGTTATCTGTTATCTCTAACGAACTGAAAAACAGTTGTCTTAATTATTTCTTTTAATAAGGCAATTAGTCATTTTGTTATATCATTGTGAGATAACCGTTAACGAGTTTTAGCATACCTTTCGTTAATTCATAAGTACGTTTTGGAAATTACGTTTCGAGATCATAGCTCTCGCCATCTTCGAGGTTGATTAATAAATAATTTTTAGAAATTATTATTGATGAAGAAACGATTACTTATTGTTTTGTAGAAATTAATAATAGTTGGCGTCAAATGCTGTTACTAGAAAACTTCATTAAATCACACGTGATACCGTGACCTAGACATCCATCAATGTACCAATCCTTACCTCTAGGATTAGAGCACTACGAGACAAATAGATCGATAGGGAGGGGGAGATATAACAGCAAATTAATATCTATTTTCAATTACACGGAACAGCTCCAGATTCGGGACTACTGTGTGCTAGTTTCCTTGAAAATCCTAGATGTCGGTCTTTACATCTGGCGTCTACAAATTTACCATTATGTATCAAATACTAAGTAAGTGCTCGAGAGGACATTCTATTGTGGGAAGCGCAACTGATGAAGTTTCCCGACCAGAAACGATATTTATCATATATATTGTGTTGCGTACAATAGAATGACACCTCTATTTTTCAATAAATTGATTTATATTTTGAAACAAACCAATTCTCAGTATTTTTAGTAAAAAAATCCATCGAAAACAAAACACTTTTTTGTCTTAGATATTGTAAGTTATCCAGGTTTCTCTGTTTGGATTTTAATGTGGTCATCATTTCCATTGTGGATATAAATATACACATGTTTTCATTTTTAGCAATTTTCAATTTTAGTAAATTTCATTTTTGTTAATTTTCTGAAGTCAATCAAAATCTTCTCCTTCCCAATATCACTTTATTAACAAATTTATCATCATCATTTTAATTCGAGCGACTAACTTTCGTGGAACGTGTTAGTGTTTTGTACATTTTCTATAAATTTTTTTGCCCTGTAGAACTACTCAATTTATTCATTATTTTTCAAATAAACATCTATTAAATCAGTGGTGTCCAAACTTTTTCTACTGCGACCCCTTCAGTAAAGAGAAATTTTTCGGCGACCTTTAGATAAATGTCTACAATGACGATGTATATACATATTAATTTTGTTTAGAATTTCAAAAAAATACATTTAATGTATCAAAAAAAAAACACAGTAAAAATGCCCTTTAATGAGTTTCTAATTATTTCCTGGAAGTTCGGATCTATGTTTCTAATTACAATTCAAATCATCTACAGGGTTTAAACGTTAGCGTTTTTATTGCGAATTAGTTGGCTAAATCTAGCTTCATATAGATATGTTGATGCCAATTGTATTAAATCTCTGATGGCATTCTTGCTTGCTTGCAACGGATGACCAAAATTTTTGGCAAGACTGAGTCTTTAATTGATTTCGAAGAGTTTCGTCACTAATCAAATCTATTAGTTGCTCTTTGTCACTAATTTACATAGTTGAACTCCATATGTCGTAGGAAAATGGATCACGTATCCAACTAAGATTGTTTACTTCAAATCTTATCGAACAAATTTTCTTTAACTTTTGAATGCGGTTGGAAATGATATTTTTGTTTTTTATCAGTTCAGTTTTCCAGAGACTAAAAAAATCCAGCTTTTAAGAATAAACATTCTTAAAAGTTGGAATTTTACTGGCTGAAGTTATGATAGTTGAATTCCCACTCCGCAAGCTTACATTTAAGTCGTTAAGCTTTCAAATATATCAACTAATAGCTCAGCTTTCCTAGCCAAACTTCATTTATTAAATAACTTGCTAACCTAAGTTTTTTCTCGACTAACAACATGTAGACTTCATTTCTCTACCTCTATCTGGCTTCGGTGTATAACAGTAATATCTCATATGTACCGCACACCTCATTGCAAAGTATTGAAAAGAGGCGGCTGTTGAGGCTGTTGCTTTTAATGTACTTGACTGCATTAACAGCGTCTTGTAATATCTTGGGCAACTTCATTCATGTCCTTTGCAACGAGAGCATATAGTGATTAAAAACCACATGAGGCGTCATTTGCTTCACTCTTTATATATATATATATATATATATATATATATATATATATATATATATATATACTCGTATACTCATATATATACTGTAAGGTGTATGGTAGGCATCATGCAAGCATATTGCAATTCAAAAAAATTTGACGACCCCCAACAATCTTCCGGGCCCCGACTGGGTTTGCGTACCACTGTATTAAATCATGAATGATATTTTTTAGTTCGATTCCTAAGTTAAAGCAAACCATGGAGTGAAACTTGACATCTTTGTCATGAGCAAAACAGAATATTAACTCAATTGCCTTATTTTGGGACAAATATTTTATATATTCCGATTTGCTGTCTTCAGATGTTCCTATATTAAACTTACAGAAATACAGGAATACAATAAAGACTGGCAAATTACAGAATCGGATGGTGACAGCGATGGGTAAAGTAGTGCACAAAATAAAGATATATTTATAGTTGCTGATATTTAAGATATATCAAGGTTTTTGTAAATTAAGTCCCTAATGTATGTGGAATCACTTGTTTTCTGGACAGTGCATGTGTTAGTCTATAGACCACTCATACCAAATATTTTATGTTTTTTACTGTGTTATTGACAAGCAGATGCTACTTAATTTTATCATATGTTACACGAAGACATTATTAGTGGTTCTCTTTAACTGCCAACCATTTAGTACTATATCCAAATTATTGACATTTTTAAATTGAGCACAAGTTTATTTTGATAAGCTCAAAAGTAACTAGAATTCTATGTTTGAGCACTCATGAGAAGAGCAGTATAATCAGCTTAAGCAATTAGATCCTGATTACTTTCTAGAAAATCATTTATAAAAACAAAAAAGCCATGGTCCCAGATTTGAACCCTGAGGAACTCCAATATTAGTGTAGATTGGATCACTTTAACTGTTAACCCTAACAATCTGCAATCTTGTAAATAACTTTTGATAAGTTGCAGGCCAATACTTCTAATGCTATATTTCTAAAGTTTGCAATTTTTTTAGTACAAATTATAAAAATATACCTACGATTTCATTTTTAACCGACTTCCCAAAAGGAGGAGGTTATCTTATTCGTATGCAACTTTTTTTATGTATGTCGAGCGATTATTCAAAAACGAATTGGGCAATTTTGATGATTTAAACTGCATTATATTAAAGAACATTACATAAAGGTCCCATATAATTGTCTATAACATAAGATTTACGGTTTTCTAGAAAATCAGAAAAAAAAGTAAATAAGGAACTAGATTTCAGCGATTAATGTGAATATTTTTCTATAACGTAAAACATACCATTTTTCTGAAAATCGGAAAAATATATGCACAAAAACTGTAAACATCATGGTAAATGTCAAATTTTCATCATAAATATCTGGTTTAAATATGCCATGAAAGTATATCGTAAAGGGTGTTTGTAATGGTTTTTATTTTGATGCATTTGAAAGTCAGTTTCTGTTAGAGACGAAGTTAAGTTAGGGGGTTTATAGTCGCGTGAAATGGCAGAAAATATTCCGTTAGTTTATCAAAACGAAAATTTGTTTGATATGTCGGTGAACTCTTCTATATGGTATACGGTAGTAGGTGTGTGTGTGTGTGTATGTGTGTGCGTGCATGTGATATTAGGTGGTACATAAGCAGTTATATACATAGGATAGTTGAAATATAAGTTAAAATTGAATTAGTTATTTAGGGTGGTTCTAAAAATATTGTACATAAGTAGTTGCGTAAGTGGGTTAAGTATAATTATAGTTATACAGAAGGCTTCAAAAAATTTTAGAAGCAGATGAATATAAAGGATGATTGAAGTATAATGTGGAGTAGAATTACAGTTATATAAGGCGATTAAACAAGTTATATAGTGTGAAATATAAGTAGTTGCTTACACAAGGTATTTGAAGTAAGGATGGAGTAAAATTATTGTTATTCAAAGTGTATAAAAAATTTGTTATATAAGCATAAGCAGTTAGGATATTTGAACTATAGGACGTAGGTAGGGTATAATTATAGACATGGGTTTAAAAAATTTTAGAAGCAGTTGCATTTACCGGATGGTTGAAATCAATTGTAGAGTAAAATTATAGTCAATGTGGCTCAAAAAGATGAATTTTGTTATATAGGGTAGACCATGAGCAGTTGAAAAAATGGAATACTAGACATGTGGGTATAGGGCATTGGTATACAGGAATAATTTAAACAATAGTGAAATATAAAGAGTCAATAGTGTGGAGAGGATTTATACTTATACAGGGTGGTTTTAAAGATATCAGGACCCTTGTAATAATGTATTGAGTTCAATTATAGTTGTACAGAGTGATTCAGAAAGTGATTGACCAATAAGTTATATAGGGATGACCAATATTCAGAAGCATATACAGTGTGGATGCAATATAGAGTTACACTTGTAAAAAGAGGTTCAAATAATAAAACAAAATAAAGTTAAAATATATTTGGAAAATATAGACAAAGAATACAAATTAGAAAGGGAGAAAGAGAGAGGGAGAAAAAGAGAGAGATAAGAATAGGTTAAATTTTCAATAGATTTATACCTTAAGATAAAAAAGAAGACATGTTGAAAATGGTGAATGATCGCACACGGTTTCTAAAGTCAGCTGAAGTCGATTCTTCTTTAAATATAAATTATTTACTATAACACAGATTGGAAAACTACCAACAGTAGCGATACCTATTCTCTCTTGATAGGTCTTTATAAAGTATCAATAACTAATTAACTTAACAAAGATTTCAATCTTTAACATACACAAAGGCAGTGTCAAATTATTTTTTCTAATCATTAATTAATATTCTTAAAAATCCAATTCTGACTCATGTATACAATACACAAGGTGATGTAAATTACATTCACACAACAGGTTCACGATCAAATGGGGGCATTGATTACGATATCACATGTAACATGGAGCAATTACGGTCTTAACAACATAATACCTTCATTGTTGAGTAAATTTAAAGGCTGAATATGATATTAACATAATAAACAATGTAGTGCAGTAATTGTTTCCTACATTTTGATTGCCACTTTATTGGCAGTTAATATAAATTTCAGGCTGAATAGATTTTTTATAGCAGTACCCATTTCACATTAAATAACAAGTTGTAAATGTTTTATGAGTTCTATATTTTTGATTGACAGTAATGCTAATAATGCGCGAATACACATACAACCAGTCAAATAATGAAAATTGAAGGCATTTCAAGACATAAAAATTAACATCAAACCACTTATGGCATCATTTGGATGAAAGCTGATATAATATTAACGGACTTTTCAAAGGCATTCGATAGAATTAATCATTCAATTTTAATTAATAAGCTGTCGCGGTTCGAATATAGTAACAACGCCACAACTTTTATACAATCCTATTGTAAAAACAGAATTCACTATATTTTAAATAATATATTTCATTATAATATCCGACGTTCCCCAAGGGTTAAACTTGGGACCCCTTCTACTACTATTTTTAAATAATTTAAGAGTTATATTTTTAGACTTTTTTGGCAATAACAGTACCATTACGGGATTTAACTAATCTCGTCACATCATGTAACCTGTTTTTTTTTCGGATGATCTGAAAATAAGTTCAGCCATTAACATTTACAGGTATTGCCAAATTTTGCAAAATAATTTAGATTCCATTCTACATTAGGAATTCTAAAGTTATCAATTTTATCGCAAAAGAAACTCTCTTCAAGTTCGCTTATAACATTAACAACAAACTCTAGGAGAGATTTGAAAAAGTACTGGAATTATTTTCGATGAACGGTAGACTTTTACCAACCATATTGTATATATGATATGAAATGGTACAGAATATCTGTAAAGCGAGTTCAAAAAAGATTTTTTAACTACTTGTTCTTCAAGACGTATAATAACTATCCACTACAAGAATATCCACTATAAGATATTCAATCAATTTTCATTTGTTAGCACTAATATACGAAGAGTAGAAGAGTCGATGCCTTTTTCAAATTTTTGTTCAACTTACTTCCTCAACCTGCAGCCAGAGAAAGCTTCTATTCTCAAATAATATAACACTATATTATGTAGCCACTGTGATATTAAATTTTGGCATGTTAGAGATCTTGTGGCCGATTCAACGATTAATGCCCTGTACTAGTATTTTAAAATATCTTTAAAAGGAAAAGACAAAAAACACGCCAATTTATGTTTACAGGGGGGGGGGTGACATTTTATACGTATCGGCCATCCTGCAGTTTCAATCCGTAAGCGGGAGTGAATATCTCTTCTACAGGTTTAAATACAAAGAGGTATCATGTGATATCTCTTTTTAAAGGTCTGTTTTTTGCCAACCTTTTGACACACCATTTTTTAAAATAAGATTATTTTTTACAGAGTAATGACCTAGAAACCCTATAAAATTAAAAATTTTGAATTTTAATTGAAAAAAAAAGCATTAGTATAAATATGAAGATAAGACAACTGAGAAAAAATCCTAAAAAGTTTTTGCCAAAGATATTTGCGACTATAAATATAAACAATTTATTATTAGTAGTAGTTTCGTTGTATACTGACCATCAAATTTCGACAATGGTTTATTCTTTACAAGAAAGAATTGAAATAATGTTTGTTCAGAGAAATACTCTGTATCAGTATGTGTTGGATAAATTTTTGAGAAACTTGAAGTGTGTGCAACAAACATGTCAAGAATTAGACTTTTCACGGAAGCTACACAGTCTGAGATTTTAGGTCATTTTGCCATGGATTTTCAAAAATTAATACCAGGTTAACAAATATTTCCGTCGGCATAAAACATTACGCTTAAATAAATTGTTTCCCTATAAAATACAGATTTTACAACAGCTTGCTGAGGATGAGTATGAGAGAAGGTTAGAATTCTGCGAATCAATCACTCAAAGACTAAATGCAGATTTTATTAAAAATATTTGTTTTTCTGACGAAGCAGATTTTTTTTAACTGGATTTGTCAATAAACATAATTGTAGAAACTAATACAATATCAATCTACAAGTTTTTCGAGAAGAGCACAACCAACACCTCAGGAAATCAACTTATGGGCCCTGAATTCTCGGAAATAAAATTATTGGTCCTTTATTCGTGGAAGAAAATATATTTGGACTTATTACAAAATGTGATAAATTCCCTTACAACCGAATCTTTAGAAAACCAAATAGATTAAGATGGAAATTTGTTGCTAGATAAAGAACAGCTATTTTTCAACAGGACGGAGCACTTTCACATTATACCTTGCCTGTACGAAATTGCTTTAATGTGACATTTCCAGATAAATGGATTGGAAGAAGACAATTAGGGTGCTTCTTTGATATTAAGTCAAAATAAGGTGAAAAGATAAATATTTGAAGTCACAAAAATTACAGCGTCTTTGGTATATAAAAAGATAAGTCTTCACCATTTTCGTGAGAAATTTGTTCTGTAAAAGATAAAAATAAAAAACCAAAACCTTGCTTTTTTAATTTTTCACATAAATTTTGATTTTATGTGAAAAAAGTGTAAACACAAAAGTTGCAAATCTTTTTAGTACCTGCTACTTTGCTATTTAACTTTTTTCCATAGAACTTGTAGTTTTGTGGGAAATCCAGATAAACCGTTTTTTAGCCTTAAAACCCCACCCTCCCACTTCCCGACCTAAAATCGCCAATAAATTACTGTTGCTTTTATAGTTGTTATATTTTCTTACTTTTCCAATGGGTTTTATTCTACTTTTTTTTTTTGGTTTCAAAAATTATCAAGTATCAACCCTGGTCTATGATTTTGGTCTTCTCTGCAACATAAGCGAAATTGGAGAAACAGATATAAATCATAGACACAAACAAACGTTTGACCAACAAAAACTCATTTTTGGTGGGTTGCCATTAAGTGATAGCTATAAAGGGTTTTCAGGGCCAAGAAAATCGATTTTTTGTTAATATTAAGCAATGATCGATATAGTTAATCGATCTCAGTCACTCAAAAATCGATATTGTTTGCTTCTCAAACAATCTACATAATAGAAATCAGATTTAATAATTTTTTTTAAACATTCAAATAACTCCAAACATCAATGGTTTTGTACCATTGCCTGTGCAACAAATAATTATTTTCTGTTATATATTATATTTGAATATTTGCGAACAATGTTTATGGGACCCATTGGTAACTTTTATGATTTATTACGTTAATATTTATTGAAAATTACATGATAACTCTTCACGCTATCCCTCAATAAAACGCAATTTAAATATCCAAATTGATTAAGCGATTTTAAACTATTAGCTAAATAAAAAAATCAAAAACCACATTCAGACGATTTGATATCCTCCTCGTTTTTTTTAATTCGGTTAAGAATAACAGTTCACTGCTACCTAAGTATAAGAAAAGCTTAAACAATTTACACGTTAAAAACAATAATGTAATGTGTAAGTATGAGCCTCTGTTAAAAGCTTCCACCTCAAAAACCTACTTTCAAAATTACAAAAACGAAAAATATAATTTTATCTGCAAAAATTCAATACTTATTTTGAAGTCGGTAAAAAGTTGGACAAAAAATATTTAGGTAAGTATAATCTTAAGAGTCTACTTTGTGAGTATTGTTGAACTTGGCATCGACTTCAAAATAAGTAATTAATTGTTTAGTGAAGTTATTTTTGGGTTTTGTGTTTTTAAAAATTTATTTATGGTAAATATTTATTATTTGTTTTTAATTGTTCCTACCATTATGAGTCTTAATTGCAATTATAAGTATAGTTTTCTTTAGTTTTAGTATTGTATATAATTATTATAAGAATAAATTCAAATTTTACATGACTCAACTATTGAAGCTCATTCAGAAAAAATAAACAAACGCTCCAGGGTTAGTAAACTTATGTGAAACGTATAGGATCTCATGTTTTCATACATGTACACCTAAGCGGCCATAAATCTCTTCTTGAAGCTGAAAACCGCTCCCAGAAGATAAATATACTCTCGTATATATAAAGTTCAGTATCCTTCATGATGATTCGGAGAAGTAGCGCTTGGGTTAAACGGCAAAAAAGCTGTAAATTTCATTAATTCTGTCGGGGTATTTTAACAAGATGTCACATCCATTTTTGTTCATCGAAATTAAAACGCAATTATTTTTATATAAAAAGTCTGTGGATATGATGAATTCGAATAATTAAAACTTGTGTTTTAATATTATTCTTTAACAATCTGCATTTAGATAACGAATTCTCTTAAATTGTTTTTTTTTTTTAGTTGAAACCGGTACTTAGTTGTTTTTAAACGAAATATATCCAGACTAGTAAATATGCTTTCGTTTTGCAGCAAGACCAATACAGTATAATCAAGTAGAATAATTTAAGCTTCTATTTTAATAGAGGAGTATCTTCAATATTTTCATTTGAAGGAATTGTACAGGAAAAAACAACCTTTTACATTAGGGGGGTGGGGGAGCGCGATAATAGAATAATATTTGTGCCCCCTGGAAAGTACGTCCCTGTGTAGTAATAAAATACTTCAGCAACATACAGGGTTGTACCTATACTATAATTCTAAACATCCATCATAACTAAAACTGACATCATCAAAACATTAATCCACAGAGCCAAAAATATTTGCAGCACACCAGATGCCCTCAAAGAAGAACAAATGAAACTTACAAAAGACCTTTTGACGAATGTATATTCGGAAACCATCATTAACAAGGCATTTGAACAGCTTTAGAAACCACCTAGACAGGAAGAGGAAACTACGATAGCAACCATATTACTTCCATACACTTAAGGCTTGTCGGAAAAACTTAGCCGTATTGGACAAGGATAAGGAATCAAAATGGTTTTCAAGAGCAACAACACCTTGAGGAGCATGATCACAAAAAGCGAAGCCGGATAATCCTGCCCAAAAACTGTATATACAGCATACCCTGTGAATATGGCAATCTCTGCATTGGGGAGACTAAGCGACCACTGGATATCAGGGTTAAGGAGCATCACATAGCTACTCAAAGGGGAGAGTTAACAAAGTTTGGATTAGCTAATCAGGCATGGACTGAGCACCATAACATCAACTCGGACCAGGCAAGAGTAGTTCACAAGAAGGGGCACTGGTTTAAGAAAAAATTGATCGAGACAGCATACATAATCACTAATGAGAATATAATCAGCAAACCCAGCGTCCAAATTAAAACTGTTTGGTGACCTCTTCTCGAACCACTGCCGCTACGCATCACCGGCAACTACGCTGATTGGACGAGACAGGGGATTACGTGACCCAATGAGCATGACCAGTTAAGGGTATAAAAGAGGAGGTATAATCTGAATTTCCCCTGATGCAAATCCAAAGCTATTGAAACGGTGCGAGATCAGTCTTTTAAAGACGGTGGAAGTCCAAGGAAACTTCAAGAAACGAGTTACATTGTCTACCAGCTTCAGACTAATACTTTAACAATATCTGCGATTAGGTAACTAGTACTTTAAAATTATTTTAATAAGTTGAAATATAGCATTAAAAGTTTGTTAAATTGAAATATACATAAAGTTGAAGCAGTGATCAGCAAAATCAGCTCTTCTGCAATCGACATTTGGCACAAATAATTGGGTGAAATAATGAACAAATGCGGAGTTTTCAATAAAAAGTAAAACACTTTACCAAAAAAGAACAGAAGCAAATAGAGAACATCGAATGCTGACAAAAACTTCTATCTTTCAGCACCTTTTCAACGATATACCAAATATATTGGAAAGTAATTACTATCATAATAAAATTTGAGGCAATATGGTATAAGGTTAGAACTGCAAAAAAAACATATAAGTTGCAATAATTTGTTATAAATTTTGTTCTTACTGGCTTCCGCCGCTATGGATGCAACCGCAAGATCTTTTTCTGACTGCTACAGTCGTAGTCGATAGTGCATCTCACATTCCACATTGTTTCAAACGCAAACATTTATTCTTTCTCTTAACTGCTCCTTGGTTTCTATTTCTATATCGTTAACGATTTGAATTTTTACTCAACAATTTACCGACCTTAATAGATGAAGTCCCATTGGAAGACAGACCAGTGATATTCCAAAATGATGGTTGTCCAGCACACTATAGGCGAACTGTAAGAGAGTTCCTGGACAATTCATTCGCAAACGCTTAGATTGAGACAGCTGGCCCTATACCTCGGTCCCCAATGTCCTCAGACCTGACTCCCTTTGATTTTTTTTATATGAGGACAGATCAAATAACTCGTTTACAGGATAGAAATACAAACCAAGTAGCAGTTAAGAGAACGAATAAATATTGCTTTTGAAACAATGCAGGATGAGAAGCGAGTAGAGACTGCGACTGTAGCAGTCTGAAAAAGATGTCGCGCTTGTATTCGTAGCGGTGGAAACTAGTTTGAACAATATTTATAACAAATTATTGCAACTTATTGAATGTTTTATTTGTTGTAGTTCTAACCCTGTAACTTACAATGTGAAATTTTATTATGATACTAATTACTGTCAAATACAAGTGGTATGTCGTTGGCAAGGGGCTGACAAAACTCCCTGTATTACTGAGATTGCCGTTATTTTAGATCTCAGTTAACACCTTCGAAGATTATGTTTCAAATGAGCAGGCATTTATTCAACCTTTTTAGCAGCAATTACAACTTAGATGTAAATGTAAAAAATATCGTTTTTTCGTATAGTTCTCCAAATCGGCAAGTGTTGTAAAAAATTTATCAGAATTGGTTAGCGTATAGATAATATTATTGAAACTTTTCCCTATTTATTTCGAGTTTTTCGTAGAAGCTATTGTTGTTTTAGGAGATGCCACTGATTTTGCTGCTTTCTGTTTAGAAGCTTACATTTTCTTTTTCTTTCTTCTTTAATTAAATGGAGATGTCATTCAGCTGTCATAATTTCCTTAGGTTTGCCCGCAGCTGTAGTCGTTATGGCAATGACTGGCTTTTTGCTGCTTCCAGGGTTTCTTTGTGGTCTTAAGTTTATCGCTTGAAGATGCTCGTTTTGCAAGTCGCTTTTTTCTCTAGTTCCAATCTACTTCTCCTGAAGATGAAGATGCTGCCAATTTGACAGAACCAAATGTCCTTTTTCCTTTAGTTTGAACTAAAACTCCTGAAGTCACGGCCGACTTCAAGCGTGTCTTGTTAACAGGACTTTCTCAGCATTGACCTTATTTTTTTCCTACAAATCACAATTACTGTGAAAAAGTATGTGAAAAATGTTTGTATGATTTACAATGGTTTGACATATTCTGAAATATTACACTTATTTGTTTATTTTGATTGGTTTAACTATTTTTTATATAACAAAAATAAAACTGTTACTGGAAAACTTGATATAATAATTTAATATTTAATAACAATAATAGAAGGCGAATAGACAGAGTATAAATTTACACTCGTATTTATGTCAGTAACATGGAGTACTTATAAATAACTTTTGTTGCATCATTTCATCGCTTACAATGTCTTTGTTTATTTTTAGAAGTAGAAATTATAGGCTTTTATCGAGACAAAACATTGTTTGTATCTAGGCACGTGTCAAAGCACTCTATTGCAATGATATTTAGCATGGAAGATTTATGTTTTTTGTTTAATCATCATCTAACCTGCAGAAATGTGCAAATTCTGTGAAATGAATACGTTTATTTCAAATAAGAAACTCTATACTCAAGTCAAGTTCATATAATTGTTAATTGAAACTGATTTATAATAAATTAATTCAATACATTATATGCAACTATACAAATACAGGGTGAACTTCGAATTATTCGTGGTTATATTCAGTTTTTACCAAATGAAGTTGGAACGGCACAATACTTCTGAAATAATTGTGAATGTAAAGGGGCTTCCGAATAGACCTAGATTGTTTATATTGTACAGCAAAAATTCCAATTCACGTGTAAATAGAAATTAATTGGTAAGACAGAAAACGTGAATTTCTGAGATTTCTGACGTTTGATACATACACGAATTTAATAGCAAATTCCAGGAAGACCCAAACATGTTTAAGCATTTAACACAAAAAAGTTTCAGGTCAATTTAATTTGACTTAGAACATATACTTCTGGAGGTAGCCTGCAAGGCCCAAATATCGTATCCAAGACTAGAAAGAGAGGGCAATAAAGACGGTAACAGGCCATTTCACCTTGTGGGTGGAAGCAGTCAATAAACTTTATGATGAACTCATTTCATTGGTAACAATTTCCATTTGAGTGAAACAGCCTCTTGCTCTATTGCCCTCTGTTATTAGTCTAGACATGATAGTTATGCATTACAGGCTATCTTTAGAAGTGTAGGAAATTACATTTTACGGGTGTGTTGTATTGTAAATATCTAATTTCTCATCCTTGTCGTTAAGTAAAGTGTTCATTAAGTAATTCTGAAAAGAGAACAAAAATATAACATTTCCAGAAGACATGTGGACAAATCAAATTTGGTGCACTATGTACTAACCAGCACCAGCAGCAACAGGATATACTGGAATAAAACAAACAGTTTTTTGAAAGAAGAAAACTTAAAAGAGAGAAAATTTCGGGAAGTCAGCTGTATGATGGTAAACAACGCAAAAATCGAGGCACCTTTAATTGACCAGAACTTGGGATGAAGAAATATCTTGCTAAAACAGCAACAAAAACGGTAACCTCTATATCAAGTGATCTCCTACCACCAAATTGTCACTATCAGTATTTTATAGACAACCAAGAAAATGGGTGAAAATCTAAGAGTGAAACTCCAGCTAAAACACACAGCGACTGATAAGGACTCCATAATTAATAATTATGAAGACGCTAGATGTAAGACCGACATCTAGGATTTTCAAGAGAATCAGTACACAGAGGTTCCGAATCTGGAGCCGTTCCGTGTAATTGCTGTTCTCCCTTAACTCCTAGGACAGAATGTCACGAAACAATTTTCAGGTTACTTCACCTGTCAGAGATATTGAATACTCTCTTCAAAGTGTCATTCCTTTGTACGCAATACAATATATATAATATATATTGTTTCTGGTTGGGAACCTTCATCAGTTGCGCTTCCCACAAATGAATGTCCTTTCGAACACTTCTTTATGCATTTGATGCATTTCGTTAAATTTGAAGACGCGAGATGTAAGACCGACATCTAGGATTTTCAAGAGAATCAGTACACAGAGGTTCCGAATCTGGAGCCGTTCCGTGTAATTGCTGTTCTCCCTTAACTCCTAGGACAGAATGTCACGATAAAATTTTCAGGTTACTGATTCTCTTGAAAATCCTAGATGTCGGTCTTACATCTCGCGTCTTCAAATTTAACGAAATCCATCAAATGCATAAAGAAGTATTCGAGAGGACATTCAATTGTGGGAAGCGCAACTGATGAAGGTTCCCGACCAGAAACAATATATATTATATTTATATATATTATATTTATATATAATATATATTGTCATGCTTACAAAGGAATGACACCTCGAAGAGGGTACTAATAATTTTACAAAACACTATTTATATACAGAATTTCTGTACAGACAACCAGTAATTAGAGCAATTTTTCGAAATTTCCTTTTGTTCTACATTTACAATTTCAAATATTTATCTGTTGCATGCAAAAATGAGGATTGAACATTTTAATGAATAGCGTAGGTTAAATCTCGCCCTGAATAAAGACGTTTATTATTATTATTATTATTATAGAGTTTTCAGTTTCAGTTGGGAGACAAGGTGGATTCGACCCAGTTGTCCGTAATAATATCATGAATTGAATTAATTCAATTGCGGTATTATTTATTAAAAATGCACAGAAAACCTAATAATTTAGTTAATTTATTTTTTTTAAGTTTTTCTTCTAATCAATTATTTTACGCATTTTATGACGGTGGTTTTAAATGTATTTTTTACGGGTTTTATAAAACAATACATTGAAAAATTCATTGTGCCGGTTATTGTTACAAGTGAATGGAAAAATCCGCGAATCAATGTGTTAATTGGAAAAGGTACATCAGGATTTTTGAAGGAAATAACTTCCTTAACAATATATTATTGTTACTGAAACCGTAACGACCCGAATTTAAGCGAGTAATTTAAAATCCGCGTTCAGTAATAAATTCGTGAATGGGTACATCCTTTTCAAGCAGGATCCTGGTTTGTACATTACACTGATAATTCCCCAAATTGTGAACTACATCCTTAATGTACTCTTTAAGCTAAGTAGCAACTCTTTGATCTTAGAGGTAAACATTTTTTTACAAAACTAATTCTACAAGATGATGTGGAATTTTTAAAAAGCCTGTTTTCGAATCTTGTAAACCATGTAATAGCTAGTTTTCTAAATGTGGCAGTTTTTGTTTTTTGGGAACACCACAGTTGGGGGAAAAATATATTTCAAATTGTGCATTGTCGTTTGCGAATAATTTAAAATTTTTCTTATTCTTTGTCTTAATTGCCATTGCAAACGCGGTTTGAGTTAGACCCTGAGACGTTTGAAATCTTTGAGGTATACAGACTTTGTTCCTTAATTGTGGTTTTATTCCCCAAAAGGTATAAACGCAACTAGTGTCCCCCTGAAAATCATCTTACAATTTTTATAGTCAACAAGGCATGCGTTGTTTTTGTTTACAGGATATAAGAAGCGACTCATAAGTCAACTAAGATTTAAATGTATATTTATGTATACAGTTTAATGGTTTTGTACGTATAGTTAAATAATTTTGGGAAAAACTAATTCTTTAGAAGGCAATTCACTTCTGTAGTGGGGGTAGTTTGATAAGTCTGTGACTTGCTGCATAAAAGATCTTTTTTCGGCACATTTTATCATCATAATCATTATTCAGCCTAACGAGTCCATTGCAAACATACACCTTCCTCTACACTATAAATTTCTTTCCGACTTGGACCACTTGAATCCAATTGGTTTTAATTCATTTGATGTCATCAGACAGTCTAGAGTGAGGCGCCATTCTTCGACGCGCTTAGTTTATCTGTAACCTCGTATTCGAGTTCCATGTTCCGCCCAATTCTGCTTAAGATGAGTTACCTGTTGGATTGCAGCTAGTACTTGTATCCCTGCTCGTTTTCTGATGATGTCAGGGATTTTGTCTCTCTGGGATATTTCCAACATAGAGTGTCCCATTGCTCGTTCGACTACTTGGAGTTTTCTTGCGCTGTTCCTGGTAGCTTCTAGCGTTTCTGCACCATAGGTGAGAACTCATAAGGTACGCTGGTTATATACCGTTTTCTGCAAGCCCTTAGGTATATCAATATTGAAGGCACTTATTCGCAATTTTCCAAATGCAAAAAGTTAAACTAAGACGCCTTTCTATTTCTTTAGTCTAGTTGTCGCTTCTAGATTTGTATAAATATACTTACATTACAAATGTGTTGTCTATCTGTATCCCATAACTTATAACAAGATTGGCCATGTTTTGTGTTATCAACAGACTGATCCTTAAGCATCGTTGAGTGTGTTGAACATTTCGACGGCGTTGTCAATTCGTTCTGTAATGAGGCCAAGATCGCCTACAAAACTTATTGATTTCCATAACGTCCCAATTGATTTTCTTGAACATAAATTCTAACAGACTTGTAAATAATTTTTGGGAGATAGTATCCCCTTGACACACTCCTCATTCTACGCTTCCCGGTCTTCCGGTGTATGCTTACGCATGCTGTTGGATCTTTATAACTTTTTAATTAAACCCGAGTATCTATGATCTATACGTGCGTCAGCTAGGAGGCTTAACATTTTGCCTGGACTTATTGTGTCGAAATCATAGTCGACAAAAATTTAATTGCGGGGCTTATTGGATTCAACACATTTTCTGTTAAGATTTTCAAGACCTGTAAGTAATCGTTTGTTCTAAAACCGGCTCTGAACCCTGACTGTTCTTTGGACTGGTAAAAGACAATCGTATCATGATAAAACAGTTTGTAGAGTTGCGATAGTAGACTAATCGGTCTAGCTTCCTTGAACTCTGCTGGATTCTTATGCATAATAATAATTAAAGCGTTGGACCAACTATACTGGAGCTGCTTTAATAGCTTTCGGGATCTCGTCTTCCTCCGAAATTTTGTTGTTTTTCATTTCATCGGAGGTAATTTCTGACTTCTGACTCTATGCTCAAAACTTTTGGTATGGGATTTGTTTGGTATATACTATAATGATTTTTCTATATTTCAAAATAGAAGCCTTCAATTATTTGTACGGTTTATCCTTTATTTGATGTTAAGTTGTCGTTTGAAAGTATTATTTTTTATATATCATGTCTACATATGCTTGTATGACCGCCACTAAACTTACTAAACCACTACTTGATGGTATTTATCAAAGCTTGCCTTAGTTTTGGTGAGTTTTTACCCAAAAATAATCCTTATCAGCCTATTAAATTAATTTTTTCAGTTGAAGGGAGCATTGTTGCATTTAAAGTTACCTACTCCTATTTGTCTATCAGACCGATATTCTCCTGCATAAAACCCCATAAATTTTAACCTAGACAGGTTAATTATACGCATAGTGTTATAAAACCTTATGAAAACATTCAAATTCAAGGAAATAAATTATTTCACCGTCATGTGATTATTTTTTTGATAGTACAGATCAAATTATACATAACATTTGACTGGTTATTTTGTTAATTAATAATAAGTAATGTTATCCTAGAGGTACTTCAGTTGATCTAGCAGAGAATCGACTGGAATGTACTGACGCACATTAATTTACAATTAAATCAACGAGAACATCATTAGAGATTGTTTAATGAAGTAATATAATAGTTTTAATAACGCGGAATTACGGTAGACACTTATCACGTATTATGATTCGCGATATTATAATGATACATTTGTAATTCGTGAAAGTCGTAATATTTGAATGAAGGTATTACGTTTCTGATTGTGACACCTATATTGTTTCACTGTTGAATCATTAATGTTTAATGTGAACAAACGAATTATTTGCGATAATAAAACATGGACTTGTAATTTTGGCATTGTCATGGATTGGGTAACAAACGACAATTTTTGCTTAATGATCGGTCATACTATCGAGATTCCATTTCTTAAAGGAAGTCCCACCGATGACGAGTTTGTCTTAAAACAACATATTGTTCAAGAATTACCTTGAACTCGATGTTGACATAATTACAAAAAAGTCTATCTATATCTCGAGCAGTGGTCCAACTGTAAATCCATATAAGTGGTATCAGCACGGTTTAAAATCGACCAGGTCAAGCAAACAATTGTATTGATGAAACCCAATAGGCTGCCTTGACCTAAAATCCGTGCACCAATAACTCCAAAATATGTTATGAGTACATATATGCATACTTTCATTACAATTTTTTGTAGTCTCGATTTCTGACTATATTATTCCAGCCATTTAAGGCATTTTAAACCCCAATCTGCGGAAAAATTTGTAGAGTGCTGAATTTTTGTATACACCTTCATTACTGTGTTGTAATGAAGATGTGAAAAATCGTCATTGATATCGTGTCGGCTAAAAAAGTTATAAGGATCAAAAGTTCACGAAAATTAGTTTTTCGTAAATATCTCGCGAATTATTGCTCGGAGGACAATAGAGGTCATTATAAAAATTGTTCACCTTAAAATTCTCTACAAAAAATGTCTCCTAAATTTTTTTTATAATCAACCGTTTTGACTTGCACTCGTTTCCTCACCACCTTCGAGTTAGAATCCAGGCGCGTTTTTTTACATGGTTTCCCCCGTAGGCATAATCCATGATATGTAAAAGAGTTTGTTTTATTTCAAAGTGAATAATTTTGTATTTGAATACTGATAAATACCGAAAAATAGACTTTAAAATAGATCTTATTTTTCATTCATTGTCGATATCTTCAGCTTCTGTAACATTAACAGTTGCTGACAAAAAGTCCAGTGGACTTATTCCTATATTTAAATCGACATCATCAACATTTTCATCATTGGTTGAGCCTGCCTTTAAGCATGACTGACCACGGCAATGTCCACAAACTTTTGAACATCTTAATCCATTTTTTTACATCCACATTTGCCACCACAAACTTTTGTACAATTACAAAAGATTGTGTTCAGTAGATCATCGGGTGCTGGTGTTAATAAAGTTATTATTGGCAGTAGTGTATTATTTTTTAACTCCCACTGTTTTTAATGTTTGTAGACCCGCCTAACTTCTACTACATCACCAACCGTTAGCAATGCGTTATATATAAAACATGTATCACTCATTATTGAAACTGTTCAAGAGCATGAAACTACTAAAATAACGTCTTTAACACTCAAGAAATAATTTTCAACTGAGCTAAACACAGTCGAACAGACAGTAGCAGGTATAAAGAGACGGGTATAGGAACAATAAAATACGAAACAACTGCCAGTGGTAGAATTTGTAGAATATATAGTACATTTTACTAAATTCCCAAACCTCTGTAATATATGTATATATTTCACGAAACGACCAAGTATCAGATCGAAGTTTGAAAACATTTATAACCATGAATAAAAAGCAATAGAGTGTACGCCTTGATGTACGGAATACAATACCGTATGTGAATGCATTCTAGTCGCTTTCTCAGCGCTCTACTTCGAAAACGATTGATTTTACAAAAAAAACAAAAGATATTTTTTGTAGAGAATTTCAAGATCAATAATTTTTAGAATGACCTCTATTGACTATTGACCTAAGAGCAATAGTTTGCGAGATATTTACGAAAAACTAATTTTAGTGACGTTTTGACCTTTATAACTTTTTTAGTCGATTTTTCACCTCTTCATTACAAGGCCGTGATGAAGGTGTAGACAAAAATTCAGCTCACTAGGAATTTTTTCGCAGATGAAACCTTAAATGCCTGGACTATATAGGAAATAATAAAAATATACGGACCTTTACGTATAAATAAAATTACTTTTACTTTCAATATTTAGACCGACAAAACTATTATCGAAAAAATTTAATAATTTTAAACATATTGCAATAAATTAGAGCAATTAATTTTGAGTAAAAATAAGACAATATGTAATAAAGAATATAGACAAACAAACTAACCAGCCCAGTTCCATGAGAGAGTAGTGAATCTTTTTAACATCCACTTCCCACAAACTATTCTTGAATTAATTATTCAATATTTGGTTATTATGTGTTATGCTATATACATTCTTCAAGAAAATCCTATCAAACACCTGTGGATTTTTTTTTTTGGAATTGAAAAACTATTTTCCCTAGAGTATATCTCAGGAACTGACAACAGCGGAATGTGTATACCCCTGATAGCAACACTATTGAATTAAAACCATTAGAAATTTAAAGTAAATGTTTAATTCAATGCTAGTAAATGTTGGCTTTGTTGTCGATATCATTCGGTAGATAAAATCCTTAGTTTACCCAATTTCAATCATATGATATCAAAACTCTTTTTACTCTCATGAACTAGACACTATTCCAATATAGCTGTTCTGCATCAAAAGTTGAAATCAAAGAAAATCAATACATATGTTACATTCAATAACTGATTTCACCGACAAAATTATGGAGTTCCAAAAGAATTCCCAATTTCTCCACTGTTATGCAATATTTTTATCACAAATTTTGAAAAGTACTCATTAGACGTATTTTGTATGTGGCAAAGGTCAGATAGAATTTTAAATGTATTATTTACTTAATAATTATTAAGTAATCAACATTTGATATCTCTAGAAACGCTTCTTCCAGCAATACAAGTATTCCTCGCAGTTTGAAGAAAAGGTCCAGTTTCATCAACTAAATAAGTAATCAATAATTAAATGCTTTATCCCAAATTTAGCAATAGACATTGTAATAAACTGAAAAATGACAAAGTTAAGTTCTAATACAGTGTTAACAGCTATAATCTAAGTAATATGATAATTAATAATAAATGTGCAATCAGTCAATTAAATGTAAGTTGTGAAGATGTTGGACAAAGTTTTAAGAATATTAAAACTGGATTAAAAGAACATACATATGACATTTTTAATAACGTTAGAAGCAGATAGTATAAATTACATACTTTATAGATAACAATCGTTTTACCAATCTAGAAAAAATATAGTTTATGCATTGAGTTAAAACAAAGAAAATTAACAAAAGACGATTGATATCATTGTTGATAGTTGGAATTAAGTGCCACACTACAGTTGATAAGAATAAACGTCTGTTTCAAGATAATTTGTAATGGGAAATTTCGAATAATTATTTATGAATTTAGTTCATCAAACTGAATTAAATATTTTAATCCAAATTGAATGTAACCACTTAGGAGTTTCAAAAAATACCAGCTCACAGCAACCCCAAATGTGACATTTCAATCAGTTGAAAGAAGGGTAACTAATGAAGGTTCTCGACCAGAAACAATTTATTGTTTGGCATTCAATAGAATCTTGAAAATGTAAATTGATAAAGCTCTCCAATTGTTTAAAAGTGAGAGATTCTGAAAATCTACCACCACAAAGCTTTGTGATTAGCACTTTTTTTGGTTTATTGCTATTTGTCATGCGAATTATCTTTGTACATGGTATATTGCGATCTGGTATTATCAACTAGTAATTGAGAAATATTTATTTTGCTGTAAAAACATTGACACTTGAAGTCTGCAAGTAGTAAAGTTCATGACCTAAAAAACACACCATTCAATTTTGAAAATTTGGTATTTCTCTAGAGTCTAGGGAACATATTCATTCATTTTCCCGCAGTAGCAAAAGAATTGGATACCGTCAATGGGATCTGATAAATAGCAATTTTGCATTAGTAGGTATTAATGTAAGGTAGTACCTCTGCCTATACAATATTTTAAGATATTTGATATCTTGGTTATACAGTGTGGAATGGCCAAATGGAATAGATTCGCTAATGAATAAAGAGAATTTAGAATAAGAAAGTTGGTGTCGGCCACTGTCACATGACACACCCTATATAATTTTTTTTCTTGAATGTTATTAATTTTTTGGATTTTCTAGAAAATTCTAGAAATAATTCATGTACAATGTACTATACTTATCTTCAACTGTTTCGGAAAGTGTTTTTAGATTTAGTACAAAAATTAACATTAAATTGTATTATTTCACAGATTCGCTACATTACACTCAATACTTAATTCCCATTTAGCTCTTGATATTGAGATAGTAAGCAAAAACCATTCCTGCGTTTCTTTTTACTGATTTGAAAAAAAGTTTTGTTTTCGTCCAAACTCATCCAGCCTTAGCATCTTGTTGTCTGCCTGCAGGACAGAGGTGATCAGTGTCAGTGCTATTGTCATTTGAATTTCGTTAACTGTACGTAATAATATCAGAAAAATGGTTCATTGAACAGAAATTCATAAAATTCACACATTCTATAAATGTTTGGCTATGATAACACACGAGCACAAATGGAAGTTTCTCGTTTATTTCACGAAAATTTTCCAAATTTGCCGCCTGTATCCCAAGGAAATTCCAACGACGATGGGGTCCAATCATGATGGTTGATTACTCTAGGTTTTTGAAGAGACCAAATTGGAACCCCATAAAATTTTTTTTCATGTCTGCGTTTCACTTAGATGTGTACTTTAAACAAATAATAATTAGAGTGATACCTGAAATTCGATACCAACGACGATTGCGACCAGGCATGATGGCTGATCGTTTTTGAAGGGACCTAACTGGCCCCCATAAAAATGTTTTTTCGATGTGTTCTTTTCACTTAAATGTCAATTTTATATAAACTATAATTACAATGATCCCTGAAATTCGTTACCAATGGAGTCTAGGCTTGATGCTTGATTACTCTAGGTTTTTGAAGAGACCCAATTGGACCCCCATAAAAATGTTTTTAATATCTGCTTTTCAATTGGAAGTCAGCTTTATATAAATTATAATTATAGTGATACCTGAAATTCGCTACTAACGACGATGGGGTCCAATTATGATGGTTGATTACTCTAGGTTTTTGAAGAGACCAAATTGGAACCCCATAAAAATGTACTTTAAACAAATAATAATTAGAGTGATACCTGAAATTCGGTACCAACGACGATTGCGACCAGGCATGATGGCTGATCGTTTTTGAAGGGACCTAACTGGACCCCCATATGTTTTTTCAATGTGTTCTTTTCACTTAAATGTCAATTTTATATAAATTATAATTAAAATGATCCCTGAAATTCGTTACCAATGGAGTCTAGGCTTGATGCTTACTCTAGGTTTTTGAGACCCAATTGGACCTCCATAAAAATGTTTTTGATATCTGTTTTTCCATTTTAAGTTAGCTTTATATAAATTATAATTACAGTTATACCTGAAATTCGCTACCAACGACGATGGGGTCCAGTCATGATGGTTGATTACTCTAGGTTTTTGAAGAGACCAAATTGGATCCTTATTAAAATGTTATTGATGTCTGCTTTTCAGGTAGATGTCAACTTTATATAAATTATAATTACCGTCGATATAGAGGATTAAAAATCATTCTATATGTGGTTTATTTAAGGAATAAAAAAACCTCAAGTATTTCACTTGTTTTGGTCATTTTCTTATTAACATTTGTTTATTCTATTCAGTATTACATTAAAACTATTTGTATTTATCGGTCATAGTTATAGTTATGTATTCTTCATACGCCATTAGAACTATTTAATTCAGAAGTGGAATTGATAACGAAAACTGATATAATTTTTGAATAGCTGAACCACTTGCCTGCCAGCCCGTGTAAATCAATTTCCCGAAACTGCAGAGAGGACCTCACGTAAAACCGGCAGACCAAAATGAAGACAACGACTACGGCGTCGCTTCCGGATTTCAATGGCAATTGCATGAAGTGCAACAAGGGCCGTAGGGTCCAAGTTTCAGTTGCCAGTTAAAATTGTTTAAGGTCGCATCGGGAAAGCTATCTGGGACACTGTCAGTGTTAGCTGTTGCCAATGCGGGGTAATGGATCAGTTCCTGTGTTGGAATTCTAACTCCGCTTTTAGACTAGTCGCTGGCTAGACGATTACTTTCGCAAACGCTCGAGGGTTTAAAGTTACGAGGAATGTATATGTAGGTACGTTAGTGCAATATCGATTTGGACAGGTGTGAATGTTATGTGCTGAATATAAGGTAAGTCTTAATAAATGCATTTTGAATTTATATCATTTATTCATTGTTTAAGATATTAATTTTAGTAATACTGACATCTTCAGCAACAAACACTTCTTCAAATATTTTAATAATATCGTCAACAACAAGCGCTACTTCAAAGTTATTCACGGATGTACATTTGTAACATCTTCTTGATTATATTTAAAGATTTTTTTAAATAACCACCAAAATATCAAACTCTGTGTCTAATTGTCAGTAAAACTACAATGAAATTTGAAAATAAAATTTTTAACTTTGTTAATTTAGATTAAAGTATTTAATAAACATCAATATATTTTGTGTACAAAAATGTTGTAATATTAATAATACTTGCGGTGTTTTTGTATTGGAAAAAACTTTAAATGTATATTTACAAGACAATCAAAGTTAAAATTCTTTAATGAGACACCCTATATATAATCGCATTTGTACATTTTACTCGTGTTTCTCATTAATATGGTATAGCAGATGATTATTCCAAGTGTTTCAGAAGCTATATGAATTTTTATAACAAAATTACAGTATCTTTGACGCCCTAATAGCAGGGAATTTAAAACAGACCGTTATTATAAAAACAGAACTAAAACTTTGTGGAATGAGTATATTGGGTATACAGAATGGGTGACCCTGTATACTCTGATGCCATCGTATTTTTATAATTATGCCTTTCTAGTTTTACCAAGCGTTCTCTATAACCAAATGCTATATTTTTGGATACAAGGGTCATCTTACTCAAGCTTTCAGAAGTGTGCCTGTGAAATTAATTCTCTCATTCTGTTGCATTCAATTATTTTTGGATAAATTTTCATGACAATATGTTCCAACGACAACTTCTATAGTACGCTAAGAAACTTCACGTAAAATCAAAAGCACTGAAAAAAATGAGATTTGCGAGAAAACAAACCTTAGAAGGTAAAGTTGACATTCTTACCAGTTACAACTTAAAAGCTGATTAACTGTAATACAAGATCTTTATATTTTTTGTACTACCTCTATATCTAAAAACAAAAAAAAAATTCTTATGTCAACTTAAATGTCATATATCAAACTTTCATTTTCCATTTTATATTTTCAATACATGTTTAATTAAGGCCATTGAAAACAAGGTGAGAATAGACCTGGAAACGTTTGGTCCTTGAATATACAGATTTTTGTTTCGATTATGGTGTTGTTTCCCAAGAACACATAAAAATAATCAAGAATATGCCACAAATAACTTTTAGAAGACACTTACCAGTTATAACTCTTAAAAATGAAACATTCTGCCGAGTTTCAGCTTTTTTTTAAACAATAACTATTTTTACAGTTCTTTCCAAATAATTCAATAACTAATTGTCCAATAGGCTAGATGAACATATAATTTAGTAGCTATTTAAAATATGTATAAATTAGACTTACTTTTGACACCAGAACTTTTCATTCAGTTGCTGAAAAGTTGCAAAAACTCCCAAAATTGCGATTTTTGCACCTTTAAACACACTGTATAATTAACTAAGGAATAAACTTTTGTTATCGTATATACATTCTTCAAGAAAAGTGAATCAAACAACTCTGTGTTTTTGCAATTGAAAGAAAATACTAACTTCCCTAGAGTAAAAGTGAATTAGTCCAACACAAGGAAACATTTGTAAGATAAATGTCAGCGAAATGGCATTTTAAAACCTCATTGAGCATATATTAAGTAGCGTACCTCATGAAACGTTTCTCTTCGAAACGGCTAACGTATTTTGAATGATATAGCTCTAAAAATATTAATTCCATAGTTGTTTTTGTATTTTTGTTAACAAAATAATCGTCGTATACTTAATATTTACTCAACACTATGTCTAAAGTTCATTTCACCAACATTCATCGTACAAATGTTTACTTGCTTCGAAGAATTTCGGTTCGGAGCTCCTTCATTCAGGGTGATATGCCTGACAATAATTTATATTTAAAAAGAACCGACTTCAGCTGACTTGAAATAAAAACCGTTTAGAAACTATTTTCAGGCATATCTTCTTTTTTATCTGATTTAAGGTACAATTCTATTGAATATTTTAGCGTATTCTTATATCCCCTCTCTCGCTTTCTCATTCTATCTTTCTCCCTTTCTAATTTTTATTGTTTGTCTATATTTTCCAAATATATTTTAAGTTTTTTATTTGTTTTATTGTTTGGACCACTTTCTATAAATCTAACTAATTCACTCTATATTGCACTTTGTATATGCTTCTGTGTACTGGTCACCCCTACATAACTTATTAGTCTATCATTTTCTGAATCACCCTGTACAACTATAATTCAACTCAACATAATATTACAACGGTCCTGATATCGTTAAAACCAGTATAAATCCTCTCCACACTATTGACTCTATCTATTTTTCTATTGTTTAAATTATTCCTATATTCCAATGATTTTACTTCGCCCCATATGTCTAGTATTTAATTTATTTCAACCACCCGGTATATGCAACTGCTTGTAAAATTTTTTTTAACCCATGTCTATAATTATACTCCGTCCTACGTCCTATAATTAAAATATTCTAGCTGCTTATGCATATATAATGAATTTTTAATCCACCCTTACTTCAAACACCTTGTCTAAGCAACTACTTATGTTCCAAACTATATAACTATGTATACAACTGCTTATGTACCAATATTACATGCATGCACGCACTCACCTACAACCGTATACCAAATAGAGGAGTTCGCCGACATAACAAATTTTCGTTTCGATAAACGAACGGAATCTTTTCTGCCATTTTACGCGAATATAAGCCCCCTAACTTATCTTCGTGTCTAACGAAACTTACTTCAAACGAATTAAAATGAAAACCATTACAAATACCCTGTACGATATACTTTCACGGCATATCTTGACATTGAAACTAGATATTTATAATGAAAATTTGACAGCTTTTTGCATATATTTTTCCGATTTTCTAAAAATGGTAAGTTTTACATTATAGAAAAATATACGGAATCAAGCTGGAACATATCTTTGTAGAATACAATTTAAATATTCAAATTTCTTGAGCGGTTTTAGAGAAGACAGTGAAGATTCATAGAAATTCACTAAAATCTAGTCCCTTATTTACTTTTTTCTGATTTTCTGGAAAACCGTAAATCTGATGTTACAATTATATGGGACCTTTCTGTAATGTTCCTCAATATACTGCAGTATAAATTATCAAAATTGACCTTGCCTTTTTTGAAAAATCGCTCGTCATACATAAAAAAAAGTTGCAGGTGAATTTATAACCTCCTCCTTTTTGGAAGTCGGTTAAATACTTCAACTTCAAAACTACCGCCGTTCTAGAATAATCTAGAAAGACCTGGAGGTCATACCGTTTTTTCTATGACACGCCAAAAAGTACTTGTTAATTTTCCTTGACTAGAATTAAACAAATATTCCTCTTGAACTGAAAATTCGCACGAGTCTTTATCTCGAGTACTTTAGACTGAAATAAAAAATTGAAATGAGCAAATGAAGCGATAGTTTGTTATCGGAAGAATTCATAAAACAAATTGTATTGTTATTTAAGATACTATCACTTGTGGAAAAATAAAATACTTTCCGTAGGTGCTTAACCTTTGTTGAAAGTCATATTAAGATTATAATGTAATTATTTGAAGTATTTATAAAATGTTGGTATTAATGTTTAACTGTTAGGTATTTAGCTACTAAGTTTGAAAAGAATTTTTACTGGAAACTAAAAACAAGCGTCCAAGAGGATCCTAACTGAATGAGTGCATATTATAAAGTTGATCAGATATTTCCAACTGAGCTGGAAGGTGTATTTGTTGATTGGCAGTGCCAATGTACGAGAGTGAATCAAATATGAACCGGACTTTTGTTTTAAAAATTTTATTGGTACGATCAATACAAATTTTAATACATATTATTTTTCTACATAGTCTCCTCTCTTATGTATACATTTTTCCCACCGAATCGGAAGTTTTTTAATACCTTTCTCAAAGAATGAAACTGGTCGTGTCGATAACCAATTGCGCACAAACGTTTCTACACCTTCGTTGTCCTCAAAGTGGTGGCCTCCCAGTTCTTCTTTAAGTGGCCCAAACATGTGGTAGTCACATGGCGACAAATCAGGACTGTAAGGCGGGTGTTCAAGGGTTTCCCAATGCATTTTGTTCAATTTTCCTTGAGTCAATTCAGCTGTATGTGGCCGAGTGTTGTCATGCAACAGAATCACACTTCGGATAGACATATCCCGCCTCTTTTGCCGATAGGCAAGTTTCACTTGTTGGAGTAGTTCGCAGTAATACTCAGCATTAATTGTACGGCGTTCGTGCAAAAAATCAATCAGCAGTACGCCTTTCGAATCCCAAAAAACAGTTGCAAGAATTTTCCCTGCAGAAAGACGGGTCTTCCACTGTCTCTCGGCCATCTGAAAACTTTTTGTGCCAGTCGTACACTTGGGTCCTTGAAAGTGTTTCTTTGCCGAACTGTGCAGATAGTCGACGCAAAATTTCAGACGGTCTAACGCCCTCCCGCGCCAAAAATTTGATAACAACACGTTGTGCAACAGACGTATGCACCTCTTGCTCTGACATGATGCTAGTAACAGCGCATCGACTACGCCTCGCCAAACCGACGAACTCCCTTCTTCTTCTTAACATCCCTACCTAATATATATCGAGACGTTACGCCACTCGAATTACCTACAGGGCGAGAAATAGAAAAGTCCGGTTCATATTTGATTCACCCTCGTATATTCATAATTTGAATATACATTGGCACTGCCGATAGAAATGCCCAAAAGAAATAATTTATGGAACTTGATATTTTGGCAACCGAAAGTTTGCTGATACCAATGTCAATATTTTATATGTAACAGTTTCTTGACTAATGAAAAAAAGCGATTGATCAGCATTAAATAATCGGTTGTGGGTTTATAGGTGTTATACGTGTTTTTACGATGTCTAGGTAAAGGAGATTACTTATTGAAAAAATTTTAACGCAAAAGTTGTAGATAATTAAAAGAGATAAAACTTTACTTCAAGCCGTCTTTTTGATATGACCTCAAAAATATTGAGGAAAACGGTGAAATGTCAGTTGTTTTAGGTTTCTATTTTTATTTTTCACAAAAATCATTCGATTTTAAGGAAATTAGGTACAAATGTACAATCATATGCTTTGTCTTCGTTTGTTTAAAATTTTGTACATACAAATAAATTTCTAATTTATGTGGCTCTTTAGTGGCCTTAAGTGATTTTTGCAAAACCTAAAATGTCATTTAAGAAAGAGACAGACATTCAAAAACAACCATTGCTTTGTATTATTACCGGTTGAAAATATTTCAATCAACGACGTAACAAAGGGTATTTATGAACTTTTGGTGATGTCATTGGTATTACCCAAGACCGTTAGAATGTGTTTGGTTCAAACCATTTAGGAACAATTCTAACCGGTAGATAGGAGCAAATCGTTTATGGTAACGCTTATTTGTCGTGTGTGAACAGAAGACGGTAGAAGACTCGAAGAAGATAAATCGGCCGACCCAGGCGTACCACTGGGTGTCAAGATAGAAAATAGCTTTAGAAAACCATGTCTGCGATACCGTTTTACTATAACTCATCAAAACGCTGATCAATGATTTGGAAAAGAAGTTAGACCAGTTACTTGAGTACAATATATCGTGGAATTCGAGCTTTTGGTCTAGTTTGATATCGTTCACAGTTACTACATCCTTTGACTGAGGAACTTCAACCTTTAAAGTCATGCAGTGAACGGCAGCATTAGAAGACAGATAGATATAATTCCGTATTGAGGGAAGAGTTGCTATTCTGTTTAGAAAGCTAGAATGGCAGTAGAATGCAAAACATCATCAGGATGAGCCCTGTGGAATTGTTGTTGAGAGGCACACGCCTCTTGGAGTAATGGATTGACTGTTCTTCATACTACTGTAGTGACTTATCTAGGCTGATCTAACAAAGAAGAAGCGGTCTTAATGTATGAAGATACTTGCTCGGCAAATGGGTTGAAGAGTTTTGGCAAATACCTAACTTATTCTTTGGGAGGAGGTTGTATAAAGTGGATGCACATAAAGTATGGAATATACTAAATAAAAACTAACCAGATAACAGAAAAAAAAAACCTCGGACACTTCAACCGTAAGGTAATAATGCGCAAGTCTTGAAATAAATAGATTTCTTATGACGTCAATAATGTGGTCTGTGTGACGTCACAATTTTTCTAAATGTTAACTCCAAATTTGACATATCGGTTTGAAAGATCTAGTAATTCCACTTACAGGAGGATTAAAAAACAAGTTTCTCTAGAAAAAAATCTCGTGTTATTCACTTAAACCAAAAAATAAACTGAAAATTATAAATGCAACAAAAGAATCAGAAAAAATCAAAGCAAGTGTTCGATTTGGCAACCATTTACTAGCTGACAATGAGCAATTTTTTAATTTGTTTATTAACACTACAGTAGTGTTGTTTTATTTGAGAAATAATTTTTTCTCTACCTTGTTTTGTTAAAGATTGATGATTTGCTCGTTTTTGCTTTTGCTCCTGTCATAATGAATGTCAAATTTCATAGTTTATATACTTGAATTATAATTTTGATTGTATTAAAAAGTAAACAATTGTGAGTTTAAATGAAACCCAATGTATTGATATCTCAATTATGACCTGTTTTGGAGATAGGACTCGCACACAAGAAGAAGTTTGCAAATTATTTAACAATAAGTACCCTGATCGACCTATTACAAGATGAACTATAAGTAAGGTACTACCCAAATTTAGGACCTTGGGTCATAGAAGAGATCAGTCTAAATCAGGTGATCCAGCAATATCAGAAGAAAAACAATTGGATTTTTTATTAACAGTTGCAAAACAACCATACCTTAAGTAGTCAGATGGCAACGCAGCAAGAAATAAATCAATCTTCAGTTTTAAAATCTCTAGAGCAGAACAAATTGCATCCATACAAAGAACTTGTTTGAGATGATTTTCACCCAAGAGTTTAATTCTGTGAAACAATGATGGGGCAATGCCATAACGAGCTGCAATCCCGTTTTTAGGGTTCCGTATATACAGTATACGGATACCCTTATAATATCACTCCGGATTTCTGCCTCTGTTATATCACAGCCATTTTCTCCTAAACTACTGGACGGAAAAGGTTGAAATTTGGTATGAAGGTATAGTTTGGTGACTTGATCAGGAGCACATATCGCAAAAGAAGAAATTTTGATTTAAGGGGTACTTCTGGGGGGAAAAACTAAAAAAATCGATCGTTCCCCCCCACTGATCTCCGAACTACTAAACCTAAAATTTTGAAAAAAATAGAAAATATAGAACGTTGCCCAAACTTTACAGGAAAAATAAGGAGAAACCATTAATATTAATTTTGGGGGGCAAATTATAGAATTAAATAAAAATTTAAAAATAAAAAAAAATTCAAACTCATCATGTAATATACCAAATGAAAGGTCTCATTCTGAGGAACACAAATATATTTTTTTCATATTTAAATAAAAATTAATTAAAAAGATATTAAAGAAAATATACCAAAATTTACCCATTCCCCCCACCTTATCTCCGAAACTATAAAACGTAAAGTTTTGAAAAAAAATACTTTTATAGGTTCTGACCTGAAGTTTACTGGAAAAATAAGGAGAAACATCTACTTTTCATTTTGGGGGGCAAATTATAGAATTAAATGGAAAATATAAAATTAAAATTGTTTCTAACCCATCATGTAATATATCAAATGAAAGGTCTCATTCTGAGGAACACAAATATATTTTTTTCATATTTAAAAAAAAATTAATTAAAAAGATATTAAAGAAAATATATCAAAATTTACCCATCCCCCCCCCTTATCTCCGAAACTATAAAACGTAAAGTTTTGAAAAAAAATACTTTCATAGGTTCTGACCTGAAGTTTACTGGAAAAATAAGGAGAAACATCTAGTTTTCATTTTGGGGGGCAAATTACAGGATTAAATGGAAAATATAAAATTAAAATTGTTTCTAACCCATCATGTTATATATCAGATGAAAGGGCTCATTACGACGAAAATAATCATATTTTTTTCATATTTTTAAAATAAATAAACTAAAAGATATTAACAAAAATATAAAAAAATTTACCCATCCCCCCCTTATCTCCGAAACCATAAGCTGGAAAATTTTGAAAAAAAATTGAGTTATAGCCCCTCAACTGAACTTTACTGGAAAATTAAGGAGAAACCCCTAATATTTATTTTGGGGGGCAAATTATAGAATTAAATGAAAAATATAAAATTAAAATTATTTCTAACCCATCATGTTATATATCGAATAAAGGGGCTCATTATGACGAAAACAAATATATTTTTTTCATATTTTTAAAATAAATTAATTAAAAGTTATTAACAAAAATATAAAAAAATTTACCCATCCCCCCCCCTTATCTCCGAAACCATAAGCTGTAAAATTTTGAAAAAAAAAGGTATAGCGCCTCACCTGAACTTTACTGGAAAAATAAGGAGAAACCCCTAATATTCATTTTGGGGGGCAAATTATAGAATTAAATGGAAAATAAAAAATTAAACTTGTTTCTAACGTATCATGTAATATATCAAATCACAGGGCTCATTATGACTAATACAAATATATATTTTTTTAAATAAATATTTTAAAATATATTAAAAAAAAAAATTTTAAAAAATACCCATTCTCCCCTTTATTCCCCAAACTATAAGACCTAATTTTTTTTATTTACAGGAAAAATACGAAGAAATCTTTAATATTAATAATGGGGGGCAATTTATAGAAATAAACGGAAAATAAAAAATATTTTTTAACGTGTCATGCAATATATCAAATGAAGGGGCTCGATATGAGAAATACAAATATATATTTTTAAAATTAATTGTTTATAAGATATTAACATAAAGATATAAAAAATTCTCATTTCTCGCTTTATTTCCGAAACCATACTACCTAAAATTTTGAAAATAATTAGGGGTACTGGGACTCACTTGAAATTTATAAGAAAAATTATTAGAAAACCTCCATGGTAATTTTAGGGACAAATTATACAATTAAATGGAAAATAAAAATTCAATTTTCAAACGAATCATGTAATATATCAAATAAAAGACTCATTATGTGAATTACATATATATCATATTTTTAAATCATTTGTTTAGCAAAGATATTAAACATCGACTTAATTCCCATTTTAGAAATTTTGAAAAATATATTTTATTTGTATTTTTAAATAATTTGAATAACAGATTTAATAATTATGTTAATTTTTGGGGGCCAAATTAGAAAACTAAATACAGCGAATCTTGAAGGTGGTACGGAACCCTTCCAATGCGAGTCCAACTCGCACTTGACCAAATTATTTTATTGAAGGTGCACTAAATGGTGCGAATTATTTGGAACTGCTACAGTAGAACATCATACCGACAATTGCAGGAGTCTTTCCAAATGCAGAGCATCCCGTCATCCTGATAATGTTCAGCAGGATGGGGCACCGCCAGATTATTCACAACCTGTCAGAAATTATTTAAATACCATTTTCCCAAACAAATGAATTGGTAGGAGAGAGTCAATTGAATGATCCGCTAGATCTCCCGACCTATCTCCACTCAATTCTTATTTTACTGCTATTTGAAATCAAATGTTCAAGTCAACCGACCAAATAGCACTGAAGATTTAAAGTTAACAATAATGGAAGAAATCAGACTAATCACTCCGAAGATGTTAAGTAATATGAAAACAGAATTTGAAAATCCTATTGCTCATTGTCAGCTAGCAAATGGTGGCCAATTTGAACACCTACTTTGATTTTTACTTATTCTTTTGTTATATTTATAACATTTCGTTGATTTTTTTGGTTTAAGTGAATAAAGGAGAAAAAATTTAAACGTCCGGTATGTAGAATTACTAGATGTTTGAAATGGCTACATTAAATTTTGGAGTTCAGTGTATTAACATGTTTAAACTGTTTAAAATGGAATATGATACCAATTCATAAGCTCGAATAAACATTATATTGTGTACATCAATTGAATCGTCAGGTACACTACATATATCGCGTGTGTACTAAACCGTACATATAGGATATCTAGCTCAGGTCATTTACGGAGAAAAAGACCTTTTGATGACAAAGTTAATAGTAGAACAAAACCGACATCAACGTGTTCTAATGATAAAACTTGACTAATTGACATAAAATTCAACATTTTTTTCTAGATGCGTTTTTGTTTTTTAACAAAAAAATATAGAAAAATCGGTAACAATTTAGTTTTTTACCTTTTACACAAAATCCACCGATAAAACAGAATTTGCTACTCTGGGCAATGTTAAAGAGAACTGAAAAACCTACAAAATGAGCTACTATACGCTCAAGTTTGTTAATGGGTTTCTTAGATAATGGAACTTATACTTAAATTGCCAAAAAAATAAATAATCATTTATATATTTTTTTATGTTATAGCTTAAACAGTCTTGTTAACTATAGCGGTAGATCTACCAGGGGGTAGTATTTGCAAAATTTCAGTTAATCCTATGAAAGACATATTTTTTTGAAAAGCCATATTACCTCACCGGATGACCCTATCATTATGAGTAAAAATTTAAAATATAAATATATATATAAGTATTGGAAATATTTGGCCATTTCGTAAAAAATTATTTGGCCTTTGCATTAGCATAATATCATGATTGCTCCGTCATTGTCATCTGTGGCTAAATGGAGTATAGGTATTCCATTTTGCTAAATTTATTACATAAATCCATATTATGCAAGAAATATAAATATGTGTCTGCTTAAAATGAAAATTTGCATTAAGATTATTTATTATAAGAATATAGTACCACCCCTTAGCATTTTTCAAATGGACTCATCCAAATAATTTTTGACGGAATGGCCAAATATTTTCAATGCTTATATGTATTTATACTTTAAATTTTGGAAAAGTGGGAAGAGGGATCATTAGATCAACTCTCATACTTTCCAACGGTAGTTTATTCATAATGATAGGGTTATCCCGTGAGATAATATGGCGTTTCAAAAAAATATGACTTCCATAGGATTGACTGAATTTTTGCAAAAACTACCGGGACTAGAGTATGTAGTATTTTTTTTAGAACATAAATTGGGTATCACAAGATCTATCGTTTCAGTTAATACGAATGTTTTACATATAAAATAAAAAAAATAAATAAACGAATTTTTATTTTTTTGGAATTTTGGGTAAATGTTCCATTATCTAAGAAACCAATTAAAAAAGTTGAGCGTATATTAGCTCATTTTGCAGGTTTTTCATTTCTTTTCAACATTGCCCATAGTAGCAAACACGGTGTTATCGGTGGATTTTGTGTGAAAGGTAAAAACTAAATTGTCTTCGCTGTTTTTTTGTTAAAAAAACAAAAACGCATCGATAAAAAATGTTGAATTTTATGTCAATTAAACAAGTTTTATCATTAGAACAGGTTGATGTCGTTTTGCTCTACTATTAATTTTGCCACGTAATTTCTTAAATGACCTGAGCTAATCATTTAGTAAAAGAGTATCAAATGATACATCTTATTAACTGTAACTAATTATGGAAAATACATTTACCGCTCAGTTTAATAAGATTACTATTTTCCGTCTAGCTAATAAAGCGTATAGCTAATACTGACTAAAGACTTTACAGAAGTTGGGGGTTAATAGAATTCGTGAGCTTTTTACATCATTTCTCAAATACGTCATACAAGTTTCAATGTTATTAAATTGTAAGAAATATGTTTACCAGGTAAAAGCTTACGTAATGATTTGACAAACATTTTATCCTTATAACTGGAAGTATATTATAAATAAATATCTCCTAGAGGTAAAAATAACTTCTCTTAACAGGAAATATAGTAAGGTCTAAAAACATATCTTAATATGTCTTGACAGTCCAATGCATTAACGCCATTATTTTTCCTCTGATCATGCAGTATTTAGTTACAAAGTGGAACTTGAACTACACCCATTCATTCATTCATCAATATTGAAGGTATTTTTGGCGTCAACGCATTAGACTGGAAACCAATTATATCAACAATCACTGACAGTTAATCGATGTTATTTATGCAGATAAATTGGCTATTGATTCCTAATTAGCATAGCCCACTGAAATATAAATCTGTCAATTTCGGTAGGCAATAAAATTAGTCATCCACTTTTTTTTCTCTAGTAACTGGAGGACGTGTGCTTCAAAACGTATCACATCAGATTGTTATGCAATAGACGTGGCGTTATTAGATTCACCATATGATTGTGATATCTGTCAGAATATGTTAAGGATAGATTGAGAATAATGTTTAGAATTTAAATAAATTAAGTTGCGCGATAGGACGGATCCATATTTTTGATTAATTCATTACAAAACCGAGCATGACCACAAGTTTATATAAATAAAACAAGAGAGTATGCAATCGACATGCTGAAAATAATATCAAATATATGTACGTGCATTAAGAAGTGAAGTTCTATGAGTTTTGTACAGGGTGTAAATGAATAAGTACGAAAGATTTCAAGATTGGCTTCCTCGAGTCATTTTATGGCGAAAAGTTCCTATGATCATATGCCTGCAAACGCTTCGTTACCGACGTACCAGGTATTGAAATATTCAGATTTTTCAGTTTTTTTCTGAGTACTAAAGTTTTCGAGATATTTAGTTCAATTTTGGAACATTAATGTCTCTATGAAGTCTTAATAATAAGATCAGAGAAACGGTCTGCCCATACAACTTTTTTTCAGTACTCCCTGGTAACTGACAAAAATTGTAAATAAATATACAAAGAAGAAGTCATAGAGAAGCTAATCAACGTAAATAGTATATATTATTATTTTATTAAATTCATGAAGCAAAATATAGACTTAATAGAAAAAAATTTAGAAACATTGTACAAAAAGAAACATAATTTAACAATCTCGATACTCTCAATAAGTAAATTAAATCGCACAACGAATTTATTGTTTATGTAAATATTCGAAGCTCAAATGCTAATTATAATAAAATACAAGTATTTATTAATAGTTTAGATACTAAGCCACTTGATCTCTTATGAATTATTATTCCTTGCGTTTTGTTTCGTATCTTCCACTGTTTTTGTGTAAAATAATTTGGTCAAGTGCGAGTTGGACACTCATTCTGAGGGTTTCGTACTACCTTTTATACAATTTAAGTGAATCAAAGTATATATTTTTCTAATATTCCAGTTTCGGACAAGCAGGGAATGACTGCATTTTTTTATATATCCTCTAATATCTTTTAAACTAACCGTTTTCAATTCATAAAAAATATACACTTTTATATCTCTTTCTTATAAAAGTATTTAATTATTTAGTTTGTCCCCAAAATTAACAGGGGTGTTATTTTCTTAATAAACTTTCAGTGAAGCTCTATATAATCTATTGTCTACATTTTAGGCTCAGTAGATTGGAAGATAACGGGGAAATGGGTCAAGTTTTAAATAACAAATGATTAAATCTTTTTAACAATTTATCTTAAAAATACAAATAATATATATTTTAAAAAGTTTTAGATCGTGTAGTTTCTGAGATAAAGGGGGAATAAGTCGATGTTTAATATTTTTGTTAATATCTTTTAAGCAAATTATTTTTAAAATATAAAAAAAATATTTTTGTATTTCTGATAATGAACCCTTTTGTTTGATATATTACATGAAATTACATTACATTTAATTACATTTAATTCTATATTTACCCCTCTAAAATTAATATTGGGGTTTTCTACTAATTTTTCTTATAATGTTAAAGTGGGGCTCTGTACTCCTAATTATTTTAAAAATTTTGGGTAGTATGGTTTTGAAAATAAAGGAGGAAATGAGACTTTTTTAATATTTTTCTTAATATCTTGTAATGGAAATGCTGTGGAACCTTTGGTGTGTCACAAATGTAATAACACAGTTTTGCACCCTAACACCAAATCTCTATTTCAAACACTCAACGCCGTTTCAACAACTCTAAGTTGTCATCATCAAGGAGTAAACCAAACTGTTATTTGTGTTCCTCAAAATGAGCCCTTTCATTTGATGGACTACATCATGCGTTTGAAAAAAAAATTTCCCCCCAAAATTAGAACTAATGGTTTCTCCTTATTTTTCCTGTAAACATCAGGCAACGTTCTATATTCCCTATTTTATTCAAAATTTTGGGCTCAGTAGTTTCGGTTGATTTTTTTTGTTTTCCCCCCAGAATTTACGATATGTACTCCTGATCGGGTCACCAAACTATACACTGATACCAAATTTCAACCTTTTCCATCCAATAGTTTAGGAGAGAATTGCTGTGATGTGATATTATAAGGGTAGCCGTATATTATATGTACGGAACCCAAATAGACCAATCAATAGAGATTTTTTCGTACAAAAAATATTATCAGGATACTGCCTGTGCCATCACATTAAGAATGATTTGTAGTGATATTTTGCTACCTTTTCCACTCGCAACTACGGTTTTTTACTTTATTATAAACAATTGAAACAAGAAAATTGAGTTTTTTTTTCGTTGCATATTTATAAAATGGAAAATAATAAACTAATCTCAATGGTGTCAACAGGTGAATTGTAAAGCATGGAAATACCAATGAAATGAGCCCAGGATCGATCCGGTAAGATCTTTAGTAACAGGGAAAAACAAAAAATACTGGAAAATTTAGTGGTTTTCTTTATATCATCATAACTCCGTCACTATCGAAGTTGTAGAACTATCTACCTTATGCGTGACTAAATCCGGCGCTATCGGTTTATTAGTTTTTGAATAATTGCGATCTGAAGTTTTTAGTCCACTATTCTTGCAGTGTGTCTCCATGCGACATGGATCGTCAAATTTCAATTCAGAATAGAGATGTTGAAAGTAGAGGTATTATTCTACAACGCCTCTATTTTCATTTTTCATTAAATGTCTGTGAAATATACGAAAAATGTTAGCAAAAATGGCCAAAATTTGGTAAGCGTATGAATGTGTTCGAGTAGTGGGGGGAACACGGTTGTTGAGGGGAACTGCTATCAATAATTATTATCGATAGTAACTGTCACTCCGACAGATGGTGAAAGAATCTAATCGATAAAAAACTTCTATACAGAGTGATTTGTTCGATTTTATTATATCAAATGAGAACTGTCTGTTTATTAATATATTTATATCGATGGTTTCTGGTTTTTGCTTTAATTTGTGGATTTTAGGTTTACGGAACATCCAAAGAGAGCGGTCATTAGAAAAATTCTTACTTGTGTGGATTTTAAATATTAAAACGATCTATGTATGTGCCTCTACTATATATTACTATACGCTTCCCCTCAACAACCGTGTTTCCCCCACTCCTTGGATACATGCATACGCTCGCCCATTTTTTGTCATGTTTGCTAACATTTTTCAGATATTTCACAGACATTTAGTGAAAAATTAGAATAGAGGCTTTATAGAATGACACCTCTACTTTCAACAACTTTTTTCAAAATTGAAATTTGATTACCTATGACGCATGGGGGCACAATGCAAAAATAGTGAACAGAAAACTTTATATCACAATTGTTCAAAAACTAATAAACCGGTAGCGTCTGGTTTTGGCTTACATAAAATAGATGTAAATTACTATCAGATCCTACAAGCCCAGTTCTACAGCTTCTAAAGTGACGAAGATACGATTTTTTTTAAAATGCTACATTTTTCAGTATTTTTTGTTTTTCCCTGTTACTAATGATCCAATCGGATCGAGCCTAGGCTCATTTCATTGGTATTTTCATGCTTTACAATTGACCTGTTGACAACATTAAGGAATGACACCTCGAAGAGAGTAACATTAAGATTAGTTTATTATTTTTGATTTTATAAACATGCTAAGAAAAAAAAACGTAATTTTCTTGCTTCAATTGTTTATAAAAAAGTAAAAAACCATGGTCGCGAGTGGAAAATATAGCAAAATATCGCTAGGAATCTTTGTTAATGTAATTGCACAGTCGGTATCCTGATAGTATTTTTTACACATTATCTGTTAATTTTTGCTCTGTTGATTGGTCTAAAAAATTATCAATTTCATGTGACCGTAGAAACAAGCAATCCTTCTGTTATTAATTTTTCTAGTAGGCGGCTGTCATATTAATACCTCTTATTGACAACTTTGTTGTTAATTTACTTTCGTTGATTTTTACTAACACATGGTGATACTTGCGAGTGACTTCTCGAGAATTTTCAACAATATGGCGGTTTATTCAAACGCAGAAATGGCACTTTGTCGACGGTCTCTCTAATGGTAATTCCTTAGAAGCGTCGAGAAGATATGCTGCAATGTATTCTCAACGACTGAGAGAAATAGGTAGCTTCAAACCTAGAAAACTTGATTGTGGTCGCCACTGGAATATTAGAAAATTAGAATTAGAAGAAGCTGTACTTAATTTAATTGACGAGCAACCCAAATGCAGTACTAGGAAAATTCCTTTGCAGATACATATTGATCATATGACGGTATTTGCCATCTTAAAGGAACAGCTGTTATATCCATATCATGGACAACAAGTCGTTTTGGATGCTAGATATGCTTAGGCAACACCCAGAAAATCTGGGGCATATTTTATTCACGGACGAAGCAAGTTTTTCAAGGGTCATTGTTAATAGCTACCTCAACCACATATGAACGGAGTTCGATAGAGTTCACCACCAGGAACGATTTTCTTAAAACGTGTGGCCAATATTTGCTTCCACTTACATTAAATGGGGATATATACACCCAGTTTTTAAGCGAAGAGCTGCTAGTTCTACTTGATGCGATTCCTTTAGGTGTCAGAACGAGAATATAGTTTATGTACAATTGCGCTACTGCTCATTTTAGTATGAGAGCACGTCAATATTTGAACGAAACATATTCAGAACGCTAGATAGGTCGAGGTGGACCGCAATTTTGGCCAGCTCGTTCATCTGATTTAAAGTCGATAGACTTTTCAACTGAGGATATTTGAAAAAGTTGGTTTGTAGTGGAACTCCTGTTCAAGACATAGAAAACTTAAGAAACTTATTGTTTCTTGTAGAGTTTTCTCCTGGGATTATCAACCGAATACGCAGATCTATCTGTCGACGTCTAGACTCTTGTGTAATGGCTGAAAGTGACCATTTTGAACACTTAATGGCCAGTTTGGTCAAAGAACTGAAACCATTAGATTTTTTGGGGTAATTGAAATCCAAGGTTTACGCTACGGAACCAGTATTAATGTTTTAATATAAAGAATACGACAAAAAATTACTAAAATGATGCATCTATGTCAGCAAGTAGACGGAACACATTTGGAACACTTGTTTTAAAAATTCGTTTAATTAATTACAGTATAAATGTGAAATAACAAATTTTAATATTTATCTAATTTATAAAAATAAAACACGGATTTGTCTAACCTCTTCGAAGCGGGGGCTAGTCAGACATAGTCAAAATATTATTTGAAAGAATACGTCAGTCATTATAACTGACTTATAATTTAGTGCCACAGAGATTTTATTACCATTCCATAACTAATTAATTAATAAATTGACTAATTTTTCAACTCCAAAATATACGCAGGATACCCCGTTGTCTAGGGAAACTATATGAAAAAGAGCACAATTCTAAAAATTTAAATTAAATTGTAATTTAAAGTATTGTGGAGTCATTTCCACAAGTGCTTAAACATTAATTAAATACGCGACAACTATACTTCAGGAAACAATATCTTTCTATTCATTGAATTTGTTAATCAACGGCCATATCACAACTTTTTCGGATTTGACTTGTAAAATTATTTTTATATACCGACTAAATCAACTAATTTAAATAAATTAGTTTCGATTAATAGTCGACGTAGGCAATTATTTCAAAATTATACAAGTATGATTAAAAACTCTTTGACTTCTAACACACTCCCACCTTGATTTACCTTTTTCAAATTAGTTTCAGCGACCTTCGCATATCGGAGTTTTTTTTCCTGACTTATAACTCTAAGCGCGGGTTCAAGGGTCATTTTTTTCATGAATCATTCCACGAAGGCGTGTTGATTATCTATAACATCCAGTCCTTGGGTTGGGTCTTTTCAGCGGTCATGAAACTCTTTACGATAATGGTACTGATAGATAAAATATTGTAGAAGAATTTGTGTTCATCACAGAAAAAGTTTAGTAATAACATCAGAATGAATGGACAGTGAGGGTAGAAGTTTTGCTAATTTGTTTTTTTTTTTTGGAATAATATCAGATTAATAGCATAGAAAGCTAATGAACTTAGTTTCGCTATAAAAATAAGAGTGTCGTAGTTTACTGCCAACAGGAAAACATTTTCCATATTAGAGTTTGAGAATATAAAGCTTATCACCGAAATCCAAACAAGAAAAAAAAACGAATTCACTATCAATAAATAATCAGTAATTATCCTGTTTGGAGCTGAAACTTTCACAATGCAAGTGACAACCACAACTAAAATATAGGCGACTGAAAAAAAGATTCTAGATACAGAATAGGAGTCCAGGATGTCATAGAGAATATCACATATTTAAAATGGCGAAAAAAATATGTCAAATAATAAAAGGAAAGTAAAGACAATAATAAAGAGAGAAAATATCTGAACGAATTCATATGAATTTACATCACTGAGAAACATTAAATTAAACACTTTAGAAAATTGTATGTAGAAGAAGAGGAAGACGTGGATGAAACAATGAGAAAAACGGCAAAGGCTTAGAAATATCAGAAGAAGAACTAACAACAATAATCTAAAGTAGAGAAAGGCAGCAGCCCAAAGGGAATTCACAATGTACGTATGAAATACGAAATAATTACATTAAGCCATATGACTTTGAAAATTATTAAATCGCAAAATAAAATCACCGGGGGCATCATCTTAATGAATGGTATATTCAAACTGTCAACTGCTATAATAAAGGATAATATAGAAGAAATATTAGATAAATCAGAATAACAACAAGGCAAAAAAATCGCAGTACCATAGACGCCTCGTTTATTATCGGGTAAATAATGTCTTCCATAGAATACAACGAAGTGGCATCTTAAATTAAGAATAATTTATATTTATAAAACAACCGACTTCAACTAACTTAAAACAAAAACCATTTAGAAACCGTGTGAAATCAATCACTATTTTCTGACAAATCGTTCTATTTTTATCTGATTTAAGGAAAAATTCTATTGATAATTTTAGCGTATTCTTATCTCTCTCTCTCTCTCTCTCTCTCTTACTCTCTCTCTCTCTCTCTTTCCTACCCTCTCTCTCTCTCTCTCTCACCCTCTAATTTTTAAAATTTTTTACTATATTTTCCACTTATCTTCTAACTTTTTTTATTTGTTTTATTATTTGGACCACTTTCTTTCAGTGTAGCTCTAACTCACCTTATATTGTAACCACCCTTCTGTGTATTGGTCACCCAATATAACTTATTAATCTATTATTTCCTGAACTACCGTGTACAACTATTATTGAGTTCCAAATGATGTTACAACAGGCCTTATAAAACCACCCTGTATGAGTGTAAATCATTTCTCCCTATTGGCTGTTGCTATTTTTGTATTATTTAAATCACCCTGTATACCTATAATTTGTTTCGCCCCTGATTCTACTTATGCAACTGCTCACGGTCTACACCATATAACAAAATTTTTTCAACTACATTGTGTAACTATAATTTACTCTACCATTTATTTCAACCACCCATTAGATGCCAATGCTTCTAAAAATTGTTGAACCCATCTGTATAACTATATTAGATCCCGCCCTATAATTCAAATATCCTAACTGCTTATACTTATATATACAGATATATATCCACATATTTAGAACTATATCATTCAACGTATAACAGCCGTTTCGAACCAGGAGTTCTCATCAGATACGCTTCCTTGAATGACAAGTTCTAAAGTGAAATACTTGGATGTAATACACATCAGTAAGACAACAGTCAGTGTATTGAACCTAATAGATGTCGGTGACATCTACCGTCTATTGAGTAATTAAAGTATATGAAGGCATACTATGCTATAACATATACCATACTCTTGACAGGTGGTTCGAGTGTCTTATATAAGAACACAAAAGTAAATATATATACAGATATATATCACATATTTAGAACTATATCATTGTCTTACTGATGTGTATTACATCCAAGTATTTCACTTTAGAACTTGTCATTCAAGGAAGCGTATCTGACGAGAACTCCTGGTTCGAAACGGCTGTTATACGTTCACTGATATAGTTCTAAATACGTGGATATATATCTGTATATATATTTACTTTTGTGTTTTTATATGACACTCGAACCATCTGTCAAGAGTATGGTATATGTTATAGCATAGTATGCCTTCATATACTTAAATTTCTCACTAGACGGTAGATGTCACCGACATCTATTAGATTCAATACACTGACTGTTGTCCTACTGATGTGTATTACATCCAAGTATTTCACTTTAGAACTTGTCATTCAAGGAAGCGTATCTGACGAGAACTCCTGGTTCGAAACGGCTGTTATACGTTCAATGATATAGTTCTAAATATGTGGATATATATCTGTATATATATTTACTTTTGTGTTTTTATATAAGACACTCGAACCATCTGTCAAGAGTATGGTATATGCTATAGCATAGTATGTCTTCATATACTTAAATTACTCACTAGACGGTAGATGTCACTGACATCTATTAGGTTCAATACACTGACTGCTTATACTTATATAACAAATTTTTGTTACACTCTGAATAACTATAATTTTTCTCCGCCCTTGCTTCAACCACCTTGTATAAGCAACTACTTATATTTCGCACTATATGAAATTTTTCGAGCCACTCTGTATAACTATAACTCTGCTCCACCTTATATTGCAACCACCCTGTAATTAGACTCAAATGAATCAAAATATAAACCGTTACAAACGTCCTATACGATATGCTTTGATGACATATCTTGGCATTTAAGCTAGATATTTATGGTGAAAATTTGAGATTTACATTGATGTTTACCGATTTTCAGAAAAACGTTAACTTTTATATTATAGAAAAATATATAGAATCAATCTGGAATATATTTTTAGTGGGTTAGAACTTAAAATATTTAAATTTATGCAGCTGTTTTAGATAAAACCGGGCAGAATTACTGAAATTTATTGAAATATAGTCCCTGAATTACTGTTTTTTCTGATTTTCCGTAAACCGTAAATTTTACGTTATAGAAAATTATATTAGACCTTTCTGTAATATTCCTTAGTAAAATGAAATATACAATACAAAAGTCCTAAAAGGAGGAATACGGCAGGAAGACCCACTCAGACCGACATTGTTCAATATCACATTGAACAAGATAATCCACAGACAAAAAAACCAGTATATCGAATGGGTGTCCATAAAATCACTATTGTATGTTAAGCTGAAGATGCAGTAATATTAGCTGACAACAAAATTGGTCTGCAGCATCAACTCCTTTTCATTCAATAGAGCAGCAGAGGAGTACAATATGCAGATTTCAGCTTGAAAAATTTTGTTCACGAAGCCACATAGATGCAAATTGGAAATAAGGGAAAATATCATAGAAAAATTACTGAAAATTAATTACCTAGTAGTTAATATCATTAGTGGACGAAATTTAATGGTAAGGGCAAAGACATAAACAAATTTAGCGATCAAGATCAGTATTTGAGTAATTTTGAAAAAAAGACGCTTAAAAAGGATAATGTTTTTAACAAAAAAGGCTAAATAATTATAAAGTTGAGTTTTCAACAAGTTATGAGAGAAAATTATAATGAACAAAATGTTATTTTTTTTGTTTTCAATTATAACGAAGGTGCCATAAAACTTTGTTAATTCACGATCTCCTAAATTGTTGAAAAATAAATTTGAAGTTTTTTGTTCCAACGGGACACGAAAAGTCCTATTTTCAGCGTTACATGAAAATTATAACTCCTCTCTGAGAGTCTTTTTAAACATAATACAGGGTGTCTGGTTATGGACTAGCGACAATCTACATACATGTAAAGCAACTATTTTAATATACAAATACACCATATCAATACCCCACCCGGCCATATGGCAGCCATTTTGTTTTTTTTGATAACCTATTCTGTACGTGTGAACAAAAACGTTTATATCTCTTAAAGTTTTGGTGTTACTGAGATAAAAAAGGCTTATTCGACGGACAAAATACTGTCTATCAACCACATTTCAAAACAAAGTGTTAACGTTTTCTTAACTTTTGAAAAAAAGATGAAATACAAAAATAGGGTCAAAAAATTATGCAATTCAACAAATTATTGCAAATCAATGCAAAAGCAGTTTTGGTAACCTTTCATTTTTTTTTCACTAAATCGAAAGTTTTTGAGTTAAGCAACAATACAACATTAAATTCACAACTGTATTTTTATCACTTTTGGAGTTATTGTTGTTTGAACATAGCGTATGCGCAAGCACAAAAGAGAGAGTTACCTTTATTATACCGTCAACATATGTGGTTGCAGCTAGATGGTGCACCCGCGCACTATTCTCGAGCAGTGAGAGACTATTTGAACAATAACCATGCACCGTGGATCGGTCGCGGTAGTGTAGTAGCGTGGCCAGCTCGCTCGCCCGATTTGACCCCCTTGGACTATTTTTTTTTGGGGTGATATGAAGCAAAGGGTGTATGCTACTGTTCCAAACACCAGAGAAGACCTCGTCGCTAAAATTATGGCAGTCGCCGAAGAAGTAAGATCAGACTTAAAACTAATTAAGCGCTCAACTGCCCAGATAGCACACAGAGCATTAACTTGTCTGCCAGCTGGAGGTGGCACTTTGAACAACTGCTATAGGATGACATTTAATGTGTATAAAAGATTGTAAAAGTATCAAATAAAAAGTAATAAGAATTTTATGTGGTTTTAATGTTTACCTGTTACGCTATGTTCAAACAACAATAACTCCTAAAGTAATAAACATACAGTTGTGAATTTAATGTTGTATTGTAGCTTAACTCAAAAACTTTCGATTTAGTGAAAAAAAATTAAAGGTTATCGGGACTGCTTTTGCATTGATTTGCAATAATTTGTTGATTTGCATGATTTTTTGACCTTTTTTTGCATTTCATCTTTTTTTCAAAAATTAAGAAAACGTTGACACTTTGTTTTGAAATGTTGTTGATAGACAGTATTATTGTCCCTCGAATAAGCCTATTTTTATCTCAGTAAGACCAAAGATATGAACGTTTTTGTTCACACGTAGAGAATATGTTATCAAAAAAACAAAATGGCTGCCATATGGGGGGTCGGATATTGAGCCCTGGTTTATGGTGTATTTGTGTATTAAACTAGTTGCTTTACATGTATTTAGATTATCGCTACTCCATAACCGGACACACTAATTAAATATTGATAGTTTATAAGTTATTAATGCAATACACCATTTTCAATTTTTATTTGTTTATAACTTTTGCAAATTTGTGTATGCTTATATATATTTAGGGGGCGTCATTTGGGATCCAATGGTTAGCGCTCATATTTTTAGAAGCTTTATCTCCATTTTCACACTTTGAACTTGTGATCTAAAGTATGGAGAAATAAGGGACTGAAACCAACTAAGTGGTCGAATGATATCAAACCTCTCCACACAAATATTGAGTACAGGAAACACAAAATAAGAATACGTGGAAGCAATCAAAGGAGGCTTATGTCTAGCAGCGACAGTGACCCACATTTGTTGAGTGATGATGAAAATTACAAAACTAAAAGTCGTCTAAATATGCGTTCTATTTTTAGTAGACTTTGATAGTATTATTTTGATCATTTATGTATATTTGAGACCAACAATAAGAAATTGGAATTACCCACCGGATTAAAGTTCAATTAAACTTTACCATACGCTCTAAGTTCTCCTGTGAGCGAAAGCTTCTTAACCAGGGCCTACAATTTCATTTGTTTCCACCCGACCCGACCTACCAACACTACACACTGGCTCGATCTTGAAATGCCCATCCAATTCAGTTCTCTGTGTAAAAAACAGGAACCGGGTAATGTATTAAGAGTCTCTTCTTTCATAGAAAATCAATAATATATAGAAAATAAACTAATATACAATACCTGCACAAAATGTTCTAATAAAAACTCCAATTCTCTCTTTGCCACACATTAAATTAGAAACTTGACATACGTCAGATCAGGAAGAACACAATTAAACTTGCCATTGAATTTATGTATTAACTAGCTTCATATTCTCTGGTAAACATTTTAATTAAAACTTCTGAATAATAAACCAATATAACATCTATGTAATATAGAATACCTGCACAACATGTTATGTTCTTTTTGTTGTAATAAACACTCCAATTCTCTTTGTGATAAGTCTCATACGTCAGAAATTAAAAATAATACCAAGCAAAAACCAACTTGGTATTAAACTTTCATAATATCACCGAATATAGACTCATAGAAGGATACACATTAAGCAAAACATGTCCTTTGTTTACATCGTTTTGTTATCGTAATAAACGAACTACTCAATAGAGGGCCTGACGGATTATATACATCCGGAGCTTTTATTTCCACCAAAGACAAGTGGCCCAGTGTCTAAAGCTCACGGCTGCGAATCCAAAGTTCTGGGGTTCAAAACCGAGAACAATTATACTTTTTTTAATATTATGTCATTATGAATCAATTTTATGTACTATTTTTGACATAAAATGAGCAAAACTCATTTTAATATTAACTTAAACATTTTTAAATTGTTTTGTGTAAATGTTATGTGTTTGTATTGATCTTAGCTACGAACAAAACGAACTTATCTTTGACATCTTGTCTTCAAATACTTATTCAGATGAACAAAACTATTTACAATCACTTACTCAATATATAAACTTATATTTCTTGCAGATATATATAATTTAAGGATTAAATTAAGATTAATACTTGATCGCAACAAAATAGTGACACCTGATATTTATACTCATTGCTAAGAGTGACACAAATAAAGAAAAATAGAGACAGTGAGTTAACGAGAAAATGGAAGTATATTTGTTAAGAAGCTTTCGCTTCCATCGTTCACTCTTATATGACAATAAAACCCAGCCAAATGAATAGAATATTTTAAAAAATACTAAGTTTTTCAAAATATGTTTTTCAGAACGATCAAAATAATCCCGCAAATTTCTTTGTTACCCAAATATTAAAAATGGTGGTATTTTCCTAATAGCATGTAAAAAACACACATTTATTTAATTTGTAGTAAAAAATAATTAACCCAATTTTTATTCCGGAATTTACATAAGACTAGTTTCTCCTTCGCCTTATCAGTAATGGTTTCTTGGAACATCTACGTATATTGGGTTACGCTGGGATATACAAAATAAATTTAAAATCTATAATTAACCGCAATCTTATCTTATGTGTTATGTTTTCTGGCTCAATGTAATTCAATGTAATAATGATGATAACAACATAACAAATCATATCATTACCAGATTTTTATAATTATTAGCTATTTAACCCTGAATTTAACTGAGAAATTTAATATTTTGCTAAAAAATTGTAAAACTGAATTTAAAATTATTTGTGAGTTCTTATAAATCAAATTATATCTAGAAAAAAATGAAAATGTTATTTTTTTTATTTATTATTTGTCATATATAGAAAATAATAAATTAATGTGTAAATTATTAAATTAATGAGATAAAAAAATAAATTAACAGTTAACAGTTAAAAGTAAATAAAGAAAGACTTGGAAAGTTTAGTAACTTTGAAAACATTGGAAATATATATTCAAGCCAAAATGGATATTCTTTTAAGTACCGATACTCTTTTAATAGCTGACAAGCAATGATATTCTTTTTCGTAAAAATAATAGTTATGTCCAAGCAAGATTATCGTAAAAGTTCAATCTACTCAATAAATGGAGTCATTTTTGCCGAAAACAAATTTAAAGCCTAAAATAATATTAATTCTCCCAGGATTTTTAAGAGTTTAAAACTTGATTTGATATTTCGAATGTCACTCAAAAACTGAACATTTAGATAATAAAATAAAATATATTTGCGTAAACCAAGTTCTAAATGATTAAAGTCTGGTGAATTTACTTCAAAATCGATTAATGAAATTAACTTTTCTAGTGACTTTAGATTTAACATAGTCATGTAGACTTCAAAATTAATTGAAAGCAAAGTCTACCCCAATGTTCTTAATTACAACGCCATTGAATTGAGTAGAATTGTCTTATTTTATAAGTTTCATTTATGTACCTATCCCACAAGTTGTTTTATGTTAGCCCTTTTTAAATATTGCCCATTTGACAGTCTGCTCAATTCCAGGGAGGCTTAGCACACTTTGATTTAGAATTTGTATAGTTGCTATCTTTTGTGTTATATGAAAGTTAGTTCACCATTATCACTCATGTTAGCCATATTGTGATAGATTTGCAGAAAGTTTAAGGAAGGAGACATGGCCATCTCCTATTTTTTTCCTTAATTTCGACAGCAATTGATTAACAATAAATTATGACCTCAAGATGATCCCTATAGCTATTTTCAGTCCAGAGATATAGCTTTGGCTATATTAACTTTTGTCTAAAGTTGACATAATCATTGTTTCTTGGAAGGAGTTGGACCAATATAATCATAAGTAATTTCGAAAAGATTGTTGAGGAGGTCTTGAATTATTTTGCCTGTTCATTGAGGAGTTCTCTTTTCAAAATTTTTTCCTTCAACAGATAAGTAATTAAAATCGTATTAGGAGAACAAAGTGTAGTAAGACAATTTCGTAAAATTGCCCGGAATACTCGCAGTCCGTACAGAAATTCTTCCTCACAGTTATTCTGAGAGAAAGAGATGTCTTAAAATGACCAACAAGTATTTCTGCAAATAAATAGTGTATTGAATATACGAGGGCTGCTTTTATATTTCGGGATTGGACAACCCTAGTGTTGCAATCGGACAACTGACAGCTCTATCGTAAAGTTTGACATTTTTGAGGTTATACGTACTCAGAAAATTTTGACATACGAGTGCTATGTGTTCTTTGCAGTAACTTAAACGATTCATCTTGGCCAAAGAATGGAATTAAATCGTGAACATTTTCGTGCGATTATTTTTTACAACTTTCGACGTTGATTAAGTCAGCAAGAGTGCATGGATGAACTTAATTTAATTTTTGGCGATGAAACTCCATCAAGGACCACTGTTTATCGATGGTATGTTGAATTCAGTCGAGGTCGTAGTTCACTCCAAGACGAATTTCGTGAAGGTCATCCAAAAATAGTTGTTATTCCGGAAACCATTGATGCTGTGCGCGAACTGATATTGCAAGATCGTCATGTTACCTATCGTGAGATTGAGTCAACCTTACACATTAGTGGGAACAGCATACATTCAATATTGCATGAACATTTGAATGTCAAAAAAATTTGTTCGCGTTGGATCCCACACAATTTGTCAATCGTTCAAAAAAAGGCTCGGGTCGATTGGTCAAACGAAAAGCTCAAAAAATACGATCGCCGTGCTTCAAAACACGTTTATGACATAGAGACAGGTGATGAATCGTGGATTTACGCGTATGAGCCCGAAAGTAAACAGCAGTCGACTGTATGGGTGTTTCAAGATGAGCCGAATCCAACAAAAGTTGTTCGCGCACGAAGCACTTCCAAGCAAATGATCGCCTGTTTTTTCGGAAAAACTGGACATGTCGCAACCGTACCACTAGAACAACGCAGAACAATCAATTCTGAGTGGTACACAACCATTTGTTTGCCAGTTGTCTTCCAAGAAATGAGGAAAACCAACCGCCGAAGACAGATCACTCGTCACCACGACAATGCGAGCTCTCACACATCGGCTCAAACAACTGTATGTTTGACCACTCAAAACATCGATTTGAGTGGTCAAACCGTATAGTCCTGACTTGTCACCAAATGACTTCTTTTTATTCCCGTACGTAAAAAACAAACTGAGAGGTCAACGTTTTTCGACACCTGAAGAAGCGGTTGCTGTGTTTAGAATGCATGTTTCGGAGATACCTCAATCAGAGTGGAAAAAGTTCTTCGACAATTGGTTCAAACGTATGCAAAAGTGTATAGATCTTCATGGGGAATATTTCGAAAAACAATAAAGCGATTTTCGATGATTAATATTTGTTTTTGTTCTCTAATCCCGAAATATAAAAGGCAGCCCTCGTATAATCTCTAGGAGTAGTTTATTTCTTATTCGGTATTTACTAGACACTTCTGAATATATGTGAGGAAGAATTTCTATACAGACAGCCCGTATTCCGGGCAATTTTCCCAAATTGCCTTACTACACTTTGTTTTCCATATACAATTTTCAAATACTTATCTGTTGCAGGAAAAAATGTTGAGTAGAGAAAACCCCAATGAACAGGCAAAACAATAAAATCATGACTATGCTAGAGCTTCAACAATTTATTCGCATTTAAAAGAAAACTGATTTAAATAACTAGGGCATGATGGGACAGTTTTTGAGAATTTACTCTGGTGCCATTTGATAGGAATTAATTAGCAATAAAAAAATCCCCTAGATAATCCCGATAGGGCTGTTCGTTCGGGAGAAGTAGATATGGCTATGCTAACTTTATTTATGGGTTTGAGCAATAAATTCATCACGAACGTGGAGTTTAAGCAACTAATTAGCAATTAAAAGTCTATTGATTTGAACAAGGCGTAACATTCAAAGAAATATTTTTATTGATTTTCAGAGAGAACTTCCCTAGGAGATGTAGTTTTTGGGTATTTACCTGATGCCACTTGATAGCAATAAATTACGCCCCTAAGGTAGAGATATGGAGCAACAAATTTAATTATTGCTTAAAACATTAGCAATAAATTCTTGAGTTGTCTGAATTTAGCGTTATAAATGGGTTAAGCTAGCTTAACACATAAAAAATATGTATAGGGTATTCCATTTAAAAATATTGTCGATGACGTCATTACTCACAGGCGGTTTACCGAGTAAATTTCAGTATTTTGTAAAAACTAAAATCAAATTTCTATCTGACTCAGGATTTTTTTCTGAAAATTGTTAGTTTAGCTAAAAACTATTTTATTGCAAACTTTATATACACAGTGTGTATTATGTAAAGAAACATTTTGACAAATATTAATAACTTAATTATCACTTATATACCATATTTAGGCCTCATAAAAAATGAAATATATTCTCTGTTGAAACTCGTGTTGCTGTGAAAACATTGTTAAATAAAATTTAACTGTCACCTGAGTTTTCCTATCGCTTTGCATGTTGCGTGACCATGAACCTCTCACACTTCGTAATTTATTCACGAATCCATAACTGTCGCCGTTTATCGAGACAACCATAGCAGAAGAGGAAGTTGCTGTGATTGATTCCAAACCACACCTTGTTTAAATTCATGTCATTCCTGATTGAGGCTCGCCTGAAATCTGAAATAGAACTAAATTTGGTAACAGAAACGGATACGAAAATAACAGTAAACTACATGTTTTTTTGTTTTTTACTCCTAAATATTGGGCTAAATAGTCACAAAGATAGCATAGGGATTCACTCCATTTTCTTTTATTTTATTTTTATTTTAAATTATAAAAATATTCACTCTTATTACTCACGATAAACTTTTTCATTTGGTAAGCTACATGGTGCGCATGACTTTTTACTTTTTAACAACACAACATGTATTTAATTTTGGTGTTCAAATGCCTTTTTGAAGTGAAAGTTTGTTAACGGATTCCCTCAAATAAGAAAATAGATCAGTATGGTAGTTAAATGCAAAAAATAGACTTTGTTTCGAGAACATATTCCGACACTTCTTTGACCTTGAAATACCCATACAACTTAGTATTCTGTATAAGAAATGAACCAGGTTATATACAGGGTGTCGCAAAAGTACCGGAAAGGCTAAATATCAAGTTCGGATTACGTTTCGGAGAAAAATGTTTTAAACAAAAGTTGTAGGACTTTTCCTTCGCTATTCAGTAGCGATCTTGGTTTTGACTTTGGCTTTGATCGTCAAGGTCATTTCAAAGTCAAGTTTTGTTTGTTAAACGCAACCCCCTATTTCTACGAATTTGGAAAGAGCGGATAATTTTGCGTTTGATCTGACCTTGATCCTAATCTTGAACGCCACCCCCAAGGGTATTTTAAGGTCGAGATAATTTCTTTCGGTGATTTCCTATTGAATTTTCAACCACCCATCAGCAACAAAAACTGGCATCATCAAAACACTAATCCATAGAGCCAAAACTATCTGCAGTACACCAGAAGCCCTCAAAGAAGAACAAGTGAAACTTAGAGAAGACCTTTTGGCGAATGGATATCCGGAAACGATCATTACCAAGGCGTTTGAAGAGCTGGACAAGGCACCTAGGCAGGAAGGGGACACCACGGTACCAACTCTACTATTACCGTACACTAACGGCTTGTCGGAGAAACTTAGACGAATTGCACACAGTTATGGAATCGGAATGATCTTCAAAAGCAACAACACCTTGAGGAGCATGATAACAAGAACAAGGCCCGATGCACCAGCAATACCAAATAACTGTATATACAGCATACCGTGTGAATGTGGCAATCTTTACATTGGAGAGACAAAGCGTCCGCTAGACACCAGGATTAAGGAACACCGCACAGCTACTCAAAGGGCGGAGGTAACGAAGTCTGGGCTAGCTAATCACGCATAGACCGAACACCATAATATCAACTGGGACCAGGCCAGAGCAATTCCCAAGGAAGAGGACTGGTACAAAAGAAAATTCATAGAGACAGCATATATAATCTCGAACGAAAATATAATTAGCGAGCCCAGCGGCGAAATTAAAAATATTTGGAGAGCTCTTCTTCGGCCTCTGCCGTTTCGCATCACCGGCAAACTACCCAATGACCATGACCGGCGACGCATGACCTGTTAAGGGTATAATATAAATACAAGGGATAATCTCAATTTTCTATCATTCACCTTATGACGATAGCAGATGCACAGTTATTAAAACGTTGTGAGATCAACTACGTCAAGACAATGGAAGTCCAAGGAAACTTCGAGGAATCAAAAATATTAATGTCAAAAATGACCGTGTAAAAAAACAAAATGGAAAACGAGAAAACCTCAAGATCAAATATCAAACACGTCAAATATGTTTAGCCCATCATATTAAATACCAAAAAAAATAGAAGCGGTAGTAGCCATATAAATTTGGCTTATGAATAAAAAAAAAACGTAGGGGATTTGAAAATTACCAAATGAAAAAATATGTTCAAGATAAATACGTCAAATATGCCTGTGGGAAACCGGGACGGGTCACCTAATATCATATAAATTGTGATATGTAATAAATTGATGGGTTTATTCAATTTAATGTTTATTTTTTTCTTTTTAGAGCATTAAAATAAAAGCTTGTTTTTTACTATTAATTTATTTCTCAATTGCATTTGTCATTTACTCTATTGAACTTTTTCGCTTCAAAATGGAAATTCAAAAACTTAAAGCCGCCTATTTGTCTCGAAATGCTCTGAACACACCTTTGTCAAATTATGTATGACAACAAAGATTTCGCGATATCAGCGAAATATTTGGATCATCCACCTCATACCAGTCATACCTGCGAAATAACCCAGATCAACAATCCAAACATTGCTGAGATACCGTCGTATCAATTAAGCTGCGGTATCTGTTCCGATAGCACGTTACAGATTCCAGGAAAGATATTTTCAGACAAAGTAGTATGCCGATACAATAAACTCTATGCGGAAGTTATATAATAAATTTTATAACTTTAAAGATTTGTTGATTTTTATTAGGTTACACTGCATTTAATCAGATTGTAAATATATACTTTTGTTGTAAGTCTGTCTAAATTTTAGGCACGTTTCTAGTCAGCGTTTCTTTAAGGACGTACACTTTTAACCGACTTCCAAAAAGGAGGAGATTATAAATTCAACTGCAACTTTTTTTTTATGTATGACGAGCGTTTACTCAAAAACGGTTTGGGCAATTTTGATGAATTAAACAACATTATATTAAGGAACATTACAGAAAGGTCCCATATAATTGTTTATAACATGAGATTTACTGTTTTCCAGAAAATCAGAAAAAAAGTAATTAAGGGACTACATATGTTCCAGCTTGATTCCGTATATTTTTCTATAAAGTAAAACTTAAAATTTCGAAAAATATATGCAAAAAAACTGTAAACATCATGGTAAATGAATGTCAAATTTCCTTAATAAATATCTAATTTAAATGTCAAGATATGCCATGAAAGTATATCGTACAAGGGGTTTGTAATGGTTTTCATTTTAATTCTTTTGAAGTAAGTTTCTTTTAGAGACGAAGTTAAGTTAGGGGGCTTATAGTCGCATGAAATGGCTGAAAATATTCCGTTAATTTATCGAAACAAGCAGTTGTATACATAGGATGGTTGAAATATAAGTTGAAATTGAATTAGTTATACACGGTGGTTCTAAAAATATTTATTGAGTAGCACATAAGTAGTTGCGTATACAAGGTGGTTGAAATAAGAGTGGTGCAAAACTATAGTTATACAGAGTGGGTATTTGCGTTATAGAACGGAGAATAATTACAGCTATACAAAAGGCTTTAAAAATTGTCAGAAGCAGTTGAGTATATTGGATGGTTGAAATATAAGGTGGAGTATAATTACAGTTATACAGGGCGGTTTAAAAAAGTTATATAGTTTGGAACATAAGTAGTTGCTTAGACAAAATGTCTGAAGTAAGGGTGGGGTAAAATTATTGCTATTCAGGGTTTGTCAAAAATTTGTTATGTAAGTATAAGCAGTTAGGATATTTGAATTATAGGACGTAGGACGGGGTATAATTATACACGTGGATTAAAAAATTTTTAGAAGCAGTTGCATATACCGGGTGATTGAAATAAATGGTATAGTAAATTTATAATCATAAATTTGAATTTTGTTATATAGGGTAGACCATGAACAATTGAATAAATGGAATACTAGACACATGGGGCGAAGTATAATCATTGGTATACAGATTACTTAAATGTCTGGAGTATCAATTATCGAACTAAAGAGTATTCTTAAGTAGTTTCTAAATGATTGAGGGTTTTCACTCCTGACAATGGTTTATGAAAAAAAAAACAGATAAGTAAAGTTATTGAAAATCAAAGTGTAGTGTCTAAGAGCAGTTTCTGGAAACTGCCCGGAACACTAGTTGCCTTCTTATAGAAGGTTGAGACTCAACAAAAATATCAGTTGTTAATTTGTTTACTATTAAGTTCTTCACGAAACATTTCTGTTATAAGTGGTAAATATTGTCAAGAATTATTACTGTTTCAAATACGAATATCAACTTTATTTTGGGTAGTCTTTTTTATTGTTTTTTTTTTGTTTCGTCCTAATTGATATTCGGTATTGTATAAAATTACTTACATATTTAAATACTTATATATATTTAAGGTCCTAATGTTATGGTGGCATTTTTAACATGTACATCTCAATGTAGGTGAGAGTCAACATTATCAAATTATTTCTTAGCATTTTATTACAATGTAAATTCAGCCTGTTATTGTTTTGCAGATTTTGGAATCCTGGAAGGCTGTTTCTATAGCTAGCGAAAGGTACGTAATTAGTTTTTTTGAAGTTTATTTTAAGTAGTTTTTATTGAAACTATTCCATTTTATTTGATCTTTAACGAGAGTCCTCATTCTAGCATCCTTAAGAGATTATTTATTTACAATGACCATAGAAGGGGTTCTAGTATCTTTCTTTGCTTTCCAATTTCAGTTTTCCTATTTTTTTCTTATTCAATAGGACCAGTATCGAATACACTGTTAACTGCTAGTAAACTAGTGATGCAATTTTGTTACTTCAGTTTCAGTATGTATCTTATTTAGGCGGTTATAATTATGTACTGGTTTAGGTTCCGGGTGAGAATGAAATATTCGGCGTTTTGACTGCTTTGGAGCCATTATCAAGAGACAAAACGAAAAAGAAAATCATAATAATGAAGTTCTAGAACGAATTTGGGATCGCAATCTACCTAGTACCCGGGTCTCACGAAAAGACTGATTTAGTAGATAACTGAACTGAAGGTGAATCTGTTCGGCTTCGTCTATTAGAAGAGGATGTCAGGTGTTGATTGGTTGGGGTATTGGTTGTATCTGACTTGCTTCGTTAGGCTATTACGTAGCTCGATGGTGTAGAAAGGCGGGTGCTATCATCGCGTATGTTGAGATAGGAAGGTCGTTTTTCTATTTCTATAGCTTCGGGAATAATGGATACCCTACGGATATTGAGGTATATGATTGTCCTACTGTACTCAAACTTGATAGAATGTCCTGTGTGGATATGAAGATATGCGAGAGCTGAAGTCTGATATTTTTAACGGCTTACAGAGGGTATTGAAGTACTCGATGGTTGATGCGCCTGTTGGTACGACGGATGAAGCTTTGTGGACAATCGTCACTTGGAATTCCGCAAACTCCTCGATCTTCTTGAGGTACTTTATCTTTTGTGTTGCCGGTGAGGTTGGCTATAACTTAATTGGTGTTGAAGACTGCCTTTACTTTATATCGGTTTACAATAAGTGGTATTTTATCAGTGACTCCTCGAATGTACGGAAAGAAGGCTTTCCGGTGTTATGGGTCTGTTTCTGACGGAGTTGGTGTATTCGAGGGTTGTTGGGATTGACGAATTGTGCACGGAATGTGAATGTGTTATTGAAATTAGTTCTTTTTGTTTTTTGTCAATATCTGTAAATCGGATAGATCTAAGAGTCATAGATTTCATTACAGAATTCGATTGGGCAGATGAATGGTTTGGTTCTACTAGGATCTTACAGACAGACAAGTCGGAAATAGACGATTTCTTTGTTTATTCTCCAATTATCAAGCTACCTATATTTGATCCAAATAAATGAACTGATTTGTACAATATGTTTTGATTCTGGTATACTTGGTTATTTATTTGAGAAACAAAATATTATAATTAACAATAAAATTAGCTAAGCATCTTTTTTAAATGCTCCTTGCATTGTATAATCCGAAGAAGAATGCGTAACTTAATTCAACAGGTTTATTTCTTGCTGGTAGATCAGTGTGATATTTGTTGAAACAAGGTATACGCTTGTGACAAATAATTATAATTTATTAAATAAATAAGGGACGGACAAATGTTTTTTTTTTAAGTTATATTATAATAACTCTATCAAACATAATAAGTAAATATCATTTAATAATCTCCTATACAAATTATATCGACGAAAACAAAAATTCGAGCGTACAAAGTTTAATAGTACCATAGATAAACTGAACAAATATGTAATAAATATCACGCCTATTAAAAAAAGTAATCATCAGCAATTATTTTTATTGCAAGAACAATTATCAAATTCTTTGTTTTTTTTTTCGAAATAAATTGCTAAATTTATTTTAATGTTCATTACACAACACATTATTATTTTTGCTATTATACAAGGTGTTCACCATGAATTTTACATTAGACTATTGTTGGTTGCATGAAGACAATTATTACTTAATGGTGAGACCACAACTTAGTGAATATCTGTAATGAGTTGATAATAATAGAACGATATGAAATTTTGTTGATCGATAATTGTATGTCACATCATTTGTGTTTGCTACTATCCCACATTCGGTGGGAAATTTCCAATCAAAGACAGTTACAAATAATAATCCTGAACTTTAACCTATCGATAGTCGATTTTATTTTTAGAAATCTGTCTGAATTTGTTTATCTTTTGGAGACGCTAACATTATTATGAAAGTTACATTACGTGAATGGGCTTTGTTACTGAAGGGTTAAAACGAAACATTAATGTTTAATGAAATCAGCTTACAAAGCCTATAAATAAAATTTTATTTTCCTTTTTGACTAATCTCTGGGATTTAATTCAGAAAAAGTATTTTAATGGAGTGAACTGTGAAGAATAATGTTCTGAGCCTTAACATTTCTGGTGGTACTTTGACTTGACATATCATATGCCCTGTGGTCCTAATCCATTTCTTTCAAGTCTCTCTCTCTCTCTCTCTCTCCATTCCGTGCTTCCTGGAGGGCGATTCCGTTCTTCGTGGGGGCTCCTGTACTAAATTTACCTAAATATAATTTTAACCCAGATTTCTTGAGCTATTACATTAAAAATAGTGGTTCTGAGGTTTAAACCCATAGAAGTAACCTTTTTCTAGGCTCTTGGAGTTACGATTACCTCGTTTTATATTAAATTTAATAACTTTGAGGCTCTTGCCTTCATCACCCCTTCCCCTTGGATCTACCCATGCTTCAGTTGGTGTAGATGTCTTGCAGTCATTGTTGCTAGTCTCCTCGGGGGATTAGCTGTTCGATTGTCCAGATGCAATATTTGCTGCATTCAGTGGATGGGATGATGACGAAAACACCACATACTTGTGATTTCATTAAGAGATTTTTCTGATGCTTAAAGGGTTCTGGTAGCATAAAAGGGAGAGATAGATAAATGAATTACAATTCTCGCCAGTAAGTATCTTTAAGCCAAGATTATCAATTTCAATTCAACATCTGTGAGAAACTTACAAGAATCTGAAGCAAGAGTGCGAATCTGTAAGCTATTGACGTACAGAAGTGTATGGGAAATTAAAGCCGTTAACAATACATTCAAGTTAAGGGTAACAGTGACCTTCTTAGACCATGTGAACTCAGTTCTCAGAGCAGTAACATACTTCCGTTTCTTTGGGGAAAACAAAACTGTTTGCATTGACTAGATTGGGTTGAGTTTTCTGTAGACTTTCTATTATTACTACTTCATTACAGATTTCTTCGCCTCATCTCCTGGATCTGTCTTTCTCTTATTACTTGCAGATGTCATTTTAAATGTTTTCTCTTGCATCAGTGAATAGTTCAGAAGGGTTTTACGGCGACTGTCAAAACTTGAAACTTCTATGTCTAAGTACTTCTTGGGAAATAACACCACAGTTAAGAACATTGCTGTATATTCCAAACGTTTCGGGGTCTAGGTCAGACCCGAAAAGGAACGATTGAATTATAAGGAGGTAGTAGCGATACAATCGTTTTCATTTAACTAAATTAAAGCAGACTCTTAGTTTTTTTTTTTTGGTGTTGTGTTATTCTTTGTGTAATATAACTGAATTTTGAAACTGTATTTTATGACCAAGGTCCCAAGAATGTTCACAAATTTTGGATTTTTTAAATTGTCATTTTTTATGTAATTTTTGTGTTCGTTTATTCGAACATTTAGAGGTCTAGAGGTTTCTCCAATATAGAATTTATTACATTCACAAGGGATTTTATAAATGCAATTTTTTGTTTTTTGAGATGTGTTATTTGGTTTGGTTTTTGATGTAATCTATTTTAGTGTATTTCTTGTTTTAAATGATATTTTCATATTATATCTGTTTCCCACTCTTTTTAGTCTTTCTGATACACCTTGTATGTATGGTATAGTTATTGTATTAATATGATTATCTTGGGAATCAGTATTGCTTGGTGAAGTTTGATGTTGGTTGTTAGGGATTGTTTGGTATTCGATTTTGTTTAACTCGTTATTAATAAATTTATTTGGGTAATGATTGGCAGAAAGTACATTTTTTATAAACGTTTTTTCTTCATTGAATTTATTGATGTTAGAACAGTTGGTTTTTGCTCTGTCATATAGAGATTTGATGATACCTCTTTTTTTTGAATTTGGATGATTAGAGTTAAAGTTGAGATACCTGTTAGTGTGAGTCGGTTTTCTGTAAACTTCTGTTTCAAATGTCGATTGTGTTTTGGTTTTTAATATGTCTTAGAATGGTAATTGTTATTCTGTTCAAGCTCAAGTGTAAACTGAATAGTTTGTGCTGTGTTGTTTATGTGTCGTTAAGTAATGCATGTACATCCTCAAGATTATGTTCCCAAATAACGAATATGTCAACATAATGCCACCAAACCAAAGGTTTAATCTGTTTTGAGAAAATTGTTTGTTCTTCAAATTTTTCCATAAAAATGTTGCTTAAAGCAGGAGACAGACAGGAACCCATTGCCATGCCAAAATCTTGTTGGTAGAAGTCATCATTGAGTTGAAAATATGTTGTCTTTGTACAAAATGTTAGTAGTTCCATTATTGTATTAATGGACAATTGAGTACGTTGATTTAGTAAAGAATATTGTTCTAATACTATGGGAAGTGTTTTGGTGACAGGAACGTTATTGTATAGATTCACAATGTCTGACCTAGACCCCGAAACATTTGGAATATACAGCAATTTTCTTAACTGTGGTGTTATTTCCCAGGAAGTACTTAGACATTGAAAAATATGCCACAAATATCATTCAGGAAACAACTTGAAACTTCTGCTAGGCTTCAGTCAGCAAGGGCGGATCCAGGCACGTGTTTCCGGGGAGGGCAATTTCATGCTTCTCGGGAAGGACGATCATGTACTAAATTTACCTAAATCTAATATTAAACCCAGAATTCTTGAGGTATTACATTAAAAATAGTCGCTTTGAGATTAAAACCCATAAAAGTTACCCTCTTCTAGGCTCGTTGTAATATTAAATTTACTAACTTTGAGGCTCTCGAGGGGGATCGCCCCCCCCCCTGGATCTGCTCATGCCTCAGCCTGTGTAGATGTATAGCAGTCATTGTCGCTATTCTACTCGGGGAACATTTCAAGTGTCCAGATGGGATTATTTTCTAACGGTCTGGAGATCATCCTTTATCTTGTAATCAGGTTCGATTGTTTTATCACCTTCGTTTGTTTTTTTTAAATGTGTGCATACGTCAGAGGTATCAAGATATGGGTACCTCTTCATGTTGTCTTCCATTCGTCATTGTGTTTCTCGTATATTTTTGTTGTCTTGATCTCTGCTTGCCTAACCTAACTTAGTACAAATATTTAGATTTATTTCCGACTTGACCATACAATGTTTGGCAGCACACTCCCTCTAAGGCACGCATAGCGTACCTTTAGGGGAAAATTTACTAAACCCCAGATATACTACATATCAAAAGGGTTTAGCTCTGTGGGAGCCCTTGCCAGGTTATCAGGCCCGTGGTTGCCGTCGTGGCTGCAGTTTCCCATGAATTTTCGGACCGTCCGGGCTGTTCCTAACAGGGCGGCTTTTTGCATTAGTTGGTAAAGATGTTCGTCCAGACCGAGGTATTTCAAATTGTTTAATAGATATTTTGTTGACATAACAATTGGTACCGTTCGAGTGTTATTCATGTCCCATTGTTTCTGTATTTGAAATTCTAAATCCCTATATTTGCCTATTTTTTCAGCCTGATTAATATTTAAATTATTGTTGTTAAGGATTGCTATGTCAATTAAGGTTGTTTTTCTAGAGATTTTATCTACCAAAACTATATCTGGTATATTGTGAGGAACAGTCTGATCGGTCAATATCGTCCGGTCCCAGTACAGTTTGTAGTTGTTATTTTCTAAAATAGATTCGGGTTTCTATATATAGTAGGGTGTTCTTACAGAGACTGGGGTAGCTCAAGTTTCAGCGCTAGTTCCTGGTGCAGTATTTTTGCCACATCATCGTGTCGTTCTTTGTATTCAGTTGCAGCGAAAGCTTGGCAACCTCCTGTGATATGCTGGATAGATTCAGATGTTTGGCAACCGTACCTGCATCTATCGTTGTTAATAGAAGGGTCTTTAACGATGTACTTTATCCATATCTGCATCTGCGTTGTTGATAGAAGGGTCTTTAATGATATAGTTTAGATAGTGCTTAGTTGGAATTACTTGATCTTGGATTGCCAATATTAATATAAATATTTAGATAATTATTATTATTGCTCTGGCATATAGTGTAATTCAAGATATTTGTCGGCAATCCTGAAAAATATAAGCGCGCCTTTATTGTCTTGCTTTAGAAGAAAACCTGACCTGAGTGCGCATCATGAATAGATAGCGTTAGTAGTCGTTAAGTTTATAACAGGTTTTATTGTACAATTCATTATTCCTTGATTCTGTCATAATTTTTCTTCTATGATAACCACTATTATCCACAGTTTCCCTGTCTAAAAATGGATCTTGTGTTTGCTTTTTATAATCTTTTATACTCATGCTCATGATAATTAAATTGTTATTTATAAGCGCTGTTCCCAGTTTGCGTATCTGACTTAGAACATACTTCATTCTCCTTGGTTACTGCTTAATAATATTCAGATTTTGTATTTTATTAGATTTTTTTAAATATGGTAGTTATTCCTGGTTGAAACGAAAATAAAAATTTAACTCATTTTAAATATTTCATACCCAATAGTAAAAATACTTCAGAAACTACTCCTACATTATTTATTTCATAGACATGACCAGTAGGGAAATATCTGATTACATCATTTTCCCAGGTGTGAAAAAATCTATATTGAACTTCTCGAACATACTGAAATTAATCAACGAATAAAAATGCCAAAATTTTGAATAAATTTGCTTTATTAATATCAGCATCATCTTCATTGCCCGAAATGATTCATAAAGTGCCAATACAATACAGAATTCTTATTTACATATTGACTGGTGCCTATTAATAATCCTTTTTATTGTTTGATATAATTACGCATATATACTCACTTATATAAATCCTGAAAATCCGTATGAACAATACAACCGGATCACATTTACAATTGAAATTAGAAAAGGTTACTTTTGAACAGATGTGGATTCTTTGAAATGAATCATCAGTCAAACAGGTTTTTTTGTTCAAAATCGTTCGGGTTTTGCCTCTTTAATCTTTCTATATTTATTGCTGCGAAATCAGTGCCAAGGTACAGTTACCTATCTGACTATAAAAGTTGGATTTGTTTACGCAAATGCTAGTAAAAAAGTCGAATGTCTATGTGAAAGTAATTTCTGGGAAAGAAATAAATGTATTTATTAAATATTTTAAATAAAATAGATTTGAAAATTAAAAAAGAACACTATCAGCTATATATTGTTTAATGCTAAAGATAAGTTCGCTGTAAACAATTGTTGGACCTGATTCAGTGACAATAACGTTATAGTTATGCACCTAACAGTATTTTGTATATTTGCATATATAGTTGCATAAAAAAGCTAACAAACCACCAACACACAACTAACACCAACCAATCAAAGACCGAAAACACAATTATAAACATAGTTATATATGTTCATGTGCATCGTTTAGGAAATAAATGCGATGTTAAAACAAAGAATACAATACTTTGTATTCCACCAAACCATTTAATGTAGCTCAGAATTCCAAAAATTGTGTGCATATTGTGGCCATACATATATTGGCGGAACTGCGAGATTTTTAGAAGACATGAAGACAAACCAAATTTGGCCAACCATGCATCGGCAGCCATAGGATAGCAATAAAACAAAGATCTTGTGGAAAGAAGAAAGTTTATAAAAGAGAAAACTTAAGAAAGTCAGCTGCATGATGGTAAACAACGCGGAAATTGACGTTCCTTCAATTTACCAGGAATTGTGATGGAGAAATCTAGGGTAGCAAAAAAACGGTACCCTCAATATCCAGTGATCACCAACCGCCAAATTGTCACTATCAAAATGTTAAATGGAAACCTAAGAATAGATTTCGAAAAGCTTGTTGAGGAGGCCTTTAATTATTTTGTCTGTTCATTGAGTTTTCTCTGCTGAATTTTTTTTTCCTGCAACAGATAAGTATTTAAAAATGGTATATGTATATGTATATGTATATTTCGTTTAATTGCCCGGATTACTGGCTGTCTGTACAGAGATTCTTCCTCACAGTTATTCTGAGTGAAAGAGATGTTTACAAAATGATCAACCAGTATTCCTGTATATAAGTAATGTATTGTATATTGTGTAATACTTATCTGTGTATGGAGACGTTTCAACTCCGAGTCTGGAGTCGTTGTCAATCGTTTAGTGTTGTTTTCGAGGTTTTTTCTAAAACATTTTCGCTTTAATCTTGAATTTGTTGTTTGTCAAAAAATTTGACACTGACAACTTGTCGTTTGGCGATCACTTGACGGTGAGGTTACCGTTTTTTTTGCTCTGTTAGCAATAAATTCCTCCAGTCCAAATGAAGGTCGGCTGAAGGTGACCCGATTTCAGTGTTGTTTATCATACAGCTTGGCCAATCATGTATTAACGAGCACCGGCAGCCATAGGATATACTGGGATAAAACAAAGATTTTGTTGAAAGAGGGAAATTTAAAAAAGAAGAAACTTAAAGAAGCCAGCTGTATGATGATAAACAACACTCAAATCGGGGCACCTTCAGCCGACCTTCATTTGGACTGGAGGAATTTATTGCTAACAGAGCAAAAAAAACGGTAACCTCACCGTCAAGTGATCGCCAAACGACAAATTGTCAGTTTCAAATTTTTTGACAAACAACAAATTCAAGATTAAAGCGAAAATGTTTTAGAAAAAACCTCGAAAACAACACTAAACGATTGACAACGACTCCAGACTCGGAGTTGAAACGTCTCCAAACACAGATAAGTATTACACAGTATACAATACATTAGTAATATACAGGAATACTGGTAGATCATTTTGTAGACATCTCTTTCTCTCAGAATAACTGTGAGGAAGAATCTCTGTACAGACAGCCAGTAATTCGGGCAATTTTACAAAATTGCTTTACTACACTTTGTTCTACATATACAATTTTTAAATACTTATCTGTAACAGGAAAAAAATGGAGGAGTGAAAATCCAATGAACAGACCAAATAACCTGACAATAGACTTCCAGCTACAATACACAGCGATTGGCAACGACTCCAGAGTTGCTAATGAAACGTCTCCAAACACAGAAAAGTAGCACACAACATACAAAACACTATTTATATACAGGAATACTGGTTGATCAAATTGTATACTTTCTGTCAGAATTGCCTTACTACCATTTGTTCACCATTTACAGATTTTAAAGACCTATGTCTTGGAGAAAAAACCTAAGAAGACAAACCCCAAATGAAGATGCAAAATAAAGAATTCAGTTTCTGACATTTTACATTTTATTCAGAATCTGGCATTTGCCAAATTGTATTTTATGGCCTAGGTTCCAAGCATGTTAACAAATTTTTGATTTATCAAATTGTCGTTTCTTTATGTAATTCTTGTGTTCATTAATTCGTACATTTAATGGTGTCGATGTTTCTCCAATATAAAATTTATTGCGTTCGCAAGGAATCTTGTATATGCAGATTCTTGAGTTCTGAGTTTTGTTAGTTGGTTTTTTTGCGATATTAGTGATTTCAGTGTATTTCTTGTTTTAAATGCTCTTTTGGCATTAAATCTGTTACCCACTTTTTTCAATCTTTCTGAGACACCCTGTATATATGGAATAGTGGTAACTGTAATGTGGTTGTCCTGAGTAGTAGTGTTACTAAGAGAAGGTCCGGGTTGATTCCGATGGTTTGTTTTCTGTGCAAGTCTGTTTAATTATTTGTTGATAAATTTTGTAACACCTTTCTTTACTATATTCGGGTGATTTGAATTGAAATTTAGGTATCTGTTATGAGTTGGTTTTCTATAAACGTTTGTTTCGAATGAAAATTCTGTTTTTGTTATTAACATTAGACACATTAATAACGAATATGCCATAAATAATATTTAGAAGACAACTTCATTTCCTGTACGAATATAGTACATTGAAGATACGAATAACCTTGAAAGCGAAAAACACCACCTAGTTATGAGGGAACAAAAACTGTGAAATGATATTTAAGGAATAAAGGCAGAAAATACAGAAGCTCCTATGTTAAGTGCCTGTTTAGCATACAAACCCACAAACAGGTTTCTACCTGAACCAGATTAGACAAATATGAAAGTGTTATTAAAAAAAATACTTGTGAAGAAACAAATTTATATACCTTTTTTATTTATTTATATGTCTATTTTGGTTATAAAAAACCTGAAAACTCTTTTCTAATCCGATAGACAACTATGTACAATGTTTGGTCAATTTTTTCAACAAATATGATACATTTTGTAGTTTTTTGTTTAATGTGCATAGAGGGTACAACAAATTTTGACAAATCAGATAGTATGATCATAGTTTCAGTGTTTTTCCTAATATGCTACTTTATATATAATTGTTAAAGTACAAAAAATCAAAAATATGGCGAATCATAAAGAAGCGAAGAACGCACAATTTATAGAACAGAAAGAGAATACTGCTGCAAGTAATAGTTTACGGAATGACAGGAACGAAAACGAAAAAATACAAACTGGGTAAGACTAACCCTCTACATCAACTCTACAAGGAATCGCACAGGCTGTAACCACTGGGAAAAATTGAGGATTGAACTGAGTAGGCAGGGTACCATACCAACTAATCAGCAAAGTTGTACAACCACCTAGGAAACGTAACGCTTCAATAGGGAGAGGCAATAGTCAACAAAAAAAGTGAAGGTGGAGGTCAACCAGGGTTAACAGTCAGAATATTCTTCGGGTGGAAAAAGATAAAAAAAAACGAGAAATACCATTAGCGTTGGTGGACCTCCGATAAATTAACGACTCTATTTCGAGATCAAAATTTGGGGAAATGGAATACCTCGCACCCTGTCAGAGTTTTAAAAAAATATATGAAAACAATAGAGCACCAGTCAGGCCAAGAAAAAATCTAGCAATTGATTTCAAGATCTAAGCTATCTGCCTAGAAATCTAGAGTAGGGATATAGAAATATAGAAGTAACTTATTTAGAAGTCACTTTAGATAAAAGAGCATACTCAACTGATCTCGCGAGAAAGCATCGAACCTAGAACTGGCAACCGTCAAATAACGAGGAGGAATATATAAAAATGTTGGTGATTAAGCTGTGGAGTAAGGAAGAAAGAGATAATAAGAAATGATGGAAACAAAAGGCCGATGTATCGCAAAGAAAAGAAAAGAGGATGAACGTCTAGGTAACTTAGTATATGGAACCGTAGTCGATTAAGAAGATGGAAAAAAATATTTATAGGAGAACGATTGGAAAAACGACGACAAACTTTCAACCAACTGCTGTAAGCAACGTTTTAAACTTTATATGAAAATTTCTAAATGAAATGAAATTACTTTATTTATAGCGCCAATAGCTCACCCTTTAAAGAAGTAAGACAATAATGTACCCAAATTTTACCTATTTGACTGATTTATTCACAAAATTCAGTTCTAAGAGAAGTTAACATAACCGTTAATCTCATAAAATGTATATAAATAGATTTAAGACGAGTCGGTAGCATCAAACAATTTTAACGGTTTTCATTTTCCACCACTCTATGGCTGTCGAACAATGTAATCTCTCTCTTGTCGCACCCTTTATCGATCTATAAACCAATTAGTAAGTGTATTTCCTTCAAATTCTAGTCGTCGAAAGTAGTCTTTCATCGAGTCAGAACGACAATTAACTGCATTCATTGTACGGCCCGAGATAAAAATAGCCAAAACCAATTTCCTTTTCATTGTGCGACTTTACCATCCTGAATTCAATCAGAACGTTCGTCGATTATTGCATGAAATTGAGTTAAAATTACGAGTTGATGTTACGAAAATAAACTCGTCCATAAATTAAACTCATAAATCTCCCTATCATATGCTAACGATATTTTTTAATGTCCCAGAGTAATGAGTTTAAAAAGTTATCGTTTTTTTAATTATATACATGAAAATAAGGTGAGAATAAGTAGCTTGATGCGTAGAAATATAAAACATTTAAAAAAAATATAACCAACTTCCACCTATAACTAAAAAGCTAAAAATAATTATAACAAAATACAACTCTAGCAAATAAATAACGCATTCAATGTTGTTAGGTACCTACCCAGGAAGTAAAAAATGTAAACATTAAAAGGTGCTCATTTTGTACAAATTAATTACATACCAATCTAGTATATTTTGAAGTCGGTGCCAAGAAAATCTAAAACGAACAAAATGTACTCGCACGCGTTAACTTAATAGGCCCAAAATATATTTATGCCTTAGGGACCACGCCATGTAACCTTTTTTCAATTTTTTTTGACATCTCTGTATAACTATAGATAATTCCACTCCGCCCTATGTACCACCCATCCTGTACATACGACTGTCCACAGACAAGCATAAATTTGTTAGCTGCCTTCTGTAAACTCTAGAACGGAGTAGAATCCATCCCATATTTACGGAGTCAAATCCGTCCTATATTTCAACCATAGTATATAACTCCTTGTGGGCTACCCCATAAATTATTTCATTTTTAACATTTTATATTACCGTCCTGTGTAAGATTAATTCCTCCACACTTTATGCAACTTCTTATGGGCTATAAAAGAAATAATTTTTTAATCAAACTGTATAAATATAATTCAACTCCAGCATATATTTCAACCATCCTGTATATGATTTGTGTATGTCCACATCATATAACAGTTTTTTATTCACCCTATATAATTTTAGTTTCACATTTTTTCCAACATTTTTATACCACCAAATGTCCAGTCCACCCTATATTCCACCCATCCTGTATATACGACTGCCAATGGACCACTGTCATTCTACTCCGTCCTATATTTCAACCATCATATAAATGGAACTCCTTCTATCACTTTACTTTGTGATTGTGTTTGCTATAACTAAACACCCTGTGTATAAACGCACCAAATAGCAGTTTAGAGTTTGACATGTGTTGTCACTGAATTTTCTATTAGGCCGGGAGAATGTGACAACCAAAAGAACCGTCCTCGCAAAATGGAAAAATTTGTATTTAAATAGGTATTTGCCTGGATACAAACAAAACGAGCTTGGTACTCATTGATTTAAGGAGCCGAGAATACTATGTTTTACTACCTATATGCTTGAGATGAACATAGACAATTTTCAAATTCACAATTAAAACTTCCAGTGCCTAAAATTACCGCACTAGTACGTTGGAATTAAAATATTTATGAGGAAATGTCCGTTATGTCATTTCGATGAAATTTTTGATAAGAATTTTGGAATTTTCGGCGATTTTCTGCAAAACTGCAAGTTGCACGTCGCAGAAAAGTATATGAGATCACCTAAGGATCTTCCTTAATAGATTAAACGTTAAAAATCTATACACATCCATAAGGAGTTTTCGAAAAATCGACCAATATGTTAGGGATATTGGTCGATTTCCATGCACGCATGTGTTCATTCACAAATTTCATCACTTTACCACCAGAATTCTTTTCCAAAATTTGAAGTTTCACCAATCCGGATATTACTCAATTAAACAAGACCATATTCATTCAAAACGGTTTTCCACAAGAGAAGAAATCAGGTAACATACATACAAAAGTCGGTTAAAAACTAAACCCAGATTTATATTATGAAATTTTTCATATCACTGAACGCAAGGCAATATTTTGTTTCTAGTCGAGTACCTTCATCATGCGTTCAATGGATTGAAAAATCTCCATATCATAACTTTTTTGATAGGTTTTAGTTAACCCACGAATTTTTTGTGATTTCTATCACGGGAATCATGGGAAAACGGTATTATACACAGTACGACCCCTGATTTTGGAGTCTCTGTAAGCTAGTTTTTCCTGAAACAGCTAGATGTCGCAAATAATTTCACTAAATTTAGATTTATATAATTACAAGCAGACCCCACGTTGCCCCGTTCAGACATTGACTTGTCTGCTATGCAATTTCCGATACAGTATGTACTTATTGACATGCGATTTACTCTTGCCCAAAGCAAAATCCAAAAAGAGAACACAAGTTTGTCTCTGTTCCGTACAGTCGTTATACTAGGGGTTTTAAGAATTTTTTCAAAGAACTTGATATGAAGGCGGTGTATAGAACAACTACAACATTACAGAAATTGTTGGGTAATCCTAAAGATAGACTTGCTGACTTCGAGAAGTCTGGTATTTATGAAATCAAATATAACGATTGTGATTTAAAGTATTATAGACGACACGCAGATCTATGAGTACCCGTTTCAAAGAGAATATTGCCAATTTGAAATAACAACTCTGTACGGTGACGCATGTCCACATTTTTATGTAAGGAACCACATTAATTGGTTATTTTTATGATTTGTTGGGAATAACACCACAATCGAAATACAAAGCTGTATCTTGAAAGAAAAACCAAAGTCGATTTAGATTTCGTTGTGAATGGCTTTAAAATTTGTATTGAAAATGATGAGCCATTCACTACAGGTTTCTAAGCAGCTTCTTGTCTAGGTTATGTTTTATAGGCGGTACATAAAAGTTTGTCAACTTTCTTGTGTATTGGGAGGATAGTGCTGCTTTTCTAATCTATGGGAATTCCGTCAAAATGTTGACTATTAATTATCGAGTGTAGAGCAAAGGAGGACAAACTTATATGGGAATAAATCTGAAAAAGTGTCCAGAGACGCTTTCAAATAAGAAGTTCAAGAAATGGCCAGAAATGGCTGAAAAAGTGATAATGATTTAATTCTTCGTAAATATAACCTAGAAAATCTATTAAGTGAAATTCTCCTTGAAAACGGTTGTTCTCCATTTTTTGTAATCAAGTGAAATTTTATAAAACTCAGGGATTTTATAATTGTTATTTTGTTATAAAACTTTTGACATAGTTAAACAATGGGAAAATTTTGTGTATTTGTAATTTTATAGTTATAAATACACACAATTTATTTTATTTATTTGTACATTCTTGTGTTCGTATTACATATTTATTTTGAAAAGTGTTCCTTTACAAAGTTGGTGTTTCTACTTCATTGTTTACCTCTCTCTGGGTAAAAGTTAATTAACAATTCTTTTCATCACTGAATAAACTGCTATAATTAAATTATCTGTTCCGTTATCATTATGGAATAAAGTTCACTTGCATTTTACTCTAGAATATAGCTTCTAACATTTTCACATCCTGTTTTTCCATATATTTTTTCTTGTCTAGTTGGACAAAAAGCTCCATTAGCTACAATTAAATGACTATTTTTCGCATCTTTCTTCTGTAGTTGCATTTTAAATATTTCCAAAGGTACGCCTGGTGAATACTCCTGGAAAAATATTTTCAGAAGTTTGTTGAAGTTCTCGAGTTGGTGCGCAATGCCATAATCAGCTTAGTAATTAAATAATAATGGGTTCTTCAGAGTTTAATTTTTGCAAGATATTTATCTTGACTCCTAAAAAATGAGCAATAATATTTTGCATGTAAGTCATTTTTATCTATGTACAAGGTATTTCATTGGCTTAAAACTTTATTGATGTTAAATACAAATCTGGTTGTTTAATCCTGATGGTTAAATTTACATTTTTTGGATGTGAATTCTTCACATTAACCTAATTTTATTCAGGTAGGTTTGTTCGTAGAAAAATGATTTCTACGAACAAATTACCCAAGTTGAAACCATTTTGTGTACAATTTTCTTACACAAAGTGTGTCCTCCTTTACTCAACCCTCCATATTATTAATGTATGTATGTAGTTGTTCCATAGAAACAGTGCTATCATTCAGTTTTAAATATCAATTTAACCCTGGAAATTAAAATATACTTGGTGTATTTCCGTTTATGGTCAATACGATCGACCTATATTCAATTCAATGCAGAAAAAAATGCAAAAAACGTAATATTTGCAATCTCTTCATTCATGATAATAAATAACAAAGGTAGAATTATAATTACATTTATTCTTTGATTGCAAAAGTGAGAACCTTTATTACAATTCTAAACGACCATTTCAACTGTCCTGGGGTTCATATTTCAAACCATAAACCAGCACATAATAATTCATAACTTCAGAGCAGTCATAATTTTTATGGTAATATTTAAACATTGTTCACAAACAAAACAATGAATGCAACATTTATTCGACTATTCATATAGAATATTTTTTTGAATGATTTTCTTTAAACTAGCTGTCGCCCAGTGGTCGAAATTCGACCAATTGTGTCAATATCTCTGGCAGGTTAAATAACCTGAAAATTTTATCTTGACATTCTATCCTAGGACTTTAGGGAGAACAGCAATTACAGGGAAATGATCCAGATTAGGAACCTCTGTGTGATAGTTTCCTCGAAAATCCTAGATGTCGGTCTTACTTCTCGCTTCTACAAATAAGTAAAGAAATTCAAGTTTTTTTTTCAAATATAATTCATAGGACATTATTTGTGTTCAAATTCGTAATTCTTAATTTAATATGACAACAACGCAACCGCTAATGGGCTACCATACATATTTATTTTTTCTAACCTGTCTGTATAGCTATAATTGCACTGAATTCTCATACATTTATTAAAATCCTCATTATAATAATTCCATCTCATTATATATTTCCACCACCCTGTATATGCAACTGCTCATGGACCACGCATAATATTTTTTAACATTTTTGAACCACCCGGTAAACCATTCTGTATCTGCCACTGCCTATGAGGCACGGTATTTACTCTTTTTGTTTGTGAAATTTTTAACTATCTTCTGTAACTATAATTCTACTCTGGCCTATATTTCAATCATCATATATATGGAACTCTTCGTGGGCTACTCTATAAATCATTTCCGTTTCTAACATTTTTTATCATCATCCTGTATATCTATAATTCCTCTCACCCTATATTTCATCTTCCCTATATATACAACTGCTTATGGGTTACAAAATGTTGCATTTCCATTTCCGCCACCCTGTATATGCATTTCCACCACCCTGTATATGCATCTCTTTGCACCACCCTGTATAACCGTAATTCTACTGCACCTTCTATTCCAAGAACCCTGTAAATTCAACCGCTAATGGGCTTCCCTATATAATTATTTTATTAGTTATAATTGCACTCTACTCTGTATTTTAAACACCCTATATATACAACTGCTTATGTGCCACCCACGAAAAAAAATATTTTGGACATATCTGAAATCGCCCTGTATAATTATAATATACAACGATTACTTTACCACTAAACAATATCAACTCTTGCATGCCACTTCCAGTAGTACATGCTCTAAGTATAAACAGCATTGGTCCCTCTATATATAATTACTCAATGTTTTGAGTCTGGCGGTGGCGGAACGCGGCACATTCAGTTAATTGGCGTTGACATTATGACGTAAATAATGAATTTTTATTATATTTTGTTTAATGAATGAACCATTATTATAAATTAATATTAGCATTCTGCACTGAAGGTCGTCAGTAGCTACGAAACAAAATAAAAATGAAGAAAATCGGTTAAGAAACAGAGGAGAAAATGGTACCTAATCATTTTGTCTTAGCCTATTTATATATAGATATGACAATGAATATGAAATATTGACGCAAATATATGACAAATCTAATACATAACATAAACGTTGAAGGGCTATCTGTGGTTTCCAAATAACTGTTTGTATTTTATCTCCGTATCATGAAAGTAGGTTTTAATGGTAAGGAGTGTGATAAACTATACTTATTCCCAGGAATTAAAATTTTGTCCTCAAAAGAATAATAACTTATGAAATTATGCTATGTAAATTTAAATCTTCTGCTATAGTGAGCCATGTTGACAAAACTAGTTATGTTTTTGTAAATACTGGAAAGCATAATAAATACTGAACCATGCAGGTCTGGAAGTAATTTTCAGTGCAGGGCAGAAAGTTGTCTCAAAAGTTGACATTAATTCGATCAAAAACACCTCACTGCATAGTATGACGCAAGTTGGTCTCCAAAAGTTGTTCTATCAATTTTTAGTGACGCTGTTCATCAAGGATACTGATAGTATGGCGATATTTCATTGCGCCATTGACGACATAGCACGCTGGTGACAATGATATAAGTTAGTCTAAAACTCGTAGGCAATGTAACTCTTTGACTTCCATCATGTTGAAATTGTTGATCTCATAACGTTTTCATAACTTTGATTACGCTAACGTCATCAGGTGAACGGAAATTCAGAATATCAGTCTTTGACTGGTCATACTCACTGGACCTCTTAATTGGTATATTGATTCCATATCCTTGTATACCACATCAATGTTTTTCCGACAACGCACAAACGTACCATTAGACGAATCTATAGACATAGTAAGAAAGAAACTTACAGAGGACGAAACCCTGTTGGAGAGGCCGGATCTGCCAAATAGATTTAATCATGGAATGCTCATGTCTCAAGAACGGCTACTTTCAGGAGAAGGACCGGTTTTTCATGCAAGAAGCTGGATTGCCTATGGGCTCTCATACATCACCAACCATCTCCAACATCTACATCGAATGGTTCAAAGAACATACACGAACGAAGCAACCTAAGCGCTGGTTGAGGTATGTCGACATTTTCATTTTTTGACAACAAGGAGAGAGAGAACTAGAGGCAAGCACTTAAACCGATCACAATCATTGATTGGATTCAGCATGAAGCGGGAAGAGAGTCGGCATCTACCATTCCTTAATGTGAACTACCAAAGGACTAGGATCGGAACAACAGTCTACAGGAGGTCTAGACATGCAGGGTTATACCTATACTACAGTTCTAACCACCAATCAGCCACTAAAACTGGCATCATTAAAACACTAATCTATAGAGCCAAAAACATCTGCAACACACCAGAGGCCTCAAAGAAGAACAAGTGAAACTTATAGAAGACGAATGGATATCCGGAAACGATCATTAACAAGGTGTTTGGAGAACTGGATAAACCATCTAAGCAGGAAGAGAAAATGACGACAGTAACTCTATAATTACCATACACTAAAAAAACTTAGACTTATTGTACATATATGGATTCAAAATGATTTTCAAGGGCAGCAACACCTTAAGGAGCATGATTACAAAACCAAAGCTGGATATTCCTGCAGTAACAAATAACTGTATATACAGCATACCCTGTGAGTGAGGCAATTTCTACTTTAGGGTAACAAAACAACCAGTGGACACCTGGATTAAGGAGCACGACATAGGTACTCAAAGGGAGGAGCTAACAAAGTCTGGGTTAGCATGGATCAAACATAATATCAACTGGGACTAGGTCAGAGTAATTCACAAGGAACAGCACTGGTATAAATCAAATTTATAGAGACGGCATACTTAATCTCGAACGAAAATACAATTAGCGAGCCCAGCGGCCAAAGTTAAAATGTTTAGAGATCCCTTCTGCCAGGGAGCGATAACTGACCGGTTAAGGATATAAATACCATTGATAATCTAGATTTTCCATCATTCTGCTTATGACGATAGCAGAGTCAATGTTTTGAACCATTGTGAGATCAATGGCAAGCATTTGTTACAAGATTCTAATTTCATGAAAAAATGCAATCATTTTGTCCAGTATCAATTGATTAGTGTGAAAATTTCATTGTAGTTTCGAAGATAAGAGACTGGGTCGATTTCATATATTTTCCATATATTTTTACAGTATGCGTTCAGCAATTTAAACGACACATTTTATAATATTACATTTTCGTTTTTCCTGTTAACTTTGAGTGAGGAGCTATGGTCTCTATTTTTACAAATTTTAGTCTTATAGAGGGCTTACAGTATTTAATTTTTGAAATTTCATTAATATGTGTGTAGTTACTCAGGGCATATAATATTTGATTTTAATTTTGTAATACCTTCTATTAATTAGCATAAGAAAAAAAGACAAGTACGTAGTAACTACTAATTAGTAATACTGATTTGTTGAGTTTCTTTAATATTGCTGTGACTTTATATATTATTTTGAAAGCAAATGAATGTTAATTAAATGTAGTAAAACTTTTATTTGATATTCTACGATTTTCTAATACTAACTAAAAATATGGACCAGGGAAAACCAGTTCTAACTGCATTCTAGAACCAGGTATGAAAAATCTGCAACGAGATTCGATTTTGCATATATATAATATATAACCTGGTCCCTGTTCGGGACGAACTTTCGGAATAAAGTAGAATTTTACCATACTTATCTATTTCCTTATATGTAAATATGACCTCCGTTAAAAAGCTTTCGTTTCAATCAAATGTCTAGGAGATGTAGCGAATCCCTGTTGTAGGCTTTTACTCGTTTTGAAAATGTTTGATAGGGTCTTTGTTAATGCTCGATATTCCACTTTCTTCAATCTGTTCCCAAAGTTTTAATAACAGAATTGGGTTATGAATTTCTATACAGGGTGAGTGTTTTTTATGATCATTATGGGGATCTAGTAAACTAGCGGAGATAGAGCAATGGTTAAATTGGGAATGATTTGCAGTTTTACTGGCCCAATTTAATGACACTTTCGGATTTTTCTAAAAAGTCATGGCTTACTAGATATTTTGAAAAAACGAAATTCTGTCAATTTAGTCAAATCCTTTTAGCTCCTTTGTTTTTGATTTTATAAAAAAGTGTAATTATCAAAATTGAAGGGAATTGTATCCCGAATATGATTGTAATGTCCTCTTTTGCGTGACAGCACTCGTTTTCGAGATATGACACAAACTTATCTTTTTTTGAATGGAAACCATAGTTGGCTATGACTTCAAAAAATCGGTCATTTTTAGAGCTTTTCATACTCGATATAGTTATTCATAATTTTTTCACTTTTAACGTAGTTAGCCATGAAATAGATTGATTTATTAATAACTATTCCAAAAAACATTGAACGATTTTGTATATGTCAGATATAACGAAAAAACTAAATAAGTAGGTACTTACTAAAAAACTTAAGAAATTAAAGTACATAATAATGGTTACAATTTATGTTCGAAAACTCCACCATTGTTATTTAGACAAAAATTGCATCTTTATTAGATTGACATTACCGCTTTCCTCACAGACCGCCTATCAATTTCTTCAATTATTGTAATAGAAGTCTATAACTGCCAAATCGGAAGACCGGGGTGGCCATTTCTTCCTATCCAAGAGTTTGGATAGGTATTATCTAAGTGTTATCTTACTAATAACGAGTTATGAGCAGGTGCTCCATCATGTTGGAACCACTCAATTTCTAAAAGAGTTCTCAAATTCAAATTATGCAACATGTCTTGAAAAGTGTATTGCAAAAAATGCAAGTAGCGCTTCCCACTAAGTGATTCGTCATAGATAAAAGGCCCCAGAATAGTAGACCCTATGATACCACACCAAACATTAAAACCAAATTTTATCTGGGGTCGTCTTTGTTCTACATGGAAAGGGTTTTCTTTAGCGCAGATATGCTCATTGTGTCTATTGAACATACCGTAGTTAGTAAATCTAGTTTCATCTGACCATAACACTTTTAATGGAAACTGTGGATTTTCAAGGCACATGTCTCTAAACCATGTACAAAACAAAATACGTCGATGTTCGTCACCAGCATGCAAAGTTTGAGAAACTGAAAGTTTGTACGGGTGGAACTTGTGCGCTTTCAGTACCTTAACCAGTTCGTTGAGATGTGCCAGCTTCTGCCGCAATCTCACGAGTTGATGTAGATGGATTTTGAATTACCATTGCCAAAACATTTATTTATGCTGCTTCGTTAATTTGATTACGTTCCTTTGGTGGTTTAGTAAAAGATCCATATCTGCGTAAACTATCGTAAAGCCTCTTAAATCTACATAGAGCAGGTTGACGACGATTAAAATATCTATGAAAATATTTCTCAGCTGCACGAACTGAATTTTTATGGCATATAATATAACATTCCACCATATTCAGTTTTTCTTCGTTAGAATATTCCATTTTATCACGAAAACTTGTCAGTATCGACTGTCACTTCAGCACTACTAATGGAATTACTCTCAAATGAGGAAACGTCAAAGTGAAAACAATCTTTTTCATGGCTATCTACGTTAAAAGTGAAAATAATAGAGAAAAGCATCCATAACTCCGTTATTTTTATGAATAACTATATCGAGTTGAGAAGCTCTAAAAAATGTCCGATTTTTTGAGGTAATAGTCAATCATGGTTTCGATTAAAAAAATATAAGCAGTAGAGGGATTTGACTAAATCGAAAGAATTTCGTTTTTTCAAAATATCTAGTAAGCCATGACTTTTTACAAAAATCCGAAAGTGTCATTAAATTGGGCCAGTAAAACTGCAAATATTTTTCAATTTAACCACTGCTCTATCTCCGCTAGTTTCCGAGATCACCATACTGATCATCAAAAAAACACTCACCCTGCATACAATACATATATTACAGACATGTGTTTTATTATTCAGACAATAATAATGATTTAAGGGCATCTTGCTCTGAGCCCGACAATAAATTGTCACTTTACAGTCTTGAATACCACCTGGGCCAATTGAACCCTCATAAAAAAATTTGTTTTTGTAACCAAGATTTAAATTTCCTCGTGATTTTCATTACACATTTGTACCGTCGAATACAATACGCATTATATAGGTGTCATTAAATTTTACGATAAATTGTAACTCGAATCTGAAAATAACCTGTGGCGTCTATTAACTTTGGTGTAAAAATAAACACTTTGTAAATATCATTACAAATTAATAAACAAATATTAACATACTTTGCGTAATTCGGTGTTGGATATATCGACCTGCATGTTTGCCTTAATTTAGTTAATATGGCATAACGAAAGATATACGAGTATACATTACCTGTGTAATCTGCTGTTTCAATATGTGGCATTGCTTCCTGGAGACCGAACTACTGTTCAAATATGACCTATAAATAGTTTAAGATTGCACAATAACAGATCGTATATCAAGATGGTGTAATTGTTGAATATTAAGTACGCAAGTAAGTGCTGAATATCAATATCAAAGGACGTAGACTGGTATGTATACATTGTATAATCTTGGGTGAAGTGATCCCGCTTGAGAAAGGTCGAAAGGTGTAAAAAATGAAATTGTTGATCTTGAATTGAATTGCCGAGGCCACACACATTTTCTTGATAATGTACGGCGCCTTTAACGGTTGTTTGGGCATCAACCATATTTAGCCAATAAAGGTAGGTAGTTGCAGCTTGACGATGGTATAGATTCTAGATTCTTAATATTTTGCCTCCGATTTTTCCTGCAACAGATATGTAAACTAATTTATATTTAAAATAAAACATTTAAAAAAATATAACCGACTTCTACCTATAACTAAACAGCTAAAAATAATTATAACAAAATACAACTCTAGCAAATAAATAACACATTCAAAGTTGTTAGGTACCTACCCAGGAAGTAAAAAATGTAAACATTAAAAGGTGCTCAGTCTGTACAAATTAATTACCTACCAATCCAGTTTATTTTTGAAGTCGGTGCCAAGCCAATTTAAAATCCTTCATTGCGAACTTATCTACTACTTCATCAAACTTGATTGTTGCTTGGCACCGACATCAAAAATATACTAGATTCGTAGGTAATTAATTTGTACAGAATGAGCACCTTTTAATGTGTACATTTTTTACTTCCTGGGTAGGTACCTAACAACTTTGAATGTGTTATTTATTTGCTAGAGTTGTATTTTGTTATAATTATTTTTAGCTTTTTAGTTATAGGTAGAAATCGGTAATATTTTTTTAAAAAATGTTTTATTTTCAACTTTTTAGTATTTTTGAACTCAGGTAGTTTTCATTCTTTATTTTTTATTTTGTATGTATAACCTTAATAGACAGAACCAGGTAACATCGAAAGCCTCAACATTATACAATGATACTTTCTCATTTAAATTGACAGGTAAATCTTTACGAACAAAATGTACTAGTACGCGCTGACTTAATAAGCCCAAAATATATTTATGCCTTATGGACTACGCCATGTGACCTTTTTTTAACTTTTTTTGACAACCCTGTATAACTATAGATAATTCCACTCCAACCTATATACCAACTATCCTGTACATACGACTGCCCACGGACAAGCATAAATTTGTTAGCTGCCTTCTGTAAACTATAGGACGGAGTAGAATCCATCCCATATTTACGGAGTCAAATCTGTCCTATATTTCAACCATAGTAATAACTCCTTGTGGGCTAGCCCATAGATTAGTTCATTTTTTACATTTTACATTATCGTCCTGTGTAACATTAATTCCTCTCCACTCTTTATGCAACTTCTTATGGGCTATAAAAGAAATATTTTTATAATCACACTGTATAAATATAATTCAACTGCAGCATATATTTCAACCATCCTGTATATAATTTGCTTATGTCCACATCATATAACAGTTTTTTAATCACCCTATATAATTTTAATTTCACATTTTTTCCAACATTTTTATACCACCAAACGTCCAGTCCACCCTATATTCCAACCATCCTGCATGCTGCCTACGGACCACTATCATTCTAGTCCGTCCTATATTTCAATCTTCATATAAATGCAACTCCTTCTATCACTTTACTTTGTGATTTTGTTTGCTATAACTAAACACCCTGTCTATAAACGTACCAAATAGCAGTTTAAAGTTTGACATGTGTTGTCACTGAATTTTCTATTAGGCCGGGAGAATGGGACAACTAAAAGCACCGTCTTCGCAAAATGGAAAAATTTGCATTTAAATAGGTATTTGCCTGGTATACAACCAAAACGAGCTTGGTACTCATTGATTTAAGGAGCCGAAAATACTATGCTTTACTACCTATATGCTTGAGATGTACATAGAAAATTTTCAAATTCGCAATTAAAGCTTCCAGTGCCTAAAATTACCGCACTATTACGTTGGAATTAAAATATTTATGAGGAAATGTCCGTTATGTCATTTCGATGAAATTTTTGATAAGAATTTTGGAATTTTCGTCGATTTTCTGCAAAACTGCAAGTTGCACGTCGCAGAAAAGTATATGAGATTACCTAAGGATATTCCTTAATAGATTCAACGTTAAAAAACTATACACATCCATAAGGAGTTATCGAAAAATCGACTAAAATATTAGGGATCTTGGTCGATTTCCATGCACGCATGTATTCATTCACAAATTTATCACTTTACCAATAGAATATATATATATATATATATATATATATATATATATATATACTCTATTAAACAAGACCATATTCATTCAAAACAGTGCACCACAGGGACACATACAAAAAAAAACGCGATGAATTGATAAACTCCTCCTTTTTGGAAGTCGGTTAAAAATAGATTAATATATTTAAGAAAACATATAAGAAAAAACTAAACCAGAATAAAAATAGGAAACTAAGGGTGTATTTTATGACCGTTGATCTTCAATGTATACATTGAACAATGTCTGGAAAGCTGCCACTGCCAATGCTCAGATATGAAGACAAACATTCAATACTTTCCTGAGTATAGCCGATGATCAAGTGGTATTTGCCCAAGATCAGGAAGATATGGACTGTATGTTGAAGAAACTATGAAATGAATATGAGAAATAAAATATGAAGAATAACTTCCAAAAAAATATATATATAGGCTTCGGTACAATGTGTTTAAATACCTCGGAAAAACAAAGTTTTGCTGGTTCCTGCGAGAGAGAGATCACAGCGACGATAGGTATGGGGAAAATAGCATTGTAGAAAATATAGTACTTTACGATGCAGATATATGGCCAATAATAACAGCAGTTTAAGATAATATAAGTACCATAGAACTAAAATATATGTAAAGATGTTTAATCGTTAGAATGCAGAACAAATTAAAAACCCAATATATCTGACAGAGAATGGGAATTTTCACTTGTGAAGAACATATAAAGAAAAGGAACTAGAAATGGGTAATTGAAACAAGTGGAAACAAACAACGGTAAACCCAAGAGAACAAAAGAACCGAAAAAGAAGTTTTTTTTCTTTCAAGGTCTTTCTTTTATCCCATTATATCCTATGGCTGCCAGTGCTGGTTAATACATGGTTGAAATGTTTTATTGGTGTTCCTTCTCCCTTGGTTCTAAAGATCTTACCGGTATATGTATGGCCACAATCACAAACAACACTGTACAAACAATTTTTGGAGTTCTGATTTGCGTTAAATAAATGATGGTAAATAACGCAGGGACTTCTATTTCTCTAAGAATGTCTGCGAGGAAGAATTTCAGTTCTGACAACCTATAATCTGGCCCATTTACAATTTCAACTACTTATCTGTTGCAGACAAAAATCTGAAAAGAGATATTTCTAATGAACATGCAAAATATTAAGTAATTTCGAAAAGATTGTTGAGGAGGTCTTGAATTATTTTGTCTATTCATGGGTTTTCTCTCCTCCAAATTTTTTTTTTTTTTTTTTTTTTTTTCCTGTAACAGATAAGTATTTAAAAAATTGTATATGTAGAACAAAGTGTAGTAAGGCAATTTCGTAAAATTGCCCGGATTACTGGTTGTCTGTACAGAGATTCTTCCTCACAGTTTTTCTGAGAGAAAGAGATGTCTATAAAATGATCAACCAATGACAATTTTCAGTGTCAAATTTTTTGACAAACAATAAATTCAAAATCAAAGCGAAAAATTTTTTAGAAAAAAGCCTCGAAAACAACACTAAACGATTGACAACGACTCCAGACTCGGAGTTGAAACGTCTCCATACACAGATAAGTATTACACAATATACAATACATTACTTATATACAGGAATACTGGTTGATCATTTTATAGACATCTCTTTCTCTCAGAAAAACTGTGAGGAAGAATCTCTGTACAGACAACCAGTAATCCGGGCAATTTTACGAAATTGCCTTACTACACTTTGTTCTACATATACAATTTTTTAAATACTTATCTGTTACAGGAAAAAAAAAAAAAAAAAAAAATTTGGAGGAGAGAAAACCCATGAATAGACAAAATAATGCAAAATATTGCAAGTCCTTCTCAACATCATCATTATTCCGAAATCGCATGCATCCTTATTGCCAAAAGCATTCCATTGTTGCCAAACTTATCTCCATGTTTAAATAACTAAAAAAATATTCTGCGGATGTGTTGGTTTGCGGTAGGTTCCCAATTTTCAAGGTTACACAAACCCCTTTCCGAACAAGTCATAAAGTCCGTTTCCTGCTATTCTTGCTTGATGTTTACGTTGGACAAAGTGGTAGAAATATCATATGCCGTATAACAGATCATAAAAATGATATTTTGGACAACAAGAGTACGATTATGGTATTGCATTGTATAGTTAATGATCATTTTATCTTAAGCACATTAAGCACAGTGTTATGGTAGAGTTCGCCATCGTACAATTTTCGATTTTGGGGAAAACGCTGAAACATGTAAAGTCATTATTTTTTTACGCTTGGTTCTAATGATCTACGTCAAAGTGATGACTTTCTTCTTAAATAGTCAGTTATAAATATCATTGTGCCATTAAGGGATTATTTTAGATTTTCTTGGGAATAATACCACATCAGAGTTCAAACTTGTGTATATTTTAAAACCAAACGTTTCAAAATCCTGTCGGATTTCGTTTTCAATGGATATGAATTTATAAAGTAAAATTGAAATATAGAATTGTCATATATTTCAATTTTACTTTATAAATTTATATCCATTGAAAACGAAATCCGACAGGATTTTGAAACGTTTGGTTTTAAAATATACACAAGTTTGAACTCTGATGTGGTATTATTCCCAAGAAAATCTAAAATAAACTAGAAGATGCCACAAATAACATTCAGAAAACAATTAAGGGATTACATATTAATTTTTGAGGGAACTAATAATCAAAGAGAATTAACAGGATTTTGAATAAAAAAAATGGATGAAAATAAATATTCTATGTTTATTTTACAAAAAGTTGTTCAAATTGTCCACTGTTTTCAATTTGACTACGGCCTACACGATAATATACTGCATTAACTGAATTTTGAATAATTTCTGGCGTCAAGGCATCCTGCACTTGTCTAATATGTCTCTTCAATCCTTCAAATTTTCTGCTTTGTCGTATAAACTCGGTTGGTTAACTGACTCTACAAAAATTAATCCATTGCGCTCAAATCTGGAGATTTTGGTGGCCACTCAAATGATCTGCATCTACTAATCATTCTTCCATTCAAGGTGATGTTCAGAAATCCTCTTATTTGTACACCATAATGCAGCGGTGACCCATCTTGTTGGAAAAATAATGGAAGATATTAGAATTTTTATATCAGAACGCTTTAATTAAATCATAGAGAGACGTCCGCAAAATATCTAAATATTGCTAAGCTGCCAAAATGACATCAAAATATAAGGTCCTATCAACAGGTTGTTTACTATGTTTGCCCAAACTTTTTTTTTAAATTGGTGTGTATCGTTTATAATGAGGATCTTCCTGAGACAAGTATTTACAAATGTAAATATTTACTCCTCCATTTAACCAAAAAATGGCCGCATTTAAAAACACAACGTCAGAGAATAATCAAATTTTGATTATTCTGTGACAACGTGATATGCTTGTCACTTTGCTAGATGGATTTGGATGAAATTTTTGTGTCAGTCTCTGTATGGTTTAGATTTATAAATGGACCCGGTAGCCACCTACGATCGAATTGTAGTATTTTTTTGTTATTTTGTGTTTATATTTTTATGAATTTTTTATTTCTCGCATATCAGCACATATAATCGGAAACAGACCGAACAACTCTGTGGGTACAGCTATTTTATAAACAAAATTTAGAACAATTTCATCACTGAAAAAAAGCCAAAACACTGAATCTACTTGAACAGCTAGAAATTAAAAAAAACTGTAAAAGTAAATACAGTCCGTACCACCGGTTACTAGCTTGAATTTGTAAACACACCTATAATAGATAAACTTATAAGTTCATAATAGGTCAGTAATATTGTTCGGGGAATACTTAAATCACTTAATTTACTTACAATTCCTTTTCAATATGGATCATGTATTATGTGCATGACTGTTAGATTTATGGGTTATTAGAGTAAAAACCCAGCGTGTTTAAAAAATTTGCATAATGTGCCTTGATGGAAATAACTAATTTGACAATTTTTAATTGTGGTAGGGGTTTATGAAGTTCTCTTGAAAAAGCCGTATAAAGTTCAAATACATTTTTTAAGCATTTAAAAGCTATACTTTTTTAAAATTCCGTTGCATTTTTTGAACAAGTTCGTTTCTCAAGGAATCTCACTAAGTGGGTTAACCCACCATCAGGCTCCCCTTAAAAGGGAAACCTATTAGTCTGAATATTTTTTTGAAAAAGTGTTAATGAGACATTTTGTTGCTAATTTTGTGTTACTCAAAAGATTTCTTAGGATAGTTTAGTTAAATTTGACATACGAATGAATACAACTTTTCAAATGAGGTATTTTAAGGTTGATGATAAGGTTTCGTATTCCCTCTGTAAGGACCAAACCTATAGACATGAATTCTTAGACTGTCACGCTCATTATTCTAACGTTAATTCAGCTTTAGATGAATTTTACAAATGTATTTATCTTCTTTTTGATTTGTACATTCCCATTTTCAAAAATTTTAAACGTAATTTTCCCCCTTGGTTTGATAAAACAATAATTTACAATACCAAATTGAAAGAAAAACTTTTCCGTAAGTACAAACGCACGAAGGATATACAGTTTCTTAATGAATAATGAATATAGAAATGTAAGATCCCAGGTCAAACGTCAAATAAGTATAGCGTATAAATCATATGTCAGTAATTTAGAAAATTCGGGTCTTATTAACTCACAGAAGTTTTGGTCTTATATTAATTTCAAGAAAAGAACTTCTCGTATTTCTGGCACAATGTTCAATGAAAATCAGTGCTTCCATGATCCACAAGAGATTGTCAATCAGTTTTCAGTAGTTTGTTTGTCTCCACTAGTGACTCTGTTGATGACGACAATAGTCAATTTGAAGTCCACTCTACTGAAATTCTTAATATCAGCAATATCACTGAAGACGAGATTATTAATGCAGCCAAGAAACTCAAGAATAAAATAACCTCTGGCGCTGATGATATACCACCATTTTTTGTCCGTGATTGTATCTCTACTCTTGCATATCCTTTAAAACTATTATTCAATATGGCACTTGAGACATCGACTTACCCCTATGTGGAAAATAGCCAAGATCATCCCCGTATTTAAGTCAGGCGATAAGTCGCAAATACATAACTATCGTCCAATTTCTATTTTATGTAACCTATCTAAAGTCTTTGAATCTGTTTTGTATGGGCGCATCTACCCAGCTGTTCAACACTTAATTACGGATTATCAAGATGGGTTCATGTGCTGCAGGTCCACCGAAACTAACCTTCTCAATATAACCAAACAGCTTTGTCAGTGTGTAGATTTTGGAGGGCAGATGGATGTGATCTGTACAGACTTCTCAAAGGCTTTTGATAAAATGAATCATAATCGGTTACTACAAAAGCTAATGTCACAATGTGGATTTTCCCTTGATACTAAGAAACTTTGCAAGTCATACATAGAGAATAGGCCGCAGTTTGTTTTTTTTTAATGGATATCTCTCGAACAACTACACCTCCACTTCAGGTGTGCCCCAGGGCTCGAAACTTGGACCACTATTATTCCTCCTTTTTGTGAACGACCTGTGCAATTCTCTGCGTACTAATAAAATACTCTATGCTGACGATATTAAAATTTATCTTCCAATAACAACATTGGACGATTGTGCACGATTACAAAATGATTTTTCTAATCTTATTAGATGGTGTAAAAGTAACAAATTACCTTTGAATGTAGCAAAATGTAAAGTTGTCTCATTTAGTAGGAAAAAGACTCAATTAGTATATCCGTATAAAGTCACGACACTATGTTACTCCGTGATACTACCACTACAGATTTGGGTGTAATTTTTGACTCCAATCTCAATTTTATCGATCATATAAACTCAATGATTACTGAAGCTTACAAAATGTATGGGTTTATCATGCGGAACTGTCGAAGCATTGAAAATGTTGAGGCTTTAAAAACTTTTTATTTCAGCTTCAGACGTACAAAGCTTGAGTACTGTTGTAACATATGGAGCCCACAGTATAATAATCATATTGTTAGAATTGAAAATATTCAGAGAAAATTCCTAAAATATTTAATGTATAGGGTGCATGGTATGTATCCAACAAAAGGGATAGAATACTCCATATTACTTACAAGATTCAATTTTCAAAGTCTACACTCCAGAAGAGTTGAGAAATCCATAGTCTTAGTTTATAAATTGGTTCGTTGCCTAATTGACTGCCCTGATTTACTGGCTCTCTTGAATTTTTATGTGCCACAATTCCAAGTGAGGAGTAACATAGCCTTTTACTGTTACAAGTCACGCACAAATTTACTTTTGAATTCACCATTAAATACTATGTGCCATAACTTTAATAAAATATCAAATATTTGTGACATTTTTCGTGATTCTCTGTATCACATAAAACATGTAGCTCGTCATACTTTCACTTAGTTCTACGCCTTTCTCATTTTATGATTATTAATTTTATTGTTATTTATATTCAATTTTAATAATAACTGTTATTTTGTTAAGCTTTTATACTTTTTGTGTTTTGGATTGATATGTATATGAATGCTATTATAGGGAATTTGTACATTGCTCTGTAATTGGATTGTGAAATCTGTTGGGCAATAAATGCTATAAATAAATAAATAAATTATACTGTTAGTAGCATACATGACATAATTCCTTCCTAATAAAAGATTTTAGCAACCTTAATTAAATACGTATTTAATGCATTTCCTTAGAATTTTTGGTACTACTTTGTTGCTAATTTGATATATCATTAACGATTTCGTTGTTGGGTCTACAGTATGAACTGTTTTCACAAACTCTAATGATGTCACAAACTTGTAACAGCGTACCCGTTTGGTAAGAGTATCTTCTAAATTAATTTAGTATTTTTCCAATACACGAAACAATTAGGAAACAAAAAAATAATAATTATTAACAAACGAAATGATTAAAAAATCTATTACGAGTGCTTTATAAAAAAGAAGTGTGGTGGTAATTGGAACTGACCGATTGACGCAAAAGCTTCCCACGAAATATGCCTTCCCCTCTCCCCCTCATTGTCTCTTTCTTTCTTATAGAATACGATTTAGAGGATAGCAAAAATGATTATGATTATCAATGCTAACATTTAACTTTAAGTATGCCGTAAGGTGACAATTTTGTATAAAAAAATCGTTCACATATTGTAGGTTAGACCTCCAATGAATATAAAAAGGGATGTTTCGAAAACTAGAGATATTAAATTGTTAACTCTGCATTTTTCTGTTCATTTGCTTTAATATGTATACCACAAAAAATGTAAATAAAAAATTATACAATTGAAATCATAACCCTTAAAAAGATATTAATGAAAATCGATATATATTTTTTTCATTTTATTAATTTTTTTATTGTTCTTAAATATTATTATTATACTTTAGGATGAACAATATTTCGTACAAAATTCAACTCATGATGCAAAAAATATATTAATTTAATTACATAATTTTTTAAAATTTATTATTATTATTATATTTTTGTGTTGTTTTTAATGGACAATTTTTATTTGGCTCTCTTTTCGGTTATTTTAAATTAAAATATAAAAATCTTATGTGAGCATATATTAATTCCTGACTTCATAAAGAACTTTGATAATATGTTTTCCTTGCGTTTACACTCCCAATGTGGGATCACTGAAACTCCTAAAGGTCGATATTCGTTTCAAGTTAAAATATGTACAAAATACATAAGTAACTGTTGGAGATTTCAGTCATTTGAGGGTACCACAACTGATGAAGGTTCCACACTAGAAACAATATATTGTCTTGCGGTCAATAGATTGTAAATTCTTGAAAAGATACTATCAAAAGTTATTTTTGTCATCGTATATTAGTTTATTGCTATTAAAATTGTTCATTTACTGGGATATAACTAGGATATTTTCTATGTAGGCTTTCGGGCGTACTCTCCATGATTATTTTTATGTTTTCTTGGGAATAACACCACAATTGAACTAAAAATCTGTATATTGAAAGAAAATAGCAAACGTTTCAAAGTCGATTCTGACTTCGTTGTCAATGGCTTTAAAATATGTAATGAAAATGTAAATTGCAAATTGAAAGTTTGATTTATGACATTTAAGTTGGCCTAAGATATTTGTTGTTTTTAAAAAGAACAAAAATGTTAATTGCAAACTGAAAGTTTGATTTATGACATTTAAATTGGCATAAGATTTTTGTTGTTTTTAAAGAACCTAAAATTTTACATTCAGGTGAGATACTGACCCTGAGACCCAGACCAATGACCTTCACAAGTTTCATAGTTAAGCTACTTTTTTTTAATGAAAATAAGATAGGCTGGTCGTATAATACGGAGTAGCAACCAAATACGCTGATGATACTGTGATAATAACTTATGACAAAACTTGGCAAGGTGTAGAATCAAAAATGAATCACTGCCTTAATCAAATATCGGAAACAGTTTATATGCTTTTCGGGAATAGATGCGACAGTTTACCACATTCTATTGACGTTCATATAAACGGAAAGAACGTACGTAAGGTGAATCAGTTCAAATATTTAGGTGTCATTTTTGATCCCCATCTAAAATGGGACAAACATATTGAATACATTATAAAAAAAAACAAATATTTGGTTTTTATTTTTTATAAAATATCCAGATATATGGATACTGAAACATTGAGAATGGTTTATTACACTCTGTTCCATAGTATAATCAATTATGGCAATATAGCATGGGGAGGAGCCTATGACAATAATCTTAACCTGCTGTAACGGTTACAAAATAGAATATTAAAAATTGTAAACAAGAATAAATGTATTTCTAAAAAAAACCCACTGAATTTGGATCAAATTTTCTCGCTACAATCTCTATTACATCACTATAGAGATTTAAGTAATAGATACATTACATTCAAGTCCAAAACCAGATGTAAAAGTATACAGTTGCCGAAGATGAAAAAGAGAAGCAGCGAGAAAAGAAATCTTGTCATGACCATTAAATTGTTTAATGAGCTTCCGAATGAGTTCAAAACACTTAGAGAACACCAGAGAAAAAAGAATTAAAACAATGGATTCTGAACAACATTTCATGATTTTAATGATTTTACTTTCAGTAAATATCAAACAAGAGTATTAAGAGTATAAGAATAATATCAATATAAGTATAATATAAATATAATATAACTATAATCTATACTATTATAAAATTATATAAATATGAAACAAGAAAAGTCTATATACTTATTTTATTTTTATAAAATTTCTGATTTATTTTGTTAGCATTTGTTAGTTTAAGCTTTTAGTTTTAAGAATGTTAATTAGCAGTTATATTCCAGTCCTACGCACAGGCAACACTTTGATTGCCTCTGTAGGTGCAGTACATTATAAATCTATTTGGTTTGTATTAGCATTTATTACTGGTTTTCAAATAAAAAAAAATGCTAAACAATATGTCCAAATGGAAGAAGATGAATCCGAAGAAAAGATGGGCAGATGATCGGTCCCCAGAGAAAATGGACAGATGATCTAGAAAAATTAAGTGTACAACAATGGGAAATAGAAGCACAAGATAGAGGACAGGTGAACCAAAGTTGTAAACGCGGTAAAGACTTGCCGCTTGAGTTCTAGAGCCAATTCGATGGATGGAATACCTATTTTCGAAAAGTTGGGAAACATCTGCCTGACGAAATTATCGAAAAGTTGAATTAAGGCAAAATTCAGCAAATAAACAAATTAAGATAATAACAAATAAATTTTCTGTTAAAAAACAGTAGGTTCTTTAAACTAGCCTCCAAGTCTATCGTCATTAATTCCATTAACTTTGAAATGTTTTTTTTTGATAATGTACGAGTATTACTGAAGAGTTATTGTATGTTCCGGTACTTTTTGGACGCTTGGTAATGAATTTAATTATTAGTTGTTTAATCGTGTATTTCTTTATTTTATTTACTGCATTTCGTTATTCTTAAAAGTCACTGTAGATCATAAACTTTAACCTCTGTTAAGGTTTTAAATATTATATTTCAAACACAAGTATATTATCACATTATGCTTAGCTAGTAACGCGTGCAGAAATCTAGCATAGCAACTCTCTAGAAAACAACACGATCAGCATTTCCTCAAATGTTGCCTAAGTTAAAAATTCAAAGTTGTTTCACTGCTGACAACGTGTCTGCAGTAAACTCAATGTTGAGAGATGTGTTTATGACCTAAAAGTCCAAGATTTTAAGTAAGCTAACTGTTATGAATGTTTCTACATTTATTTTTTCGAATTCCAGTTCATTTTTATGTTGATGCCAACAACAATTCTATAATTAACATAACAATTTCAGATATAACAGTAGTTGAATTGAATTAATAATAACCTAATGTTTGCAGAGAATCGACAATAAACATCAAAGCATTCAGTATTCAACACTGTTAAGTTGGCGTATCCTGCACTAGTCTAGAAAAACCTATAGATCACTTTTTAACCCATGAGTTATATATTTTCTTCTCTCTTCAACTAAAACAGTAAAAATATCGGGTTTCCCATGATGAAGTGCCACTATAAAGTGAAAGTTTTGGAGTTACATTATGTTATGATATACGCTCTATGATATAAACTGCAACAAAGAACCGAAATTGTGAAAATTCACTACAGATGTGGTGAATATTTTGCGGAGATTCACACTGAGCGATGAATCCCATTTTCATTAAGGGACTTCACAAGTAAACAGATTTGTCGCATCATTGTCTCGGAAAACCTTAGAATAATTCTTGAGGAACGTTATGCACAAATAGTTAGAGTTTGGTGCCGTTTTTGAGTAGACGGTGCATTATTACCTAATTTTTTGGAAAATAATGGAGGTAAAATTGTTACAGTCAATGCACAACTTTCCCATTTGCTGCTTGACACTGGCGGATACCCAAAATCATCCGAATGGTATGCTTTTTTAGTGTTTATTGTTCTAAAATCAACCTTCAGTAACGTCAATCCCCCCCTTCAAATGACAATCCTGGATCTGCCCCTGGTGCTTGATGATTGTGGCCACTATTGCACGAGATATAAATAAGTGACGTGTACTGTCAGCACGATGGGACTACAAGTCATACAACAAGAGCAACAAAAGCACTGTTGCTTAAGCTATATCCTAGGTTTGATGTATTTCACTAAGGGGAGACATCAAATAGCAGCCTAAATCGTGTGATTTAACACTAGTAGGCTTTTTCTGTGAAGATACGTAGCTACGTCAAAGATAAACTTGTACTAATACTTCTTAATGAATTGTAGTGCTTACGGAAAATATTCGGATATGCAAGTTCACCTACCAAAAATAAACCAATGTCTAAACTTCCATAATTATATGTACGGTCTTAAGACTATTGGGATTTGTACCAATTTCGACAACTTGCCTTATACAAAAGTTATGTTTTGTTTGTTGTAGGCCAATTATCTTAAGCTTTCCTTAAGAAAATGTCGTCGTTCAGGATAATTAAATAGTAACATTCTTTTAAATGTTATTAAAATAGAAGCGGTATAGGCGGCAAAATGTCAATAGCAGCTATAGAATAGTCGATGAAACTTATAAAAATTTTTCGGTACACAATTATGATCCCTTAGTGGGCTATTTAGATAGATTTATATTCACAAAATAATTTTCATAAAGAATCTTGTATGTTTCGTGAAAATCACCACGTAACTACCTCCATGTAAGGGGAGTAATTTCTAACTTTTCTAAAGGCGTTCCTCGTTTGAACAATTACGAAGAACAGGGCACAGTTTCGTGATTCGACGTTGAGTCAAGTAAATGAATATCTTTTTTTTTCTGTTTCTTTTGAGCCACCATATTGTCAGAAAATTTCCAAGTGCTTATTCCACAACTATCCGCGAAAAGTGCCCCAAAACAAACAGAAAAAAAGCTATTGAAAGCATCAACAGCCATTTGGCGTTAGTAATGAAGTCTGGAAAGTTCTGTTTAGGATACAAGCAAACTTTAAAGACACTTAGACAAGCCAAGTTGTATATAGGATTTATATATGTTACTTAGCAAAGTAGAAGACATATTTATAAAATCAGATATTATGTACGCCATTGAAAACGAAATCCGACAGGATTTTGAAACGTTTGGTTTTAAAATATACACAAGTTTGAACTCTGATGTGGTATTATTCCCAAGAAAATCTAAAATAAACTAGAAGATGCCACAAGTAACATTCAGAAAACATGTATGCCATAGTTTTGGTTTCTTTAGTTAATATAGCAGTATGAGCAGACCGTTACAAGTCATTAGAAATAAGTAATCCCAGGACTCTTTGGGAAACAACTGGGATTATTCGATTGTTATTAATAAATTAATGATGGCTTTGGTTTTTTTGAAGCAATGTACAATACCAAACACTTGTCAGAGTTTAAATGAAGACACCAATCGCTGCACCACTGTGTGAACTTAGCAATACATTACTAAGCTGCTTATCTGTTGCTAAAGGTTTCCCGAAAAACCTGTTATCTTAAGCGTGAAGGCAGCTTCAATCAAACAACATAGTCAAGTCAGTAACGAATACGTTAAACAGTAAGGACCCGGGCACTGAACCTTTGGGAACATCACTTCTTACTTCGCCCGATTCAGAAAGCTCACTAGTTTTTGCCACATAAGATGTTTTATTTCTGATATTATAGAGAACTCGGTATAGCAATTACTTATGAAGGTATCGGTCATTTGTCAACGGGGAGAAATGTTTTAATCGCTCACTCTCTTTACGATTTTTAACCGACTTTCAAAAGGAGGACGTTATCAATTCGTCGCGTATTTTTTTGTTTGTATGTTACCTGATTTCTTCTCCTGTGGTGAACCTTTTTTGATGAATATGGTCTTATTTAACAGAGTATATATCCGGATTGGTGAAACTTCAAATTTTGGAAAAGAATTCTATTGGTAAAGCGATGAAATTTGTGAATGAACACATGCGTGCATGGAAGTCGACCAATATCCCTAACATATTGCTCGATTTTTCGAAAACTCCCTATGGAAGTGTATAGTTTTTTAACGTGTAATCTATTAAACAAAATCCTTAGGTGATCTCATATACTTTTCTGCGACGTGCAACTTGCAGTTTTGCAGAAAATCGACGAAAATTCCAAAATTCTTATCAAAAATTTCATCGAAATGACATAACGGACATTTCCGCATAAATATTTTAATTTCAAAGTAATAGTGTGGGAATTTTAGGCACTGGAAGTTTTAATTGCGAATTTGAAAATTTTCTTTGTATATCTCAAGCATATAGGTAGTAAAGCATAGTGTTTTCAAGTTCCTTAAATCAATGAGTACCAAGCTCGTTTTGTTTGTATACCAGGCAAATACCTATTTAAATGCAAATTTTTCCATTTTGCGAAGACGGTGCTATTGGTTGTCACATTCTCCCGGCCTGATAGAAAATTCAGTGACAACACATGTCAAACTTCAAACTGCTATTTGGTGCGTTTATACACAGGGTGTTTAGTTATACCAAACAAAATCACAAAGTAAAGTGATAGAAGGAGTTGCATTTATATGATAATTGAAATATAGGACTGAGTAGAATGATAGTGGGCCATAGGCAGCCGTATATACAGAATGGTTGGAATATAGGGTGGAGTGGACGTTTGGTGGTATAAAAATGTGAAAAAAATGTGGAATTAAAATTATATAGGGTCATTAAAAAACTTATACAAACATCATATGGTGTGGACGTAAACAAATCATATACAGGATGGTTGAAATATATGCTGGAGGTAAATTATATTTATACAGTGTGATAAGTACGCAATGAAGGATTTTAGATTTGCTTGGCACCGACTGCAAAAATATACTAGATTGGTAGGTAATTAATTTGTACAGAATGAGCATCTTTTAATGTTTACATTTTTTACTTCTTGGGTAGGTACCTAACAACATTGAATGTGTTATTTATTTGCTAGAGTTGTGTTTTGTTATAATTATTTTTAGCTTTTTATTTATAGGTGGAAGTAGGTTATATTTTTTAAAAAAATGTTTTATTGACGATAATGTTATAAACGACGATTCACTGTGTTTTCCCTCACATTATTTAAATTTTGTGGGTCCTACATCCTGTTATTTAAAAACACATCAATGAGTCAACCCTAAAGAAAGCAACCATAAGTTTAGAATACTCGGAATTCTTTATATTGTTTACTCTACTTCCTTTATATTTCTTTCCTGCCGTACTCAATTTAATAATAACGTACATGCTCATGGATGTCATTTCCGTATTGTTCAGAGAGCTTACGCAGTTTCATTGAGGTTCCAAGGGAATAAACGTTTTAAAAGCTTTTAAAATGATACGACAAGAACGCTGGTGAGCTGAAATATCTTCATTCATAACTGCAACAGGTTGTTATTCTACATGGGTTATTTTTAAACTTTTTATTTCTCAACATATTTATTAAAGCCACAAAGTTGTGGAATTTTACACTGCTATCATAATAAAATATGTTAATATTTACTTCTACAATGATTTGCTCTTTTTGCGTTTGACTAACCTTTCTCTTTTAAATTATATTGGAACGCAATCAATGGCAATATTTTTCCAGAATTTGTAATGAGTTTTTAATGCCTGTTTTGGGTATTAGCTATGAAAAATATATGTAAGTGCAAATGTACTACAGAACTTGGTATTCCCATGTCAACATTCGTTGGAAAAATAACAGTTTCATAATAAGTTTAGGTGATCATTTATCTAGTATATTTATTGATGAATATCAAAGCCCACTACCCCTTTTTTGGTTTTATTTTAAAAGGAGGGTAATGAACCCTGTATGATTCGAAATATACTGTGCACTAGATGTGGGGAATTTATAATCTTGAACAGGTCTTTACTCGTATTCATCACATTATATTTTTATTATATTATATTAAGTATTTTAAAAGTAATTCAAGAAACAAAACATTACCAGCGCCGCCCTTTAGGGATGCATTTCACGGTAGGGAAGGCTTGCAGGAAAAATATTGGAACTTATCGTATTTTTCATGTTCTATATGATGCCTGAAACCTTGTATATAAGGTTTAATCAACCGCTCTAAATAACTCGTAAAGAGATCATCCTAAAACGTTAGAGGGTTTCAAATGAGGTATGCAGTGGTGAATTTGGCCTTCTACTTCACTTCAAGGTCCAGGTTATGTAAAGGTCATAATGAATTTTTCTAATGAGAATCCCCTATTGTTAAACCGGAATTGAAAAAAGTGAACATTTGAAGTCCTAGTATGAAGTCAAAATCATGTACATGTCAATCCTTTTGATAAATCCAAAAACGTCCCCGTCAACTACTATGTTACATCCTCTGTACATGTTTGACATGTATTCGGGAGTTTGTTGAATCACCGTATCATATTCAAGGCTTACCTTTCCTGTTAACCTTGTACTATGGGTAGAAAGTTGAGTTTAGGTTTTTAAACCAAGTCACACGAAAATTTGTATTCACCGATTTCTCAAGTCACTGTATCAAGTTACCAGTAAGGTTATATCATAAACTAGTGCGAGTGAAAACAGAGGCTGAAAGGGCTCACCCCTTTGGATACTTTAAACAAATAGAATGTAAATTAGTGTTAAGGTCACCTACTTTCACGTGACGGAAAATAGGGGTTGGAGCAGGCAAATTTAGATTTATCAAACGGATTGCTGTTGACTGATACGGAATTTAATTTTTAGAACAAAATTAGGGCACGTTTGTATTGTGTTTTTGACCATAACCGGACGATTCTTTCAAGCCCATGGTTTTTCTTTAGTTTAATGTGTTTTTTCGAAAAGATTGTTGAGGAGGTCTTGAATTATTTTGTCTATTCATGGGTTTTCTCTCCTCCAAATTTTTTCCTGTAACAGATAAGTATTTAAAAAATTGTATATGTAGAACAAAGTGTAGTAAGGCAATTTCGTAAAATTGCCCGGATTACTGGTTGTCTGTACAGAGATTCTTCCTCACAGTTTTTCTGAGAGAAAGAGATGTCTATAAAATGATCAACCAGTATTCCTGTATATAAGTAATGTATTGTATATTGTGTAATACTTATCTGTGTATGGAGACGTTTCAACTCCGAGTCTGGAGTCGTTGTCAATCGTTTAGTGTTGTTTTCGAGGCTTTTTTCTAAAAAATTTTTTTCGCTTTGATTTTGAATTTATTGTTTGTCAAAAAAATTTGACACTGACAATTTGTCGTTTGGCGATCACTTGACGCTGAGGTTACCGTTTTTTTGTTCTGTTAGCAGTAAATTCTTCCAGTCCAAATGAAGGTCGGCTGAAGGTGCTCCGATTTCAGTGTTGTTTATCATCATACAGCTGGCTTCTTTAAGTTTTCTCTTTTTTAAGTTTTCTTCTTTCAACAAGATCTTTGTTTTATCCCAGTCTATCAAAGCAAAAATTTTTTAGAAAAAAGCCTCGAAAACAACACTAAACGATTGACAACGACTCCAGACTCGGAGTTGAAACGTCTCCATACACAGATAAGTATTACACAATATACAATACATTACTTATATACAGGAATACTGGTTGATCATTTTATAGACATCTCTTTCTCTCAGAAAAACTGTGAGGAAGAATCTCTGTACAGACAACCAGTAATCCGGGCAATTTTACGAAATTGCCTTACTACACTTTGTTCTACATATACAATTTTTTAAATACTTATCTGTTACAGGAAAAAATTTGGAGGAGAGAAAACCCATGAATAGACAAAATTAATGTGTTTTTTGTTACATACTACTCTAATATACGGGAACTTTGGTTTTCAAAATTTTTGCCGCATAGGTTAAAATGCTTGAACTTGAGCCTAGACGTTCCTGCTAAGTAATTGTTCACTGCCCATTTTCAAAATCAAAATATTGGTTACTTTGCAAAATAATGAGGATGACCTTCAATTAACCTTGAATGTAAGCATCAAGATCATATTTAGACATTAAATTTTCCGTTCTACTAATTTTTTAATTAGGATATGGGGTTTTCCTGGTCATATTGAAGTTTACACTTAATTGACCTTCAAGATCATTGACATTGTCAAAGTAATAATTATAAGTACAATTCTCCGCTTTTCTCAATTCAAGAATCAAAAATATGGGGTCCCATATTATATTACAGGCATATTATTTACCCTATATTGAGCTTGAAGAACATCAACAAGGTCAATATCAAGTCGCCATTAAAGCTGAACTTTGGCTAAAACATTTTTCAGTAGGAACCTTATTAACCGACTTCCAAAAAGGAGGAGGTTATCAATTCATCGCGTTTTTGTATGTATGTGAACCGTTGAGCGAATATGGTCTTGTTTAATAGAGTATATATCCGGATTGGTGAAACTTCAAATTTTGGAAAAGAATTCTATAGGTAGAGTGATGGAAATTGTGAATGAACATATGCGTGCATGGAAATCAACCAATATCCCTAACATATTGGCCGAGTTTTCAAAAACCTTCTATGGATGTGTATAGTGTTTGAACGTGTAATCCATTCAGGAAGATCGCTAGGTGGTCTTATATACTTTTAATTCCAAGGTAAAAGTGCGGTAATTGTAGACATTGGAAGTTTTGATTGCAAATTTGAAAATTTTCTATGTACATCTCAAGCATATAGGTAGTAAACGATAGTATTTTCGGCTCCTTAAATCAATGAGTACCAAGCTCGTTTTGTTTGTATACCAGACATATACCTATTTAAATGAATTTTTCTATTTTACGAAGACGGTTTTTTTGGTAAAATTATATAGGGTGGTTAAAAAACTGTTATATGATGTGGCCATAAACAAATCATATGCAGGATGACTGAAATATATACTGGAGTTGAATTATGTTTTTCTTAGCCCATAAGAAGTTGCATATGGTGTGGAGAGGAATTAAAGTTATACAGGGTTATAATAGAAAATGTTAAAAATGAAATAATTTGTAGGGTAGCCCACAAGTACCTATGTACGATGGTTGAAATATAGGACGAATTTGACTCCGTAAATATGGGATTGATTCTACTCCGTTCTATAATTTACAGAAGGCAGCTAACAAGTTTATGGTTGTCCGTAGGCAGTCGTATGTACCGGATGGTTGGTACATAATGTGGAGTGGAATTATCTATAGTTATACATAGTTGTCAAAAAAGTTAAAAAAGGTTTTACCTGTCAATTTAAATGAAAATGTATCATTGTGTAATGTTGGCGCTTTCGATGTTACCGGGTCCTATTAAGGTTATACATACAAAATAAAAAATAAAGATCTAAACTACCCGGCTCAAAAAAGTTAAAAAGTTGAAAATAAAACATTTAAAAAATTGTAACCACCTATAACTAATAAGCTGAAAATAATTAGGTGCCAAGCAACAATCAAGTCTGAGGAAGTAGTAGATAAGTACGCAATGCAAGTTTTTAGATGTGTTTGGCACCGACTTCAAAAATATACTAGATTGGTAGGTAATTAATTTGTACAGAATGAACACCTTTTAATGTTTATATTTTTTACTTCCTGGGTAGGTTCCTAACAACATTGAATGTGTTATTTATTTGCTAGAGTTTGTTATAATTATTCTCAGCTTTTTAGTGATAGGTGGAAGTCAGTGACATATATTTTTAATGTTTTATTTTGAAATACCATCTAGGCATCATCTGTCTAATGATATCTTTATCGGTTTGACAGAGATAGGGATACTATTCTTTACACATACATATGGCTGTAAATAGGATGCAAGATGTTAACAATTTCTTCTTCACATACTTGTAACACCACAACGAATTTCAGACGAAATTAATACTTTAAGTCAAATAAATAAGTAGATACATAAATATACTTTACGTAACTAATAAATATTCTTAATAGTACGAATAACATCTGTTATAAGCAATAACTGGCGTATCTTGATTACTACAACAATGACAGACAATAATAACAAATTCTCCAAACTCATTTTTATTTAGGTTAATGGAATTTAACACAAATACAAAGACATACTTTCGATAAGCTACCAGCAAATGGGTTTTAAGTATTATCCAGATGATGAAAGCTCCCATGAAATCGCCATCAGTTTTTCAGCACAATTTTAAAATTATTAATGCATTATGTCATACTTTCTTGATGAAGCAATTTTATTTATAAAGTAATAATCATTTGCTTAAAAAATAATACTACAAAAATCTTCACTGGCTTGAATATTATATAAAACTTATACAGTGTGGAACAGCCAAATGAAATAGATTCGATAACGAATAAAGGAGGTATTGGGAAAAACGTTTAGACTACGTATATTTGTATTTTTAAACGCTCGTTTTTTTAACAAAAGAAATTACATAGGATATGACATTGGCCAATACCAAGTTTATTATTTTAAATGCAAGTCCCTGTATATTATTTATTTTTTGTATTCTCCATAAAATTCTAGATATAATTCATGTACAATGTCCTAAAACACTAAAAACCTAATAATACTGATAATTTCTTAATAATATAAAAAAATAGATTATTGTCAATGTAGAAACTGTTCAAAATGCTCGCCGCGAAAAACTTGGCAACATGCTAATCTGGTATAGAATTGTTTTCTAACGTTACTCAATATCTCAGGCGTGACTGATCTAATCGCAAGCCTGTTTCGTCTCTTTAAGTCATCTAAGTTGAGGGGTTTAGTTTTGTATATAGTGCTTCAAAAAAGCAATCCAATGGCGTCAAATCAGGAGATCGTGCTGGCCATTCTATCAATCCGCTGATTTGGAGTAATTTGGTTCAAGTACTGCCGGACATTGATATCGTAATGGGGCGGTGCTCCATATTGCTTAAACAATATTGTATTGTGTGTTTACTGGATGAGGATATAAATTTGTCATTATTTTCGAGCAGCTTTAAATATTTATCTCTCTTCAAGTTGCCGTCAATGAAAAAGGGACAGACAATATGATTTCCAACAATTTCTGCCCAAACATTAATGTTTCTCTGTCACCCAGAGAGGATTCTCATTAGAACAATAGCGGCAATTTTGACGATTCACATGACCGTATGTATCACCTTCCACATATTGAATTTTTTACAGCCATGATGGATTTTGTCATCTCATCACACCAACCATGAACGGATATCCTTCAGGTTCAATTTCATCCACAAAACTACCCAATATTTTGCGTTTTTTTTTGTGAAGACATTTGAAATTAAGAATTTGGCATGCATTTTTCTGAAAGCTCTTTTCCAGACGAACATTCCGATACCACAAACGTCAAAATCCCATTTACTAAAAATATATATCATTATTGAATTGCAGGAAGCGCAACTGATGACAAAACACAATTGTCTTCAATGGATTGTAAAGTCTCGACAAGACAACAACTCATACCACTTGAATTTAGTCTACCAAAAATTAATAAAATAGTGTTCCACTAAGTTCAGCGTAAGTGCAGTGAACTCATCAACTCAAAAACTGGGAAATACTGAGCAGAGTTTATGCTAATTAGAGTGAAATAACCAGACTCGTACCTCCCAAACTCCAAGCAGTTCATCAGAAGAATAGAACACCTAATATTTAACAACTTCCCCTCTTGCTACACCACGTTTAGGCTTCTGCACTTTTATAAAAAAATAGATACCCTCTTTGCTATAACCAATAGTTCTCTTCACTGTTTACCTCGAAAAGTAGCATTATTTTTGGTTTTCCTCATTTGACCACATGGGAAAACTGAAACAGGTAACTCACTTAAAAACTTTATCCAAATAGAGTTTACACCACTGGAAATAGAACAGGGTAATCCTTTCTCATTACTAGAGGCTCTCGTCATTATCAAAGTACCAAATGGGTTTACAGTAGATCTCTCGATCAGGGGAGGATCCAAAGGGGAGGGCATGTTGGTGGTCGTCCACTCCTAAAAGCCTTTCAACACTAAAACTAGGCTACCTTAAATTCAGGGGCTTTTAAGTAAGTAACTTCTCTGAGTATAAACCTCACACCGACTATATTTAATACAGTAGGGCATCTAATACGTATTACAATCAAAGAGAAGACTTCCTTTCAGGTAAATTTAGTACAAAATGTCCCATTCCTGAAGCTCAGCTCTGGAACCGCCTCTGACGTGAACGCTAAGTCACATAATCCCTAGACTCCAGAAAAAGAGGGGCTATATGGCGATCACCGAATCCAAAATCCTCAAAGCCAGTGAGTTCAATACTAAAACTAAAAAATCTTAAATCCAGGAGATTTTAGGAAAGTTGAAACCTCACACTATATTTAATACAATAGTGAACAGAATTCAAAGCACCTAGAAGCATAGATAAACCCTCCTGCCCCGGTAGACTTCTTACAAGACGCCCTTGAAGGTCAGCTCTGGAACAGCCCCTGATGTCCATGCTAAATCATATCATCCCCATTGTCAATAGAAGTAGTCGCTATTGGCCTCATTTCCAATACGTCTAAAAGTAACAGACTCCAGTACTGGAATTGAGGGTGAGGAATCAAGGCCTAGTCAACAATTACCATGAAGACTGAAGGTAGCAAAAGCCCTAGGTGAAAAGGTAACATTAAATTAGAAAAACACTTAGTGTGTAGTATATCTCGTGGGAACTGTCAAAACTCGTACGTAAAAAGAACTCACCGATGCTTTTCAATAAGAGCAAAATTACATAAATTAAATGGTAGAAATAATCATACATCATTAACCCTATTTTAAAGTGATCACCATACAGGGTGGAAGTTCAACTTCGATAGTTCCAACCAAAGTGTCAGATCAAAAAATCGAGGATCTAAATAAACCAGACTATGCATTTAACTTGACAAATGTGTAAAATACAGTTCAATAATAGAGATTATGTCGACAGTGCAGCGTCGAACTACTGGTTGGTCTCTGTTTATATGTTTCGGAAGGCTTTATATTGGAAATACAAGATCAAGTAATTCCAACTAAGAACTATCTGAAGTACCTCGTTAAAGACCTTTCTATTAACAACGACAGATGCAGGTACGATTGCCAAACATCTGAATCTATCCAGCATATCACAGCAGGATGTCAAGTATTCGCTGCAACTGAATACAAAGAACGACAATATGCTGTGGCAAAAATACTGCATCTAAAACTAGCACTGAAACTTGAACTATCACAGTCGGTGAGATTACCATACTATAAATACAAACCAGATTCTGTTTTAGAAAATAACAACTACAAGCTGAACTGGGACCGCACGATACTGACTGATCGGACTGTTGCTCACAATAGACTAGATATAGTTTTGGTAAATAAAATCTCTCGGAAAACTACTGTAATTGACATAGCAATTCCTAACAACAACAATATAAATATCAAGCAGGCTGAGAAAATAACCAATTTTTTTGGAATTTCAAATAAAGACTTAGTGGGACATGAATTACACACGAACTGTACCCATTGTTATGTCAACGACAGGAGTAGTCCCAAAACATCTATTAAACAATTTAAAATACCTCCGTCTGGGCGAACATCTTTACCAACAATTGCAAAAAGTCGTCCTGTTAGGAACAGCCCGGGCGGTCAGGAAATTCGTGGGAAACTGCCGCCACGACTTCAACCACGGGCCTGAAAACCTGGCAAGGGCTCCTACAGAGCTAAACCCTTTTGATACCTAAGAATATCTGGGGTTTAGTGAATTTTCCTCTAGAGGGAGTGTGCTGCCATACATTGTATGGTTAAGTCGGGAAGTATCATGTGACAAGTATTTTTGATTACGGTTTTCAAAATAATCAACAAGACCATTAAATACAATTAATGAGGCCATGTCCGAAAAATAATTATAAAACGTAAGACCCCGAAAATATTTCTTGTTTCTCTTTTTATTTCAGACTTCAACTTTTAACATATCAAATGCGTCTCTGTAGAAACATCAGGTTAATTATTCATTTCAGAGCATAAACCAACAAACGGATGTCCACCGCAAAGAATGGGAATATATTGTGTTGGAATGTGATCCCGAAAAGAGGATTTATACAAACCGTAGGCAATTAGAAAGATTTTTTTTTATGTGCAGTGTTCAGTTAAGTGCGGCGTGTTCCAAATTACACCTGAAAATAACTAAGACGTAATCTCCTAAAACCACAAAAGATAAATCTTGTTAAATGTCTACTAAACAATTTAATCGGTCGATTTGACTTCTCTCGTTCCTTTATTACGTGGTTAAACGTAAATTGCTGGATCACAAGGTTTCCATTTAAATTGTTTTTGTTCAATTAGATTAGTTCAATGAGTTTCGGTTAGATTATACAACGAAAAGTACATTTTTAGAACGGAAATTGAGAAAATAACTTTAACAATTAAAGTGTATTCTTTATGATATCACTTTGTCTAATTCCGTTTTATGACTTAATAAAATTACAGTAGTACTCCCATAAAAAAATAAATTTTGCAAAATAAATCATCAATAGGGTTTATGGCCTTTATCAAACAAAATGTGACTGGTTAGTAGAAATAAAGAAACAATGAAATTATTTAGAACGTAAATGGTTAGTCTATATAATTATAAAAGTCTACATTTATTAAGAAATTAGATGACTAGAAGAAAATATAAACATTAATAATGTTTACAAGTTTAACCTTTAAAGTGCGCTCGTTTAGGGGTCAGAAAAGTCACATTCAGACTAGAGTTCACCTCAGTACGTCAAAATGTTTAATATTTAAAAATACCCTGGATGGTTAAATCATTCATTTTAATTTTACGAGGGTGAATGAAATATGAACCGGGCTTTTGTTTTAAAAATTGTATTGGTACGATCAATACAAATTTTAATACATATTATTTTTCTACATAGTCTCATCTCTTATGTATACATTTTTCCCACCGAATCGGAAGTTTTTTAATACCTTTCTCAAAGAATGAAACTGGTCGTGTCGATAACCAATTGCGCACAAACGTTTCTACACCTTAGTTGTCCTCAAAGTGGTGGCCTCCCAGTTCTTCTTTAAGTGGCCCAAACATGTGGTAGTCACATGGCGACAAATCAGGACTGTAATGCGGGTGTTCAAGGGTTTCCCAATGCATTTTGTTCAATTTTCCTTGAGTCAATGCAGCTGTATGTGGCCGAGCGTTGTCATGCAACAGAATCACTTTTCGGATAGACATATCCCGCCTCTTTTGCCGATAGGCAAGTTTCACTTGTTGGAGTAGTTCGCAGTAATACTCAGCATTATTTGTACGGCGTTCATGCAGAAAATCGATCAGCAGTACGCCTTCAATCAGCTCACGAATGGCGTAGATATTCGCCTAATTGATGCTTGTCGTGGGACGGCGTGCATGAGGCTCATTTTCCACTGTCTCTCGGCCATCTGAAAACTTTTTGTGCCAGTCGTACACTTGGGTCCTTGAAAGTGTTTCATTGCCGAACTGTGCAGATAGTCGACGCAAAATTTCAGACGGTCTAACGTCCTCCCGCCCCAAATATTTTATAACAACACGTTGCGCAACAGACGTATGCACCTCTTGCTCTGACACGATGCTACTAACAGCGCATCGACTACGCCTCGCCAAACCGACGAACTCCCCTCTTCTTAACATCCCTACCTAACATATATAGAGACGTCACGCCACTCGAATTACCTTCAGGGCCAGAAACAGAAAAGTCCGGTTCATATTTGATTCATCCTCGTAGATAAAGGGTTGTCCGAAAATAATTTGGTCAAGTGCGAATTGGACTCGCATACTAAGGGTTCCATACCACCTTCAAGATTCTAATATTCCAGTTTCAGACAATCAGGAAATGAGCGTATTTTCTTATATTTACCCTAATATCTTTTAATGGAAGCATTTTAAATTTACAAAGAATATACACTTGCATTTTCCAAACATAGACTTTTTATTTTATCTGCTTCAGGATTCGCTTGATTTTTATAAGAATACATATGTATTTAATTTCGTAATTCGCCCACCAAAAATTAACATTAGAGTTTATTTTACTAATAAACTTTCAGGTAAGCCTTTTATAATATACTGTCTGAATTTTGAGGCTTTGTAGATTGGAAGATAAAGGGCAAAATAGGTCAAGTTTTAAATTATAAATTATTAAATCTGTTATTAAAATTATTTCAAAATACAAATAAAATACATTTCACAAAATTTAAATAGTGTAGTTTCTAAAGTGGGAATTTTTAATATTTTTGTTAATATCTTTTAAACAAATGATTTAAAAATATGGTATATTCGTAATTCACATAATGAGCCTTTTATCTGATATATTACACCATGCGTTTGAAAATTGAATTTTTATTTTTCATTTAATTGTATAATTTGTCCCTAAAATTACTATGGGGTTTTCTAATATTTTTTCTTATAAATTTCACGTGAGCCCCAGTACCCCCAATTATTTTCAAAATTTTCCTTAGTATGGTTTCGGAAAAAAGCGAGAAATGAGACTTTTTTATATCTTTATGTTAATATCTTGTAAGCAATTAATTTTAAAAATATGAAAATATATATTTGTATTCCTCATAATGAGCCCTTTCATTTGATGTATTGCATGATGCGTTAAAAAATATATTTTTTTTATTTTCCGTTTAATTCTATAATTTGGCCCCCAATATTAATATTAGGAATTTCTTCGTATTTTTCCTGTAAACAAAAAAAATGAGGTCTTTTAATTTGGGGAATTAAGGGGGAAATGGATAATTTTTTTAAATATTTTTTTAAATATATTTTAAAATATTCATTTTTTAAAAAATTAAAAAAAAACAAATTTGTATTCGTCATAGTGAGCCCTGTGATTTGATATATTACATGATCCGTTAGAAAAAATTATAATTTTTTATTTTCCAGTTAATTCTATAATTTGCCCCCCAAAATGAATATTAGGGGTTTCTCCTTATTTTTCCAGTAAAGTGCAGGTGAGGAGCTATACCTGTATTATTTTTTCTAAATTTTACAGTTTATGGTTTCGGAGATAGGGGGGATGGGTAATTTTTTTTGTTAATATCTTTTAATTAATTTATTTTAAAAATATGAAAAAAATATATTTGTTTTCCTCATAACTAGCCCTTTCATTTGATATATAACATGATGGGTTAGAAACAATTTTAATTTTATATTTTCCATTTAATTCTGTTATTTGCCCCCCAAAATTAAAAAACCTGAGAGAAGCTGCCAGGATATTTTTTATTGCAGTAAAATGTTTTTTTTGGGCTTTTGAAAAAAGTCACTTCTGATTTTTTTTTAAGTCAGACTTTTTTTAATTATTAATTATTTAATAAATTTGTGGAGTAATAATTTTTGTAATATTCACGACCAGAAAAGAGCGCCAGTTATTTGAATCTAAACGATGGAAGCGAAATATAATTCTCATCTCTCGTGATCTCCCTGTCCCTAATTTTCTTTCTTTGTCTCATTCTCAGTAATGGATATAAATTTCAGAAGAATTAAAATAATTGTCGCAATTTAGTTACGCTACAAGCAAGCCCGTAATTTTGGAATTTTTGGTTTCAAGATTCATATTTATACAATTTTATATATCCTAGAAATACATGAACAAAATATACATTTTGCAGTCCTGATCAGCTCATCACCAATCAAAAAAATTATCCAACCCCCGAAAACTCCCCGAAAAAAATTCCTGGCTACGGCCTTGGCTACATGTATTAATCCTAATGTGTAATTTAATTCTTAATTTAAATATAACTGCAAAAGAACATATGAAGTGTATGTTAATTTTTAATTAAAACATAAAATTTAATGATTATAATATTTCTAACATACATCACCTATTAATATTCTGTAAGTATATAACAAGGTCACTTTAATTTTAACAGATTAAATTATGGGAACATCATATAAGCAGATTTTTTGTAAATATCTCAACATCTCCAGATTTTTCTTCTAAATAGCTGTTGTACTAAAGTTTAATCCAATACATATTTAAAAAAGTGTGTGTCAAAATGCATTAAATGGGTGTGGCGCTGATGTAGCTAGAGGGTGGATTTTAAACAACTCGCCAAAAGGTTGTTTGTATATTATTTTAGTGTAACTACTGGCCCAGTGGTCGAAATTCGACCATATTTCACGAAATTGCAAAAAAGTATAATTTTATAAGAAACAGAGTTGTGGTGAAATCGGAGAAGTAGATGTAATGACCAAAATTGTTCACTCATATGGACAAATCTATTGCAATAAAAAAATAAAAATGTAATCAAATATCCGTATTCAAACTATTTTTGGCAAATGAATGACCCCTTAAATTTTTAGCTGGAACCGCTCCTGGCAAAATATTCGATATAATAATTGGAAGACTGTTCTTTGCAACCTAAAAGTTTTCGTCATTTACGGTTTGAATCAAGTGCAGGAATATTAAAGAAAAATGAGGACCAACAACCCTAGGAGAACTTAAATATTTAATACATTTTCTATTGCCCGCTGTCTGACAATTTTTTACATAACACTTTCGGGAAGGTTGTGATAATAATATATTAATCAAATAATTAAATTCACATTAAAAACAGAATATTTAAAGTTACTGCATCGCGTCCGAAAAATCAATACTGATCTACTACATTGACTATTTTACCACTAAACATTAACAACGCTTGTATGCCACTTCCAGAAGTACATGCTCTAAGAACAGCATTTAACGATCGCTCCCTCCAAATATAATTACTCAATGCTTTGAGTTTTGACCGTCTGGCAAAGACGGCACTGTCAGTTGTTTGTCGTTGACAGTATGGACATAAATAACTAATTTTTATTATATTTTATTTAATGAATGAATCAATATTATAAATTAATATTAGCATTCTGCACTGAAGGTCGTCATTAGCTACTTAACAAAACAAAAATGAAAAAAATCGGTTGAGAGACAGAGGAGAAAATGGTACCTAATCGTTTTGTCTTTGCCTATTTATATATAGATTCCCATGTACGTTAGTCATCTCTATCATCTATAAACTTGAACTTGCCCTTTTATGTGGTGTTCTGACGTACGTCAAGTCTATAATTCAAAATATCTCAAACACAAAATTGGAGTGTCTATAAGAACGAAAAGCAAATTCTGATTTTCTATAAGAGAAGAGACTTTAATATATAAACTGGTCCCTGTTTCCTTAACAGAATACTAAGTTGTATGGATATTTCAAGATCAAGGTAGTGTAGTGTCGATTGGAACGAAGTGTCGAAACAAATGAAATTTAATTTCTTTGCATTTCATTACCAAATTGGTCTTGTTTCACATGTCTTTATAACAACTTTTACGCTATAGAAAATTACAATGAAATCATGCCACAATTAGGCTACAATAAATAAATATCAAAGAATACTTGAAATAAATCAATAATTTGACCAAAATGTCGACAAGCTTGTAAATCTAAACAGCTGTACATAATTTATATCTAATAGGCACTCACAATTATTTATACAATACGTAAATGTCAAGCTATTTAAAAAAAATTGTTACTACTACAACATAATTCATTCATTCCTTCATTGAGCAAGAAAAACCGTAGGCGACTGGGTGGTCTCACACCTAGACCGTATGATATTCACGAAGGATGATGATGATGATGATCTAATAAAAGTTTTTAAAATAGACGTTTAACGAAAAAAAACGCGATACTTAATAATAAATGTGGGCGACAAAATTTCCACACATCCTTTCAACGCAAACATGACACAAGGGAAAACAGATTTTAGCAAAGACACTTATAAATAGTAAAATGTTTATCAGAGATGTGTAACGGAATTACAATATTGATTTGGAAGTAATTAGTTTTCGTCGACCTTACGTTGTTTTTAATGAGAATTTCTTGTACCATATGTTCACAACATCTCTTGATCGCTTGCTAAGGTGATGTTTTCATTAGAGTATTGTAATTGATTCGCGATTCTTACATATTATTATCGAATGTACACAGGAAACTCTTGTACTAGCAGATGTTAAAGATACCTCACTACGTTATCTCAAATTTGGGTAATTCAGTTTTTTTATTTTCGATTTAAAGTTAGCTAAAAAGTTACTTAATTTTTTCATTGCAAAGACTTCTATAAGGATAATTCGGTGTGGGGCAAGACGTAGGCTACTGCATTTAACCTGTCTGCGTTTTAACTTTTTACAAGACTGGCTGGATCTCCTTCGGTCTTTTAGGTTCGCTTTCATCGATATTGGTTTCAATTACGCTTAAGTCGAATTAGAAAACATACATAGATAGGTCGAAGATTAATTTGTACCAAATATCGACCTCTTATATTTGTATCTATAACTTGGTAAGCTACCAACAACCATAAATGTGTGATTATTTCTTGTAGCTGTTTCCTATTCAACTATTTACAACACGATTGCAGCGCCCCCTGTCGGGTCCAAGTGTGAATTTAAACCTTCCAGGGACACACTCAAATATCCACACAAAAAATTCAATGAATCAAAGAAATTATATTATATAAGAATAATTTGGTCAAGTGCGAGTTGGACTCGCATACTAAGGGTTCCGTACTACCTTTAAGATAATATTCCAGTTTCAGACAAGCAGGAAATGAATGCATTTTCTTATATTTACCCTAATATCTTTTAAAGGAAGCGTTTTAAATTTATAAAAAATATATACTTTGATTTTCCACACATAGACTTTTTATTTTATCTGCTTTAAGATTCGCTTGATTTTTATAAGAATACATATGTATTTAATCTTCTAATTTGGCCCCCAAAAATTATCATTAGTGTTTTATTTTACTAATAAACTTTCAGGGAAGCCTTTCATAATCTACTGTCTGAGTTTTGAGGCTCTGTTGATTGGAAGATAAAGGGCAAAATAGGTCTAGTTTTAAATTATAAATTATTAAATCTGTTATTCAAACTATTTAAAAATACAAATAAAATATATTTTTCAAAATTTAAATAGTGTACTTTATACAGTGGGAATTAAGTCGATGTTTAATATTTTTTCTTATAAATTTCAAGTGGGCCCTAGTACCCCTAATTATTTTCAAAATTTTTAGGTGGTATGGTTTCAGAAATAATAATGTTTAATATTTTAGTTAATATCTTTTAAACAATTGACTTAAAAATATGATATATTTGTAATTCACATAATAAACCTTTTATCTGATATATTACATGATGCGTTTGAAAATTGAATTTTTATTTTCCATTTAATTATATAATTTGTCCCTAAAATTACTATGGGGGTTTTCTAATAATTTTTCTTATAAATTTTAAGTGAGCCCCCGTACACTTAATTATTTCTAAAATTTTAGGTTTAATTCTATAATTTGACCCCCAATATTAATATTAGGGATTTATTTGTATATTTCCTGTAAACAAAAAAATTTAGGTGTTATAGTTTGGGGAATAAAGGGGGGAAAGGGTAGTTTTTTTAATATTTTTTTAAATATATTTTAAAATATTCACTTAAAAAAAAATAAAAAAAAACAAATTTGTATTTGCCATAGTGAGCCCTGTGATTTGATATATTACATGATCCGTTAGAAAAAATTATAATTTTTTATTTTCCAGTTAATTCTATAATTTGCCCCCCAAAATGAATATTAGGGGTTTCTCCTTATTTTTCCAGTAAAGTTCAGGTGAGGAGCTATACCTGTATTATTTTTTCTAAATTTTACAGTTTATGGTTTCGGAGATAGGGGGGGATGGGTAATTTTTTTTGTTAATATCTTTTAATTAATTTATTTTAAAAATATGAAAAAAATATATTTGTTTTCCTCATAACTAGCCCTTTCATTTGATATATAACATGATGGGTTAGAAACAATTTTAATTTTATATTTTCCATTTAATTCTGTTATTTGCCCCCCAAAATTAAAAGTAGAGGTATATTGTATATACGGAACCCTAAAAAAGGTCCGCTGTGAGAATCAAACCTTGGAATTATTGGCAAGACGCTCTAACCAACAGTACTCTCTCATGTAATGGTCGCCAAGCCCGTATAGCAGCGCCGTATTTAACACAAAATAATTAAACTATACGTATAAACCTTCCTGTCAATACACTCTATTTTTTGATGAAAGTCACAAAAAAGATTATTTCAATTTTTTTATTTTCTAAACGAGGTCAATTTTAAAAAATATGGGACTAACTTCTTTAACACGCCTGCGGTACAAGTTGAGTGTTTGAAATCGTCACTCACTGACAAAGAAGTCGCAACACTCAGAAGGAGATGTTTAAATCTAATATTCTTTTCCAAAGTCCGTGGGGGCTACGGAAATATCCGAGCCTTCTGTCTTCTATGGGCAAAAGATCGAGGGATCTGGGCGGCCATGGTAACAGATTTACACGGGTCTCTTCAAAAAAGTTTAAACTAACTCGACCAACATGAGGCCAAACATCTGGTTCAAAATATGGGATCTATGAGCCGACTAACGTAGGGGGGTCATGTTGCTAAAGGTGTGCAATAGTACCCCATACCATAACGCCTACTGTTCGGTGTACATGTCGCTTAATATCAAATTGAGGTTCATGTCCTTCTCCTCTACGTCTAATCCTTTTTCGGCCATCATGTCCATCCAAGCTGATTGAGGTTCATCAGAGAAGACGACTTGATGTCATTCCACATTCCAATGTTGTCATTCTCTGCACCACTGTAGCCGTTGCCGTCGATGCTCAGCAATCAGAGGTAGCACAAGATGGGGTCGATAATGATGCAGTCCTAAAGACCTTATACCGCGGTAAACCGTTCGGACACTTACAAGATGGCCTTGTTCTCCTAACCAGTCATCAGCTACATTTCGAATTGTTGAAAATCGGTCTCTAAAGGTCATAAGTCATAGACGTCGATCTTGAACTTCATTTGTGCCCCTTTGACATCCGGTATCTAGTCTTCACCGATTTTGAGTTTTTATCAAACCACGGTTGACAACATCTCATAATAGTAGTTGGATTTCTGTTCGTGCGGTTAGCGATTTCTCCAAATGAAGAACCCATGTTCCGTAAACCAGTAATTCGACCTCTTTGAAATTCACTTAGCTGGCGATGCACTCGACATACACGTCCAAACATCGATTTTGGATCCCATCAAATAGTCTGTTTGTTGGTAAATTTAAAAAAATGCAAAAAACGACTACAATATTAATTGATATAAAAGTTTAGGCGAAGAAACATTCATCAAACTTTATCAAATTTTAATCATTTACTCCTTACTATAGCAGCTATGTTTTACCGAAATAATATTAAATTTAAACATGTTCTGAGTGTTGTATATAAACTTTGAATTGAAAAGAAGAAATTCATCTATTTCTGAGTTTCAATGTGCCTAGATTTTTCAAATTCGATATTTTAGATATTTTTGATGTAGACCACTACAGAACAGCCCAGAAAACCACTTTGTGCCTAGTTTTGACATTTGAGTCATGTTCGGCAGTTTTTATACTTTCTGTATCAAGAGATTTTTGATACTGTTGATAGTTTTGGCATTTTTAGCCCAGGTCATATACGAAAATATGTGACAAAATTAATAGTAGAACAAACCCGACATCAATTTGTTCTAATGATAAAACATGACTAATTGACATAAATTTCAACATTTTTTATTGATGCGTTTTTGTTTTATAACAAATAAACCGCGAAAAACAATTTAGTTTTTTACATTTTACACAAAATCCACCTATGAAACCGTTTTTGCTAGTATGGGCAATGTTAAATGGAAATGAAAAACCTATAAAATGAGCTACTATAAGCTCAACTTCGTTGATTGGTTACTTAGATAATGGAATCTTTACCCAAAATTTCAAAAAAAATAAATAATCGCTTATATATTTTTTTATTTTATAGCTGAAACATTCTTATTAACCGAAGCGATAGATCTTCTCATACTCAATTCATGTTCTAAACATATGTATTGTAGATCCGGTAGTTTTTGCAAAATTTCAGTCAATTGTATGGAAGACATATCTATTTGAAAGGTCATATTACCTAACCGGATGACCCTATCATTATGAATAAACCATCGTTGGAAAGTAGAAGAGTTGATCTCGAGACCCCTTATCTCACTTTTTCAAAATTTAAAGTACACATAAGTGTTGAAAATATTTGGCCATTCCGTAACAATTGTTCTGACGAGTCCATTCGAAAAATTGCTAAGGGGTGGTACCTGTGTAACTATATCCTTACAATAAATAATCTTAATGCAAATTTTAATTTTAAGCGGACATATATTTGTATTTCTTGGATAATATGGATTTATGTAATAAATTTAGTAAAATAGAATACCTTACCTCCATTTAGCCACAAATGATAATAAGGGAGCAATCGTAATATGCAAAATGTGCAGGCCAGCGATTTTTCCATTTGTAAATGTTTCAATAAAAGATATATATGTAAAGAAATTTGGCTTGTCATTAATTAGTATTTATTAATAAAAAATTTCTTAATAGGAGTCTGAATTGAACAACATGAAAATTGCGTTTTTAACTAATTGAAGAATACCATTATTTTTCAATTATTAACTATTGTCAATTTGTATCAGCGTTTCATTTTTATATAATAATAAAAAAGAAATAGTAGCTTTCTTTAAATGTGTCTGCTTAAAATTAAAATTTACATTAAGATTATTTGTTATAAGGATATACATAGTTACACAGGTACCACAATTTTTCGAATGGACTCGTCCAGAAAAATTATAGGGAATGGCTAAATATTTTCTGTACTTATATGTATTTATACTTTAAGTTTTAAAAAAGTGTGATAAGGAGTCTCGAGATCATCTACTCTACTTTCCATGGGTGGTTTATTCATAATGATAGGGTCATCCGGAGAGGTAATATACCCTTTCAAAAAAATATGTCTTCTATCGGATAGACTGAAATTTTGCAAAAACTACCGGGGCTATGGTATTTATTTTTAGAATATGAATTGGGTATGAGAAGATCTACCCTTTCAGTTAATAAGAATATTTTAGCTATAAAATAAAAAAATATATATAAGCGATTATTTTTTATTTTTTTTTTTTTTGGAATTCTGGGTAAAGTTTTCATTATCTAAGAATCCAGTTAACGAAATTGAGCGTATAGTAGATCATTTTGTAGGTTTTTCATTTCTCTTCAACTTTGCTTATAGTAGCAAACACGTTTTCATGGGTAGATTTTGTGTAAAAGGTAAAAAACTAAGTTGTTACCGATTTTTCGTTGTTTTTTTGTTATAAAACAAAAACGCATCGATAAAAAATGTTGAATTTTATATCAATTGTTCATGTTTTATCATTATAACACATTGATGTTGGTTTTGTTTTGTTATTAATTTTGTCACCAAAAGCTCTTTTTCTCAGTATATGACCTGAGCTATTTAGATGATTTTGACTTTTTTGATATTTTTCGCATTATTTATTTTTTTACATTTTACCATTTTTAATATTTTGGCATTTTTAGTTTACATTTTAAATATGTATTTTAGACAATTTTAACATATTTGACATTATAAATGTTTTTGCCTCTTTTTGGCAGAGACCAGAAGTATATTTCGTAAGATACTTTAGTCTCGTACGACTGCATCTCTTTTTGATATTTTTCCATGTTTGAGATTTTGTTCATCTGTTTTGTTTTTTAACGTTTTTTGTTTATTTTGTCTCTTAATATTTCTGATACCTCAGACATTTTTTAAATAGTTGTTAAAGAATCTCCCCTGAAAATGTTGGCCGCAGATACAGATGAAACGTTCGGATGACATTTCATTAAAGCACGGAAAAACAGCGTGGAAAAACAAAATGAATTCAACGGAAGAAACATTGACGTGAGATGTTATTTTCGATATTATTAACATAACAATAAGGTAAATGAATTCAATGAGCGCTCACTTATATTTCTACAAGAATAACAGAAACTGACACATTTTTATGAACAAGATTAGTCAAACAAATTCAGTATTTACCTACGATGTAATTTATTCCCAAAAATAACGAATTTATCCATGTAATTGACAACATACTGCATAGCAGTCACGAACAATCTGCGTTGTACTATTTCATATAACTAGGTAAAACAAACTTTTTTCTAAATTTATCCTTAACCATCGAAATGACGTTGATATGGTTTTATTTATGCCCACCGAACAATCAACAAACAAATCCGGATTTATTTTATTTTTACCAATCTCTCCACGGCAAACAAACACTCAATAACCCCTTTTCAATTTATTTTTGGACCACCATACTTATTAATCTTCTTTTCGGATTTACAGTATTGACTTTCCTAATACAGCGCCCGATAAGGTAATTTGGTTTAGGATCACGTGAAACTGAAATGGTTTTATAAATAAATTCTTTCAATACATACTCGTTAATGATATTAAACTGCAATCAAGCACTAATCCAGCTCAGCAGTTTTAACCGTGATAACAAAAGAGATACGGAATTTTTCAACATGGCATATTTAGACAACTTCTTCGTAACTATTGAATTACTAATTTCTTATACACGTTTATATGGGTTTTTGTAAAGTATAGACTACCTATAATTGAATTTGTGTACTGTATGACTTGTGTGTCAGCTGTCGATTCATATTATAAAAGACGTAGAGTTAAGGTCGTTCAAATACGAGATTTATGGGCTTCTGTAAGAATTGCAAGGTGGGATATTACTGTTAAAACGTAATTTGATATATATAAATTCTCTAGAAGTTATTAACTTTAATAAAAAATGAACAACCAAACGGTTAGCAAAGAAAAACGGATTTCTAGTTTGTACGATTACAGATACAAAAAGATGGACAGAAATTTCAGGTATTAACGGGAAGTCTTCGATAGCAACTAAGATTATAAATGCGGCCGCACAGGAGGAGTATGACAGTAGTGTGTTATTTATTGTGAATTTTTTGTGTGAGGATAAAGAAGATGCTTTTAAACCCACAGAAAATGTATAACAAATTATAACATCAGTACGTTCCAAACACATTCTAAGTTTCCTACACAATTCGGCAACTGCGTCTTAGACACCGACGGCAGTAACACAGGCTTTGGTGCAGTCCTATCCCAAGTGCACGAAGAATGGGTGATCGAGTACTATAGCAGTGGATCCTCGAAACCAGAAAGGAATGACTTTGTCATTCGAAAAGAACTTGCAGTAATAAGGTCTGTAGACTATTTTCACAAAAATTTGTATTCTCGTCATTTTTTAATAAGAACCGATCATACAACCACAAATGGTTGTTAAACACGAAAATACATGAAGAAAAACGGCCCAGGTGGATGGAGAAATTAAAGCAAAGCGGTTTCAAGGTTGAACACCTTAATAATGCCACTGCCTTGTCAAGAAAGCCCTGTAGAGCAGATTGTTCCATGAAAAACAGGGGTAGGATATGTTTATCCAACAGATTCGTGTGCAGGTGAATGGAGACTGAATCACGAAACAATGTGCCTAGACCTTGAATTAATTGTATCACGCAAAGTATGATGGGACAAAGTAACTAGATACTCGGGTGTCCAGAAATCATTGTGGGCTCAATGGGACTCTCTAAGAATTGAGAATAGAATGTTGAAGAGAGTTTGGGAAGGCAATGATGGTAGAGAAACCCAGTCCCAGCTAGTAGTCCCACAGAAACGTGTACCTGTCGTTCTAACCGAAGTACATAATGGGATTGCAGGAGGTCATCTGGCCATGAATGAAACTTTGGATAAAAGTCGACACCGATATTACTTCGAAGGCGTCAGACCTTGGTGTCAGAAATGAGACAACTGTGTAGCCAATAAGAGCCCGAAAAGCAGGACAAAGAGCAGAGCAGTACAATGTATGCATCTCATTTGAAGGAATAGCTGTAGATCTCTCTTATCCAAACCTCGAGTCTGCGAGGGATAACAAGTACAATCTGTCCGGTACGGATTGTTTTAGTAAATGGCCTGAAGTATGTGGCATAACCAATTAGGAGGCAATCACGGTGGCAACGATATTGATGGAACATCTATTTAGCAGGTTAAGTGTTCCGTACAGTCGGACCACAAGGGTCTAACTTTAAATCCAACGTGTTGAAGGTCTGTACGATGTTGGGAAACGAGAACCACTCCATTGCATCCAAAATCGGACGGATCACTGGTAAGATTCAACACGACCCTGGTGCAACATTTGGTTCCAGAAGAGAGAGATAAGGTCTGGCTATATAATCCCCAGAAGGGTAAGAAGAAGTCTCTAAAGCTCACACCTGCTTGGAATGGAGCATATGAAGTAGTTAAAAGGATCAACAACGTGATATATCGAATTTGCCAGAATCTCAGGATCAAGATGAAGGTGGTCCATTTGGATCGACTGGCTTCCTATCCTGGAGAAAACGATTCTGACCGGAACGACCAGCATTCCAGGGGGCAGTGTTACAACGTTTAATTTAACTTTACATTAGTAAAGTTAAATTAGAGGAATCTCTCGAAATTAATCACTGTAATATAAACCGAACAAATAAATGTTTAGCAACAACGTATTTCTAGTCTGTACGATTCCGTATATACAAAGAGATACCGAAATTTCTAATATTAACGGGAAGTCTTCGAGAGCAATTGAGATGGATTATAAATGCGATCGCATAGGAGAAGCAGGACAACAGTGGATTAGCTGATGTATGTTTGGTGTATTTCTCTTAGCCTAAGAAAAGTGGGGTGTTATTGATTGAGGATTTTTGGTGTCGAAATAAAGAAGATTTATTTTCGGTGTAAAGGTTGTTTTTGAACCCACAAAAAATTTATAACGATAGTCAGGAACAGAATCGGATGCACTCTAAGAGATAGAAAAATGGAACCGGAAATAATACGGAAATCCAACACCTAAGATGCAGTAAGAAGAAGGAACAGAAAAAGACCTTATAATATACTGTTTAATGTGTAATAGAGGAAAAGTAAAAATGCCGAGGATTTAAAAACCAACAAACGACAATTAGAAGGGAGATCTCATAAATTATGGAAAAAGTTCTAGACATCAATACAAAATCACTGAACTGGAAAGACCAAGAAGAAAACTTTAACTAATAAGAAGAAAAACTTACTATACATAAAGTGTTAACCGTATTAAACATTGATTATTAAAGATTGACTATTTTACAGGTTCATAACACATATTTATCAAATAAATAATAATACAGCAATAATTTATCAATAAATAGGTTTATGAATATTCATGTGCTCCGTGAATGTGAATATTAATTGAAATACTTAAATTATAACACGACTGACGAGTTCCTCCTTCCTGTTTTTTGTCATGTTTTTCACACTGGAAAACCTCCACAAGTAACTCGAAAATTTTTCCATATTTCCATTTTCAATAAACGGAAAATTTGTTTTCATCAAAGGTCGATACCCTTGATTAAATATTCGGTCGTGCATGATGTTTCTTGTCGGTCTCCGAACGCTGGATGAAAGACGATATATTGCTATTTACAACTGATGTTCTAGGTCGGCGCCGTGCCACCCAAAAAGTTTGCGGAAGTTAATTGAAAAGTTTCGGTCATAGTTGCGATAGCTTTTATTGAACTCTCAGTTATCGGCCGTCGAGATTTGTTTAGCTGAAAAGTTTTTGAGCTATTCATAACTTACTAAATTGATGCGGTCGGTACTTAACAGAAATTCCCGATAATAATCGAAAGCGGAAACGGTTGCTGTTATTTATTCTTCTTTGCAGAGTTACGATCTTCATAATGACAAAACAAAAAAGTTTTTATTTGTTTTCTGTCACCGAATTTATTTCAAGATAAATTAAGACAAATGTTTAACAGTTAGTGAAAAAATAGATGAATTTATTGGTTGAGCTCTTGGAAATGTTATAATCGGATTGTGAGACTATCTGTTATGCAATAAGTCTACGTTTTTAGTCCTTTTGGCGACGCCGAAGTTTAGATTAGCGCCACAATGTGAGGTCGAAATTGTACTGTGCGAAAAGTATTTCAAAAAGCATCTCATTTCTCACTGACGGATCCAAGGTGGGTGTTAAGGGGCTCAAGCCCCCTTCAAAATCATCTGAGTTGTATGATTTTTTAGTGTTTATTTTGGTCAAATCTCCTCCCTACAGATGACAATCCTGGATCCGTCACTGCCACTTGTAAAATATTTTCAAATTATTATATTTCTTCTTGTAGTCATGACCTTTTTTTTCATCCATAATCATCTGATCCATTATAAGTAGAAATGTCATAAGTATTTATCATTCAAACAATTTGAAGGTACATATTATAAAAATAATTAATATGTTCATATTTTGATAATTCATAACAAAAATGGGAAAACGTCAATTTGACATTTTTGAGATTATCGACATTTATCTTCAAGATTTTTCAATCTATTGAACGCCAGGCAAATATATTGATTCTAGTCGAGAACCTTCATTACTTCCGGTCCCCTTAGTACATATAAATGCATTTAATATTTTATCCGGAAATGTTTCCCAAAACTCCTAGATATCGAAATTAATTTGGCGATATTTTTTTCCATTATTGACACTATTGACATTATTGGCATTATTGATATTATTGAAGTCATTGTGATTATTGACATTATTGACAATATTGGCATTATTGACATTATTGGCATTATTGACATTATTGACATTACTGACCTTATTGACATTATTGATATTATCGACATTACTGACATTTGAAGATGCGAGATGTAAGACCGACATCTAGGATTTTCGGGTCTTCAAATTTAACGAAATGTATTAAATACATAAAGAAGTCCTAGATGTCGGTCTTACATCTCGCGTCTTCTATCATAAAGAAGTGTTCGAGAGGACATTCAATTGTGGGAAGCGCAACTGATGAAGGTTACCTAACCAGAAACAATATATATTATATATATATTGTCTTGCGTAGAAAGGAATGACACCTCGAAGAGAGTATTACTGACATTATTGAAATTTTAGTCATATTAGACATTTCAGTTATTTTAAGCGTTTTTAACATTTTTAAATTTTGAGATTTTTAAATTTTTTAACTTTTTAAACACTTTTGAATTTTTTTGACATTATTGACATTTCAGATATTTTAAACATTTTTAACATTTTCGATATTTTTGAAATTTGTGGCAGTTTTAACATTTTCTAAATTTTGAGATTTAAAAATTTTTGAATTTTTTAAACACTTAATTTTTTTTTTAATTTTTGACATTTTAGATATTTTAAACATTTTTGAGATTTTAGATATTTTTTACATTTGTGATATTTTGACCTTTTTTCTAAATTTATTACATTATTGACACTATTGACGTTACTGGCATCATTGTGGTTTCTAACACTATTGACAAAACTTTCTTGGAGGTTTCATTCTTTTGTCGGTCTTTACATCTCCCGTCTACAACTTATTGACAATATTGACATTTTTATGTTTTTTTAACCGACTTCAAAAAGAAGGAGGTTCTGGATTCGTCTGTATCTATGTTGCTTTTTTATTCTTGTTCACCGATTACTAGGAAACGGCTTGAGGGATTTCAACCATTTTACTGGATTCTGTTTGGCGGGATAGCGAAGTGGTCCCATATTTTTTTTATTAAAATAGCTTTTACCGTTTCTTAGAAAATGGGGAAAAACTATTTTTACCTATTCTCATATACTCTATACCATGGTGGAGGAGCCGGTATTATTATATAAAATTTGAAAAATGTTATTCGGAACGTGGGGCAAATTGAAAAGGGATTAGATTAGTTCCGTGATATCTCAAAGTGGTCAGAACTTTTTTTCAAATAACATAGCTTCTATCGTTTCTTATAGAATGGGGAAAAACTTTTTACCTATTTTCTTATATTCTATGTCTTGGGGAGTCGCGGGTATTATAAGATTAGATGGAGTTACTGGTATTAACTATTCGGAACTTGGGGTAAATTGTAAATAAGATGAATTAATCAAAATCAAAATAAGTGTCAGTTAATATGAATATACAGTGTGTATTCATAAATTAAACGATTTCTTTTTATTCATAATTTTCAGAGAAAAAAGTTATTCTTCACAAACAGATTTTTTACATGGTCTAAAACATAAACAGTAATCATTCCATGTCAATTTTTATTAACTGTAGAGGGCTTTTAATTACAAAGTAAAGTATCTTCATTTCTGTTAAGATATAAAATTGTTATCAAATAGAAATAATCTAATACTATATAACGAACAGGTTTGTTTATATATATATATATATATATATATATATATATTTGAGTTGTGAAAAAAGCTCTAACGATTTCGATGAAATTTTCTTATTTAGAAGTTTCAATAGATAAAAATCGATTGGTTAGGGTCTCATATTTGGGAAAATTGTTTTCCAGAGAAATTAAATAATTAAAAAAGTTATTGGCAGTTTGCGACAATCAAGATAGCTGATTTTTAATTTAAAGGTGTTCAATACAGGGTGATTTAGTAACCTACGTAACAGTGAGATTCGTCATGTAAAAATTCTTTCAATACAGGGTGATTTGAAACTGAAACTGCTCTTGTAATCATTTTTCCAATACAAAATGTATTTGTATGTTCCGAACAAGTAACTATTTAATGCCTACCTCATATTTTCCTAGCATTATATTTTTACACCTGGAGAATTCAAATTTTCAAAGTGATAAAATTGCCGAGGCGGGCGATTTTTGGATGAGTAAAACTTATGAATTTGCATATTAATTTCACGCATATAAATATACATATGTGGTGTAAAAATAAAATTATATAGGGTAGTTATTAAAATGTTGGTGATCCATAAGATTTCCAATGCAAGATGGTTAAAATATAACGTCGAATGTAATTATATCATACAGGATGGTTAGTAAAAAGCAAGAAAAAATAATTATATAAGGTAGCTCATAGCAGTTGGAAATTTATGATAGCTGACATACAGGGCGGAGTACAAATATTGTTATGAAGGATGGTTAAAAAAAATGTTAATAGAATGTTACAGCTGTAGGATAAATCATTAACAATTACAGACATTGCATCACTGAAAATTGTAAAATAAATACATTTTTAAAAAAACAAAAACCGACTTCAAAAGAAAATTAACTAAAAAGCATGAAATAATATTTTGCTACAATTAAATACTTTTTATGAAGTCGGTGCCAATTTGAACAGCGAAGTTGCGAAGTAACACTCATCAATGTACCTCACAAAATATTTTCACTTTCGCTTGGCACCGACTTCATAAAAAGTATTTAATTGTAGCAAAATATTATTTCATGCTTTTTAGTTAGATTTCTTTTGAAGTCGGTTTTTGTTTTTTTAAAAATGTATTTATTGACAATAACACCACAAATTTTCATTTTGCAATTTACATCAATAAATATAAAACCATTGACAATGAAATCAGAATAGACATTGAAACGTTTGGTTTTCCATCAATATACGTCGTTTTATTTCGATTGCGGTGTTATTGCCCAAAAAAAAAAACATAAAAATAATCAAGAATATGCCATAAACAACGTCTAGAAGACAATATTGACATTATTGACAGTATTGAAATTATTGAAATGATTGACATTGTTGACATTATTAACATTATTGACATTATTGCCATTGATGACATTGATGATATTCTAAACCTTTCAGACATTTCAGATATGTATTTTAAACATTTTTGACATTTGTAAAATTTTTAAAATTTCGAGATTTAAAATTTTTATTTTTCGATTTTTTTTTAAACATTTATGGAATTTTTGACATTTTCGACAATTTTGCATTTTTGATATTTTTGACATTTTTAACATTTTTAGTCATTTAGACATTTCAGATATTTGAAACATTTTTGACATTTTAGATGTTTTCGACATGTCTTCTCAAATGTGAATTTTGATTTCAAAATTTGTAATTAGACTTTACATTAGTTTACAAACAACTTTGTTTCATAACATTTTTGTTCGAAACAAAGTTTTCTTTTGAAAAGGTTAAATAACCTCGAGTACCTAAAAATAGATGCATAGTGGCGCACTCTAACGGTTGGTTTAGTCAACAGCGTAACCTGGCATTAGCATCAGAACTATGAACAAACAGAAAGTTCGTTTAGTGCGCAGCATTGTTTATAGAGCATCGTGAATGTAAGACAATTACTGGAAAAAATATGATGAAAATTCATAAAGCTTTTGTAAGAAGAATTTTTTTGGAATGCAAAATTGTAAATGGTGTCAATTGGCCACTATAGTTTTTGACTCAAAAACAGTGTTGTACGGATAAATTTGTGATTGTTAAAATTGAATAAACTTTGTTATTGTTGAAACTTATTATTGAATGTACCCGCAAATAAGAAGGAATTAAATCAGTAGTTCTCCTGTCTCTTCATGGTTAGAGGTCAGATATAAGCTTGACTGAACACACATCTGGCTCTTTGTATTCAATCCTCAGGAGCCAGAAAAACTACTTCTTCGTTATCATGGTCCGTATTGGAAACGGATTTCTCTTTGTATACAATTTTTAATAAAAATAATAACTAATAATACTTTTCTCTTGAGGCATTTTCCATTTTTCCTAATTTATTAACTCCTTGTACTTCTGATTGCAGAACTTTTCACAATGAATTATTTTTCTCGTAAAATGAAAGATAAAGATCTTGGATTGGATCTATACATTTCATTTATTGCAGTGTAAAATAAACATTCCTCAAAACAAAAGAATTGTTTATTTATGTTTGAGCAATATTTGCCAGCTTTATTATTTTAATGTCTTTTGATCGATGACAACGGCAAAATTTCAGAACAAAAGCCGATAGTATTCATAAACAGTCATTCCAACATACCTACCAGAATAAAAAACAAATTTTGTAAATCTGTATGAAACAGAAAGTCTCAACTTGAACAGAAAGTAAATATATTTGTTTGCAAAGAATTTTTTAATGAAATATAGGTATTAACAAGTTGAAAGTTAATTGCAGCAGTAAATGATGCTTAAATTATTTATAGCGAATAATCTGTTAACATTGAAGCAGGAAAAATCATACAAAATACAAAAACAGCAATAATGCACAGTGGATTATTGAAGCAAATTAATGATTAAAACCGATTAAAAACAACTCCATTCGAACTGATTTAATCTTTATTTACAGTCATCAAAAACACATAAACCGAATTAAAATTTTTTATGTCGATACTATTTACCTGAACTCATTAAATAAAATTAACCTCAATCCATACATCGAACTACTTAACGTCGTTAACTTCATACTTGAATTGTGTTATTACATCTAACGTTTCTAAATTGACGTTTTCAGTACTGCTCGTACGGTTGGTACTTCACAGGCTCCAAACAAAAAAAATTTACATACGAAAAGCATTCGAACAGACCATACGTCATACAAGCCCACACTGACGTCGCTAAGTTGTTTCTTGCGGACGACGAATTCAGTGAAACAGTAGGAAAAAAACGAAGTAAAAAAAACTTAGAAAGTTTATAGTTTACGGTGACAATGTTTTGGGTTTTGGCTGTGGGGTCATTGGATGCTCTGATTTTAATACGAACGAATATAAGCATCATTGTAGTTTATTTGAAGACTTTCCACCTTGGATTTCTTCAAATTTTAAGATTGTTCAAAAATTCCTGAAATATATAAAAAAATTGTCGAAGGGATCACGTTTGAAACGAAAATTATTTCACCTTGTGTTAGCGCCCTGACCTCGGAAGCTACCCCCTAAACAAGTCAGTTTTAATTTTTCAGTAACCATCACATGATATACATTTAAAATAAATTACTTCACCAAAGATATCCCAATGACATAAATGGTTACTTTTTTTAAATATACTCACTGACAAAGTAATCGCAACATCCACAAGGAGATGTTTAATTCTAATAATAAATTTAAATTTGTTTTGTTATTAAGTTTGTTAATAACTGATTCAATACCGTGATCTATTTCTTCTTGAGGATAGCTACTTATATTTCATGTCTTAGAATCTACAAAGTCTGGGTGGGGTAAATTTCCCAGCCGTCCGCCCAACATGTTCTATGAGTGAAAGATCGGGGGATCTGAGCGGCCATGGCAACAGATTCACTTAGGACTCTTCAAAAAAGTTTAAACAAAATCGAAAAACATGAGGCCGAGGATTATCTTGATGAAATATGGGATCCATAAGCCGATTAAAGTATAAGAGTCCATACGACTCCACTACTCCCTGAAGATATCGTTGCGCTGCCACGTTGCCTCGAACACATACTAAAGGTGACCTACTTCCATATTCCATAGCACCTGATCACCATGAGGTTGACGTCATCATCTCTACCCAAGCAGAATGAAAATTTATCAGGGAAGACGACCAGATGTTGTCGTTCTCTCCATCACTGTTGTCGTTCCCGTCGATACTCAGCGCTCAGAGGTAGCACAAGATGGGGTCGATAATGCAACAGTCCAAAAGACCTTATACGGCGATAAACCCTTTGGACACTTACAAAATTTGTTCTCCTAACCCCTCATCAGCCAAATTTCGAGTTGTCCAAAATCGGTCTCTGAAGGCCATACGTCTTAGACGTCGATCTGGAACTTCATTTGTGCCCCTTAGACTTCCGGTGCATACTCTTCTCCGATTTTGGTTGTCAAACCACGCTTGACAACATGTTATAACAATAGTTGGATTTCTGTTCGTGCGGTTAGCGATTTCTCGAAATGAAATAGTCTCCGGTAAACCAATAATTCGACCTCTTTCAAATTCGCTTAGCTGGCGATACATTTGGCGTACACGTACTCTAGACATTTTAATATTACTAAACATCGATTTTGCATCCCAACAAACAGTTTGTTTTTTGGCAAATTTTAAAAAATGCGAAATCAAATTTTAATCATCTGCTCCTATTTTTTACCAAAAAAATATTAAATTACAACACCTCCTTCTAGGAGTTGCCTTATCTTTGTCAGGGAATACATAAATAAAGGTCACGATATGCCTACCTCATTAAAGAGATCGTTTTTCTAGCGACGTAATTGGTGAAATATTATATTTTCAGAATATTAAATAGTTTATGTATGTTTGAAATATTATAACTCAACAAATTTTATATTTTAAGTAAAAATTAACCTACACGACTATGTGTATTTGCAGTTACATTTAAATTAAGAAGTAAATTACATATTAGGATTAACACTTGAATCATAACAAAATTATTTTAATACTTCTGAAATGTGTATCCATTACTAAGAATGACACAAAGAAAGAGAAACTGAGAGAGGGAGATAAAAGAAACGGGAAGTATATTTCTTAAAAAGCTTTCGCTTCCATCGTTCAGTCTTAAATGACTGCCGCTCTTTTTAGGGTTCCGTATATACAATATAGGAATAACCTTATAATATCACTAGGAGTTTCTCAGTCTTTCACATTAAAACAATGTTCTCCGAAACTACCCGGCAGAAAACGTTGAAATTTGCTATCGGTGTATAGTTTGGTGACTCCATCAGGAGTACATATCATAAATTAAGTAATTTTGATTTTATAGGTAGTTCCAGGGGGGGGGGGAATAAAAACTAAAAAAATCAACCGTTCACTCGCACTTATCTTCGAAACTACTATGCCTAAAATAGGGAGAAACCATTTATTTGAATTTTGGGAGGCGCATTTTAGAATTAAATAAAAAATTAAAAATATAAAAAATTTTCAAACACACTATGTAATACATCGAATGAAAGGGCTAATTTTGAGGAACACAAATATATTTTTTCATAGTTTTAAAATAAATTATTTTAAAGATATTAACAAAAAATTTTACCCAATCCCTCCCTTTTCTCCGAAACTATAAGACATAAAAATTTGAAAAAAATTGGCCTCACCTGAACTTTACTGCAAGAATAAGGAGAAACGCCTTATATTAATTTTGGGTTGCAAATTACAGAATTAAATGGGAAATAGAAAATTAAAATTATTTCTAACACATCATGTAATAACTCAAATCAAAGGACTCATTATGACGAATACAAATATATTTTTTCCATATTTTAAAATAAATTATTTAAAAGATATTAACAAAAAAATAAAAAATATCACTTGCTCCTTTTATTTCGGAAATTATAACAACTAAAATTTTGAAAAAAAAGTAGGCGGATATGGCATAACCTGAACTTTACAGGAAAAATTCGGAGAAATCCCTATTATTAATTTTGGGGGACAAATCACAGAATTGAACGAAAAATAAATTAAACGCAATACATCAATTGAAAGGGATATGGAATACAAATATTTTTTCATGTTTTTAAAATAAATGGTTAAAAAGATTTTTACAAAATTATAAAAAAATACCGATCCCCCCCCCTTTATTTCCGAAACTATATCAAACAAAATTTCGAAAAAAAAGTAGGCGTATGGGCATCATATGGCATACAGGAAAAATTCGGAGAAATTCTTAATATTAAATTTGGGGGGCAAACTACAGAATTAAACGGAAAATAAAAAAATATATTCTTTAAACGCATCATGCAATATAACAAATGAAAGGGCTCATTATAAAGAATACCAATATATTTTTTTCATATTTTTAAAATTAATTGTTTACAAGATATTAACAAAAATGTTTAAAAAATTCTCATTTCTTATTTATTTTTGAATAATTTTTTTTGAATGTTGAAAGGCTGATTAGGACTGCACAATTAATATTTTTATTCATGTGTTTCCAGCATATATGAAATTGTATCAATATGAAATTTATTCTTATGAAAAATATGATATATTGGTTAAAATTGAGTCTTGAAACTCAAAATTCTAAAATTTTCGAGCGGGGTCTGACTACGGCCTTGATTTCATATTACAGTACAGTTTAAATTATCAAAATTGGTTAAACCGTTTTTGTTAAATCAATTAGAAACAAGCGATGATTGATGGCAGTGCTACATTTTAATTTGATATATACAAGTACGAGGGTGAATTAAATATGAACCGGACTTTTGTTTTAAAAATTTTATTGGTACGATCAATACACATTTTAATACATATTATTTTTCTACATAGTCTCCTCTCTTATGTATACATTTTTCCCACCGAATCGGAAGTTTTTTAATACCTTTCTCAAAGAATGAAACTGGTCGTGTCGATAACCAATTGCGCACAAACGTTTCTACACCTTCGTTGTCCTCAAAGTGGTGGCCTACCAGTTCTTCTTTAAGTGGCCCAACATGTGGTAGTCAGATAGCGACAAATCAGGACTGTAAGGCGGGTGTTCAAGGGTTTCCCAATGCATTTTGTTCAATTTTCCTTGAGTCAATGCAGCTGTATGTGGCCGAGCGTTGTCATGCAACAGAATCACACTTCGGACAGACATATCCCGCCTCTTTTGCCGATAGGCAAGTTTCACTTGTTGGAGTAGTTCGCAGTAATACTCAGCATTAATTGTACGGCGTTCGTGCAGAAAATCGATCAGCAGTACGCCTTTCGAATCCCAAAAAACTGTTGTAAGAATTTTCCCTGCAGAAAGACGGGTCTTGGCTTTCCGCGGTTCTGCCTCTCCAGGTTTTCGCCACTCCATGCTTGCAAGTTTGGACTCCGGGGTATAATGATACACCCATGTCTCATCACAGGTGAAAATATGTCTCAAAAACTCATCCTCCTCTGCTCGATATCTTGCTAACAGCCTTTCACATACGGCAAGACGGTTTGCTTTTTGATCTTCCCTTAGAAGGCGAGGAACCCATTTTGCACACACTTTTCGGTAACCCAACTCATCTGAAATGGTTGATTGAGCACTCCGTATGATATTCCAACGTTTCAGCAATTGCCAATACTGTAAGATGGCGGTCACCTTCAATCAGCTCACGAATTGCGTAGATATTCGCCTCATTGATGCTTGTCGTGGGACGGCGTGCATGAGGCTCATTTTCCACTATCTCTCGGCCATCTGAAAACTTTTTGTGCCAGTCGTACACTTGGGTCCTTGAAAGTGTTTCATTGCCGAACTGTGCAGATAGTCGACGCAAAATTTCAGACGGTCTAACGCCCTCCCATGCCAAAAATTTGATAACAACACGTTGCGCAACAGACGTATGCACCTCTTGCTCTGACATGATGCTACTAACAGCGCATCGACTACGCCTCGCCAAACCGACGAACTCCCCTCTTCTTAACATCCCTACCTAACATATATCGAGACGTCACGCCACTCGAATTACAGGGCGAGAAACAGAAAAGTCCGGTTCATATTTGATTCACCCTCGTATATGACATTTTAGAATCTGCTCAGGTTTTATTGAAATCGACACAATTATAGACCAAAGAAATTAATTTCGTTTCAACATCCTCAATATATTTCGATGTCAATAATGAAATGCAATAAGATGACATACAAAATGTTCATCTACATGATAATTTCATCACACCATCAAACAAAGAAAACTAATTTACGATAACTTAGAAAGTATCATACATAAAAAAGATCCATTGATTTATTTCAAATCAATTGCCTTCTAAATATAGCAGGTCATCTGAGTGTTGCGCTAAAAATATAATTGCGTACTATATTAGCAGAAGGATAATCAACTGCAAAAAACGTTACAGAGGAGTGAATCATGTTAATTGTTGTTTCCGTTATAAATATAATTTCTCAATCTTAACATGAAAGCATACCGAAACTGTTTTGATGGACGTTTTATGTGGGATTGACATCATTTAAGTGATTTGTAATCATTTATAAGTACGTTTACATACTCGAATATTCGGCAAATTGAGTAAGTTCTGTGTTTTTATTAGGAATTTTGACTAATGGGTTTAATAGGGTTTTTTGTACACATATGAGTAATTCGGATTTGTTTTATAGAATATAATAAAACGGTATTATATTGTTTTACAGTATAGGTTACAGTATTTTTATTTTGCCGTGTTTATTTTTTTGGAAACATCAATTTCACCAACTTTATAATCGGTCATACTAGGAAAAAAGGTAAGGTCATGCCATTGAGATAGAAAATGCGAAAAAATTACTCGAAACACATCAGTGCAATTGAAAATATGCCAAATGTTACTTTAATTTAGGAAACAAGGACGAAAAAATAATTCACTGCTAGAAATGACACAAAATATTAACTGAGAATCTATTTGATTGGTATAGTTCACTTTCAAAATACTGGTAATGACTTTGGAAAGAAGTCTTTAATACTTTATTTTTATGGCTTTTTGAACAAGAATTTGTGGTAACTTTTTTGTAGGCTTCTGGCAATTTTGGTCTTTTCAGCAATTTTTTCACAACTGAAGGGCTGATAACTATTTTTGTCCCCAGATAATATAAACATGTTGAAAAAGGGTTTTGACTTCATAAGCACCGGCTTCAAAAATATACTAGATTGGTAGGTAATTCGTTTGTACAGAATGAGCACCTTTTAATGTTTACATTTTTTTACTTCCTGGGTAGGTACCTAACAACATTGAATGTGTTATTTATTTGCTAGAGTTGTATTTTGTTATAATTATTTTTAGCTTTTTAGTTATAGGTGGAAGTCGGTTATATATATTTTTTAAGTGTTTTATTTTCAACTTTTTAGTTTTTTGAACACAGGTAGTTTTCATTCTTTATTTTTTATGTTGTATGTATAACCTTAATAGACAGAACCAGGTAACATCGAAAGACTCAACATTACACAATGATACATTTTCATTTAAATTGACAGGTAAATGTTTACGAACAAAATGTACTAGTACGCGTTGACTTAATAAGCCCAAAATATATTTATGCCTTATTGACCACGTCATGTAACCTTTTTTCAACTTTTTTGACAACTCTGTATAACTATAGATAAATCCACTCCGCCCTATGTACCAACCATCCTGTACATACGACTGCCCACAGACAAGCATACATTTGTTAGCTGCCTTCTGTAAACTATAGGTCGGAGTAGAATCCATCCCATATTTACGGAGTCAAATCCGTCATATATTTCAACCATAGTATATCAGTGAAAACATAGGATTTAATAATTGTGGGCTACCCCATAAATTATTTCATTTTATATTATCGCCCTGTGTAACATTAATTCCTCTCCACACTTTATGCAACTTCTTATGGGATATAAAAGAAATAAGTATTCAATCACACTGTATAAATATAATTCAACTCCATTATATATTTCAACCATCCTGTATATAATTTACTTAAGTCCACATCATATAACAGTTTTTTAATCACCCTATATAATTTTAGTTTCACATTTTTTCCAACATTTTTATACCGCCAAACGTCCACTCCACTCAATATTCCAACCATCCTGTATATACGGCTGCCTATGGACCACTATCATTCTACTCCGTCCTAAATTTCAATCAGCATATAAATGCAACTCCTTCTATCACTTTACTTTGTGATTTTGTTTGCTATAACTAAACACCCTGTGTATAAACGCACCAAATATTATTTTTTCTATTAGGCCGGCAGAATGTCACAACCAAAAGCATCATCTTCGCAAAACGGAAAAATTTGCATTTAAATAGGTATTTGCCTGGTATACAAAAAAAACGAGCTTGGTACTCATTGATTTTAGGAGCCGAAAATATTATGCTATACCTATATGCTTGAGACGTACATAGAAAATTTTCAAATTCGCAATTAAAACTTCCCGTGTCTAAAATTACCACACCATTACGTTGGAATTAAAATATTTAGGAGGGAATGTCCGTAATGTCATTTCGATGAAATTTTTGATAAGAATTTTGGAATTTTCGGGGATTTTCTGCAAAACTGCAAGTTGCACATCGCAGAAAAGTATATCAGATCACCTAGGGATCTTCCTTAATAGATTAAACGTTAAAAAACTATACACATCCATAGAGTTATCGAAATATCGACTAAAATATTAGGGGTATTGGTCGATTTTTCACAAATTTCATTTCTTTACCAATAGAATTATTTTCCAAAATTGGAAGTTTCACCAATCCGGATATATACTTTATTAAACATGACCATATTCATTCAAAACGGTTCACCACAGGAGAAAAAATCAGGTAACATACATAATAAAAACAAAAAAAAAATACGCGTCGAATTGATAACCTCCTCATTTTTGGAAGTCGGTTAAAAAGTATAGTTTCATATATAAAAACTGACTTCTTTCATAATTTTTCATTTACATCCATAATTACATAGAAAATTAATTTATCCATCACTTAGGACTTCAATGTATAATACAATTTGGAGTAGAGCATTAAAAAACAGATATTCACAAAAGTAAGCAGACAAGGTGTTGTCTTTGGACAGATCTTAAAAAAATTTCCGATCCTTTGCGTCCTACGTATACAACCAGTATGTTCTACCAGTTAAAGCTACAGGGATCAGGGGTGCACCGTGACGAAACAATCGAAAGTAACGCAGGAAGTGATAAGGATCAAAATTGAATCAGTACAGCCCTGAAATAGAAACCCTATTCAAGGTGTAGATTCATAGGACGCATTCGACTGCAATAAAACGATAGTATCAACACATATGCCAGATTGATTCAGTACAAGACCAATGGCCAAAGAGTCCTCAGAATTGATATGTAGCGCTCCTAGGGACGACTATATTATAAGATACATTGTGATCCAGGAAGTAAAAAATCTAGAGAAAACCTTATGATCTATCCCAATATAGGACCGTTATAAGTTTTAAGCTCGGCAACCAAATTCTGTACTTAGTCCTCAATTAACAGTGTATCCGATATTTCGTGAAATCGACATTCATCAAATATTTCGTGGAATGTTCGAGAATCCATCTCGAGTCTTCTGAGAAGAAATACAGAAAATCGACGAATGGAGTCATTCAGTATTCGATTGCCGAGTTGTCAAATTGTATTGTATGGCCTATGTCCCAATAATATTTACAAATTTGAGATTTGCGGAAGTGTCGTTTATTTATGTAATTTTTGTATTCATTTATTGATACATTTAGACGTCTAGATGTTTCTCTACTCTCAAATTTTTTTTATTATCTTCACAAAGAATATTGTGGAGTTTGGAGATGTGTTTGTTGGTTTTATTTTCGATACAATTGAATTTAGTGTATTGTTTTGAATGTTGTTATGACATCAAATCTGTCGCCTACTCTCTTTAGTCTTTCTGACAGACCCCTTATATGTAAATATGTTATTGTGACGGGCATTCATGCGATATTTCGTGGAATCGACATTCATCGGAAATTGTCTGAAGTCTAAGAGATTGCTTGGAGCCGCGAGGCCGGCGGCTATCCCTCTTAAAATTCTCGAGTATTACAGAATCCATGAAGAAAATATCTCGACGGTTATTTGAACTCGAGCCTTCTGAGAAGAAATGTATGACTACAGAAAGCCGACGAAAGAATTCATTCAGTATTTGAGTGCGGTCTAGTTAACAACAGGTATTCAAGTTAAATTGTATATAGTAGTATAAATATAAAAGTAGTGTAAATAAATTATAGTAAGTTCAACTGAGAGTTAAATAAATCCAAGAACGCAGAATGTAGAAAATAAAAACATTACAGTATAGTTGTAACTACAGAGTAGTTGTCTTGAGTATTACTATTTAGCATAAATAATTATTACAATTGTTCTTTGTGTATTAAATTTTTAGTCATCAGAACTGTTTGACTTTGCTCTATCATATAGGGATTTCGTAATATCCTTCTCTACTGTATTTGAGTGATTTGTATTGAAACTGAAGTATCAGTTAGTATGAATTGGGATGTTATTAATATTTCTAGAAAAGGTAATTTGTTTACCAGTTGTTCTTTGTTGATTATGTGATTTAATCATTTATGTAACTATACCCAAATAACGAATATATAGTCAACACCATGTAACGTGTAAAAAAATTGAAGCCTTCTTGAGTAATCTTATGATTTGGTTGATGGAGATTATGTACCTATAGTACGGTGGAGTTGCTCTGTCTAGAGTTGTTTTTTTGTAGGCTCACTGAACCACTTGGTGTTCTGGTGCCTCCTTGAGTACCTTGTCCGTTGTCTGTTCGACTTTTCGTTAAGCCGGCGTTATCCAGGGCAATACGTTTTTGTTAGCACAGAACAATGTCAGTTAAGTTTGATGCCATCTATAAAATACTTTTCTTCTTAAAAATCTGTTAGATTAATTCATATCCTCTAATTCATAATTTATCTGAAGCCGCTCCTGTGCTGTTAAGATTTGCGCATGTTTGGTTCATTTGAGTAGAGAGATTTTCTGCTTCGAACAACGCAAATTCGGGAAGAGAGTTCCCTTTTGTCTCGAAGAAAGTGAAGCCGTGCCTCGCTTTTGAGCGATTTTTGTAGGCTACCAAAATGGCGCTCCCTTAAGTTAGTTGTTCAATTTTTCCGCGACAGGAAATGATGGCTGATTGATGGTATTATTTGGTGAAGAATACCTGATAAAGAGACGGTGATGGTTGAGATTTCCTTGGATAAGATTAGCCCTTCGTTGTGAAGGTAAGCAGAGCAATTTTAGCCAAATGAATTCGTCACGTGCAAATTCTATTTCAGGATCGTAGGGAGAATTTTCCCTAAGGGAGTTACGGTGGATTTTTCCACGTTTTCAATCCTGTTTTATGGTGGATTCGTATTACGGTAGATTGTTCTACGTTTGGAACCATGTTCTAACTAGAATTTTTAAAGTTAGAATTGTCTACGTTTTGGGGCTGTTATTTTCGAGATGAGATTTTGAAATTCTGATTTGGTATGAAACCGATTTAAATCAAGGTAGGTTTTATGTTGAATTTTGAGCTTACAAAATTTAGGATACCAGGTTTGGGTCATGCTAGTGAGAGATAAGAACTTATAGCCAAACCAAAATCTAGTTGGTGGAAGTCATTTAATTCAAAGTTTTTGTTTTGGCACCACATATAAGTAGTTTCATTACTCAAGAGATGAGATGACGCTAGAAATACCTCTGCGACCTCTAAAATATTTGTCTTATAGATTTAGTTCATTTTATTTACATCGCCTTCTTTCAGTTTATACGTTGATAGACAAAAACATCACAAGAAGAAACTACTAGTGTCCGACTTCAAATCGTTCGTTTATAAATGTCAAAGAAGAAGAATGTATTATAATTATATTATTTAAGCTCGTTGTATTAACTACGCATCTTTCTAATAGACGAATTTTATAAACATTTTCTAATTTATTTAATTTTGTCTAATTACTCCATGTCTTTTGGAATGTAAAACAATTAGTCCCACATAGCCGGACCAAATCAGTCGAACAATCAGATTCACAATTACCGATACAATTACACATTTTAATCTACAGGTTTTTCTCGATTTCAACTTTCACTTACATTGAATTGTGCATGATAGGATGACGAAGCGATATATAAAGATATTCCACGACCTCGTAGGTCGTCCGCCTAATGAACGAACGACCATATAATCACCGATAAATTAATTATCTGTGGTCAGAAATCCGGCAAAACGAAACAGTTTAGGTGCCCAAAGTGCTAACTCTTTTATTCGCATATTTGTGGTGAAGCCTGGAAAAATTATGCACACTTTCCAATGTGTGTTGCAGGAATAACAAGGAAATCACATGTGTACGACAATTTTCATTTTTTTTACAATAGTGTGCGTTAATTTCCAGATACGATAGAATTTCTAGAAGCAATTTTCATCATAATTATGACAGTAAATAAACAACAAATATCTTTGCATGATCGTGTATTTTATATAGGAAAATTTTATAATTGCGGTAATTGAAACAAACAAGACTTTCTGCTTAGAAATAGTGTAAACCAATGAAACCAAAGGTTAAAATCACTGAACATCGCATTTCTCTTACATTTTTACTCAATAAATAATGCAAACATATTTACGGTATAACCCGCTGAGCCCCAAAGGATGAAGTGGTCTTGGTGTTGTCCACCTTATTATCAGACTCAATCATTCAGAAATTATATCAGACTGAATTTATTGCTTGCTTAGAGGAAATTAAACTTTTCATTCTACTTGCTATCTTCTTAGTGCATGATTGAAATATTGAAATCAATAAGATGAATGTATAATTTTTCATTTCAGTCGCTGACGTACGCGGAAATGTATTACTACTATTTGTAGTTCTAGAGTGTCTCTCTCTTTTAAATATTTAATAAACAAATCAAATAAATTCTGTATACTGCCATCTGTCCCCAAACACTTCACGAACGTCATTTACAACATTTCATCGTTACATTTCTTTATATACAAAACCCATCCTTGTTTATCTAAAGTATTATTCACATTAAGTCTACATCATCCAACTGATACAAGCCCCACAACTAAACTAGATCAAAATTCTCATAAATCATTTCATTTTCCGAAACATAGCTGTAAAATTATTCGAAAATTTCTTCAAAACAAACTAAACTTTCACTTTTTTATATAAACAAAACTGTACTAATTAATAGCTGGTATGGCCACCCTGCCAACTTAATCGGAAGTTTATTCAAAGGTGATACAAAATGATGCAGACAGAACGAATGACAAAATTTTACAATTTAAAACAAAACTAAATGTAGAGACCAATCAATGATTTAAGACCACTATCATTGGACCATTTGCATTGCCAGAGTCATTAAATAATGTCAAAATTTCAGCCTAAATTGTTGTCGTCATGAAGCTGGTTTCAGAAATAGTAAAAAAGTCTCTGGAAACGTGTGTAAGCCTTGCTGTTATATGTCTAAGTGTTTATTGGGAAATAACACCACACTTTAAAGGAAATTGCTGTATATTCCAAACGTTTCGGGGTCTAGATCAGACCCCGTTGTCAATGGCTAAGAAACTACGGATTAAAAAGGTACAATTCCAAGATGTAAATTTAAATATTTGACAATGTTTATTATTTGATTTTTGACGTAACTAAGAGAATTTTATTTGTAATATACAGAAATTTCTAAAGATCATATAATCATAAAGTTCCTTTCAAATTGGAAGAATTTGAAAGGAAGATCTTCAGAACTTTATGTGGCGCTCCTAGGTGCGACTTTCTGATAAGATAGTGCATTCGCCAAAAATGCGACCAAAGAACTTTGTTGATTCAGTGATCCCATTAAAATCATAAGGGAACACCTAGGAAAAACCTTATGAACTATCCCGATATTGGGTTGTTCACAAGGACATGACTATTAGCAATGGGATCACTGAATCAACAATGTTCTTTGGTCGCATTTTTGGCGAATGCACTATCTTATAAGAAAGTCGCACCTAGGAGCGCCACATAAAGTTCCTTTCAAATTCTTCCAACGAACTTTATGATTATATGATCTTTAGAAATTTCTATGCTACCCTGTATATTACAAATAAAATTCTCTTAGTTACGACAAAAATCAAATAATAAACATTTACATGTTGGAATTGTACCTTTTTAATCCGTAGTTTCTTAGCCATTGACAACGGGGTCTGATCTAGACCCCGAAACGTTTGGAATATACAGCAATTTCCTTTAAAGTGTGGTGTTATTTCCCAATAAACACTTAGACATTGAAAAAGATGCCACAAGTATCCTTCAGAAAACAACTTGCTGTTATATGTTTTGTTTATATTTCAGTACTCTACCCTAAATCGATTAGTGTAGACTAAAACCGCTTTTTCGAACTTTCTAGGGCAGTATCATCAGAAGAGTCCCTGTCAAATCTAGTAGCTAGACTCTCAACTAGACTTGACTAGCTTACTGAACAAATCTGTAGGAAATCCTTTATGGACTGGCCTCTCAATTGTTATCAATCATGCCTGCTCTATGGCAGGTTTCGCAATAGGACTCATACTGATTAAAACACCATTACTGCTCTTTGGATACCTGGGACTATCGCCAGATATAACTTCAGGTAGCCCGACATAGACACTGTCCTACCTAAGAGCACTGCCACTCAATCATTATCATTATATCAAGGAACTCCATCTTTAACTTTCCTTAATACCCAGAAACAAAACAATATAACTACAAATAGCTTCCCGATCCCAATTTTTCTTACCCACCATCATGCATTTTGCCACATTTTTCGCACATATTCTCTTCCCCATGTTTCTTTTCACACAGAAATTGAGTTATGTGATAATTAAGCACACTCAATGGGCATTTCACCCAATTTCTGAGATCCCAAAATATCCTGAAGGTAGAATGTACCTACTCGTTATCCATAAGAAGCAGTAAGGGGGCAGATTTATTGTTAAAAACCTACCATCATCTACTGAATACGCAAATTTTATTTTGCAATTTCAGATTTAAGATCTGCATCCAATTTTTGGTATTATAGATAAGAATACCCTTTCCGTTCGAGTCATCATGAAAATTAGTGAGGTAACTACAAAACTTTCAGCTCCAAAAGTTTCAATCCCATTTTTTTTAATAATTAAACCTATTATTGCAACCATTTGAGACAAGATGTATATTGCAGGTCTAGTGGGACACACATAACTCTGAATTTCATAAAATATACGATTTTAGGCTCAAGTTTAGAGCTGTTTTCTAGGGCTTCACACGAGACGACAGTAGGCGAGAGTATCAAAAATCTCGTCTCAGTCTCGATAATGCCTCAAAAACTAAGTCTCGTTCAAGTCTCGGTCTCGTCTCGTTGCCAGTTGTCTCGTATCGTTTAAGTTTATATAATGATAATAAATATATACTTAATAATAACTAATAATAAATAATTTTTAAGGTTATATTTAATACGCTATTATACAAAAATATTTTAGCAAGTAAATAAATGTTTTTATTTTAGAAACTCTTAATTTTATCTTTTAAATTACTCGATGACAAAGAATTTAAACATAACAACGCTTGCATCACACATGATCATTCAATGATGTACCTATGTGTTTTTGTCAATTTTCAGTCACGCAGTTTAACATAAATTTTATCTCTACAGAATTCTTGAAACATTTTGTTTTCATCTAAATTTACTACCAAATACATGAGTATTTGACCAGTTCTATTATATATACTTCCATTATATATTTACTACAAGAAATAAAAGAAAAAACAAAGAATTATTCCAGCTGAACAAATAGAGTCAAAATTTTCAAAACATGGTATTTAGAGGCAATAAAAGTTGTCCCGTAAGTATTGAATTTATAATGGAATTTTGCACCCTTACATCAAACCTTTATTTTAAACACTCAACGCCGTTTCAGCAACTCTAAGTTGTCATCATCAGCGTAGTTGAGTGTTTAACATAAAGGTTTGGTATTGAATTTATAATGGAATCAGTCCTATAAAAGAAAAGTTTACTGTTCTGCTGTAAATAAGAGGATCTGACAGCTAAGCCAAAGAAACCCTAGTACTAGTAAAACGTTTATTACTCTCCAGTTTAATATAGACACATATACTCAACGGAGAGTAAGGCAGCCCATCGCTCTATTAAAAAAAAACATTCAAACTTAAAATATAAAAATATGCCAGAATACATATTTAAGATAAGAGATACGTTACTACAAAAACCCCTACTATTTTCCCATTTAGTATATACACTTCAACTTTTCCCCTTCATATAATTCAATAAATCATGAACATATTTACGCATATTCAACCTGATTTTCTCCATCCACCTACTACCCCTTACGATAAAGTATTTAATTTCTAAAGTCACCAAATCTGTTCAATAATTGCGCAATGAACCGATCAATAAAAACACAACTAATTAAACTTAATAATATGCGAACATGAATAGATCATATCTTGGGAATAAATTTAGCATATTACTGGTTGTAAAGAGTCGGTTTCTTGCTGTGCTCCAGACTTGTTCTTTATCTCAGTAGGGCACCTTTTATGTAATATTACATTGAAATTAAAATAATTTCGATAATATGCTACCTACCCCAAAAATATGCATTTTGAGAGTAGGATATTGATTTAACTCTGTCAGAAGCGTGTATTCGTACTATTATCAAACGTAAAAAAATAGAAATTAACATTCTACAGCTATTGTGTACAAATTCAAATAAAGCAAGAGAGCGTTTTTTATTTTACTATAGAGTTCAGTCCCTCATTAAAAATTATATTTTGTTAATGATGAAAATAAAACTTATCTGTTTATAACTTTATTATTAGAAAAATAACTATAACAATGTACTGCCTCACAAATTATCCTATCATGGCATTTATAACATTAATTTATAGCATGTAAAAAATTGTTCAAATCATCGTCATTAGGATGGATTTTATCTCAACCTTTCCCTGCCAAAGAAAAAACACAGTTTTGTACCCTAACACCAAACCTTTATTTTTAAACACTCAACGCCCTTTCAACAACTCTAAGTTGTCATCTTCAAGGAATAAACCAAACTAAATCTAAATTACAATTTTCTCTAATTTATACCTACCACTAAACTATTAGCAATTTACAGTAATTAGTACAAAGGGTAAATCTCAAGTACCTGAATTCTAAATAACATATTTCACAGATAATACAGATTTTATATAATAAAATTATGTAAATTAGGAGAATCCTCAATTACCTACCAACTTTTACCTTACATTGTAAAGTAATGACATTTTTAATAGCTATTTTATGGATTATTAGAAAGTAAACTGTACAATGAGCTGTATGGAATAGGACCCTTGCCTGAAATAAAAAACTAATGAATTCAGACAAGGGTCCTATTCCATACAGCTCATTGTATAGTTAACTTCATAAGAATCCATAAAGTAGCTATTAAAAATGTCAGTACTTTACAATGTAGGGTAGAAGTAGGTAGGTAATTAAGGTTTACTCATTGATGATGACAACTTAGAGTTGCTGAAAGGGCGTTGAGTATTTAAAAATAAAGGTTTGGTGTTAGGGTGCAAAACAGTGTTTTTTTCATTTGTGACCAAAGGTTTCACAGCATTTCTTTCCCTGCTAGTATCATTTTACTTAGTGTTTGTGGATATAATAATCATCAACATCCTTAGCATCATGCTTAGGTTATTCAACTATGCGTCTCCATAGTTCTGCCTTAATTTTATAGATTTCTATGAGATGGTACTATGGACTTAAATGTTCGTTTTTTAACTTCTCTAAGTGTACCTAATAAATACTTTGGTCATGCTCGAACATGTGACATTCTCACAAATGGATGTACTGATTTATTTATTTATTTCATTCTAGTTAGAAGCTTTCAAACGAACTCTGAATTTGTCGATTCTCCATGCTTGCTGATCGGGGGTTTCGCTTATAATGGGATATATTTTCCAATCTAGGTTGCCTGCTCTAGAATGTTCAGATGTGTGTATGGACCCGCCATATCTTAACTTGTTCTCGCTCCGGTTTTCTTGCCACGATCATCGCATGCCATAAGACAAATCTGAGATATCCGAAAATTCAAAAGAATCGTATTCCCTGTTCCGCGAAACCATGCATGGGCAATATGTTGGCTCTGTCTGAGAACTGCTACCAAAATTATTAGGACTATCTGGAGCCGATCAAAAACAAGAACAGCAGCTGCACCTACTTCTCTAGCATCCCTCTGGGTCTTGTTATTGGCACTGCCATTGCGATATTTGAGCCTGACAATGCACGACGATTTAAATTCACCATGATTTACTGTTCCTTTTGGAATTACCATCCGCTATACCATAATATACTAAGAACTTAATTAAGCGACAAAGTTGGAGACTGAGTTCACAATAAATCAGAATTTTGACGCAACATCCGTTTCTAATCCAGTCCATTTTCTTTAGATCTTTTCTCTATATTGTTGCAATTTCTGTTCAATGTTAGAATCGTACAACCAATGGCACAAAGTACATTTGAAATGTATGTTGAGGAGAAAAATTGCCCGGATTGCTGGTTATCCTGTACAGAAACTCTTCCTCGCAGATATTCTGAGAGAAAGAGAGCTCTACAATATAATCGGCCAGTATTCCTGTGTACAAAAACTCTATTGTATATTGAGTAAACATCTCTACTGGGGACACATTTCATTTCCAGACTGCAAAGCACAAATTTTTGTATTTGCCATATAAATTCAACAGTTTATTTGGCATTTCAATCTCTTTATAACATTATTATTAACATTATACTCGTCTATCAATAATTACTTGCAAGATGAATTCAGGTTTATTGATGCTACTTCGATTTCAGCTTTGTTAATAATCATGCAACTAGATTCCATAAGTTTCCTGGTTTTTAATCTTTCTTCTTTTAATATCTTCATAATATTTTATTATCATTTTTTCTTACTTGTAGCGGTCTCAAAGTCTCTACGATGTATGAATTACCACAAACACAATGTACTCTGAACACACAATTTTTAGAACCTTTGACTGCGTTCAAAGGTTTTGAAAGCCAAAGAGAAGATCCTAATATATTTCTTGTTTTAAGAGCAGATATGTTAAGGTTAAATTACTTGTTAAATGTAATTGGTACATAATTTAAAAAATATTAAGAGGGGATAAATTAGTATTCCAATGTGAAAACGATAGATAAAGAAACGCAAACACAAAAGTCTAATGGTGAAGTGGAATCGCCAAAAGTTGTTTTGAATGCTTTTAAACTTGGTAGGCGATGGGAAATTACAGAAGTTGAAGTAATAAGAGGATCAGTTGCCGTTGAGTTTGGCAACCAGGTACATGATAGAGACAGTAGTGTCTTCTTGGATCCCCGTACAATAAAATTGAAACACCATTAACAGAAGAAATTTTTACAAATGTCTCAATCAAATAATAATGACAATTGTCATATATTTCAATTTTACTTTATAAATTTATATCCATTGAAAACGAAATCCGACAGGATTTTGAAACGTTTGGTTTTAAAATATACACAAGTTTGAACTCTGATGTGGTATTATTCCCAAGAAAATCTAAAATAAACTAGAAGATGCCACAAATAACATTCAGAAAACAATTTTTTTAATCACGCTACAATTCCACTCGATTCCATATTCCAACAATCCTGTATATGCGACCGCTTTTAACCATTCTACAAACACTTTTGTTTCCAAATTCTTTCATTTATATTCTAACATTTCTGTAAACACTTTGTATAACTATAATTCCGCTCCAGCGTATATATGCAACTTCTTACAGGCTAATTTTACATCACACTGTATAACTATAATTTCACACCACCATATGTTTTAACTACCCTGTATATGCATTTGTTTATAGCCACCTATTGTTATTTTTTTGAACTACCATGTATAATTCTAATTTCGGTACATCCTATATTGCAACCACCCTATAAATGCAAATGCTAATAAGCTACCATATAGGTAAAACATTCTGTTAACATTTTTTTAGCGACCTGCATAACAATACTTTTACTCCGCCCTGTATGTCAGCTATCATTAATTTCCAACTGCTTATGGGTACCCTACACAATTATTTTTTCTCGCTTTTTTCTAGCCATACTATAATTCCATTTGAAGCTATATTTTAACCATCCTGCATAGCAACTCTTATGGACCATCTAAAATATTTTGTTAGACCCTGTATAATTATAATTTTACAGCACCAATTCATATTATATGCATCAAATTAACATGCGAAATCATGAGATCTTACTCATCCAAAAATTGCCTACCGTGCCAATTTTTTCACCTTGAAAACTTGAAATGTCTAGTTATAAAAATGTAATGCTAGGAAAATATGACGGAGGCATAAAATAGTTACATGTTCGGAACATACAAATACAATATTATAATTCCAGTACATTCTATATTACAACCCCCTGTAAATGCAAATGCTAATAAGCTACCCTATAGGTATAACATTCTATTAACATTTTTTAGCGACCCTGCATAGCAATATTTTTACTCCGCCCTGTATGTCAGCTATCATTAATTTCCAACTACTTATGGGGTACCCTATAAAATTATTTTTTCTCGCTTTTTTTCTAACTATACTATAATTCCATTTGACGCTATATTTTAACCATATCGTGCATAGCAACTCTTATGGACCATCTAAAATATTTTGTTAGACCCTGTATAATTATAATTTTACACCACCAATTCATATTATATGCATCAAATTAACATGCGAAATCATGAGATCTTATTCATCCAAAAATTGCATACCCTGCTAATTTTTTCACCTTGAAAACTTGAAATGTTTAGGTATAAAAATATAATGCTAGGAAAATATGACGGAGGCATAATATAGTTACATGTTCGCAATATACAAACACAATTTTTATTGAAAGAATGTTCAAAAAAAGTTTCATTCTCAAATAGGTCACCAAATCACCCTGTATTAAAAGAATTTTTACAACAGCAGTCTCACTCTTACGTAGGTTACCAAATCAAACTGTCAATAAATTTTTTAATAATTTAATTTCTCAGTAAAAGGATTTTTCTTCAAGATGAGAGCCTCACTAATCGATTTCTACCAAATGGGAAAATTTCCTCAAAATCGTTAGAGCTGATTTCCAGAACTCAATTACATATATATATATATATATATATATATATATATATATATATATATATATATACAAACATTGCTCGTATTATAGTATTATTATTAGATATAAGAGATAATTCTGAAAGAAAAATATGTGCATATGACAAAGCGTTACTATATTTATATTTATATTATTTTACTTGTGTTGCTAGTTACACCTGTACTGCAAGACTACATTTTAATAAACACTTATTACATAAAAACAACAACATATTAAAATTTTCCAACTATTTTGTCCTATTTTATTCCATGATTACTTCGACGTTATACACGTGGAATTGTTTTCTTCTAAGTAAATACTGTGTTTGCACATTGAAAGGGATTAATACATCAGACGACCGGTCACTCGGTTTTATATACGAGTATTATACTTTAGTTAAGAACGTGTCAGCGCTGACCAGTCATATCGATTTTCCTCACTTCGTGTCATTTACTTTATCTGCACGTGTATGTTGAGTGTTGAAAACACTGCGATTTCGTTGCTTTTTAGAATTCTTAAACAATAGCTATATAATCAGTAACTTATTATCATTATTTTAATACCACTCTTGGGAAAATTTCAGTAAGTCTCCTTAATCAACGATTAGACAGGTATTAAAGCAATATCATGGTGTTATTTTAGAATTGATGAAGAGTATCTATACTACGAGCATGGTCTTAGAAGTACCCAAGCCAACAAAGAAAACACAAAAATTTTTGAAAAAAAATAAATTTATCAACAATATTCTTTCATACTCTCTTCCAGGTGTCATTCATACATCTCGCGTCTACAAATATTCTTTCAGCTTTATACACTTTGCCATATTCAGTAAGTTCGATACCCCTTTTATAATGAAAACTGTCTTGCTTCTCAAAATAGCCATTAAGGGCCGACATCACTTCATCGTTGGAAATTCTTTGACCACTGCGCCATTGTAACTATGAAACAACACCTTCTTAGCCAAATGCGCACATTTCTACGTGATTTCTTCACTGAAACGTTGCAATAAGTTCGCATAATACTCGCTGTTGATAGTTTTTCCTTTTTCAAGATATTTAATGAAAATTATCCCACGCGCATCCCAATAAAACGCCGTTATGAGCTTGCCCGTAGGTGGAACAGTCTCCGTCTTTTTTGGAGTCGGTTTTCACGTCCAAATTCTGCTTTGTTGCTGTGAAACTTCTTTAAATACTCAACTGCAACATCTCCACGACACTATTTTGGTCGAGTGTGGACAAAAGCGGCTCCCATCGTGCACAAAGTTTTGTCATGTCCAAATTTTCAGATAATATGCGCACTTTCAGCCGAAGATGATCCAGTACCGCTTAATAGATTTTCTTTACCATTTCTGGAGTCGTCACCTCATTTACTGTTGTAAATGAAGCAGAAGACTCAGAGAAGAATCTAGTTCAGCTTTAATATTGGTTGGGCTGACGCCATTTGAATAAAGGTAATAATGATGACGTTTTCACCATTTTTTCAAATTCACTGATAACTTACATTATTGAAGGCTGCTAAACAAATACTAAACAACGTGGCGTCTTCAAACTTGAAACCTATGCTTCATACATACTGTACTTTCTAATACACTTATACTTTATCAAACAACTACGCCATCATCAGGTCAAGCAGGATACTTCTGGGACCACCTACGTTGATATGAGTTAGGCTGGGGCAAATATGAATTGTGAATTGAAAATTTTAAATTAAACGCACTTACTAGTTGTAAATTCAATTAGGGTTGTAATTGTTAAAGAAAACAAAAAATAAACTCGAGATAATAAGAAATGATGAAATGAAGATGGTGTTTAGTTGAATTGAATTATTAGCAATTTCCGGCTAACTATTACAGAAACGCGTCATCCTCCATCATTCCTAGAACATAACCACAAAAGTCTAGACGTTTCAGAACTTTCCAAACAGGTGATTGGGGTATTCCAAGTTCTCTACTAGCTCTATTGGTAGACTCACTTGAACTATGAACAAAATTTTCTTCAATACGTTTTGGCATCATCAATTCTAGTATGTTGAAACTGCGTAAACCGAAGCAGAAAAACCACGATAGGCATCTCACTCACAACAGTGAGGGAAACGAATGGTCTTTCCATTGGTGTAAAGATTGCTCATTTTGGATTTTCACTCTAATTACTACAAATTTTTACTAATGGGTCCTGGATTTATAATAACCCTGTATTTGAATTCAAAATTACAGACGAATACAAGGAATTAACAAGAGATATCCGATTATCCAGTTCAATCTCCATATCATACTCAACTTCGTTTATCAACAATAGAACCAAAATTTCTATTAAACATAGATAATATAAACATGAAAATCTTTTATACAAGAAATTTTTGAACGTCACCTGAAATTTTAAGACAAAGTTGCGAAAAGCAGATTGTTTCGTTTTTATTTATATTTTTGCAAAAATGATTCAATTTAGACGAAACTTTGTGAAAATGTACTTTTGTTATACCTACTAAATAAGTTTATTTGTTTTTTAATCTGAAAAGGCATTTTTCGATTATTTTTCCAAAAAATAACGAAAATTTCATGGATTTTTGTTTGTTTTTTTTTCCAACTCAATACTCTGCACGGACTCATTTTTAACCTACTTCGAAAAAGGAAAAAGAATTTGAATAAACCTACAATATTTTCTCTAAAACGGCTCAACCAATTTGATTATTTCAAATTGTTTTCTACAAAGAGATGTTCCAGCTTGATTCCGTATAATTATCTATAACATAAAACACACCGTTTTTCCGAAAATCGTAAAAATATTTGCAAAAACACCGTAAACATCAATTTAAATGTCAAATTTTCATCATAATGTAATGTTTTTATTTTCACACTCGGGTTCAGTTCAGTTCTTGGATTTATTTAAAAACACAGTCCAACTCACTCTAATTTATTTCCACTAATTTAACACATTTTATATTCACAGAACCATTTACAATTTATCTCGACTTAATTATACGACCGTCGAATACTGAATAAATGCTATCGCCGCTGTTCCGTAGTCATATATTTCTCCCGGAATTCTATAGTAGGTCAGCAAGCCATCGCAAAATGTGTTCTAGAAGCTTCGATAAAATTCAACGAATTGCCACTAACGCTAGCCGTCTCGTCGATAGTCAAAGATTTCGGATTCCCAGAAATATCGGACAATGACAATTGCACCAGAAATCGGATGAATGCCGATTGCGCCAGATATTGGATGAATTCTCGTAAAAATAAATATCTAGCTTAAATGTCAAAATTCGAGAAAGTAGGAGAGATAAGAATATGCCAAATTAATCAATAGAATTGTACCTTAATTAAATCAGATAAAAAAGAAATAGTTAATGATTGCACACGGTTTCTAAACGGTTTTTATTTTAGACCAATTCAAGTCGTTTTTTTTTAATATTTTATTTATAACCGTTGGGATCTCCGCTTTAAAATCGTCCATTTATGTTTATGCTATGTTTAGATTAAATCAGTTAAAATTGAGTGAAACCTAAAAAACGAATTCTTCTGTGTAAATTTTTATAGTTGATGATGACCAGTCCTAAATAATGCATAAATAACAACAATAATTTACAACTAGAAAATCAGTAAAACTATTTATAGCTCAGACAATTTTGATGAAATGTTTGCCAGTAAATTGGATCGACCATATGTAATTTTTGAATATTGACTTGCTGTGGTGTTCTCAAGGGAAATAAGTGATGCATAATAATTGTAAATTGCATAGTGAAATGATTGACACATTTCTCTAACATTACAATTGGATATCTACTGTTTTACATATACATAAGCTAAAACCGGGTTGGCACAAGTCATTGTTTCATTGAAAATATGCCGGCTTTGTAACAAATTCCATTATTGTTTTAATGAACAAATGCATAAGTCGATTTAGTTACGAATCATGTTCTAATGTTTCTTTAACGATAGACAAGGGAAAGTTTACGACTCGGGGGATTTACAACATTTAATGTCGGACATGTGATTTTTTTGTAACCAATAGATTAATTACGGTTTGGTATAATGTAGTTCAGAAGAAACACAGTTTCCAATAAATATCTTTCTTTTGGAAAATTATGAAACTAGAGGTAGGAAGATTTTTTAAAATTATAGCTTTTAATTGTTTTAAAATTCCTTCAGAATCGCTCTACAACAAACGTTTTAACATTTTAGGACTAAAAATACTACAATAATTATGATAATATCAGTGAATCTAAGTAATATCTACTACCGGGGTGTTTATAAAATCAAGTTACATACCCGTTTTGTTTTCTACGAAATATCAAGTTTATGTTCTTTTAACCGACATGTGATATTACTCGCACTTTGTCCAACATAAACTGATTGACAATCTTAACGCTTAGATTTATAAAATTGAAAATCTTATGACAACTTTAATGTCCACCGTACAGTTTATTGGTGTATTTGGAATAGACTCTCATGAATTTAAATACATTTTCTTCAGCCTGATCTAAATAAATTATTAATGGCTAATTTACTGTCACTGTTTGCTTGCTGACGATGTTGATTTACATGACAACAAACATTGTTAGCTGTGAATTAAGAGCTTTGTCCACTGACATATTTACAAATGTGGTCTGGAGATGAAGGCCGTTACAAATTTTATATATGTACATATCAAGTATAAGCTTAAAGTTAAAGAAAAGAATTTTACTTGCATGTGGCATACCTTTAGGCGCTAATAATTACGTCACAGGCTTGGTTTATTTTGTTTGGACCCTATTTATTTTATAATATTTTTCTTCAGTCAATGGCGTTGACATTTTAAAATTGATTCTAATACATTTTGAATACGTCCAAAAACTGTCAAAAATGATAAAAATATCAAAATCGTGTAAATGAAAATATATCATTAATGATAAAAGACAAAAAACTCCTAAAATATCAAAAATATCAGATTTATAAATTTTTTTACCACTGTATCAATAAATTAGATAACATCCACAGATTAGTAAGTTAAAATGTTCATCCAAAGAAAAACAAAATTAATAACTAAAGCATTTTCTTTAAACAAATAATTTGGTCAAGTGCGGGTTGGACTCGCATACTAAGGGTTCCGTACCACCTTCAAGATTATAATATTCCAGTTTCAGACAAGCAGGGACTGAGTGCATTTCCTTATATTTACCCTATTATCTTTTAAAGGAAGGTTTTAAATTTTTAAAAAATATACACTTTGATTTTCCACACATAGACTTTTTATCTGCTTTAGGATTCGCTTGATTTTTATAAGAATATATATGTATTTAGTTTTCTAATTTGGCCCCCAAAAATTAACATTAGAGTTTTATTTTACTAATAAACTTTCTAGGAAGCCTTCTATATTCTACTGTCTGAATTTTGAGGCTCTGTAAATTGGAAGAAATAGGGCAAAATAGGTAAAGTTTTAAATTATAAATTATTAAATCTGTTATTCAAATTATTTAAAAATACAAATAAAATATATTTTTCAAAATTTAAATAGTGTAGTTTCTAAAGTGGGAATTAAGTCGATGTTTAATATTTTGTTAACATCTTTTAAATAAATGATTTAAAAATCTGATATATTTGTAATTCACATAATGAGCCTTTTAACTGATATCTTACGTTTGAAAACTGAATTTTTATTTTCCATTTAATTGTATCATTTGTCCCTAAAATTACTATGGAAGTTTTCTAATAATTTTTCTTATAAATTTCAAATGAGCCTCAGTACCCCTAATTATTTTTAAAATTTTAGATAGTATGGTTTCGGAAATAAAGCGAGAAATGAGAATTTTTTATATCGTTATGTTGATATCTTGTAAACAATTAATTTTGAAAAATATGAAAAATATATATTTGTATTCCAGTAAACTTCAGGTCAGACCCTATACCTCTATTTTTTTTTTTCAAAACTTTACGTTTTATAGTTTCGGAGATAAGGGGGGAATGGGTAAATTTTGGTATATTTTCATTAATATCTTTTTAACTAACTTTTTTTAAATATGAAAAATATATATTTGTGTTCCTCAGAATGGGACCTTTCATTTGATGCGTTTGAATTTTTTTTTATTTTTAAATTTTCATTTAATTCTATAATTTGCCACCAAAATTAACATTAAAGGTTTCTCCTTATTTTTCCTATAAAGTTCGGGCAACGTTCTATATTATCTATTTTGTTCAAAATTTAGGCTGAGTAGTTTCGAAGATCAGGGGGGGGGGAACTGTCCATTTTTTTTAGTTTTTCCCCTAAGAAGTCCCCTAAATTCAAAATGTCTTCTTTTACGATATGTAGTCCCGATCGGGTCACCAAACTATACATTGATACCAAATTTCAACCTCTTCCGTCCTGTAGTTTAGGAGAAAATTGCTATTATGTGACAAGGTCAGAAATCCGGAGTGATATTATAAGGGTATCCGTATATTGTATATACGGAACCCTAAAAATAGCAACAAACTCGTCTTTAAAATTTTTAATGTAATGGAAAACGTTTTCAGTTTATCAGATTTTAACGGTAACTATAAAAGAGACGAAAAATGGAAGGGACATTGTTGCTTTCTTTATTGGTGCAATCCAAAACTTAACTGTCGCCTTGTGTTTTTCTTTTAAAAACAATAGTTTCTATTGTTTTCTGAATGATAAAATTGTGGCATCTCTGGTTTTTATTTTTTTCTTCTTCAGATGTGATTACGATATTTGTCATTGCGAATCCTGTTAATTTTTTAAATTTTTTGTTCAATTTGTGTTCATACTATTGAAAACGAGGTCTGATTTAGACCTTGGACTTTTGATATATACAGACTTTTATGTTTTATGTTTTTTATGTGGTATTATTCCCAAAGAACTCAGAAAAAAAATAGTATCAATTTTCGAGTTTTCGCTACATAGAGTGACATATATATTTTTTTTATTTTCAAGTTTTAAATTAAAGTCTCATTTTTCAATAGGAATCACAGAATTGATCTTGTTCAACTCTAATCCCTTTTAAAAATCCGTTGATGTTAAATGATACAGTTTTCTTATTGAATGGGCCTGAATTTATCATTCATCAAAATACCAATTTAACTTCATCCGAAATCCTGAAAATGTGCCTTTTTATGTTTCCTACGCTACTGTATTTTATGCCAAAAAGTGCATCCACAATTAAAAGTTGTTTTCCCCTATCTTTACAAATATCCGAGATATGGACATGTAGCCAAAATTCGAAAATTTAAACTTTAGTTTTTAATTCAAAACAAAATGTGACAATAGTTTCTGATTGCACCATTAGATGCATCCAAAAAAAAAAGATCGAGAATGTGTCCTCCATTTTTTGTATCTTTTCCAATTTGCGGGTTTTCTTATAAAAACATCAAAATTTGCTCAGCTCAACAACCAAAAACTAGAAAATACCTTTGTTTTTTCAAATAAACAAGGTACACTAATACCAGAAAAACGTTAGAAACCGATCAACTATCAACAACAACAGTGCACTTTTGATAGCTAAATTTTTTCAAGAAACACATGTGGTTCATTCTTATCTTGCACACGTTTTGTTATAACAAACAAATTGTTTTGAACAACACTGGTGACTCTGTATATGGCGCTGATTTATCAATTCTGTACAACCAAAATAAACAATATGACTTTGTATATTTCATGGTGATTTCATATATTTTATTTATATCTTTGTTTTGTTATTGTTATTAATTTAATTTTCAATAGCTTCTTCTAAGAACATTTAATTAATTTTACAAAATAGTCGTGCTTTTCAATTTTTTTTTAATTATAATCTTGTATTACTTAATACCCAAACCGGACAAGCAGAAACAAACAAAACCGGAAACCACACAAATCGTTAGTAGATGGGATGTGCGTCAAATCCATTCTCGGATCAACGATGAATTAATCAATGAAACAAAACGGTTTGCAAGTAATCTTCCATTCACATAAAAATTTGTTTACATACGAGTTTCGTATTTTAATAATGTCCACGAAATTTGTGGTTAACATTACAGTAATTGATAAGCTGTTGAAAACAAGTTTTTTTTGGGAAGTCACAGACGCACATCTTGTTTGTCGAAATTATGATAGTTTCATGACATGTTATTACTCAAACGATAATGAAGTTGGTAGCTTTTCGTGAGACTTGAACTTATAACAAGAATCTTTAAAAGAGAACCGACTTCAGCTGACTTAAAATAAAAACCGTTTAGAAACTGTGTGCAATCAATCATTATTTTGAGACACATCTTCTTTTTTATCTGATTTAAGCTACAATTCAATTGACAATTTTAGCGTATTTCTTAGCTCTCTCTTTTTTTTCTCTCTCTGTTATTTTTATTGTTTGTCTGTTTTACAAAAAAAAATAACTTTTTTATTTGTTTTATTACTTGGACCACTTTCTATAAATTGAAATCTAATTCACTCTATATTGCATTCAGACAGTATATGCCTCTGTGTATTGGTCACCCCTATATAACTTATTGGTCTATAATTTTCTGAATCATCCTGTACAACTATAATTCAACTCAACATATTTTTACAACGGTCCTGATAGCTTTAAAACCACCTTAAAAAGTTAAATCCTCTCCACGCTTTTGACTCTTGCTATTTTTCTATTATTTAAATTATTCCTGTATACCAATGATTTTACTCCACACAATATGTCTAGTATTCTATTTATTCAACTGCTCATAGTCTACCCTATATAACAAAATTCACCTTTTGAACCACATGTTATGACTATAATTTTACTTTACCATTTATTCCAACCACCTGGTTTATGCAACTGCGTCTAAAATTTTTTGAACCCATGTCTATAATTCTACTCGGTCTTACGTGCTATATTTCAAATATCCTAACTGCTTATGCTTATAAAACAATTTTTTTATACACACTGAATAACAATAATTTTACTCCACCCTTACTTCAAACACCTTGTATAAGCAATTACTTATGTTCAAAACTATATAACTTTTTTAAACCGCCCTGTAGAATTGTAATTCTACTCCACCTTATATTTCAACCATCCTGTATATTAAACTGCTTCTGACAATTTTTAAAGCCTTATGTATAACTGTAATTATTCTCCGTCCTATAACACAAATATTCACTCTGTATAACTATAGATTTGCTCCACTCTTATTTCAACTAGCTTGTATACGCAACTACTTATGTGCCACCCAGTATAATATTTTTAGAACCACCTGGTATAACTAATTCAATTCCAACTTCTGCTGCTGTGTAATGGTCACTCCTATATAACTTATTTGTCAATCATTTTCTAAATCACCCTGTACAACTATAATTTAACTCCACACAATATTGCAACGGTCCTAATATCTTTAAAACCAGCCAGTATAAATCCTCTCCACACTATTGCCACTTTCTATTTTTCTATTGTTTAATATATGATTTTATTTCACCCCTTATGTCTAGTATTCCCTATGAAACTGCTCATGGTCTGCCCTATATAACATAATCCACATTTCTGAACCACATTTTATGGCTATAATTTTACTCCTACCAGTTATTTCAATAACTCGGTATGTGCAACTGCATCTACGACCGAATATCATCAGAAGATATAGCCGGCATAACAAATTTTCGTTTCAATAAACTAATGGCCATTTTATGCGACTATAAGCCTCTTAACTTAACTTCTTCTCTAAAAGAAACTGACTTCAAATGAATCAAAATGATAACCATTACAAACACCCTATACGATATACTTTCATGGCATATCTTGACATTTAAACTAGATATTTATAATGAAAATTTGACAATTTGACAATGTTTACAGTTTTTTTTTGCATATTTTCACAAAAACGGTAAGATTTACGTTATAGAAAAATATACGGAATCAAGCTGGAACATATTAGGGATTAGGGATGTTAAGGATATGACATTTCAGATATGGATACGGATACAGATATATGAATAATATTATATCGGTTTTAGTTTCGGTTACGAATATGGAATTATTTCGGATTATCCGATAGTTTCGGATAGTTTCAGTTATGGATATTAGATTTTTTGGAATTGAATTTGAACCGACAAATTACCACACATAATCCTTTATTGTAAATGGTAACTCGTCATCGCGCACTTCGGTTCGAACAACCTTATAAGGTGCCTGTCTCATTTTGAGACAAAGCCACCTTATCCGAAACTATTCGAAACTTTTCTATCAGATTCGGTTCCCTAATAGGGATGTTATGGAGCTCCGTAACCGTAACCGAAATTATCGGATATCCGAAATAAAAATATATCCGAAACCGTAACCGAATCTGATATAAAAGTTTCGAATAGTTTCTGATAAGTACGGATTTGTATCAAAAAGAGATAGGCACTTTATAAGGAACCCGAAATATACCCGAAATATTTACATTTACAATAACGGATTCTGAGGGGTGGTTTGTCAGTTCAAATTCAATTCCAAAATATCTAATATCCATAACTGAAACTACCGGAAACTATCGGATAATCCGAAATAATTTCAAATCCGTATCCATATCGGAAATTTCATATCCTTAACATTTCTTTTTTTTTCTTAACTGTGTTGTAATTTCCCAAGAAGTACTTAGACATATATATGTATGATGAAAATTTGACATTTACCATGATGTTTACAGATTTGGGCATATATATTTCCGATTTTCAGAAAAATGATATGATTTATGTTATAGAACAATGTGCGGAATCAAACTGGAACATAACTTTGTAGAATACAATTTATAATATTCAAATTTCTTGAGCGGTTTTAGAGAAAACAGTGACGAATCATTGAAATTCAGTGAAATCTAGTCCCTTATTTATGTTTTTTTCTGATTTTTTGGAAAAACGTAAATCTCATGTTATAGACAATTATATAGGACCGTTCTGTAAAGTTTCTTAATATAACTCAGTTTAAATCATCAAAATTGCCCAAGCTGTTTTTGAATAATCACTAATATATAACAAAAAGTTACAGACGAATTGATAACCTCCTCCTTTTTGGAAGTCGGTTAAAAAGACATACATGAACGCCTTTATCCATTTAATATTTTAAGAGATGACTTAAAATGCTAAAAATCCTGAAACTTTCAGAGTGTCTTGGCTTCATTGTTCTTTACATGATTAAAATGTTATTTCGTTTTCTTTATGAGTACTTTCATTTATGATTCTTTTGATCTCAATTATCATTACGGTAGGTTTTTAAATTTATTATTTAGTTTATGAATTGTTCAATGATTTAGAGATTTTTGAATTTGAAATTTTTTATATTTTTTTGGCATTCCGAATCCTTCTGTGGTGGGCAAAGATTTATTATTAACCGACTTTCAAAGAGGAGGAGGTTATCAAATTTCTCTGAAACAGCTTATTCAATTTGAATACTTTGAGCTACCCAACGCAGAATTCGTTTCCCTCCCTAACTCTGTAGGAGGCCCTCTGCGCGCGAACTTTAGTTATTTAATAGTCAGACTTCGTATTTCAAATTTTAGCTAAATATTTTTGTAACTGTTGGAGCTATCACGAACATAATAAAAAAATCCTGGTATTTAAATATCCTTCAGATCGGTTAAGACAATATTTTGGTAATTGGGCGTTAATTGACGTAATATCACGTCTAGTATATCTACTTTCGTTTAGCTGAAAATTGTTTGGACACTCTGTATATTTTATATTTTATTTGTTCAGGAATCATTTATATACTCGCTGACAAAGAAATCACAACACACAGAAGATGTTTAAATTCAATATCGTTTAGGTAAAACTTAGATGCTATAAAGGAGTAAACGATTAACATTTGGTAAAGTTTGGTGAATGTTTTTCCATGTCAACTTTTTTTGTCAGTTAATATTGTAGTCCTTTTTGCATTTTTTTTTATTTACCAAAAAGCAAACTACTTGATGGGATCTAAAATCCATTTTTAGTAATGTTAAAATGCCTAGATTAGGTGCATACTAAATGTATCGCCAGCTAAGTGAATTTGAAAGAGGTCGGATTATTGTTTATGAAATGTTGTCAAGCGTGGTTTGATAATACCCAAAATCGGAAAAGAGTAGGCACCGGACGTAGAAGGAGCAGACTTGAAACCCAAGATTGACTACTAAGACTTAAGACCTTTATATGGTACGAACTTGAGAAAGATACATGGATTTTCTTCTTTATTTTCTTATGAGACTGCACATACCAAAGATGCTTGTTCACCCTCGCCGCCTATCATCGCGGTTTACAGCTATGTCGATGACAAAACAAAATAGTTTGTTTTAAATGGTGACTGAATTGTTGGTTGCGTGGTAAACTTGGATGTCGTCACTACTGTTGCTTTTGTTGCTATTTTATAACAAAAATTTTCAAAAACACGTCAATCTCTACAGAAAACTCAAAACACAATGAAAAGAAAGCATCTTGGGTATGTTTTGCCTGGCATCCTTATAAACTTCGACCGCGGCCATGACCTCAACCACGCTCATCCATGTATCTTCTGCATGTTCGTACTCATCTTGTAAGTGTTATGATATGAGCTGCTATTGTACATGGAAGTAGGTTAGGTTAGGTTAGTCTTTGTTCGAGGCAACGTGACAGCGCAACGTTATCTTCTAGAAATAGTGAAACCGTATGTACTCCCTTACCTTAATCGGCACATGGATCCCATATTTCAACAAGGTAATGCTCGGCCTCATGTTGCCCGAGTTAGTTTATTTTTTAAAGAAACCCATGTGAATCTGTTGCCATGGCTGCCCAAGTTCCCCGATCTTTCGGCCACAGAACATGTTTTGGATGAGTAGAAGGCTCGGAAATTTACCCCAGCTCACACGGACTTTAGAGGTTCTAAGACAGGAAATCCAGGTAGCCTGGGATAGTATTCTTCAAGAAGAAATAGACCACCTTATTGAATCAGTGCCAAGACATGTTGGGGAGTGTAAGATAACAGCGGTGGACAAATACACTATTAACAAACACAATAAAAAATATTTAATTTCTTGGTATTTGTTATTCAAATCTTAATCATTTACTCCTTACTATACGAGGGCTGCCTTTTATATTTCGGGATTGGACAACCCTAGTGTTGCAATCTGACAACTGACAGCTCTATCGTAAAGTTTGACATTTTTGAGGTTCTACGTACTCAGAACGTTTTGACATACTAGCGCTATGTGTTGTTTAAAGTAATTTAAAGGATTCATACCGGCCAAAAAATGGAATTAAATCGTGAACATTTTCATGCGATTATTTTTTACAACTTTCAACCTGGATTAAGTCAGCAAGAGTGCATGGATGAACTTAATTTAATTTCTGGCGATGAAACTCCATCAAGGACCACTGTTTATCGATGGTATGATGAATTCAATCCAGGTCGTAGTTCACTCCAAGACGAATTTCGTGAAGGTCGTCCAAAAACAGTTGTTGTGCCGGAAACCATTGATGCTGTGCGCGAACTGATATTGCAAGATCGTCATGTGACCTATCGTGAGACTGAGTCAACCTTACACATTAGTGGGACCAGCATACATTCAATATTGCATAAACATTTGAATGCCAAAAAAATTTGTTGGCGTTAGATCCCACACAATTTGTCAATCGTTCAAAAAAGGGCTCGTGTCGATTGGTCGAAAGAAAAGCTCAAAAAATACGATCGCGGTGCTTCAAAACACGTTTATGACATAGTGACAGGTGATGAATCGTGGATTTACGCGTATGAGCCCGAAAGTAAACAGCAGTCGACTGTATGGGTGTTTCAAGATGAGCCGAATCCAACAAAAGTTGTTCGCGCACGAAGCACTTCCAAGCAAATGATCGCCTGTTTTTTTCGGAAAAACTGGACATGTCGCAACCGTACCACTAGAACAACGCAGAACAGTAAACTCTGAGTGGTACACAATCATTTGTTTGCCAGTTGTCTTCCAAGAAATGAGGAAAACCAACCGCCGAAGACGGATCACTTCTCACCACGACAATGCGAGCTCTCACACATCGGCTCAAACAACTGCATTTTTGAGCACTCAAAACATCGATTTGATGAGTCATCCGCCGTATAATCCTGACTTGTCACCAAATGACTTCTTTTTATTCCCGTACGTAAAAAACAAACTGAGAGGTCAACTTTTTTCGACACCTGAAGAAGCGGTTGCTGCGTTTAGAATTCATGTTTTGGAGATACCTCAATCAGAGTGAAAAAAGTGCTTCGACAATTGGTTCAAACGCATGCAAAAGTGTATCGATCTTCATGGGGAATATTTTGAAAAACGATAAAGCGATTTTCGATGATTAATATTTGTTTTTGTTCTCTAATCCCGAAATATAAAAGGCAGCCCTCGTAGCATCTATGGTTTACTAAAACAATATTAAATTTAAACATCTCCTTCTGGGTGTTGCGATTTCTTGGTCAGTGAGTATGAGTTTTACCTCAGAGAATCGGCAGTGTTCTAACGTTAAAATAAAATTATTTGCAGGAGAATGCAAAGAAATAAATCGTGGCGTTAAGTGAAGCGAAACCACAAATGCAATCAATAGCCTAGTCTCCAGTCAATCAACAGCAAATTCATGACAGACCACCCTTGTGCAATGAAATGGTGCAAGATGAAACCTGCAACAACTGTTTGTAGATGGCAAGAAATTTGGCAAGGCTAGTAATTGAACCAAACAGTGCTTCCCTAAAAAGAGCTTCAGTCATATTTGGAATCATTTACGATCTGCTACTCAAGAAACCCCAAGGAAAACAATCGTTTACAAAATGCCAATCACAACAAAGCTATCAGCAACATTCCAAACTGTTTGTGTTAAGAAGAGGAATAACCCCGAATTAACACGATCTCAATTAATTCCACAACACATCTATAAATAATCCGATACAACCAGTACGAAGCCGCCCAGAGGTTTTCCCCGTTTACTATCTATCCGAAGAATGCACCGCAACAAAAATGAATTGACGCAAAATCTAGAACGACTCTCTGGTGGATTTTAAACCAGCTTTCTGCAAGCCAAACGAATAAATAAATACAAGTTCAAAACAAACGCGAATCAGATTGATACCGAAACACGTAACAAACGACAACGACGACGGTCGGTGGATCTTCCAGACCTCAGTCCACTTCGATAACACACGTGTGATGCGAATAGCGGTGTGCGGTGTCGTCAGGCCGCTGGAAGACACCGCATTGTGCACGAGACCACCCGAACGACCTCCGAACGAGAGGTGCGTTTAAAAGCCCAACTAGTCCGAGGACCTGAAGGCAGATGCATATAGCGACTTCGAGGATTTGGTAGTGAGAATACATAGAATGTGGTTTTCGGCGTGTCATTGACGCGAGTGTATACTGCATACAGTTTTGTGATGATTATGAAGTGTGCTGTGAAGTGTTTTAACTGTAGTTTCGCCCTTTGTGTATTTTTGGTTTTATCATGAGAGACTTTAGGACTTACTAATGTGGAATATTGAAGTTTTAGAGGATTTAGAAAAAAGGTAAAAACTTCTTTTAAACAACACATTTTTAATATGATTGTTTTATTTTATTTTTTCTAAAAATGCCTATAAATCATAGATATTGTCATAATTTTAATTAACTAGTGATTTCAAAACTTAGCTGACAATGAAGAGATTTTAATCCGCCAGTACACCAGTAAAATAAATGCCACCAAGTGCTTGACATGCATTATTACAATCACCAAATGGTGATGTTTTTGTTTAAAATCGCTGCTCCATCAATTTTTTTAATTTAAAAACCATGTGATATATTTTGCTGACGAAAATTTCAGTCATACCTGCCCAAAACTACTAGTTTCTTTATCCACGTTTTCCTATACGTACATGCATTATGGCCTAATACTTCTAAATATTTTCAGGCATCTATTGAAAAAAAAAACATAAAATATAATTGCAGCTCCAGTTTTTTTTAAGTCTTCCAAGTTTTATTGGTTTCATTTTCAAATTCTGTGTTTACTGATTTTGTCGGCTTAGGCTGTCCCAAGGTCCTGAGGTGTTTTAATTAACCTCCTTGGATAGGAGGAAACAATACCTACTTGGCCTTGACAGTGCTAAGCAAACTTCTAGTACACCCTAGCAACTAAGCAAAGCTTATTATGAATGTCACTGTTAGAATTAACATTAGTGAACTCTTGCAATAAAATTAGAGGAACTCGATATTTGAAAAACGCAAATATTAAAACAGTAAAGTATCGAGCCATCAAAGGGCCTTTAGTAAATCTATCTCTCTTATAGGACTGAAAAAATTGGTTATAGGTATATCAAGAGCTTTAAAGAATCATTTTTATATTCCAAACCGTTTTTTTTTCTACATAGGCTTCTGTCTTACTTTCATTTGTTCTTGACAAAAGTGTCAAAATCGTTTATTCTATCATACAGTTACGTGTTTAAATGCGAATTAAATGGTGACATTTAGAATTTTCTAGAAAACAAAACAAACAGAATTTTCCTCAAAGCAAACTTGCATAAAAACGTGAAACATCAATATAATGGAAAAAATGTAATAATTGATAACATATAGTATCAAGTTACCAACAAAAACCTGAATTACAAGGATCTATCATATGAATACGATTGTATACAACATATTATTGCTACAGTTCTTCCCATTGTAAAAAAAAACAAAATGAGCAAAAAACACTTTTTGATCATCACTATTATAAATACTGAATCATTTACCTAACTTTATAACGTCTTTATTAAACAGATAAGCAAAACTTGCATAACTTTGTTGACAACCGTTAAACCTCTTCTGCAGTCCTAGTGTAAAGACAAATTTGACTCCTCAACTAACTTCCTTACTTTAATATATTTTACCATTAATGCAGCATTATACTTCTCACCATTTCGTACGAATTGACTCAAATTCGGTGAAGTCCACAAGTGTATAGGCTGTAAATATCAACACTTATAACAACAGTATCAACACTCAAAATCTCAAAATTTGATTGTTTTTATTATTTTTAAATACATTACGTAAATGGAACAGATTTCAAATAACAAACTTGTTTTTCCGTTGATTTCGCTCAAATAAACAGAGAAATGTTGTGTAAATGGGACCTCACAGAAAAAAATAAGTGAATAGCGTAACAATTCTATGCCTATAGACTCAATTGAAAATCTTTAAAAAATCAATGAACCCTTTGTTCACCAAAACGAAATAATGGATACTCTTTTCGGGGTGTCATTCTGTTGTACGCAAAACAATATATATGATATATATTGTTTCTGGTCAGGAACCTTCATCAGTTGCACCTCCCACAATAGAATGTCCTCTCGAACACTTACTGTATGTATTTGATATATAACGCGTCTAGAAAGAAATAATGGAGTTTATAAATTGTATTCACCTTGTCTATCAAAAACTTTAAATTTTCACATTTTAGAGAAATAAATCCATTTGTTTTTAATGTCAACTCATTAAGAATCAAAGTCAGCGGGTGACTTCAAACAATTATTTAGCAGCTAGCCAAAAATTTAACATCCTAGGAAATACCAAAAATACACGCTGAATCCTTCTACCGATGAAAAAGTTTTTCCTGACGCACCAACAAATAAAAATGACACTGAGTATTTGGCCTACATAAATTCAGCAACCAGATGGTTTTATTTCCAACGAAAATAGATCCTTTCAAATGTAAAAATCCAGTTTTAACGAGATGGAATGGAGGATTCAAAATTGAATTGCAAGATAAAAATATGGGAATAATATTTCCTAACGATTTATTTGAAACACCAGATGGGGTATAACTGTGATGAAATGTATCTTCTTTTAAAAAAATCTGGGTTAACAAAATTGTTTATTATTGAGTCTTGTGTTATTTCAAAGATCGCGTAATGTCGATACCACTTTTACGTGGCTAATGATCTGTTGTCTTTGAAGGTATTTATCAAAAAGATAAACAATGAAATCATCAACAATCTACATATGTAGCTTATTCCAAGAAGTTTTAAAATGTGTTGCCGTCTTTACATCATGTGATTTTAAAATTAGATTAAAAACATTTACAATGGTCTTTCTAATTTCTGGTAATTCTATTGAAGTTATTCACATTCAAATTGAGTTTGCTGTTTAAAAAAACCTCATCAACATAATACTTTATAATACTTTTGGAGGCTAATTCTAAAAGTGCCAATAAGTCTTAATAACCATGGAAAACTACAAAGAAGTCAAACATTCTCTGAAATTTCTGACTTATATGAAGTTTCATAACTTCTGACTAACTTTCCAGAGTTATTTAAACTTATTGGCACTTTTTTACACTTGGCTAGGCAGAGTTATGAAAAGATATCTTTTCAGATAGTGCCAGAGAATGTTTTAGAATGTGGTTTGCTCAAAATTGCTGGTATGTGCACCATCTTTGCACAATATTTTGCCTACTGCTAGACGCTGGCCTGCTCCAATGTATTTCAAAGCTTTCTGTGCTTAGCGATGTTTATACAGTTTACGACAAACCTGTTTATATTATCACTCCGTGTTGTTCGTGGTCTGCCTCTACTCCTTTTCCTCCTTTTCAAATAGTGCCAGAGAAGTTTTAGAATGTGTTTTGCTCAAAATTGCTGGTATGTACACCATCGTTTCACAATTTTTTGCCTACTACTAGACGCTGGCTTGCTCCAATGTCTGTCACAGCTTTCTGTGCTTAGCGATGTTTATACAGTTTACGACAAACCTGTTTTATCATCACTACATTTTGTTTGTGGTCTGCCTGTACTCCTTTTAAGTGCTCTGGGTCTCTCCTCAAAATAATTCCTAAATTACCAAATACCACTAATATGGAGCTCAAAACCATAAATTTGGTTATATTTTGTCCTAGATATTCATAGCAGAATTCTTTTTGTATAACAATCTTGTAGGTTTTCATGTGGTTACTAGTAAATTTCTCCTGAAGTTGTCTTCTATAGTTTAGCTTAAGTTAAGCTAAGTTGGTTATTCTTCTCTATGTTAATGTCTAAGCCAATATTCCTAGTAGCATGTTTTAATTCTGAAACCATTTGTTGAGCTTATCTTAGGTTGTTAGGAATTATGACTATGCCATTAGCAGATTGTTAGTTACTAACAAACTGATAGTGCTGTGAAGAGCTTGGAGGAATTTGTATCTTTCCAACTCATGCGGAACTCATTTGTGAGTTCACGTAATCAAATTCTTGCTATCGCAGTATTTTTATAGTAGTTATATGATTATGTTATTAAAATAATGATTACCGGTACAATATCTTATCCTGATTTGTCTGTCACCATTTTCTGGTGCGAGATAATAGTTCAAAAACAGTGACAGTTATTCCCAAAAATTATATTCGATGATATTTAACAAATCTAGGAATCCAACTGATCAATCATATAAAATGATATTATTGTTACGATAGTAACAAAATCTTATCAGTTCAACAATTTCGCCCCGATTATAATATCTAAAAGGAACTACTTGGTCACGATTGATACTCGTGTGTCAATTGTTTGAATATTGATCATCACCTTATCTGTCTCGCCTACTTCTCGGAACTAATTGTGCACACTCGAAAAAAGATTCCCTTGAACATTTGACTTCTCGTTATGCATTTGTCACATGAATATTCCACATTTTTATCTGTCGGTGTTTTTTTTTCTGAACCGTACAAACACTCTAAGCAAGGTTAAAACGTTAGACGATCGCTTTTCGTTATTGTTGTCAGAGAAATAACAAATGAAGTTTTTATTTGGATATGATACTGCAAAAACGACGCTCTTTTGTTACGATTAAACGCAAATATCGATTTTTATGTTGAAATGATTAATGCCGGTGCTACCTCATATGCATAATGTACTTAATCGAGCCGTTTTTAAAAGAGAAATGTTTATTCTCAACCTGCTATTAACGTCAAAATGTTTAAAAATGTGTATAGCTGACTTTTTTTTTTATTTGTTACAGATTCTCAATGGAGTCTGATTACCATTGGCTGATAACCATCGGGCTCGTTACGTCATCAGTGATTGCTGTGACAGCCAATTTTTTCTTGCTGGTCGTCTTTTGTAAACGAAGAGGACTCAGGACGGTACCGAATAGGTAGGTACCACGAAATTATAGCTGTGTATGGTGTCCTTTAAGATTTCATACATTTGAAACTAACGATTCACAAAACACACTGAGAAAAACCATAATTATTTTATTAGCTTTCTAATTATTCTACTTTGATATTTTGAAGGAAGTGCGAGGGCTGCCTTTTATATTTCTGGATTGGATAACCCTAGTGTTGCAATCTGACAACTGAAAGCTCTATCGTAAAGTTTGACATTTTTGACGTTATACGTACTAAGAACGTTTTGACATACGAGCGTTATGTGTTGTTTACAGTAACTTAAAGGGTTCATCTCGGCCAAAAAATGGAATTAAATCGTGAACATTTTCGTGCGATACTTTCGACCTGGATTAAGTCAGCAAGAGTGCATGGATGAACTTAATTTAATTTTTGGCGATGAAACTCCATCAAGGACCACTGTTTATCGATGGTATGGTGAATTCAATCGAGGTCGTAGTTCACTCCAAGACGAATTTCGTGAAGGTCGTCCAAAAACAGTTGTTTTTCCGGAAACCATTGATGCTGTGTGCGAACTGATATTGCAAGATCGTCATGTGACCTATCGTGAGATTGAGTCAACCTTACACATTAGTGGGACCAGCATATATTCGATATTGCATAAACATTTGAATGTCAAAAAAATTGTTCGCGTTGGATCCCACACAATTTGTCAATCGTTCAAAAAAAGGCTCGTGTCGATTGGTCGAAAGAAAAGCTCAAAAAATATGATCGCGGTGCTTCAAAACACGTTTATGACATAGTGACAGGTGATGAATCGTGGATTTACGCGTATGAGCCCGAAAGTAAACAGCAGTCGACTGTATGGGTGTTTCAAGATGAGTCGAATCCAACAAAAGTTGTCGCGCACGAAGCACTTCCAAGCAAATGATCGCCTGTTTTTTCGGAAAAACTGGACATTTCGCAACCTTACCACTAGAACAACGCAGAACAGTCAATTCTGAGTGGTACATAACCATTTGTTTGCCAGTTGTCTTCCAAGAAATGAGGAAAACCAACCCCCGAAGACGGATCACTCTTCACCACGACAATGCGAGCTCTCACACATATTTAAATAACTGCATTTTTGACCACTCAAAACATCGATTTGATGAGTCATCCGCCGTATAGTACTGACTTGTCACCAAATGACTCCTTTTTATTCCCGTAGGTAAAAAACAAACTGAGAGGTCAACGTTTTTCGACACCTGAAGAAGCGGTTGCTGCGTTCAGAATGCATGTTTTGGAGGTACCTCAATCAGAGTGGAAAAAGTGCTTCGACAATTGGTTCAAACGCATGCAAAAGTGTATAGATCTTCATGGGGAATATTTTGGAAAACAATAAAGCGATTTTCGATGATTAATATTTGTTTTTGTTCTCTAATCCCGAGATATAAAAGGCAGCCCTCGTATGACAGAAGACGTCTTGGCATCCTTAAAATGACTAACGGGTACAATTTATTGCTTAGTCAAAAAAAAACACGTATTCCCATAAATAGTAATTTGAATGCCGAGAACACCTAGAAACTAGATTTCACCTTGTTACTAAGTTTCAACCACAACTAGTATTTACTCTTGTTATTTGTTTTCGAATATGATCTTAAGAACTTTGTTGTATTACATTTTATGAAGTCCCAGGAAATTCTGACTAAAGTTACAAACAAATTGTATACCTCTTTATGAAAAAGTACTATACTTGAAAGTAATCTGTATAGAAAACTAGATACAGTAAAGATCATATTTCAAATGCGATAATATTCCGTATGTTACATTCACATTGATTACAAATGGGCTAGAAAAGAGTTGCAATCTCTACAGCTCTGTGTCAAAGCCAAATTGTTTTTATTTTCTCTATAATACCGTTTAATCTAACTAATTTAAAGTAGATGTTTTGAAATGTAAAGATTAACAACATGTTTTCTTAGTGTATGTGAGAATAAAGCTACATTTACACTTGCTTGTCCTTAAGGTTGTTTGTTCGCATTTTAATCATTTTTCCTGTTTTATTTTATCGTTGTTTAAATATTACACATTCTTTATATTGCACGTAACTTATAATTGAATTGTAAACAAAATTACCTTTTCTAACATTACTAAGTATTTGAAAATATTTTCGTTAGTAATACTCTGTTTTTCGTAGAAAACACGTTTTTCAATCAATTTGTATGTTTACAGTACCCAAGTCATCATCATTACAATATAATTGTATGCAACAATTCACAAATACTTTTATTTGTTGCAGGTTTGTAATCAACCTGTTGATCACCAACCTACTCTCCAGCGTCCTGTTGATTCCTCTTTTGCTAGTGGACAAAGAATCAACTGCGATCAAAGTATCTTCAGTATTCAATTCGTCTGCTCCTGTAATTGAAAACTTGATCATCAAGGAGGAAATCAGAAGCGACCCGACCACAAATACCATCCAGGTAATCGAAACTGGAAACATAGTACCGATCACCATTCAGAATTCTACAAACAAACAGTTCCTGTGTTACTTTGCCCAAAGTGCCACCACCTTCGTATGCACAGCTTCCATCTTCAGCATTCTCCTGATCGGCATCAACCAATACTTCGGCGTGATCCATTCGCTGAGGTACCACTTCTACGTCAACAGATGCAGATCGAGCATCCTGATCGGCCTGAGTTGGTTCCTGGCGCTTTTTTGCTCCATGCTGAGCTCTTTAAGTCACAGTGACAGCGGTATGTGGCAGGTTTGTAGTGACGAAACAGAACCCAGTGAAACCCTTCGCATTATCAGCACTGTGTACGCTGTGTCGTACTTTGTTTTAGTGATATTTGCGCCGTTCATGGCCATCTGTGTGATATACGTCTGCATCTACACTGCTGCGCACCAAAACAGCGAAAGGATGCGCAGATCAGCTTCAGCTCCTTTGAATCCCAGTTTGGATTACATTCAAATTCCCGTAGCAAAAGAACTGAAATCGTTCGGGAAGGAAGTGCTGCCCAAAGTGCATTCAGCACCGAACTTTTCAAACCTGGATGCCGAAAGCAAAGGCTTCAAGGTGTCTGTCGAAGAACCTGCCGTGAAGACGGCGAGAGTTTCGCGGAGTTCCAGTGATCGTAGTACTAGTAGTTTCATAAACACTTTGAAACATAAAATTTCCAATGCCTCGGTGTTCAGGTATCGAGAAGAAACTAGAGCAGCTAAAATTAGCGTGCTAGTGATATTCATGGTCCTCGTATGTTACGTACCATACGGACTAACATTAGTTTTAAGTTCACAAATGATTAGGATTAGTACTAGTCAAGTTTTCAAAAATTTGTCACTAGTTTTGCTTGTATTCTCTAATATTATTTCACCGTTTTTGTTTGGCTACAGAAACAAGAGGGTCAAGCGGGAGATAGCTAAAATGTTTGGCCTAGTACCAAGTACTAAGCACACATTTGACGTACTAGATTACCCGCGGCGACCGTCTGCGACCAAAAATCATAGCTTTGAGAGCGTTCATGAACAATTCGAGCCAGAGGCTGTCGTAGAGTCTTGTCTACCAAAGAATAGTGTCATTCCCGAAGTTGTGATCACTTGTAAACCCGAAAATGAACGTAAAAGCATTTTAAAAAGAGTCTGCAACAGTTCAAGTTGGAGTAGCTATAAAAAGTGCAATTTTATAACAGTTCCAGACAGTTGTTTGGGTGGGGAAGCTAGGGGTTCGTTTTCTAGTGCCAGCACCCAAATGTCTGTTGAAGATTGAGTTAAGATTGCAAGATTTTCATTAGCATTTAGCGCGTTTCAAATCGAATGAGCTCTCTCTTTTTTGATATGACGTAGAATACTAGAAATTGAATGTCTTTCTTAAAACTGATATATATGTAAGAAGGGAATATGACACGTGTGCCAAATATTAAGAAGTGATCTAGCGTGTGATATACTTGTTAGGAATGTGTTGTGTTTACCAAAAACTCTCTTAAAGCACCACCAGGTGTCATAACATCTCTATCTAGTATGAAAAAGCTTCTGTAGCAAAACAAAACCGACTGATTATATATTTTTTTATACTTTAGAATATTTATTTTGTACGAAAAAAAGGTAGTAAGGCTATAATAAATTCAGTGATGTTTGCTGTGGAAAGTTGGTATGTGAGAGTTGAATCACACAGGTTTATAGATTGTAGAAATTGTTTAAACTTAGTGATATGAATCTATTTCTCACGTAGAATCTGTCGCAGAAATTCAGGTCTGTACAATTGTAGTATTAAGCCTTTTTTATTATTTGTTAATTTTTTAGACTGATTTTTTTCATGATCGTTAGTCTATTCGAAATGTATTATTTTTTATTACTATTTTATATTAAAAAATACTCGTAAAAGTCATATTGATTTGTTAAATCGAAGTTACCTGTTCAAACTGTATTATTTATGTATAGATAATAAATTATTTGTGAAAATTAGGTAATAAAATGATAAATTTTGTTGAAAATGTGTTTTAATATTATTTTAAAGCGTGACTAAGAAACATTCGCATGGCAAAAATTAGTAGATGAAATAGTTCAAAATCAAAAGTAAGCTCGCCATAAAGGAAACAGATAAAAAATTAAATAAAAATAAACCTGTTTTATTATCAAATATAGCTGAAACTGATATAGAAGACAAAAAGACCAAACACTTATAAAAAAATAGTGGGATGAAAAATAAGAAACTAAAACCAGAGTTTTCATGGTAGTTGGACATAATTATATCTTAGGATGAGGTTTTCAGTTTACCTAACAATTTTCGAAAACACCGAAAGTAAAGATTCTTTAGTTTTAAACAAAATTCATATTTTTGACAAAACTCATATACAATTGGAAAAAGGCATATGATGATTTTATTTTAGGTTACAGACACCCAGATATTTTTATGGAAAATAACCATTTCTCTTAATTTATTACTAAGAAAGTATGCCGTAAAATTCCTACTAAAGTAGACAATTTGTATATACCCCTTTTTTTAAATCGGTTAATTGAAGAATTTTTTTTATTTAAGTTCATTCTATTTTCAATTAATTCCATTCTAAAATTAGAATAAAGATAATTGCATTCATTTAATATTTGTACATCCACCAATTGTTTTCGTAAAATTACTATGTTTCCAATTTTTTGCATAACACTGTCTTATGTCATAGAAAAATATATGCAATCACTTCTCGATCCTTATTAACAGAATACAGTTTGAACTATCCAAATTAGTTAAGCCGTTTTCAAGTAATAACAATTAGAGAAACAAATATTTACTTATCGATTAATTTTTAAAATTCGAATCATATACAAATATAATAATGCTTACTTCAAATATTTGCTTTTTCATCCATTAAAATTGCACAAACAAAACAAATCCTGCACCCCACCCCACTTATAAGATAAAAATACTATTTCAAAAAACTATACGAAAATGGAGCAAACAATAAAAATTGCCCAACAGAAATGTAGTGTGCTTTAGAATAAATATTAAACGATCTTGACAGTTAATCATAAATTTGCCATCTGTATAGCCATCTAAATCAGATATAAATCATAGCACAAGTTGTAAGACATTTTAATGCATGGGCAGATCCAAGGGCGGTGGGGCGATTGCCCCACCGAGAGCCTCAAAGTTAGTACATTAAATATTCAAACGAGGTAATTTTAACTCCAAGAGCCTAGAAGAAGGTCACTTCTATGGGTTCTACTGTTAAGGTAATAGTCCAAGAAATATGGGTTTAAAATTATATTTTTTGGTAAATGTAATACAGGATCCCCCCCGGAAGCACGTGTCAGGATCCGCCCCTGTTTTAATGTCAGTTCTTCCGCCACCTATTGTGGGCAGAATCTATACCTACAGACATACAAACGAATCATCGGATAAGGTCATAAGAGAAAAACTCCTTTACACCATTTTATAGAGAAAAATTGAACTCATTTTCGGACATAAAATTGAACACCAATTTCCTTCTACCATCACATCAGTGCCAGTTTATGGATAATTATTGCTAAGATTTTAACAGCAAACTCGTAGAAGTTTTTAAATAATAAAAAATAAACAAAAATCATTTCTTTTGTTTTTGCCTTACGTAATGAAAAGTAATGAAGGAAGCCTAATGCCATCTACAGGAAAGTTGTAGATACTCCGAAATTGTTTTAAACTCAGGAAAACTGATAAATGTGGATTTTTTTTCGAAAAATTGTAACTTTCTTGTAACTAAAAATTGAATGTTAATCATCCGTCAAAACGATAGTTTATAATGTTAAGTTTATATGGACACTATTGAATAAGTTTTGCACATCCTACCGTAGTAAGGAGATTAGTCCGACTAAAGATATTTTGAAAGTTCAAAAATTCCACTTCAATTTGTCTACCTCAGATTTTTGCTATAATGCCAAAAAATTGGTTTAAAATAGTAAATAATGCATTAAATGTACGAATTAGCGACAGCCAGCCAGCGGTGCACTGACAATAGCTGTCAAGGCACATGGACAGATCTAGAATTTTCTTGAGATGGAGGCACGAGATAAAGATTACGGTAAATTGTATTATTATATTTTTTTCAGCACTTTATTACGGTTTTATTTACATAAATATTACCTGCCCATATTGGTCTATTTTCCAATGGTATATTAAGTTAATGGTTATCTGTATATAGTTTACTGATATTAATTAAATTCCTTTTTTCCACTGACTGGATCCGCCACTGTTAAGACCTCGAAGCAGAAGTAAGGGTCTGTGGTTTAAGCCAAATTTCAAAATCATTGTTTATTTTTTACGGCACTATGACAAAATCCAAGATCTACGAATTGATGTGCATTTTATGAGCTTAAAAATATATTTTGCATATCGCTATCGAACTATCGTGGTTAATACCATCCGTTATGCAAAATCTTTCTACATATTACTTAAATTGCAATTTTACAAGATCTACTTAACGTACAATATCGATTCTTCAGAGTTATTAATCTCAACGTTATAAGCACTATGAGCAAAAAACGAAAATACCCCATATTTTTTGGGGATTCTGCTGTTAAAATTCTGTCTGTTATGCCATAAACTATTATTTACGTGATGACTTAAGAAATGTTGTTGAATTTTATATCACCTAAAAATCTCTATTGACTGTGGTAATTTAGATTAAAGACTTATTCACAGCTTACAGCAACTCATAATATGGAAATATCAAATCAGACAGGAAAAGATTCAGAGAAAGGAGCTTAAGATCAAGAAAACCTATACGAAACCTATTTCAACTCCATACCACTTAAGGTCTCGTTTTGCTCATGAACATGAACAACTTCGACAGTTGAGCCTAAACCCTTCGCAGATGAGTTGCGATTTCGTTTGAGTGGTAGCGATGTGGAATACGTGCCCGCAATAATGATATACTGGGGCAGAATTAGTCTTGATGAAAGAATAGATTTTGTGATAGCTCCATGAAGATTACAGGCTCAAAGATACACTAATACCGTTGTAGCGAATCATACTCACAGCCTTTCGTATAGGGCGATATTTTGTATTCATGTAAGATTAAGGATGGTCATCATAATTAACTTCCTTCAGCACCTCAGAACTCAAATCATGAACTGGCCCCCAATGAGTTCGGATTTTGACACCATTGGACATGTTTGCGGAATATTAAACAGGCGTGTGCGGAGGACTCAGACCCTCCAACAACAAAAATGTCCTAATCCTTGGAAATATCACCCAGTCATTAGCGCTAATGGAAGGCAAAGACCTTATTAATAAACCAAATTTTCTTAACAACAACAACAACAAGTTATACATGCAAAATAGTTACTTGCTCCGCTTTATGTTCTGTAGATTCTTTGAATTAGTATCGTTAAAAGAGACAATTATATGAATACAAAATAAGCTGACTTACCTGTAAGGAAAAGGGGCTTATTCAGTAGTCCTATGTATATGTCCAGTGAAAATGTTTCCGCCATAAAATGTAACATAAGTCACTGCCGGATTAATTGTAGGATTATCGAACTGTATTGAACGAGAGTCGTGGCGAATCTCTTCTCTCGTTGTTGCCTGAAATGAGTTTTTTCCAACAAATACATATACTACAGAAAAAAAATGGAAAATAAACTAAATTTAAGAATGTAAGTCAACACCCTATTCAAGTAAACTGAATTCTCAAATTGTATATAAATAACTAAATACTTTTTATTAAATAAACAATGAGAGCAAAAAATAAATATGTAAAATTTGTGTCTTAAATATTTTAAATACGCAGTCATTTCCGAGATATAGGAGCCGGGCGTCTCAAAATTATCACCCTGTATACGGAATATTAAAACAGTCTATATATAATTTTTAGTTTCATCTTCGAGTAGAAAATAAATGTTTAAAATTTAGTAAATATTTAGTGTCATAAATTGAGAATTACAGAATGTGATTGTGGAAATGTTTAAGAACAATTAATCAAAAGGAAGGTAAAGAAATTAGATCAATTAATTCCAATCCTTCACATGCAAAATTTTGCAAACTGAACGTATAAATAATTTCATGTTAATTGTGCCTCAAATCTATGTCGATATTGATAAAAATGTAACAATGATTAATTATTGTATGCAAATAACTAGGTCACTAAGATGTCGATTGATCCTGTCCACATCAGTCGAAATTGAAATTCAATAATGATAATTTTAAAATATTTAATGGGATCAACTTTCGATTTTTTTAATGCAAAACGAATCTAACACCGTGCGTGGGAAGAGACATCATACGAGAAATCATAAGTTCAATATCGAAATTGCTAAGCTAATTATGCGAGAGTATGTGCTAGATATTTCTGCTAATCATTTTGCCTAAGAATTCGGGTGGGAAAGTTTCTTTCAGTTGAGGAAAAGTTAGGTTTTAGAGAATTACTCTAACTGTTTTCATTTGCGATCTTTTGTCTTCAAAGCAAGCCGAATATACCACGAAATAAATTTGATAAGACTATAGTTTATATTTGAAGACGCGAGATGTAAGACCGACACCTAGTATTTTCGAGAGAATTAGCACACAGAGCCGTTCCGTGTAATTGTTGTTCTCCCCTTAACTCCTAGGATAGAATGTCACGATAAAATTTTCAGGTTACTTCACCTGTCAGAGATATTGAATACTCTCTTCGAGGTGTCATTCCTTTGTACGCAAGACAATATACATTATATATAACATATATTGTTTCTGGTATATTGTCTTGCGTACAAAGGAATGACACCTCGAAGAGAGTATTCAATATCTCTGACAGGTGAAGTAACCTGAAATTTTTATCGTAACATTCTGTCCTAGGAGTTAAGGGAGAACAGCAATTACACGGGACGGCTCCAGATTCGGAACCTCTGTATGCTAATTCTCTCGAAAATCCTAGATGTCGGTCTTGCATCTCGCGTCTTCAAACTTAACGAAATGTATCAAATACATAAAAAAGTGTTCGAGAGGACCAGACCAGAAACAATATATGTTATATATAATATATAATGTACTATAGTTTATATTTAAAAAAAAACCGACTCCAACTGGCTTAAGATAAAAACCGTTTAGAAACCGTGTGCAATCAATAACTAGTTTCTGACATATATTTTTTTTAATCTGATTTAAGGTACAATTCTGTTGATTATTTTAGCGTATTCTTATCTTATCTCCCCCTCTCTCTATAATTTGTATTTTTTTATATTATCCACATGTTTTTTAACTTTTTTATTTGTTTTATTATTTGGCCCACTTCCTATAAGTGTAATTCTAATTCACACTGTATTGTAACCCTGTATATGTTTCTGTGTATTGGTCACCCAATATAAATTATTTGTCTATCATTTTCTGAATATTTCATCCATCCATCAAGCATGCACACACCTACCACCGTATACCATATAAAAAATATCGCTCACCTAAAAATTTTTCTTTTCGATACACTAATGGAATATTTTGTGCCATTTCACTCGACTGTAATGAAAACCGTTACAAACACCCTGTACGATATACTTTCATGGAATATCTTGACATTTGAGATGTTTATAATGAAAATTTTAGAGAAAACAGTGGGATTTATTGAAATCCACTGAAATGTCCCTTAATCACTGTTTTTTCTGTTTTTCTGGGGAACAGTAAATCTCAGGTTACAGAAAATTATATGGTGCCTTTCTGTAAGATTCCTTAATACAATGCCGTTTAAATCATCAAATTTGCCCAAGCCGTTTTTGAATAATCACCGAACATATAAAAAAAGTGCCAACGATTTGATAATCTCCTTCTTTTTGGAAGTCGGCTAAAAACTGCTTCATTAAGGGTTAGATTATATTTGGTTGATTGACTTGTGAACCTGTTACAATCTCTTTCAAGTGATTTGTTAACCGTTTTAGGCCAAACAGCTGATTTAAACGGTGATTCACATTGAATGTTCCATCAAAAGTTGTTGCAAACTAAACGTTTTGTGTATATTTTTAAACGATTTCAAAAAGGAGGTTCTCAGTTCGTCTGTATCTATGTTTGTTATCTGTGTTCAGCAATTACACAGAACCGGGTCATGGGATTTGGATCGTTTAAACTGGATTCTGTTAAGAAGCATCCCGATGTTGTCCCATATTTTTTTCACGAACATAGATTAAAAAATCGGAACACTTTTTAGCCGACTTCACATATCATAACCTTTGGTAGAGGCGATCGTATTAAAAAAGGAAATGTCTCTTTTTCAAAACAGTAATATATGGGCACATAGAGAAATTAACAAAGCAGCATAAGATAATGTGCAACAGAAAACGCAAAAAATACGTAATATTCCTGTTAAATTTTTAGTGTTGCTATTAATAAGTGTCTGGTAAACCTGGCAACGCTGTACTTGTAAAAATGTACTCAACTTGAATCACCCTTTATATCCCAAAGCTAGTTCTAAAAGCTTTACTTGTGTACTAGTTTCATCTTTAAAAGAAAAAGTACCATCTGTGATTTTATTTACCCATTGGGGGCTGTTAAAAATACTTTTATTATATGTAACATTTCATTTTTCTCGTTAAAGGCTAGTTACCATCTGAAACCAGGAGAACGAACAATAAAATATTGTGAGGGAGCTTGAACAAATTGTATTAAGCTTCGACCATTTTATACTCGAAGGTATTAAGCATTCGAATCTATTGCGCACTCTTATGCAACCAGTATAACAGTTGTCTGTACTATTGGTTAACGACCCAGAACGTTCATTCCACAACATAAGAATAATTATATAACTTTTGTTCCATATACATAAAAAAACAAGAACAATGTAAATATAAGATTTTCACTATTTTCTAATAAACTGAAAGAAACGTGTTTCTGTAAAATTTAATTTGATTTGAAAGCAGGTAACTAAGTTTGGCAATTAATATTAAAAATTTTCAACTTCATTCATTACCTAAATGCCTATTATTCATTTCCCAATTATAAAATTGTAGAAGAAAACAAATACTTGAAGTTATGTTGGGTATAAAACAAAATATAACTATTAGAATTTTATATTAAATTAACTTAAAGCTATGAGAAAGCAAATTTATATAAAAACAAATAATTTCATCAATTTCTTTACAAACGTTGTAAATTCTGACAAGTCATAAGAATGATCAAAGTGGCAATCTTTTCTAAAATCAAATCAATTTGATTAATTTCTTAACCAACGTTGAAAATTCTAAAAAAACAAAGAAAGATCAAAGTAGCAAATTTTTATAAAATCAAACTAATTTGATTAACTTCTTAAGAAACGTAGCAAATTCTAAAAAAATCGAAAGAATGATCCACGTGGTAAATTTTTATAAAATCAAAAAGTATTTGATCAATTTACTTATGAACTTTGGGAATTATGAAAAAATCAAAAAGAAAGGTCAAAGTTGCCTCTTAAGGTGAAAGAAATCTTTATGGGTTCTTAGCTTGATAAGTTAATGTAGTCTGACAATTAACCATTACATTTTTTCTGTATCCTTAGAGACATCAGACCCCTCCGAAAGTATAGCATAACGTACTGGTTTATATACTTAACTCACTAAAACATGTGTCGGTGAACTGTAAGTTTAAAATAAATTTAAATGGTATTTATTGACATTTTTTATACTTTCGAAACTCCTATATTTTTAAAATAATTTTAATATGAATATGTATTGGATTTTGGCTCGAAGAGATTTGTTTAAATAGAAAAAAAGTTGGAACAATCTATGTGCTATTTCTACACGTGCGCAGATAAAACAAGATGGCGGCATCGATCAATACGTTACTAAGACATAGGCGTAGTTTTGGGAACTTTAAATATAGATCCAAATAATTTTCGGAAATATCCGCGCACCTGAAAATCGAACATGTAAATGTAATTTATTTATTATATTTTTTAAATGTTGGTATATGTATATATAAACAATGAAAATGCTATAGTAGGTATATACTAAACAATACATGGAGCCCAAAAATCATCTGAAAATTCGAAAAATTACTGGGTGTGATTTTATTTGTGCGAATGTACCATAATTTCTCACCCTTGTTTCATTAACTTTTTACCACATTTACAATTTTTCATCTCTAACATACCATTGTAGGCAACCATTATCACCCACAATGCCAGAATTCTGGAGATGCTTAACTTTAAGCTAGCATGATTAAAAAAAAAACAATTATGGCGATGCCATATTTTTTCAAGATTTTTTGTCACTAATTTTTTACCAATCAAATATTTTCCACCCCTAACCTTTGTTCACCGATTCTGCTAGCTTAAACATTAAACTAAAATAAAAAATAAAAAAAAATTCGGGCGATGTCATACTTTTTCTCCCTTTTTAAGACCCTAATAATTTTTCACCCCTAACCCACCCCCAACAGCAGCGATTAAGCTAGCAAAATTAACAAACAAATTTCTTCGATGCCATGTTTTTTACCATTTTTTATTAATTTCTTATCACCAATAAATCTTTCGATGCCATTTTTTCACCTTTTGTCAGTAATTTTTTACCAAACTAATACTTTTCACCCCTAACCTATCCCAAATGGCAGCGATTCTACTAAGTTAAACTTTAAGTTAGTAGAATTTAAAATTATCAAATCTGGTGTGTCCACATTTTTCACAATTTTCTCACAAATTGTTTAATCCCAACATATTTCACCCCTAACACGGAGTTAAAATAAAAACAATTCTGCAAATACAATACAATATTTTTTCACTGACTTCTTGTCAGGCTAATAATTTTTGCCATGGGGGGTGGGTCACGGATGAAAAATTATTAGGGTAGTAAAAAATTAGTGAAAAAAGTGTAAAACAACATGGAGACGCTAAAATTGATTTTTTTAAATTCTGCTCACTTAAGGACTAAGTTAGTAGAAACGGTGCAGTTAGGGGTTAATTAGGGGTGAAAAATATTGGGGTTAAACAATTTAGGAACAAATGATGTAACACATGGTATCGCCGGTTTTAATTATTTTTTAATTCTGCTAGCTTAAAGTATAAGCTAGTGGAATAGCTGTCATTAGGGGTGGATTAGGGGAAATTAAAGAAAAAAGGGGTGAAAAATATGGCAACGAAAGATTTTTTTTAATTATGTTCAAGGCAGTAGCCAGAAAATTTTTTCTGGGAATAGTACGGTTGACCACCCTTACAATATTTTTTTGTAAATGGATGAAATGATTAGGACCGCAAAAGTTATTTTTCTATTTATGTATTTCCAGTATATAAGAAATGTATAGAAAATAAAAAAATATTTTGATGAAAAAAGTTGTTAGTTAGTTAAAATTGAATATTCCATCCCAATTTTTGGGGGGGGGGAGTTGAATTATTGAAGCCTGCACAATCAGTGCTATTGAGGATGGATTAAGGCTCAAAAATTATTAGTATTGTAATAAAGGAGAAAAAATATTTGAAAAAATAAGGCATCAACCAAAATTATGCTAGCTGAACGTTTAAGCTATCAGAATTGCTGCAATTTGGTCCAAAGTTTTACATATTGGAGGGAATATCGGATGAATAAACAGTTGTTAAAATACAAACTACATTGAATATGTGATTACAGAGTGAGAAAAGTTGCCTTTTCATTATGTTTGATTATGATAATATCATGTCTTGCTTTCAATGAATTGCACAATGACGAAGTTACAGTCTCATAATTGCTTTGGTAGGTTTTTGCTAACCTAGAAATTCTCCCGTGTGATTTTTATACTAGGAGTCACTGGTAGACGAAGTTACACACTATACAAAACTCCCGATTGGGATCTTGGAGTCTCTCTGAGCTAGTTTTCCCTGAAACTTCTAGAAGATGATATTCATTTTGCAATAAAATACTATATTCCGCTATATTAAATACATAAATAAATTTTCCAGATTTCAAACAATTGAGGGAAGCGCAAGTGATGAAGGTTCTCGACTAGAAATAATATATTGTCTAGAGTCTAACAGAATGCACAATCTCCTAAAGATAGTGTCACAATAGACCAGGGCTGAAAATGATAAAAGGTGAAAAAAAGGAAGAGAATACAACAAAAATGTAAGGAAAAACAAGTGTTTGTCTAAATCTCCGGCAAAACTACAGGTCCTATGGAAAAAAGTTAAATAGCAAAGTTCTAGGTAATAAAAATATCTACAACTTTTGTTCACATAACCTCAAAATTTAAGTGACAAATTTAAAAAAACAAGTTTATGATTTTTTATTTATTTTGTACGAAATAATACATCTACAATACTTTTGTACAAAATAAGACCTCTACAATATTTTGAGAAAGTTATAGAATCTTCTTTAAATTATATGCGTAGATGCCGATTTATAGCTATTTTATGATAACTAGCTGTCGCCCAGTGGTCGAAATTCGACCAACTGTGTCAATATCTCTGGCAGGTTAAGTAACCTGAAAAATTTATCGTGACATTCTATCTTAGGACTTTAGGAAGAACAGCAATTACACTGAACAGATCCAGATTCGGAACTTCTGTGTGATAGTTTCCTCAAAAATCCTAGATGTCGTTCTTACATCTCGCTTCTACAAATAAGTAATGAAAAAAGTTTTTTTCAGATATAATTCATAGAACTTTATTTGTATTCAAATTCGTAATTCTTAATTTAATATGACAACAATTCAACCGCTAATGGGCTACCCTACAAATTTATTTTTTCTAACCTCCCTTTATAGCTATAATTGCACTCTATTCTCTAACATTTATTAAAATCCTCAATATAATAATTCCATTTCATTATATATTTCCACCACCCTGTATATGCAACCCGGTAAACCATTCTGTATATGCCACTGCCTATGAGCCACCTTATTTACTCTTTTTGTTTATGAAATTTTTAACTATCTTGTAACTATAATTCTACTCCGACCTATATTTCAATCATGATATATATGGAACTCTTCGTGGGCTACTCTATAAATCATTTCCTTCTAACATTTTTTATCATCATACTGTATATCCATAATTCCTCTCACCCTAAATTTCATATTCCCTATATATACAACTGCTTATGGGTTATGAAATGTTGCATTTCCATTTCCGCCACCCTGTATATGCATCTCCGTATAATATTTTTTGCACCACCCTGTATAACTGTAATTCTACTGCATCGTCTATTCCAAGAACCCTGTAAATTCAACCGCTAATGGGCTTCCCTATATTATTTTATTAGTTATAATTGCACTCTACTTTATATTTTAAACACTCTATATATGCAACTGCTTATGTGCTACCCACGAAAAAAATGATTTCTAACATTTCTGAAATGGCCCTGTATAATTATAATATACAACGATTACTTTACAACTAAACAATAACAACGCTTGCGTGCCACTTCCAGAAGTACATGCTCTACGTATATAACAGCATTGGTCTCTCTATACATCATTACTCAATGTTTTAAGTCTGGCGGCGGCGGCACATTCAGTTGTTTGGCGTTGACATTATGGACGTAAATAATGAATTTTTATTATATTTTATTTAATGAATGAACCAATATTATAAATTAATATTAGCATTCGGGACTGAAGGTTGTCAGTAGCTACTGAACAAAAAAAAATTAAGAAAATCGGTTGAGAGACAGGGGAGAAAATGGTACCTAATCGTATTGTCTTTGCCTATTTATATATAGATACGTATATACTTGAGTGAATTACGGAAAATTTTAGCCCATCAAAAGGTTATTCATAGAGAAATGAGGAAGAGGTCTTTGCCTTTCTACTTAATTTTCGGATTCGAGTTTCTTTCATTTCTTTGCATTTTCTGAGAAGTAGAGATTTTAATTTTTCACATAAATTTTGTGGTTATGTGAAAAAAAATGTAAACACAAAAGTTGTAGATAGTTTCATTACCTACAACTTTGCCATTAGCTGTTTTCCATAGGAGTTGTAGGTCTCCCGACCTGAGATTGCCAGTAAATTATTTTTCCTTATATAGTTATTGTATTCCCTTCCTTTTCTAATGGGTTTCATTCCACTATTATTTACTTGGTTTAAAAAATTATCGACTCGGGTCTACAATTACTTTGATACGTTTTAGCGTAACCGAAGAACTCTTTCGTGTGATTTTTTTCCTAAAAATCTCATGAAAACTGCCTTGCACACAGTACGACTCCTGATTTTGAAGTCTTTGTGAGTTAGCTTTCCCTGAAACCCTTAGGTGTTGATATTAATTTGGGATAAATTATTAGTGGTTTTTACTAAATATTTAGCTTTTAAGCAAATTTGATTGGTTGTAAAGCTATGAAAGAAGGGAGTAAGTAACTAACTGACAGAGGAAATTACAATTGTGGTGCCTAAAAGGTGGCTGCAAACCTACAGTTTTATCTGTACCTGTGGAGCCACCTCTAAGAGAGGACAATCAGGGGGTAGTGTTGAAAACATGTTTTAAGGAACGTAAGAATCACTGTGGTTTGGCAAATGTAGCCATCCAATTTATTTTAGTGGGAGAACACTGATTAGATTTAATTTACTTACTTGCCAATTCAAATTTATAGATTAAGAGGAGTTAGAGAATACTTATTTACAAATGGAAAATGATCATTGGTAAATAGTATCAAGGGTTAACACCTTTTGTAGAAGAATAAATGAGAAACAACAAAATTCAAACATGCAAATAAATAATAAAACACCGAATAATATTAGGAATGTTAGTTCAAGGAGACTAGGCTACGATAAAACGTATTCATTTTACATACGACTTTTTTTATTTAAATTTTTGTTAATAACAATTTCGTAATCTTTGTCCAACAAACGATAGAGATGTTTAAAACAATTAGAATGTTTACTGATAGATAAACGCGAATACGCTAACGAAGTTATCACTTTACAGTCAATGTTAGTTGCTACAACATGGAAGCAATAAGATTCACAGCTAAATCCCAAAAACTTGAGATTGTTAAATTAGATTTACCTCAAGTTGGCCCTAATGAGGTTTTGGTTAAAGTGGCTTATTCGGGAATTTGTGGAACTGATCTGCATATTATACAGGTAAGAAGTAAGTTCCTATATTTAAACGAATAAAATACTGAAATATTCATTAGTAATATGATATTGCAACAAATTACCCGTGTGATCATTGAAGATAACCAAGGTAAAATAAATACAGTACAAAAAGTTGAGCAGGTTCAAACCTATAATATCAAAGCTACGATGAATGAGGATCGGGAAATTTTGGCGGACAAGATCAAGGTTACAAATCGAGTATGTTCAATTACACCATCTGATGGCAATGTGTATCTACAGGTAATGTACAGTTTGTGCAGAAACTGTGAAAGTGTTTAATAGAGCTTTTCCCACAATTACTATTATTTTATTGTTTACGTACAGGTTACGTACATATCAGGTGAGGGTGTGAGGTATTCCTAATTTTTCTATGTTCTGTCCAAGTTTTAATGTCAATGTCAGAATTGAATTGCCAGCGTTTACAGTGCTTGCATTCTTTTGTCTACAAGCTGTTGGTTTGTATTTACCTGATGCGGTATTTTAATTTAAAAGATTTCACATAAAATTCATATTAAAGTTGTAGAACACAGACAGGGTCAATTAATAGTGTGCTTGGCTTTGACCTTGAGATCAGATATCAAGGTTAACCACATTTTTATCCCTCTAAAATTAAAGAGTCAAGATTCAAAGGAAGACCTAAGTCATAAATCCGAATATTAATTACGGTAAATTAGAAAAGTAAATGAAAAACTTTTTTTTTCAAATGCATCATGTAATATATCAAATGGAAAGGTACTGTATCTGAACTGAGAAAAATGGAGAATACTTTTAAGTTTTCAAAATTCAGGAGGAGATTGAAAGGTAAAAAATAAAAAATTTCAGACAAGCCATGTATTAATATTAAATGAAAAAACTCAATTATAAATATTTAATTCAATAATACGGAAAATATTCACAAAGACTGAACTCTGAAGTAACCTTTGTCGGTAAATTATAATAAAAAATATATATTATTTACATAGATTATATCTCGAAGGGAATATGGAACTCTTATTATATGAATCTTGGTCAAATAACTTTCTTTGTTACAGTTACTTTACTAATATTTGGACAATATTATGAATCTGTTTTTTTTTTCTGAATATTTTATTAAAAACAAAACAGTTGTGGCGGAAATAAATGCAAAATATGTTTCGTATTTCAATAATTGGGTCACTGAACGCGAAACTGTTGAGCTTTTTACTTCAGCACGTCAGAATTATTCATCATTAGCAAAAAATAGTTAAAGAAGTTACCAATTGCCTCCTATAAGGTTTTTTAAATTTATTTCATAGCCAACTGACCCCAGACATCAAAACTTCAAGCTTACAACGCCTGAATTCTAAATCAACAAAATCAAAATTCGAAATCCACTAGGTTTCAATCCTACAAACTCCAAGCACCCAAACCTCAAACCTACAGGGCCCGATCTTGTAACTCAAAAACCCCTAAACACAGAACCCACATATCTCAATACTTCATAGTTGAAGCCCACAAAACTTTAGTCCAAAATCACTAAGACCACGTTTTCTAAGCCAACAAATCCCTTATCTAGGAACCTCAAGGCCATGAACCACATGTGTTCAAAGGCATCAAACCTCAAGCTCCCAAATCCCATATCCACAAAATTTAAGACAGTAAACTTTAAACCCACAGTACACATTCCTATGAAGCTAAAAGTCATTAACCTAAAGCTGACTATCTCAAAACCGCATAAGCCCAGCCCAGAAACCACAATTATGAAATTTTCGGACAGTCCAAAAAACTTCAAACTTTAAGTCAATAAGTCCCAAGCCCAAAAAACGCGTTCCTACAAAAACAAAGTCACAAACCCTTAACCTAAAATTCAAAAACAAATATTAAGCCAAAAAAATAGATTGGAGTTTATGGTTTTAAGGTTTGTATACTTGGGATTTATGGGATCGAAACCTGTGGTATGTCGACTTAGATTGTCTTGTATTTTTGGTTGTGTTTTTTGAATATGTGGACTTGAGGTTAGTTAGCTGGTGATTTGTGAGCTTGTGATTTAACGATTAGGTTTTGTGAACTTGGCGTTTTGGTGTCTGGAATTTGTTGTTTTTTTTTTTAGAAAATCAGTAGAAGAACTTTCTTGGAGATTCGTAACTCACTGTTGTTCTTAAGTCCACAATTCGCGTAAGAAATGCGATTTTTAACTGTTTTAAATGACGAAAAATTCTGACGTGCAAAAGCACTAAGCGGAACAGATTTGTATTCGGCTGCCCAAAGTACATATAGACCAGCTGAGTTTGTTCGCGTCAATTTTTTTTTTTCAGTTTGTAGATCAGTGGAATTAAATCACAAATTGAAATATTTTTAGGCATTTATTGTTATAGGGTGAATTTCCTTGCAACGACACTGCTTCGTTTACTCTAGGACATGAATTTTCTGGAACAGTTGCAGAAGTTGGATCAAATATTACCAGCTTGAGAAATGGAGATAAAGTTTCTGTCAATCCTAACGAGTGAGTATAAAGCTATTATCAGCACTTAATTGTTGCGTTTATAACCTAACATCGACTTCTTCTTATGTTTTCTGCATAGATTAGTATTCAAGCTTATTGCCCTTTCATTGTCTAATCTCGATGAATGGTGACTTTTTGAACTATTATTAATTATCTATCAGTTGTTGTTCCTATCCGTCCATAATTTATCCTATTTTCTCTGATCTCTGATTTCGATAACTGTGAGCCTACTATCTCCACCAGATGGCAGATGGTTGATTGTAAATTCACATGATCCATTAAATCTATGTACGTCACTGGACATGCTCATGTTATACGTCGTAATTGGTAACTATCGTTAGTGCCTAGTGTGCGATGTAACGTGAAGCTCGACAAGTGAACTCAAATGTTTTTCACTTGGATTCTTCGTTAGCTGATAATGTTATTGTTGGAAATCATCTGATCTATGTTCCAGCTAAACTCCATTTTCTCTCTGATCAGCCTTGCATGCTCGTTAAACCTGTAGCCCAAGAGTGAATTTGTTTCTCCAATATAAATATTTAACATTTTCAAAGCATGTGGTATATTTATTGGTACTATCACAGTCCTCAAGCGTTTAGAATCCCTTTGATTATATTACCGATGTTCAATTCGCTTGAGCCTTTTATGGTATTAGTATAGTAATTATCGTGGATTTTTCTTCATATCGTGTTAATTTGTCGAGTTTTTCAAGTACGTTATTGGCGAGGTACTCAAGTTGCACTTGTTCTTGATTGTAAGCCTCTTGTGTGCTGTAGATGTTTTATCGTTATTTAGTAGTAGTTTATTGTGATGGTTGGAAGTACAGTTGAATTATTCCTTGTTTGTGACCTAGCAATTTTCTATATGCCTTTTTAATATTTGATTAGGAAATAAAACTACACGATAAAAAGGCTCTATTTTCTTAAATCTTAATCTAACTTCGTTGAATTACAGTGTTTCGTACTCTTTTTATGTTTTCCTGATAGAAGACAACTTCCAAGGATGTAATAAAATATGAAAAAATGTAACCACTTATGTTTACAGTTCCTGTACATGTTGCAATTTTTGTCGATCGGGTAAACCCCATTTTTGCCCAAAAGGAGGCCTTCGAAGTACTATAGGCATCTATAGAAATGGAGGATGGGCAACATACGCTTCAGTGCCAATTCATCAAGTCCATAAATTGCCTGACACTGTTAGTCTCGAACAAGGTACGGTATTTTTCCCTGAAGATGCTTTTATTTTTGCAATAACCTAACCAATATTTCGCCAGGCTAAATGATATTTTAAACAATTGATATTTCAGCTGTTTTAAGTGAACCAATATCATGCGTAGCACATGGGTGGGATATCATCAGTCCAATGTTCGTTGGCCAGAAGATCTTGGTACTTGGAGCAGGTATTATCGGTAATTTATGGGTATGCCTGCTACATCTACAGGGACATCGTAACGTCACTGTATCGGAACCAAACACAACTAGATTAGAAATGTTGAAAAAATTAGGTACGTAACAGAAATTATGGTGCAAAACATAGAATTATACACTAGGTTCTAGTTCCCACTCAAGATTAATTAATGTAATTAATTGCCACACCTCTGGCAATTAAATAACAGGTCTAGTTTTAAGTCTCCCACTGTTGCAAGTCATCAAGTGTTGCCTAGGGAACTGATCGAACTGTTATGGAATGAGATGTGGTGGGCGTGGTGAATAATGTATTTGTCCGCCAAGAAGTTTTCCACAGAGGGCGCATTCGACGCTGCGATGTAGTACGTATTGTTTACAGTTTGGTCCTGAAGTTCCAATTCAATCAAGATAAAGAAAAACAATGTGGGTTATGCATTGACTTTTGGTTTCAGGATCTGAATAAACCTTATTTCATCACATCTGATGAAATTTTCCGTCAGCTTAGGATCTTCTATGAATATTTTTATAATGTAGGAGCCAATTATTTTTCCTATACTGTTTTCGCACGCCATGACGTGTGTTGATACTATTTTTGGGCAAACTTTCATTTTTTTTCAAATTTAGTAAATGTTCCTCGTAACTTTAACAATCTCTCATCATTCCAAAAACCATTTGTGTCATTCAAAAACTTGTCTGTGTGGCAAGCAATTATCTTCAAACGTCTTTTTACCAATTGGACACAATCCTTTGGCAGTTTTTGAATTTTACAAGGACTTTCAAATTAATCTGCTGTTGGATCATGACATTAATGCTTTATTGGAAATGAGAAATTTAGCACTTATGTCACTGTTGTGATATTTTTGATTTTATAAAAAAAGTGTAAATATCAAAATTAAAGGGAATTGTGTCCCGAATATGAATGTCATGTCCTCGTTTGCGTGACAGCTCTCGTTTTCGAGATATGTCACAAATGTATCTTTTTTGGATGGAAACCATAGTTGGATATGACCTCAAAACATCGGACATTTTAAGAGCTTTTCAACGATATAATACTCGGTATAGTTATTCATAAAAATAACAGAGTTATGGATGCTTTTCTCTCTTAATTTCTCTTTTAACGTAGTTAGCCATAAAATAGATTGATTTATAATAACTATTCCAAAAAACATTGAACGATTTTTTTATTAGGTATATCAGATATAACGAAAAAACTAAATAAGTAGGTACTTACTAAAAACTTAAGAAATTAAAGTACATAATAATGGTTACAATTTATGTTCGAAAAGGCCACCATTGTTATTTAGACAAAAATTGCATCTTTTTAAGATTAACATTACGCTTTCCTCACAGACCGCCTAACAATTTCGTCAATTGCTTGTAATACCGCCTCCCTTAGGTCACCAACTGTCTCATACTTTCTTTTGTATACTTTTTTTTTAGCGCACCCCATAAATAGAAGTCTATAACTGCCAAATCGGGACACCGGGGTGGCCATTCGCGTGGGCCATTTCTTCCTATCCAAGAGTTTGGATAGATATTATCTAAGTGTTGTCTTACTAATAACGAGTTATGAGCAGGTGCTCCATCATGTTGGAACCACTCAATTTCTAAACGAGTTCTCAAATTCAAATTATGCAACATGTCTTGAAAAGTGTATTGCAAGAAATGCAAGTAGCGCTCCCCAGTAAGTGATTCGTCATAGATAAAAGGCCCCAGAATAGTAGACCCTATGATACCACACCAAACATTAAAACCAAATTTTATCTGCGGTCGTCTTTGTTCTACATGGAAAGGGTTTTCTTTAGCCCAGATATGCTCATTGTGTCTAGTGAAGATACCGCAGGTAGTAAACCTAGTTTCATCTGACCATAACACCTTTAATGGAAACTGTGGATTGTCAAGGCACATGTCTCTAAACCATGTACAAAACAGAATCCGTCGATATTTGTCACCAGCATGCAAAGTTTGAGAAACTGAAAGTTTGTACGGGTGGAACTTGTTCGCTTTCAGTACCTTAACTACAGTTCGTTGAGATGTGCCAGCTTCTGCTGCAATCTCACGAGTTGAAGTAGATGGATTTTGATTTACCATTGCCAAAACATTTATTTGTGTTGCTTCGTTAATTTGATTACGTTCCTTTGGTGGTTTAGTAAACTATCGTAAAGCCTCTTAAATGTACATAGAGCAGGTTGACGACGATTAAAATATCTATGAAAGTATTCCTCAGCTGCAGGAACTGATTTTTTATGGCATATGATATAATATTCCACCATATTCAGTTTTTCTTCGTTAGAATATTCCATTTTATCACGAAAACTTGTCAGTTCAGCACTATTAATGGAGGAAACGTCAAAGTAAAAACAATCTTTTTCATGGCTACCTACGTTAAAAGTAAAAATAAGACAGAAAAGCATCCATAACTCCGTTATGTTTTGAAAAGCTCTAAAAATGTCCGATTTTTTGAGGGCATAACCAACTATGGTTTCCATTCAAAAAAAGATAAGTTTGTGTCATATCTTGAAAACGAGAGCCGTCACGCAAACGAGGACATGACAGTCATATTCGAGATACAATTCCCTTCAATTTTGATATTTACACTTTTTTATAAAATCAAAAACCAAGGACAGGGATTTGACTAAATCGACAGAATTTCGTTTTTTCAAAATATCTAGTAAGCCATGACTATTTACAAAAATCCGAAAGTGTCATTAAATTGGGTCAGTAAAACTGCAAATCTTTCCCAATTTAACCATTACTTTATCTCCGCTAGTTTCCGAGATCCCCATACTGATCATCAAAAATTAACAAAATTTAAAAAATTTAACCAGAAAAGATTTAATGAACTAAACTTTCTTTCAGATACTGGATACCAACTCATAACGCCTACTCAGTTGAAGAAAAATCAAGATTCGGATCCAGAATATTTGTTTGACATAATCATTGATTGCAGTGGATACGCACCCGCCATTGAGCATGCCGTCAGTTTGCTCCAAAGTGGAGGCAAACTCTGCTGCTTCGGAGTTGCTCCACCACATGCCGAGATCAAGTTAGTGCCGAAATACAATGCCACCTTGTGATATATAAGTGTATTTTCTTGTGTTCCAGAATAAAACCCTTTGATCTGTTTATGAAAGAAGCTAAAATCTACGGGGCAGTAATCAACCCCTTTTGTTTCCCGAAGTCCCTTGGATTATTGGAAGCTATGGGAAATCGGTAAATATAGAGAAAACACTTCACCACTAGTAGTAATATAAATATTTTCCAGATACTTAGATTTTGAGAAGCTAGGGATTAAGGCATTTCCTTTGAGTAAATATGAAGATGCATTGGAGCAGTTAAAAAAAGGTGCTATTGCGAAAGCTGTGTTTAAAGTAGTGTAACTATGACAAAGGCATACAATATACGATGAAGTATGACTAGCTAATTTTCTTAAAATCACAAAACACCTTATGTGTACTCCATCTAATGACTGAATTCTTTGATTTTATTGGGTTTCCTTATATTTTTAAGTATGGTGTTGTTGTGCCTCATCAGTTCATATAATACGAAACATCAAATGGGTTTAACTAAATAGATGATAAAACCTTAGAGCATGTACCTTGTGGAGATTCACAAAATCGTAGTAAGGCCAGAAAGAGAGGGCAATTGAGACAATAACTGGCTATTTCACTTGGTGGGTGGAAGCAGCCAATGAACAACATGCTGAACAGATTTCATTGGAAGCAGCTCCCGACCGAGTGAAATAGCCTCTTGCCTTCACGATTGCCCTCTCTCTTTTAGTCTTACCACAATATTTTAGCACTGCAGGCTATCTCTAGAATGTATATGCTCTATGACTAAAACTGATCTAAAATGGCATTTAAGAAAGAGACAGAAAATCAAAAACAACTACTGCTTTGGGTTATTACCGGTTAAAGAAATTTAAAACAATGACTCTTTTGTGACGTTTTCGTGATGTCATTGGTATTAACCAGTGAATAAATCTACATTACCTAATTGTTTATCGCGAAATGAATTCCGACATCCAGGAGTGTCAGGAAAATCTAGCTCACATAGACTCCAAATCGGGAGTCGTACTGTGTGTAACGCCATTTCCCTGTGATTCCTAGGATAGAAATCACAGGAAAAAATTCGTAGGGTTACTAAAACCTGTCAAAGAAATTACAATAATAACTTTTCGAGAATTTAATTGGTTGAGGGGAGCGCAACCGATGAAGGCTCTAGACCTTTTCTTCAGTTTTCTTTTTCAGCAAACCGCGGGGGGTAAGGACAAAGACTATGCTGACTAGTTAAAAGTGGTTCTCTAACCGGGTTTTAATGAATTTGCAGTCATTTTCATACCTCTAAACATTACAAATTGATAAATACTAACTAATTATGCTATTTAAATTTAACTTTCTTATTCATTACTCACATATGTCCCTATAATAATAACCTTTTTCCAATTACTAACTTTTCGAGATTTTCGGTGCACTAAGCGCGGGACAGTGTACTGTTTCTGGTCGAGAGCCTTTATCGGTTGCGCTCACCTCAACTGATTGAATTCTCAAAAAGTTAGTATAACATTACTCAATGGTATTAACCAAGACCGCTAAAATCTGTTTGGTTCAAAGTGTTCAAACCAGGTTCAAACCATTTAGGAACAATTGTAACCGGTAGATGGCTGCAAATCGTATTAAATGTCAAGACTTGTTATAAAAGAATGTTGATCGTACAAACATTTCATTGTGATTCAACTGAATTTCGGTTTTAAAAATAAATTATAAATTGTAATACATTAATGGTTAAATTTTCAATTAATTATTGAAAGTTATTAATAAGCACTAATGTTATCCTTAGTCAAAGTTAAAATTCACTACTTTTCCTGTTTTCATAACAGAAAGATTTTTCGATAGCTTAAATTAAATATCTGGAAAAGTCATTGCTTTTTAATTTTTTTAAAACCAAAGTCAATGCTTTTTAATCATTTTAAACACTTTGATCTATTATATCAGATTTGGCAGCTGTTTCAGGTGTAAACACCAAGCGTGAAATTTAAAGATTAAAATTTATACACAATCTCAGCATTTTTCATAATTTCATCTCATAAACTTTGAAGAAAATTTTATTTTAAACTACTTCTGTTAATAAACTTTTTCTCTCCGGCTCACACCGCAGTTAAGGTGGATAAAAATCTATTTTCAATGTTGTTTATACAAAAATTTCCAAAACTTTCTATCATGGCATACATTGTCAAAAACCAATTTCCACAAAAAACAGGTCCCTTCCTCATTTTGTACGAAATTTTCGTAGGACTCATTACAATGAAAAATAATGGAAAAGTGAAAGTATGGCGAAGTGGACAAAATTTGTCATTTATTTTAGTGTTATGAATATGTCCAATAGACGGACAATCAGGAAATCTTGGTGGCTATGGTAGAACATGTGTTTTCATCCACACCTCAGTATACACTGTGGTGATCATTTTCTCAATGATGAAGACCATCTCCACTCCTAATCCTTGCCGGATTACCAGGCTTACTTAAGTAGAATCGGCTTACTTGAGTAGAATCTAAATTTATTCCTAATTACCGCAATTACACAAAGAAAGTTGTAACAGACGACAATGAAGGTTATTTGAAATAATTACAGCATAAATATATTTATTAGAAATAATAAAATCCTATTTTATAACACAAACATTGCTTTTGACATCAAACCTTTCTTCAATTCCTCTATCGCCTCTTCATATTCCTTCAACTTGAAAGTTTTGATACCAATTTTTTCAAAATCTAGATACCGTGTCCCCATTGACTCTGCCAGTCTGATTGCTTTTAACATGGAGAATGGGTTCACGCGTACTCCAATCAATTTCAACTCCTTATACATTATGTCAAATGGACTTAGACTGCAAAATGAACAACAAAATTATTGCAAAAAAAAATTTCAAACCATTGCCCTACACTATTATTACCTAATTTTATAACCTAAATGATTGTGGTTATGGTGTATCGAAGAATATATTGATAGCAAACAAGAAATCTATAATATGAAAATCAGATAGTATTAATCTTGGTTTCTGCTTTAATGTTTGGCACAGCAAAGAAATTATTCATTTTCAGTTTAATTTTTAACAAGTTTGTTCATTACCTTAGTTCGGCATGAGGAGGAGCCACGCCAAAAATGCACAGCTTTCCACCTTTCCTCAACATTTTAGCTGCTTGCTCAATGGCTGGAGCATATCCACTACAATCAATGACTAAATCAAAATTGTAGTTCTCTGGGTCGCTTTCATAATTTGTCTTAAGTTTGTCCGGTGTTAATAAATTAAATTCAAGATCTACGACAAATATTTTAATATTACATAAATCTACAGCTAACTTAATTAACAGAAGTTTGAATGCAGCATGAAAATATGAAACACAGTAGCAGTTGTAATACGTTTTAGAGTATATATGGGGAGAAGTGATTAAAATCTATAGAAAATCAGAGAAGTAAACAGCAAGAAAACTGTAAGAAAAGGGGTTTTTCGTATTTATCGACAAGTGTTTCTACTACATCATGTAAACGGGAGTACTGGGGTTGGCACTAATGAAGACCATTGGTACCATACATTATAATGTGTGGCCTTCAATGACTACCACAATCTTAGAGCTTATACTTCCCATACACAAATAAAGAGAGGGTAATAGAGAGGCATCCGGTATACAGTCCATTTGCTGCTACCACCATCCAAGTGAGATAACATGATGCTCTTTTATTGCCCTCTCTTTTTAGTCTTGCCACGATATTTGTGCATTGCAGGTTGCTTCCAGAAGCATATGCTCTAAAATCACATCACCTTGACTTCCTAACCTCAATAAGAAGTAACAAAAATTTCTCTCCATATTAAAATATCTAGTTGAGTGGATAATGGATTGATGTGTCACGTGATGTTTTTTCCTAACGACTAAAAAACCGGTAAGTAAGTTTAGGTAAAAAATAATAAACCTAAGCCAAATTTAATCGCCAAATCTCGTGTACAAGAACTTTCACAAAATTCAAATAGTAGATTCTATATAGCACATAATTTTTCTCTTATTCTAGTCATTTGTACCAAATTTTGTATGCGGTGGTTTTCGGGATCACCGATTACGAATCCGAACTTAAGTTTGTAAAACTCAAAATGGCGAATCTAAGATGGCGAATGAAATTTTCGAAAATCAATTGATTTTCACCAAATTTTGTATAAAATGACTTTTCAGAGTCACTGATCTTGAATCCGAGTTCAGAATTGCAAAATTCACTTTAATCAATAGCCTATTTTTTATTCCCGGAGAACCTTATCCCTTCCTTACATTCTTCTTTTGCCTACTCCCTCATTGGTAACTGAGGACAGCCCAAAAGAGCATGTGAAAACCTAATTAGGTACTCAGGATATAAAGTAAACAAAAATGTCAAAAGAATTTTGTTATTCCGATCTCGGATTCATAATCAGTGACCCCGAAAACCCCCGTATATCAGATTTAGTGAAAATCGGTAGATCTTCAAAGGTTTCGTTCGCCATATTGGATCCGCAATCTTGAATTTTGCAAATATGATATGGGATTCGTGATTAGAGTCTCCATAAACCCCGTTACACTATATCTACATTCAACTGTATCTTATCTATACAAATATATATTTATTCGTATTTTCGTGGCACTTTTTCGTGAATTGTCGGAACTTTTGATTCTTTTTTGAGGTTATGAACTCATTGTAAACTGATAGTTCAATTTTGACACCGGATTAGTGGTCAAGAGGGCGAAATACAACGGAATACCTTTTTTGTTCATAGTTATGTTATTGGGATCCTCATATTTTAATCATGCGGAGTCATGTTTTTGAAGGTTCACGAATCTGTTTGATTTTTTATGAAACGTTATTTGAGTTGATTTGGAATAAGCCAGATATGGTCAATAAGATATATTTATAGCGTCAGTAGTCGATAGAAAGAAAATAATGAAAATCAAGAGCATATCTGAAACCAGCAACATTCATTCAGTTCTTGTCTCTCTCTGTCTCTGTCTGTCTGTCTGTCTCTCTCTCTCTCTCTCTTTCTCGATGGGAAAAAATGTGCACTTCGGACCGACACAAAGATTAAAATCACGATTTAAGCAGCTACATTACTTCGTTGAATGGCTCACTGTGTATATTGTTTCAACCATATTTTTACAACTGAAACGTATGCTCAGAGTGTGTAACTTCGTTGCATATCTTACCTAATTTCCGTAATAAATTCAACCGAGAAATATTTGGATCTGATATAGTAACACGTTTGTGTCCTTGGGTATGCAGAGTGCAAGCCCATAAGGATCCAATGATTCCTGCACCTGTAATCAGAATATCCACACCAACTTCAATTGGACTAATCAAGTCCCAACCATGACTCACACAAGAAAGTGGTTCAATGAGCGCACCTAAAAATCCAAAAATACAAGTCAATATAGAAATATAGTAATTTCATTCATTTCAAGCTTCTACCTTGTGCATAAGTTACAGAATCTGGCAGCTTAAACACTGTATCCTCCTGAACCAAAGCGTACTGAGCCCAAGCCCCATTTCTATTTACACCGGTGTTATTGTTTGGTCGTTTGCAAAAGTGTACTTTTCCTATGTGGCAAGAATCACAACTTGAACAAAAACTAAAAGCAAATAAAAAATAAACAATTCGGAAAAACTCAAAAGAGGCCTTACTTGTTAGGATCAACAACAACCCTGTCTCCTCTGTTCAAAGTTTTTACGCTATCGCCAAAGTCAACGACCGTTCCAGAAAATTCATGGCCCAAAGTAAGAGGTTCGTCGAGAGTTGGAAACTCACCCTGAAGTCAAACACAATTACATAAACAAGGGTCGCCTTATAAATTCTTGAAATATTCTGCCTATTTTTGTTCTCTAAAAATGTCTGAAACTTTGTGAGCTTCGTGACCTTATGACTAAATGTCACTTGAATCCTTAAAATAGACCACCATTAAACGAGGATTTTTATGTACTTTTCAGATACTTAGTTTCCTTTCCAAGGTTGTTAGACATAAGATATAACCCAATCGCAAAGTATGATCAGAGAAAATTGTGTAGTGTAGCCTTGGCACACAGTCCACAGTTAAAAGTAACCAGCGGCGGATTTCAGAAGCTTTAAAGTCAAAGAGTTTATACCTAAAGCGATGGAAATCTTAACTCCAAGACAGTAGAAAAATCATAAAGAAGCCCCCTACTAAACTAAAACTACTTAGTACTACCCCCCTTACCTTGTAGCACGAGAATATTCCCGTTGGAGCAGGAAATCTCCTCTCCTCTTTGGTATTTCTGATCAATCTCATGAAGAAAAAATATGGTGTGTTGCAAAGACAAACTTAAGAAGAAACTCGATTTCCAGGGTCATTATGTATTAGGATTAGGGAATAAGAAGGTGCTAATTTCCTGGGGTCGGTAATCTCAATAACCATCTCAATATAGGAAACAGTTTATGAAAATTTTAATATTTCAGAAGAATATGAAATAAAATCGTTTCTCAGTTTTGTACAGTTAAAGTGCAATACTAATATGACTAACCAAAACCCCATATTTTAACAAATTACCTGTATTATATGTAAATCAGTTCCACAGACACCACAATATGCCACTTTAATTAAAACGTCTTTTGGTCCCGTAATTTTTGGAATGTCAATAGTTAAAAATTTCAACTTGTTATCTTTTGATGTGAATTGTATTGCTTCCATGTTGTCGGCAATTTACCATTACAAAATTTACACAACGCAATAGTTAAAACAAGCGTAAGCGTCGTTAATCGTTTTTAAGTGATAACACTTACGACATAATAATATTTGTACTGTTTGTTGAAAAATACATGGTGAGGCATTTAAGAAACACACCAGAGTATGTTTTTTAAATGATACTATCTTTTCGAGATTTTACACTACATTGACCTCAAGACATTTATATTATTTCTAGTCCAGAACATTCATCAGTTGCTCTGATTGAGATCTGGAACAATTATTTACGTATTTAGTTCATAGGGTAAGCCAAATGAATGGAAACCTTTGAATATTTTTTTCTAAAAATGATAAATAAAAAAGTTTTAGCATTTTTCCTTGGCTATCTAATAGTGACCGTGACCTTAACGGTCTTAACAAGGAGAAATGCTTTTTTAATGGATTATCCTCATTTTTTATTCCGGTTTTGGAAAGAGCGGAAAAAAGTATGTCCATAAAGACCTTGACCATGACTACGTTCATAACGTAGACCGCTATCAAGGTCAAATGCCTTTTTATCAAAGAAGTATTCCTACTTTCATCAAACTTGGTATCGTGAAGTTTTTGAGGTCTCTGATTGTGAATCAGAGGTCAAATTTACAAAATTAAAAATGGCGGATCCAAGATGACAGACGCACATTTGAAAAATTAATAGATTTTTAACAAAATCGGACTTCCAAATATAACTTTGACCACAGATTGACCTACAATACCATTTCGAAGTCAAGATATTTTTTCAAATAGAAACCCATCTTCCAAATCGGATTAGAAAATAGAGGATAATTTTACTTATTACCTTGACGACGACCGACAAGATCATCACATTTTCGGAAAATTTATTCATTTTTTAAATTTGCGTCCGGCATCTTGGATACACCGTTTTGAAATTCAGTAAGCAGCGACCTCAAAAACCCGAGGTCATGGTCAAGATCATTCCTGGCGTAAAATTTTCAGCTCTTTCAAAAACCGGAATAAAAAATGGGGGTTCTCATTTGAAAAAATGTATTTGACCTAGATATGACCGTCAAGGTCATGGTCAAGGTCAAGATCATGTTCACCGTTAGATAGCCAGGGAAGAATGATTGATTTTTTGTATCATTTTTCGAAAAAAATATATCCCTGATGAGTTGTTCAAACGTTTCCATACTTTTGGCTCATTCTGTATAACTGAATTGAATAATCATACTTGAAGTGTTAACACATCAGGAAATCAATTAAAAATTGAGGTAAGGAATCAAACGGGCTATAGGATGGGAAATATGAATTTATCAATAATTTGTTATGAGGACGGCAACGTACTAACAGACACATCTCCAAACCTCCAAAGGCTACTACATCATTTTAACATAATTACAAAACAATATAGCAATCGAAACAAAAAAATAAGTGTACGGTTGTATCCAAGGAACCGGTGAGATGCAAACTAGAAACCGAGCCAAAAATGGTGGAACGAGTAATGAACTTTAAATGCCTATGTATCAGGAAGATTCACGGAACGTTAACCGCATGGTGACGCCACTGCATACAAGGGACAATGGCCGCCACATATATTTTTGAAGAGACCCATGTGAATCAGTTGTCATGGCCGCCCAGATCTCTCGATCTTTCGCCCAGAGAACATGTTTGGGATATGATGGGCAGGAGGCTGGGAGAGGACCAGGCAACTTTCTTATGGAAAAATGGACTTCCGTCAGATTGTTTGAAATTTTGGTATGTTGTAGAAGTTGATGTTCAGACAAAAAGATTCCATGGGCTCCAAAAGAATCTATCACTAGTTTTCGAGATACAGGATGTTAAAAATCGAAAATGCCGCATTTTAAATATCAAATTTCCCATGATAGATGTGTTTTATCTCCGGTTTGTACATTATTGGACATAAATATGTAACAAAACAATTGCCATCAATTTTCCTGGATTACAGGGTATTTCAAGAATACGTAACATGTGCTTTTGAAAAAAAAACATTTTTTTTTATTACAACGTTGAGAACATAAGAAGATGTTTTTGCACAATTAATATCTCAATAAAGTAATAATTTCTTGGATATGCTTCATATAATATATAGTGTGAGCCATGAATATAGCTAGAGAATGCATATATTGTTTTTTTCCTATTAATAAGTCACTCTGTACGAACCATTCGTACTGCAATTTTAATAAGAGAATAAGCAGATATATGATTCGTCTCTTGATGCTCAACAGTATGTTAAACTCATTGCAAAAACTATATATATTGAAAAAAGATAGTTTTTTATACTACCCTGTAGTTTTAAATTCTCTCCGTCAACTTTGTATGTTATAACATTGTTACGTTGGCAAATGTTCAGTGTTTAACTGAGCAGAATATTGTTACAATTGTATGTCTATTTTTCGAGATATAGGGTGTTAAACGGAAATGTCTTCTTTTTCTTATCAGATTTCTCATAACAGAGGAATATTATTTCCGTATATTGCAGGAAAGATAATTTTCGCATTATTTGAGAAAAATATTGAATAAAACAATTACCATTAATTATCTTTGATTACAGTGTGTTTCCAATATATGTAGTGTGTTTTCAGAAAACTTATTTTTTTTTATTACAACGATAAATACATAAGATGTAATCGCACAATTAATAAGAAATGAGTTCTTGAACGTGTTCATATATTATAGAATGTAAGTCGTAAATATAGCTATAGTGGCATATACCATTTTTTCCCATTAATGAGTAACCCTGTATACTTTAATTTGTACAATTTTTGCGAACTTGTAGTGTGATGAGTCGTAGATTTGTATAATTTATTATAAAAATTCCAGGAGGTATGGTTTATACAGGGTTACTTATTAATGGAAAAAATAATAGATGCCCATTTTAGCAGTATATACAACTCACACTGTATAATGAATGAACACGTCCAAAAATTAGTTTCTTTAACATTATATTAACTGAGTAATTAAATCTTCTTATGTATTCAAGGTTATAATAAAAAATGTGTTTTTAAAAAACACATATTATGTATATGGGAAACACCCTGTGATAAAACTAATTAATAGTAATTTTTGTGTAATAATTTTATGTCAAACAATGTGCAAAACACGTTTTCTGCAATAAACGGAAATAAAACACATATTTTATGAGAAATCTGATACCATAAAGGTGACATTTCCGAAGTTTAACACTCTATATCTCGAAAACAAGTAATACAATTTTAATAATATTCTGCTCAGTAAGATACTGAACATTTGTTAACGTAAAAATGTAATAACATACAAAGTTTACGGAGAGAATTTAAAACTAGGGGGTATTATTAAAAAATACATTTTTTCAATATGTATAGTTTTTGCAATCAGTTTAACATCCCGTTGAGTATAAAGAGACGGATAATATATATGTTTAATGTCTTATTAAAATTGTAGTACGAACGATTCGTACAGGGTGACTCATTTCTAGGGAAAAATAATATATGCCTTCTCTAGCTATATTTATGGCTTACACTGTATATTATATGAAGCACATCCAAGAAATTATTACTTTAAAGAGATATTAATTGTGCAATAAAATCTTATGTTTTCAACGTTGTAATAAAAAAAACCATTTTTTCCAAAATCACATGTTACGTATTTTTTAAATACCCTGTAATCCACCAAAACCTATGACAATTGTTTTATGAAATATTTATGTCCAATAATGTACAAATCACAATTTCTCCAATAACCGGAAATAAAGCACGTCTATCATTGGAAATCTGATATCAAAAATGCGGCATTTTCGATGTTTAGCACTCTGTATCTCGAAAACTAGTCATAGAATCTGTTTGAGCCCATGGACTGTTTCTGTCAGAACGTCAACTTCTACAATATACCATAATTTCAAACAATTTGACGGAAGTCCATTTTTCCATAAGAAAGGTGCCTGGTCCTTACCTCAGCACCCACGGACTTTGGAGGTTCTCAGACATGAAGTACAGGTAGCCTGGGATTATATTCCTCAAAAACAAATAGAATCGCCGCAGCCAAAATGAGAGGTTGAACCCTCCAACCACTCCCAAAAAATTTGAAGTGTCAGGTTTAAAATTTCAATTTTAATGCATTCATATTTGCTTTCATACAAAAAATTTAATATTTTGATACAATTTTGATATACTGGGGAAATATGAATAAAAATATACATTTCTTGGTCCTAATGAATCCACCTCCTTAAAAAAACATAACCCCCCCTCCCCCCGGTATAAATTTCTTACTACGACCTTGGTTGCCCTTTATAAGCTATCAGTATACAACTAGAAGGTATATGCTCTAAGATTTACCTGTAGGTGTTACTTGTTTTATTTATATTTTCTTAAATGGTGTATGTACACTAAATTTGAAAAAATTTTCATCTTTAGGTGACTAGAACTTTAAATAGCCTCAACTCGAATTACCGTTAAAATGTTTTGTGTGGCATTCTTGTATATATAATTCAGGTAAGATAAAGTTCTAAATTATTTTTAATGTACTTCAAATCTGGTTACTTTATTTGTGAACATTCCAATTATTTTGATTAAATTCTACAAGTCTTTGGAAAGCAGTATTTTTTTAATTCTAGTTTTCGAATTAATCACAGTTGAGACGAAATAATCAAGTAGCAAATATATGGGGTCAAAATATGCCTACCACAAGAAAGATTGAGAAACTCTTACTGCTATAGGATTATACAGAAATAAAATAATATAAAAAATCTCGCCTGGCCTCCTAAATACAGCCACAGACATTACATCACTTAGTATGACGGCATCTATTAAGAGCAGATTGTCACTTTTAAGGGATATTAAAAGAACATTAATTTGGTTAACAATAGAACCGCTAGACTCAAGGCGGTAGGAACTTTCAATATGGCTGTGAATCATTCGTTTAAATCAATCATTTATCATTTATCCTTTCATTGTTGGGTACTTTAAATGTTAGGGTGAATAGAATATATAAGAAATCCCAACACTCTACGTGCAAGGTTTTCACTGCTAATAAGTGACACAAATTAATAAAATTGATAACCCTTCAACTAAATCTATAAAAAAATCTAGAAATATTGAGTATAATTATAAACGAACAATTCCATTAAAAAAACGCAGACAATTTTGAATAAATAAATAGTATAACAACAAACGAAATTAAAATGTGTTTTGCACAAACACATTTGATTTAATTTTTCAACTAAAAACATTTTATTTTATTTAAGGTTCAAAGCAATACTCCTAAATTATTCTCTGACTTATATAAATTTAAGTCTGTCTCTACTACAAACGACTTTTATAAGACGAAAGTATTTAAAATATCCTATGTCATTAAATAGTATTTTAATGATCTAAGAAAACAAAACACAAGAAAACATTTTTTTTAAATACAGAATTCAATAAACATTTTCACCAAAAAAAAAATAGCATTTCCTACTACATCCAGTGTTTGAATTTCTATGATAATTTAATTTAACTAAAAAAAAATGTACAAAATAAGTAAAAAGAGTAATCAGCTATAGAAGGAACTTGAAATTGATTTTATACTCAACTTTAGAATATTGCAAAAAACCTTGTACCTGTACTGTTTAACTTAGTCAAATTTGAAAATTTTATACCTGTGAAAATTTTAAAGAATCCCAGCCCAGCTTATTCAGCCCACAAATCATACAATAGATTCAGCTTTCATTTCATGTTCAGCCGGTATGAAGAATAGAGAATAAAATGTTTGTTGAAATAAATTTGCCAGGCAGTGGCTCTTAAACTATTACTAATGCTGAATTATTTTGCAGTTTATTTTTACTTTCAATACATTAAATAATTATTAGAATTCAGAAAGGGATGAGGTTTTCAATTCGGTTATATTTTTTTAGACTGTTACATCAGTACTCCGTCAAATATGAACCTAATTAGATAATTCATTTTTCATCTGATAGACTAGACTTCTAGACTTGGCCTACATATTTTTTCAATGACGTGGAATGCTCCATTTGGCAGAAAATCGGGAAAATTTTGGCGAGTCAACCAAAACTGGTGGGTGTTAGGATACAACACATTGTGTTTATACGTTTATCAAAGGTGGTTAAAAAATCTAGAAACAAAAATTGTTTATATGTAGCATATACAGGAGGGTTAGAATATATTGTAATGTGTGGTCTATAAGCATATACAGAGTGGTTGAAATATATTATGAAGTGGAATTGTTATAAAGAGTGTCTCAACAAAATTAGAGAATTGAAATTGAACTGATTCATTTTGTCTTGGGAAATAACTCTTCACATAGCAATTGTTAGATTATTTGGATATACCTATATTTTTACGAAACCTTGAATTTGCGAGCGCAGTTCGTTAACCTAGAACGTAAAATCTTAAATTAAAAAAAACGTACTCTAGAATTCTTCACAGAAAGATCTGCGTGATCCAAAATATCACATTACACTTTTTCAATTGTATACGAGGTTCATAAAAAAATTAGAAATTGGTCAAATAGTACAGTACTTTCAGGGGCGTACCAAGCTTTTGATTTAGGGAGGGGCAAATTAGAAAAAAAAATGTCCTAGAGGGTCAAATCAGAAAAATTGTTGGTCTAGAGGGGGCAAGTCAGCAGATTTATGGGAAGCTTTTATGGCCGAAGGAAGGTTTTTAGGTCCAGGGGAGGGGCAGCTGTTAGGAAATAAGGTTGAAAAAGGATTCAATGATGCCATTATATTACTAAAAAGCAAAAAATATATAACTTTAAAAAAATTACCGACTTCAAAGTACAGTAACAATACACTAAAGGGTAAAAATAGTTCAACTGGATTTAAAAGAAATATTGCATGTTCGATCAAACTGAGTTTGAAGTTTGTGCCCATTCGGAAAAAATATATTTGGCATAGCGTATGAATAGCTTTAATAATCAATAACAGAATTGTTTAATTTATAAAGCGATTTATATTCCTTTGTAAAATATATGCATTTCTCAGGCTTAGAACCAACTAAAATCACAGTTTTATAAAATATCTAATATTTTTCGTTTCAAATATCCTACATATTTAATTACTCTTTAGTGACATTATTTTTTTAAATGTAAAAACTCTAGACTATAATAAATCAATATCTAAACCGAATTAGACTCTCCGCCGCTGTTGAAGAAACAGGTGTGGCGCTGTCAACGACAACAACCATTCGTTGTTGGTCTTCCGATTCAACCGTAAGCTCAAACAGAAACCCATACACACAAACCGTCCGTTTGGTAAGCTCGAATACTCGAATCGCTTGCATTTACTTTAGTTTGTTGTCGAGTACCGAAGTGTAGTGTTCCGCAGTAGTGATAAACATGGCGTCGTGGACAACGGTGATCCTGTTTTTTGTATACGTTTCGCACAACGGTAGGTCCTGCTCTATTTTTATGTTCAGTAATACGCATTATCATCACTCCGTATGCCTGCCCTACCTCAAAGCGGCGTCTCGCCGCTCATTTCGTTTGTTTTGTTATCATGATAAGAGAGATCGGATTATGATGACGCCGCCTTATTACCCACTGTTTGCTTACCTGGGTAAAAGTATCACAAGACATTGTTTACCAACATTAGGAGTTTAAAAATTATCAACGTTATGTGATACAAAATCGAATTTAAATGATTTTTTAGATTGTAGTCGTATTCGTAGTCGAGATTAGTCATTTGTTCTTATGTATAATTAGTTATTAATCAGTTTTGAATCATCAATTATGAGTCGGACTATAACCTTCCGATTTTCTCGGGACAAATACATTTTCAATAAATCTCAACTTTTTGATTTCCGAAGCCTATTTTTTGGCATCTTCTAGTTTCTTTTTATAGTTTTCCTGGGAAATAACGTCACATTGAGGAAAAAATTTAAATTATCGAAACTTTTAAAATGATATTCTGATTTCGGTGTGTGAACAAAATATAAATTTGAAATTGAAAGTTATCGTTTTGATCACTTTACATGACATAACTAGGGAAATTTGTTGTTTTTTTAGATATACAGGGTAGCAAAAAATTAATAGTGACGCTCCTAAGGGCGCCTATGTAGTAAGATAGATCATTCACCAAAAATTCAATCAAAAGATCCTGTTGCTTCAGTGAACCCATTAACGTTATAAGGGAAAACCTAGTAAAACAGTACTATACTACCCGGATATAGGATTGTTCAAAAGGAGGACTTCTTCCTTAATTATTGCAACCAGATACGATTGAATTCCAATTTTCGTTTATTGTTGTTTTGATCTTCATTGTGTAGTATTCTTGAGTAGTCAAATTGTATTTTATGGCCTAGGTCCCAAGCACATTTACAAATTGTAGATTTCTCGAAATGTAATAGTTGTGTCTTTGTGAGGTCTAGATGATTATTCTAACTATATTACAGTAACAACTATTTCATATATACAGGCTCTGACAGAATGACTGAATACTGTAGGCAACAGATATAATATGAAAACAACATTCAATATAAGAACTACAGGAAAATCGATTATATCGAAAACAAAACCTACGGACATCATACTAACACACAAACTAAATTGCATTTACAAAATTTTTCGCAATGTAATATATTTTACATTGGAGAAACATCTGGGCCTCTAAATCTACGAGTAAATGAACACAAAAATTACAATTAAACAAATTTAAAATTTGTGAAAATACTTGGGATCTAGGCCAAAAAGTATAATTTGACAATTCAACATTACTACACAAAGAAGAACAAAACACAAAATTACAATTAAGAGACTGTTTTAATTCTGTTAAATGAGGACGATTTTACATACTTTTTTTTTCTAGGTTTACGCTTCTAACGTTAATTGGATCACTGAAGCAATATGTTTTTATGATCGCATTTTTGCCAAATGACTATCTTACAAAAAAGTCTCTCCTAGGAGCGTCCCATATAAATTCTGGTTACAACTCCTTCGAGGTCTTCTACCCTGTATATTTAAAAATCGATTCCAAAAAACCATTAATAGAATCTCTACTTTTTATTGTGAAATTGCAATGTTCTGTAAGGAAATATTTTTTATTTATTCAAGAGGCTACCTCAATTGATTGTCTGATTGTGACGACATTATTTAAATGTTTAATAAAACTTTAGAATGGGGTATTGCCTTTAATTTAGAATCTCTCCAGTGATAATAATTATAAAGAGTGGCCTAATATTTAAAAAATATATGAAATTATGTTTTTATCTACAAATTTTAATAGTATAATTATAATAATTTCCTGATTATTGTAAATTACCATCAATCATCTATGAATCAGAAAACCACATTGAACACTAATTAATTATGAACTGTATTAATTTTTTAATATGAGTTATTTCATTATGTTACTAGCGTTTCGAGATCTTTCAAGTTTTCAACCCAAGACAGTACATGATTCATAGTCGGGACTATCATCAGTTGCGCTATCGCCAAAATATCGAAATCTCGATATATTCCCTGGTAGACAATATTTTATCTCAGACGAGCCAGAAGAAATATTTTTTTCCTTATAATACTGGTGGCAATAAAAATAAGCTATTCAATATGATTTATCACATTTGGATTTTATTTGGTTAAGTAACATTAAAGTAATTTCGAAAAGATTATTAAGGGGAGGGGGTCTTAGTTTATTTGCCTGTTCTCTACGGTTTTCTCGCTTTAGTTTTTTTCCTGCAACAGATAAGTATTAAAATCGGAAATGGAAACAAAGTGTAGTGAGGCAATTTCCAAAAAATGCTCGGATTACTCGTTGTTTGTACAGAATTTTTTCTCACAGATATCCAGAAAGAAAGAGATGTCTACAATATGATCAACCGGTATTCCTGTAAATAAATAGTGTTGGGTATATTATGTGATATTGGAGACGTTCAACTCCAAATCTGGAGTCGTTGTTTGATACAATTTTTGACAGTCACAATTTGGCGGCTGGTGATCACTTGATACTGAGAGTACCGTTTTTTGCTTTTCTAGTAATAGATTTTTCCATCAAGCCAGGTACTGAGCTGGATTCTCCCGATTTCCGCGTTCTATACCATCATACAGCTGGCTTCCTTAGGTTGTATGTTCTCTCTTTTTAATTTTTTTTCTTTGAACAAGACCTCTGTTTATCCCAGTCTACCCTACCACCTGCAGCCATTGGACAGACTTCCTTGTTATCTCCAGCAAGGAAATGTAGTGCTTTTGATTACGTCACCACGCTCTGCACCCTCCTGTTACAATAACCTAAAACCATGATTTGATGTGAAAGATTCTTTCGACGTATTTTCCTCGAACTTATTTATTCTCTTAATGTGCCCCTAACGTTTTTTCTTAACCTAACAAACACAAGTCATTCTCATTTGAGTGATATTTCAATGAAGGTCTCATTGAAGGTTGTCTCAATTCAAAAAATTGCTTGAAGAATTAAGTGTAAAAACTTAGTTTCCAGTTGGGTACCACATCTTTTGACTGAAGAACACAAATAAGGTCAAAAAAGTGTAGAGCTCTTAAATGCCAGGACCTCTGGACACGTTTGCAGCATGTCAGTAGTAATGAATCGTGGATTCACTCATGTGAATCCGAAAATGATTTGGTTGGGTGCGTGAAGATGAAGAAAAGCCTACAAAAGTAGTTCATGTAGCAGCAAATCTCCTCAAACATGAAAAACCTATTACTGGTGATTGAAAACAACCATTTGTTTTGCTGGAAGTCATCTCTATAGCTTTGGATCTCTGTTATTGTCACCAGGTAAACGATGGGGAATTCAGAAGACCTCTGGTACTTATATTTGAAACCAATCATACGTCAATATTTGAAACCAATCATACGTCACTGGTTAAGTTTACAGTACAAACCATCCCTTACAGGGCCTCTGTATGCCGCCTGATTGTCGTCGTTTAATGGTGATTGGTTTCTGCTAATAAGTAGCGATAATGTTTCGAAAAAGGATCTCCACATGTTTTTTACTTGGCACCGGCCTCGTTGATAATTTTTTAATTGCAAATTTTAAATTTCGTCTCCATAAACTTTCTTCTGTACCAATGCTACTCCTTGTGGGCTATCTTGGCCTGGTCGCAGTTAATTTTGTGAAGTTTGATCCATGCGTGATTTGTTATCGAAAACAACACTAAACGATTGAAAACGACTCCAGACTCGGAGTTGAAACGTCTCCATACACAGATAAGTATTACACAATACATTACTTATATACAGGAATACTGGTTGATCATTTTGTAGACATCTCTTTCTCTCAGAAAAACTGTGAAGAAGAATCTCTGTACAGACAGCCAGTAATCCGGGCAATTTTACGAAATTGCCTTACTACAGTTTGTTCTACATACAATTTTTAAATACTTATCTGTTACAGGAAAAAATTTAGAGGAGAGAAAACCCAATGAATAGAGAAAATAATTCAAGACCTCCTCAACAATCTTTTCGAAATTACTTATGTCTAATGAGTTGCAGTAGTCATCTCAAAATCATTTTGTTGCTACAGCCGTTTCCCTGAAACGGTGGCTAATGTAGCTTAAGTCTACATTAGCCATATGGTTATTTAAGAAATGAAAATAGCTATCAAAATGAACAAAACGTCTGATTTTGTTGCTAATTTGTTGCTCAACGGTGGAAGAAAATAATGGCGAAATCGTACAATTTTGTTGCTCAAGCCGTTTCCAATTTAGCTTAAGTTTTAAGCTACATTTGACTTTACAAATTACCAACAAAATATCAACAAAATAACCCGAAAATGAGTTTTACAAAATATTTAGTTTTACGGATTTGACCCGTAGGGGCCGGTTTTCGAAATATTATTTTGTTATTGAGCTACAAATTAGCAACAAAAACACGCGTTTGTTTCTTGTTCTATTTTTATTTTTTAATACCCACATGGATAACGTAGCTTAAGACTTAAGCTACATTAGCTACCGTTTCTCAGAAATGAATGGAGCAACAAAATCATTTTTGATGAAACAAATTAGCAACAAAATACCCCGCAAATGCATTTTACTAAATATTTAGTTTGATTTTGCCATCTAGGGTTTACATGGGGGTGGGTTTGACCCGCAAGCGCAGCTTTTCTGATTATTATTTTGTTCTATCTTTGAGCAACAAATTAGCAACTTAATCATTTATTAAATACCCATATGGCTAATGTAGCTTTTAAGACTTAAGCTACATTAGCCACCATTTCTCGGAAACAGATGGGAGCAATAAAATCCTTTTTGATTAGCAATTAGCAACAATATAGCAACAAAACATGCGCTTAGTCCTAATAGGGCACTATGAACTGCAACTTTATAGACATCCGACGACGAGCCATCCTCCTACATGCCAAATAAATTCGTTCACGGCTCCCAAGACATGTGAATTTTTAGAGCAACAAAACGTCGAATTGTTAGGCCATCCTATGTACAGTCCCGACGAATCTCAACGAATTTTTTAATTTGCCAAATCTAAGAGCAGATTCCTGAAATACGGGACGGTATTTCGTTTTTATTTAAACTTTATACAAAACTAAAAAAAACAACCCTGATAGCTCATGTATTTGGAATTCATACTTCTTATACAAATTTAACGACACGATCAATAAGACTGTCAGTTTTCACGTAAATCAATCTTTACCTGTGCTCTATTTACTTTTTTATGTCTGGAAGATAACGTTATTTTAAACATGCAGAAGTATGTTGTGTTTAACTAAACGACTACTGACTTCTCATTTTTGTGAGCTCTCGACACGATCATCTTGCCCTGCTATCATATATCACTTAAGAGCGTTTCCGGTTTTGACTTGATGAAGAAAAAAGTCACATCTTCGGAACGCCACAACGTTCAGCTGGCGACAGAAGAGATGCTTTCGGTCTGCGACATTATCCAGGATATTTTTAAACGAGTTATAATGGGAACGGAAGCCGAAAAAATTGCAAGATAAAGGACATCATATTCAAGCGAGACATCTGAAAAGGCTTTGCTTTTGAAAAAAAAAAAGAAAATTGCATCTGTATGGCATGAAACCTTGAATTACAGTTAAATTTAGCTTGACCTCAAGACAACTTTTGATTAAACAGAGCGACAGTGATAAAAAAAATTTAACTGTAACTCAAGGTTTCATACCAGTGATAAAAAATGAGCGATATGAAAATTTGTATCCATTTAAAATCGTAACCATTGTATTGCAATTTTAGTTAGAAGTATTGGTCGATTACAGGACAAAAGACTTCTTCTTACCTGTTTTTTTTTTTCAAATATCAAAATATTGCCAAAAATTAAGTTTTCTGATTCTAGAGAATTAAAAAAATCTACAGAATGTATTATTATTAGCAATTCATTGAAGTTTACATAATTCAAATAAAAGACGGGTTTTTATAGTTTTTAAATGATTATAATTTATTTAGTTCATTAAATGAGCACTATACCCTAGAGCAGGGGTGAGCATAGCTCCCTTTGAGATCATCAAGACCAGTGTCTCAACATTAAATCTACCACAATTTCACATCCAAGAGCTTAAAATAAAGCAATTTCTGTGTGTTTAAAAGGAAGATCGACTATTAGCCTTTTAATCGTTTGAAAAAGTCTAACCACAACTCATTTTCCAAAAATTTTGACTGAATGGCATAAAACATAACATTTTTTATCTATGTGATTTTTCTTAAACTTCAAAATATCGCTAAAAATTAAGTTTTCTGATTGTAGAGAATCGAAAAATTCACAGAATGTACTATTATTAGTAACTTCTAATTTCAAGCTTACGTAATTTAAACAAAGCATGAATTTTCATAGTTTGGAAATGATTATAATGTCTTTAATTAATGAAATGGGCACTGTGTCGTGTAGCAGGGATGGCTTCAAAGGGGGGGGGGGCATCGCCCCCTCCGAGATCTTCAACATTAAATAAACAAAAATCTTACCTCCAAGAGCCTAAAATAAAGTAATTTCTGTGGGTTTAAATGGAAGATCAAATATTTTTAATAACCTTACGTCAGGAAATACAATGTGTCCAAAGCTATAGAGAACTCCCCCTAAAAGGTTAATTTTGTTCGAAATCGTACCCTCTGAAGAACGAGATTGAAGCTGGTCCCTGGAACCAGCCCTGCACTGTAATTTTTACAAAATAATTTAATCAATTGAAGTCCTTTTTAAAGACCCCATATTACCTCAGCCGATGGCCCTATAATCGTTTGAAAAACCACCGCTCATCTCAGTTTTACAATATAAAAAGATATATTAAAAACTTTTGGGGGAAGGGGCAACAGGGCATTGTATTTTTTTCGATATCTTAAATGTGTAAAGTTATAAATATTTGAATGATTCTAGGACCTTCCTTTAAGATAACATTTCCTTTAACAACAGAACTACCTATGGTCCTTATTCTTTTCTTATTTTTGCAGGACTGTTAAGGCTACATTCTCTATTTTTAGTACAGATTTATGCTTTCAATTTATTAAAGAAGTTTTACAAATAAAACATAATAAAATAAATAAAAAATTAAGGTATACAAATTTTAAAGAACTAAAAAAATAATTTTTGTTTTAATTATATATTCTAACCATCAAATTAGCAGTGTTGAGTTTTTAATAGTTTATTTGTACGTTTTTCCATTCCTCATAGTAGGATGAACCACAAAATCTACTTATTTAGTAAGTTTTTTGAAGTTGTTATAACAAAACATCGATTTTTATACTCTGGAACCTGAAGATATGTATTCTTGGAGCCATCTTACATTTTGTTTTTTATTTCGCTAACATAAAAGACGCAATATTTTATTCTTTTCTATTTGCCCCGTTCTGGGACAGGGAGTAACTTTGTAGGGTCAGATCCTTTGTTCTATCTCAAAGAATGCCTATTTCCTGTCAAATACAATACTCTCATTATGTACATATCTATGAAATTATTAACCCACTTTGTCCCGACTTTAGTAATACAACCTTCAATACTTACTGTAAATTAATTTGCTATAACTGTTTATTTACTAGAATTTTCGGACACTTTTTCAAGAAAAGTTTAAAATATTTTGTAACCTAACACCAAACTTTTTGTTTGGACATACAAATCGGTTTCAACAATTTGCTTAATTCCTTTAATTTCGCTGAATAAAAATAGAAAAACAGTTGTATTCTACCATCCTAGACTCAACACATTTCACAGTTGTAGTTTTAATCGAATTTTAAAATCGTCTAAAACTTGGAAAATGTATCTAAGCAAAAGAAAATTCTATTTAGAAAATATACAGAATATTAAATCCAGTTTGAGCCAGGATTTATCTCAGTTTATATATATTTTTAAAATTTAAGGGCCCTATGCAGAGGGGTTTAAAAGTCAATAATCCTCATCATGGCATTATTCCCTTCCTTGGGTCACAGACCTATGCTTATTTACTTATTGTAAAACAGGTGCCAAGGCCATTAATTTGGATACGTTCCGACAACCAATGGTACCTGCTTTTATGGCCACAACTTGCTAATCCCGCATTATCGGTAACCTCTATAATGACTTTTTATTGACAAGACAAAAAGGCGTTTTTACAATTTTGCAACAGGTACATGAAAGAATAGATACTGATATTACCTGTGTTTCTAGTTAAAATTTTCAGAATATTATGTATATTTTCAGATTTATTTATTAAAGACAATGAATGGCCCATATGTAGTTTGAATAGTTGTTTAACAAAATTTTGACAGTAATGCACTTCAACTGAAATCATGACTATAAATATTACTAATACTATTTAACTTTATTGCCCACTGAATCATAAAATGAAGTCAAAAACTTCTTTTGTCTTAATATCGCCGACTCATCTTTTCTTAGGTCTTCCACCGGCAGTTATTTTTCCTTTATCCCAATTTACGATCCTAGATGTTAATCTGTCTATATCCTGATGCGTATGTCTTGCCAGTTCAGACGTCATGTGCGGATCCAAGAGGGGGTGGGGGGGCGATCGCCCTCTCCGAGAGCCTCAAAATTAGCTAATTTAATATCAAAACGAGGTTATCTTCACTCCAAGAACCTAATTTCAGGTTGACTATTTTTAATGTCATAGTCCAAGAAATCTGAGTTTAAAATCATATTTAGGTAAATTCAGTACACGATCCCCCCTGAAGCATGAAATCCCTCCCCCTCCCGAAGCACGTGTCCGGATCAGCCCCTGTCAGATGTGCAGTCCTTTCTACATGAGTTATCCTTCTTTTACGTTTTAACTCAATACTTTTTACATTATTGCGAATGGTAACACCAAGCATTTCTGTTTGCCATACTTAATTAATTTTCAACATTTTTTAGTTAGTACCATGATTATCATTACCTACTCGTATGTCGTCAGTGGTAAATCATAGTTATCTAGAATTTTATCTTCAAGTTTATTGAATTGCAATTTTAGCCAATATGTATTTTTCAAAAAGGTGCCCAAGTTAAAGCGGTTTTTCTTTTGACATTTAGAGAAATAGTATGTCCTTGGTAAATATATTCTTAAAAAAAACTTAATTTGTGAACCAGAATAAAAATACCTTCTTGATTTTCGCTTACAAATTTTGTTTTCCTATGATTCAAATTTAAACTAAAATTGAACCAAAAAGTTAAGATGTATTAATTCATTTTCTTACTACCCTTCAAGTTGTTTCCTGAAGAATAGATGTGGCATATTTTGACATATTTTGATAATGTTTAATCACTTGGAAATATACAGTTATTTCATTAGCTCTTCAAATGTTTTTAGGTTTTTGAACGTCATATCTTTTCTATTTTTGAGAAGTCAAGTATCCTATAGCACTAGTTTTCGAAGGTTTTAACAATCTATCATCCTAATAGCTTGAAAAATTTATTTTATAGGTCAAATATTGTTAATCCTAGAAAACAAGACTAAAAGAAATAATAACAAAAAATAAATTATAATTGGAATCTGTTAAATGATGTTTTTTGTAATAAATGTTAATCTTTTAACTGATCACTAAAAGAAATTTGGAAAATTTTACTTTTCATCATTCCAAAATCATTTAGGGGAATCCACACTATTAATTATATAAGGATTTATCAAAACTATTAATCGTTTGATACATAATAGTAAGTACTACAGTCCAGATTGTAGCTAGTTTTTAATTGCATGGTCCAGTTTTTCATAACCTTGGTTTCCTTAAATATGATGGTTTTTTTTATCATGTTTGGAGTAAATCAGGAAAGGTGCATTGTAGGATATTTGAAAATATTTTGGACGAAATTCCATGTCCCAAAAAAGAAGTCCTAATTTTTTTTACTAAGCTCTCATTAACTTGACCTACCTATATGTTATCGATGTTAAGTAATTTTTCAAAATATATTTCAGTGCCTTCAGGATTTCTGATTTTAAAATTTGCATGCATTTTAAGGACTGTACAGTACAATAATTTGACAACTATACAAAAAATGCTTATTCTTGTATGCTAGATCTATACCATACCGGGAATGACAGTAAATATTATGGTTCTTTTTCGAATATCATATTTTAAAAAACAAAAAGAACTGCTTTAATGGCAAACTGAATTCAAATATTAAAATAATTTTGAACTATTTAGATTTTATTCCAAACAGAAAAATCACTAAATCATTGTGATTAAATGATTTTTAATAAGTATAAAACACAAATAAAGTGATAAAAAAATCAATTTATTGTAAAAAATCGATGGGTGCTATTTACTATATTTTTAAAATAACTATAAAAAAACAGCTAAATACTAATGAAATATTTATAACAACTGCACCCTAGGTTTTTTTTACAATAAAAATCTCAAAATTCGAAAACAAAAAGTCCTATTCTATAAATTAACAAATCGATATTTGGCTCTAAATTAGTGCTTTTTTCGAAAACTCCGTTATAAAACATTTTAAATAACACATAACATCGAAAAGCACCAATGATTTTCTGATATATAAGATTTCAATTCAGAAATTTAGCAGAAATTTTACGTAGAATTTCCTTGATGTTTGCAGATTTTTTTACTTTATTTTTCGGATTTTCTGAAAACCGATATGGTTTATTTTACAAAAATGTATGGAATCAACTCTGAATCTTCCTTAATAGATTACAATTGAAAACACCCAAATTGATAAAACCGTTTTAGAGAACTCTGTGGAGATTTATTGAATGGCCCTCTCTTAACTGTTTTTTCCTATTTTCTGGTAAACCACAAACCTCACGATATAAAAATGAGTGATTGATGAGTTTTATTTACTGTCAAATGATTAAGTATTTTGTTTTTAAAGAATTTGTTGTAATCAAATATTAGTTTATAAACATTAACATGATAATTTATTGCAATATTATATAATAACTAAATAAACTACAGTTATCAATAGAGTGAATGAATTATTTGTACTTTTATTTGAATATCAATATTCAATGTCATCTAAACAGATAGCAAAATATTTATTATTTATTTTTTCTTCTAGTAATTTCCTATATTGGGATTATTTATATATATCCTGAATCTTGCAGTAAAAAAATAATGCTTTCGATTTCAAATATTTGACATACCTTCTAATGATGTTGAGTATTAATCACAGGCCAACAGTGAAAAAACTTCCAATATTTTAAATAATTCATGTGTATTTCGTTGTTCTGATTCCAAAAAATAGTCGTATCATCTTCCAATTCCTCACATTTCACATCGATGCTGTGTGGAGATGCTTCCAAAAGTTGTTCCTCGTGAGCAAAAAGGATTTTCAAAACTTACATGTTTTATATGTAAGTGGGACAGCAGAGCAAGAGATCAGCATTGGTCAAAAAGAAAACCTTAGTTGACCCCAAGAAGATTCTTCTACCACCATTACACATAAAATTGGACTTAATGTGTGTGGAAAATTTCCTAATATATCGGAAGTAACAAAGAATGGGATTTTCGTTGTACCTGATATTCGTAAATTGTTCGATATCAACTTCAAAACAACGATGACAGGAAAAGCCTTCGCTATCATTTAAATAAGTACTTAAGTACGATTTTTTTGGATAATCTGAAAGCTCTGAATTATAATATTATCGTAGGTAACATGTTATAAAAATTGGTTGTCTGATGAGCCTTAAAGGAAACTTCTTGCACAACCATTTTGACTTTTTTTTTCCTGAAAACTTAGGTGGAATATGAAAATGATGGGTGATTACTATTGAAGAAACTTTACAGAGAAAATAAAGACAAATGCAGAAAAATGAGCAAACATTTTAGTAATTGAATATTATTGTATTTTTAATTTCTATACATCAAAATTTCTATTTTTGGAATACATAATTTGTGCCATATAGTAAGTAAATTTGTTCAAAAAGTTTTTTTTTTATTAAATTGTTAGTAAGTTTTCAATGGAATTGCTGTGACACAAACACAATTAATTATTATAATAATAAATTGTGAAATAATAATCAACTAAGTGTGTCTCACAGCAATTTCAGTGAAAATGTGTACTCTTCTGACAGCATATGCTTAACTTCTGAGAAAATCGTGAAAATTCTTTGTAAATTTTACAAGCAAATCCTTAATTATCATCGCGGACTAGTTTTCTACGAAATTGGGCGTGAAATAACGGCTGAGTCAACGAACAGCTCATTCATTTATTACAAGAACTATTACGACAATTAAAACAAACCGTACACTTGTCACTTAATGCTATCACGCATACTAAGTCCTCTATTGTTACTATTTATTATGCATTCTTCACGTGCCTTTAATTCTTTACAAGCGAATAGTTTTTCATGCATCTGTTGCTTTTAATATAATCGCGTAATTTTATAAAAATACATATATGGACAAGTTTATTACATATTTCAGCGTTTAATTTTATGAAAATCCACACATGGACTTTTATGCCTATTTCAATGAAATTTCTTTTCATCAACTTGTTTAAGAATTTAAATGTTTCATTTACAAAATCTCCTCTAAGGATAACGAAATATAAAAAGAAACTGTAGGTATATTAATTCAGTTTAACCAGAAAGAATTAACGAATGAAATGAACCCATTTCAAGACGGCCTAAAATGTCGAATATAATTTGCAAAAACTGAACATACACAATAAGTACTTTTGTTGCTACTAGGGCTTCCACCTTTCAAAAAACAGGAGGCCCGGGGATTTTTTAAATATCACTATTTTCGATACTATAAGACAAATATTTTTAGTTTATTGTAGTATTTATTGAATTTAAATTAGTATACATTAAATAAATTATAACATTCAGACAGTGCTGCTAGCGCTCGGTTCAGCTTAATTTTGAAAACTACTTTTTTGTTTGAAAGAGTTTGTTCTAACATCTTTTTTGCTCAGGTTTTTTCTAAAAAATTCAAACTCTATGAGATTCATTTTTAACTAACTTCAAAAAAGAAGTAGGTTCTCGGTTTCTGTGTATATGTTTTTTATGTGAGCTCAGCGATTATTCGAAACCAGGATATGGATTGTTTAAACCAGATTCTATTAAGGGAAATCCCGAAATGTCCCATTTTATTTTGAACAACCTGGCTTATTACGTTTTTTAGAAAGTAGGCAAAAAACTTGTTCTTCTGTGGTAGCTTTTGGCGAAGGCGATAGTATTAAAAAATAAAATGTTCATGAAACCTGGGGTATAATAAAAATAGATTGGAAGTAAATCAAAATAAATGTCAGATCTAAAATCTATACTGCAATCATTACATGCCACTTTTTCAACTGTAAACGAGGTTTGTTAGCAATTATGAATTTTGCTTAAAAATACGTTTACTTTTGACATCTAAAATTATTATGAAACAGAAGTAATTAGAATTAAAAACTGCATCTAATTATGCCATATAAATCGTATAATAAATATGCATGTCACTTTATCAAGTGTATACTAGGTTTGGCAAAAAATATCAATTTTGTTTATAAGTGAAGTAGCTGCATTTTTTATATCTCAAATTGTTATCAAACAAAGTTTATTAGAATTGAAAACTTATGGTATATCTTTATAAAAATGTGTATTTTTTTTAAAAGAAAATCAGACGTGTTATAAAATTTCACTGAGAAGATACGATTAAATGAATGTATGAAGTTATATCAAAATGTCTGACAATTAACAGATCTAAAAAAAGACATATATTCTCAAATTATCTTATTATATAGTGTGGTCACCTAAGATGGAATCCTATGCAAAACTTTCTTAACTCATAAATATTTAGAAAACAAGTTACTGTATTCAACAGTAAACAAGATTGGCCAAAATAATGAATATTGCTTAAAAGTAAAATATCGTAATGTTTTTATTTTCACAATTGGGTTCTTGGATTTATTTATAAACAGTCCAACTCACTCTAATTTATTTCCACTACTTTAACACAATTTATGTATGAATCCTCAGCTCTCCGTATTTATATATTTCTTCTCAAAATTCTCGAGAACGTCAAAACAGCCGCCGAGACTAGACTAGAATTCTTCGAGAACGCCATCCCAGCAAACCGCCAACCTCTATGCGCCAGATGAGCAATATTTGGGATTTCCCGAAATATCAGATGAATGCCGTTTCCACGAATTATCGGATGAATTCCCGCCACAATACCATATTTTTTGCAATATCCAAGAAGTTACTTAAATTTGAAAATTGCATCCATTTAAGCCATTACATCACTAAAATTTGTAAAATAAACATATTTAATAAAACAAAAACCGAGTTCAGTAAGGTTGAAAACAAAAGCAACTTAACTAAAAAGCTAAATATATTTTTTTTTGTGGAAGAATGAAATACTTTTTCTAAAGTCGGTGCCAAGTTAAAATAAAATAATTTGGGAAATACATTTAAGCCTTCTACTTTGCCACTTTGCTGTTGAACTTTTTAGTTAAGTTACTTTTGTTTTTAACCTTTCTGATATCGGTTTCTGGTTTTTTAAATGTATTTAATTCAACTATTTCATGAACTCACATGATCAATATGATTAAGATCCGGGATTTTAGCATACCAGTTAAATTTTCGAATGTCAGGGGCTCGAAAATATTCTCCAACAATGCAGGATGTACAGTAGCTTCATTTTTATGCTATACGACAAGTTTTTTTAACATATGAAGTTTATATATGACAACAGACCAAGAGAAACAACCATGGCCATTGGGCAAAGTTCGTGTAAACTTCTATACATTAAATTTTGTCCCTCACACTTGGATTCGTGTTTCACCACTGAATAGTGCAACTTGTTGCTCCTTTTGGTTCCAATGCAAGTGGTTTAAAGCAAATTGTCGTACTGCTATGTGATGAGAAAGTGGCAAAGGAACTTTTACTGGGCATTTAGGATGTTAATCTTTTTTTGACAGCCTCTTTCCATCAGTTAAGTGTTCACGTTTGTTCCTCTACCTTGTTGCAGCTCCTTCCTTAGTTCTGATGATGATGAAGGTTGATTTCGCTATCTATGTATGGTTTGAAGTTATTAGTCTCTTTATACCGTTAAATGATGCGAGAGAATGTTGACTCATGCATATTAAATTGTGAAACTACCTCAGTTTGTCAATAATAGCAACTACTATTAATATGGACACAAATTTGTATTATAGGTTATGTTCATATAACAAAAATGTCCAGTCTAGTAGTATTATAGCTTATCCATTCTATAATTGTGTATGTTCTAAAAATTATACTAACAAACTGTGCTTGTTATTTCAGCTATGGCCCAGAGATCTCCAACGATATCCTACATTACACAAACACAAATCAAAGACATCGGTGGTACAGTCGAACTTAGTTGTTCTGTTCAATACTCCCAGGACTATTCAGTGATATGGATGAAAGTTGACAAGACTCAAAATCTAGACAGTTTGCCCATATCTTCAGGAAGTTCCTTAATTCTACACGACTCCAGGTTTTCTCTTCGTTACGATCCAGTAAGTATTTACAACATATTTTGTACAAACTTGTATAAACTCTTTACCAATACATAGAATAAAAATAAGTTTTAAACAATTTTGATTATCAAAAAGCTAATTTCATCTACAAAAACTTACATTGATTTTATAATTTCAGAGCAGTTCAACCTACTTACTACAAATAAAAGATATACAAGAAACTGACGCCGGTTATTACAGTTGTCAAATTTTGATTTCACCAAGTAACAGAGTGACAGCAGAAGTCGAACTTCAAGTACGAAGACCACCATTCATTTCAGATAATTCAACCAGATCTGTAGTAGTATCTGAAGGAGAAGGTAATTATTAAAATTTTAGATCGTGATTCGGAAAGAGACTTTCAAATCTTGAAATCAAACACAAAAAGATTCAAGTCCCATTGATTTAAAATAGTATTTAAAATCAATAAAAGAAAAGTTTTTCTGTATTCATTATTACTCCCTATGTGCATTTGGCATGGGTAATATCAAATAGAATTTGAACTATTATTCACCCCAAAAAAACACTAAAACACCCCTACATGTCGCCAGTAACAAGATATTTGTTATACTTAGGGTAGCTGCACACTGGCAACTTTTGTCGGGCAACTTTTATCGAGCAACTTTTTAATCACAAAAATAGAACACGTCATTTCTTATGACAACCCGCACACAGGCGATTATTTAGTTGGGGCAACTAAAAAATTCCAACACGTTCGATATTCCTGGCGACTAAATTGTTGCCGGTAAAATAGAACGCACATATTCATACCTCCGCACACTGGCGATTAAAAAGTTGCTCTTGATTTTACTGTTGCAATTTCGTCGTGCTTTTATCAACATGTCCCTAGACATCGAAGTGTTTATAGAAGCAGTTAAATTATGGCTCGCCCTTATATGACATAAAATTAAAAGAATATTCAGAGAAACATCTTTAATAAGTTGTGTTGTTGTGTCGAAAGTTTATTGAAAATGGGGATGAACTTGGGGAATAGTAGAAAACACAAAAAGTCAGTAAATTTTTTTCTCGTATTTTAAATGCAGTAATGCAACAATATTAATTCACAAATAAAACTTAATTTTAAAATTAAAATCAGCCTTGTGCTAATCAATGGATGAACCCAATATTTTCTTTCTTCCTTAGAACAAAAGCACAAACACATGCAATCTGTACAAAACCCATTTTAAAACCGATGTTAACAATAACTATTGAGTTGTCAGTGTGCGCTTGAAACAACAGCCAACAACTTCCAGCCGACTGAATTTTTTAATCACCGAAACTAAAAAGTTGCCAGTGTGCGGCTAGCCTTAAAGTTAACTTTCAACCAACCATATAAATTGTTGATCTTTTGCTTCAATGGTCCCTGTTCTTAGAAATTAAAGGGAGTTTTTGAAATATCCTATCTCAGAAATATCAAATATCACTAAAAACTATATATTATGATCCAAATATTATAAAAAACATTCACACACCCGTAAATAAAACTTTTTAAATAAATAAATCCTCTTTTTAAAACAAATAAACCTTCAAACTATTGCCATTTTGTTTAAAACATATAAAAATATTTTCACTGTATAACTTTTTAGCTGTTCAAATGGAATGTTATGCCGGCGGTTATCCACCACCAAGGATAACATGGAGACGTGAAAATAACGCTATACTTCCAACTGGTGGTTCCATCTACAGAGGAAATATCTTGAAGATCAAAGCAATCAGAAAAGAGGACCGAGGCACTTACTACTGTGTTGCTGAAAACGGCGTTGGTCGTGGAACAAAACGTAAGTATAACTGCTATGTTGCTATTCGTAAATTAGTTGGTTATTACAATAGTTTTTTGTACTGCACTAAAAACGGAATATCAAATTTACTTCTCAACCTGGTTCAATTTTTTACGAATTCTCAGCCGTGTCAATACGGTAATGGGATCCAGCTAGCTCGCGTATCTACAACGGATGTATAATTAGTGTTATGTAAAGGTTGTTTTTTTTAGAGGTATAAAACTTTGAAACGGAATAAAAATAGCCGTATATCGGCAATAACGCGGCGAATATTGTCCTCCAAGTGGTCAATCGTTTCGGGCTTATCGGCGTAGACTAGCTACTTCACGTATCCCCACAGAAAATAGTCAAGCGGCGTTAAATCGCACGATCTTGAAGGCAATTCACGGGTCCGAAACGTGAAACTATGCGGTTACCAAACGTTTCTTTCAATAAATCAATTGTGGCACGAGCTATGTGACATGTTACCCCGTCTTGTTGAGACCACAGCTCGTGGTTCAATTGATAAACGAAAAAGTTAGTAATCATGGCTCTATAGCGATCACCATTGACTGTATCGTTCTGGCCAGCATCGTTTTTAAAGAAGTACGGACCAATTATTCCACCAGCCCATAAAGCACACCAAACAGTCAGTTTTTCTGGATGTAACGGTGTCTCAACATGAACTTGAGGATTATCATCACCCAAATACGGCAGTTTTGTTTATTGACGTATCTATTCAACCAAAAGTGAGCTTCATCGCTTAACAAAATTCGCTTATGAAAATCGGGATCAACGGCAATCTTGTTTTGGGACCATTGACCAAATCTACGCCTTGCTAGGTGATCGTGTGGCTTCAATTCTCCCACGAGTTAAAATTTGAAAGCACGCAAACCAAGATTTTTCCGCAAAATCTTCCATAAAGGGGAAGGACACATATCCAATTTCTGTGTACGATAGCGGATAGGCTGATTCAGGTTTTCTTCTACGCTACGCTCTATAGCAGCAATGGATTCTTCTGTACGCACTGTACGGCATCTCTGTGGATACGTATTATCATTTAAAGTAAACGTCCTGCGAAAACGTTGCATAGTTAATCAAATTAATTGCTCTGATGGACGATTATGTTGACCGTAAAATGGACGTAGTGCGCGATACGTATTTCGAACAGAACCATGTTTTTCAAAATAAATTTGCACAATTCGGAGGCGTTGCTCAGGTGTCAGTCTATTCATGAGCAAATGCCAAACCAAACTAAACATAAATCACTTGACAGCTGACAAGATGGCCGCCGGTTAAAAGAGTGTTACCAATTTAAAGTTCTATACCTCTAAAAAACACCCTTTACTTTAGATGTGAAGCTCCGTCAAATTCTATTCAGTAGTTTAGAATCTATATAGAAGTTTTTAAAATTGTTTGTCTGCTTATACTACTCAACAAATAATAAGCAAATTATTAAAAGTGAACTACTATACTTTTCACCATTCTACCAGATTCCAAAAAAAAACATAACCTCACACATCAAACATACCCGCACAAAAATGCTCTGACTCTGTTCCATATCTACGGGCATAAAATCTTGCAAACTATATTTGTGCTCTAAATATACTTTCCAAATTGGTGTAATTCCTTCCATATTGCCTCAAGCGCCGTACTAAGCCCACCCAAGTTGTTACCACGGGCTACCAAGGCTTGATTCCGTCATCCCAGTGTATACCATAAATGTTCGATGGAATTGAGATCGGGCCTGGACGCTGGCCAATTCAGACGGACAATCCCGACCCCTTCTAAATATTCATTGGCGATGTTAGCCCTGTGTTGTCGCGCGTTATCGTCCATAAAATAAATTGGGACCTATGAATGGAGAAAATGTACCACATGCTGAGCTAAAATGGTTGTTAAGTATCGTCATAGAATCTCCATCTACTATAATCTTATGGTACGAGCCTCGGAACTATGTAAAAGCCCAAATTGTAACTAAGTATCTTCCGTAGTTAATCCTTTCCGCGATTGTGCAAATCGCTTTCCTCGCCTTCTCTAGATTTTTTCGTGGCCACCAGGTGACCTCTAGCAAAATTGAAACACACCCTAGGATAACACGTTACTCCAATCTGCTTCATTCCAGTTTTCAGTTCTCTTGCAGAAGCATGTCAAGCTTTATGATGTAAATTAAAATAAAGTCGTCGACGAACTTTCCACTTGCTTACATCCACATTTCGCACTTCGTTTAGACAATTAGACAGCTAGAATTTAAATAAGTGCTTTTTTCTTAAACGTGACCAGACGTGCAGATGTTGCCCTTCTACGGCCTGATTCTGACCTCCTAGTGCTCTTTGAACAGCACAACGACTAACACCTAGCACCTCATCTGCATAATTTTTGTCTACGATCATCTTGAATTAAAGCAACTACACTTGAGCATCCATCAAATGAATTTGTTAAGTAGTTGCCATAGGTCACATTCTAACAAAAACATAAATTCCCAATGTTTTTAAGAAATATCATAAGAAATACATACAAATTTATGATTGTAATTATACCACGGTTAAGCTTAAGTTGTACAAGTCATGTAAGCAAGTAACTATAATTATATTAAAACAGTAACCACTGTGGTAATTTCACACATTTATTAATTGTATTTAACAATTGGTTCGCTCTGATGACAGGCTTCGTCAGAATTAAATATTAAACTAAATACTAAACATCTGAATATATTATATAGTGTTGTAAGATAATAATGAGTATATAGGTAGAAAGCACAATATGTTTACTTTATAATATTAGTGAATTTAAATATTATTAATATAATCGTGAATTTTGTATTATATAAGTATATTAAGATTAAGTAAGGGAGAGATATTTGTATCAGTTTGGTCATTTAAAAAATGTGGTGAATTTTTATTTTTATTGATCTCAAGTGATTCTAAAAGAGCTACTTTTTTACTTTTTTGTTCTAGATGTAAAATTTCGAAAGTAGTTTGTGGGATATGATTTTCATTTAATAAATGGTCAATTCATTAAATAAATGTTATACTTCTGATTTTCATAGGTCTTTAAATGTTCAGACCATCTTGTTTTAAATGACTTTCCTGTGTGACCGATGTAAAATTTTGAGCAACTACCACATGTTAACTTATAGACTCCTGAGTTATTATACTTATTAATTTTATCTTTATTATTTTTTGTGTTGGCGAAATATTGTTGGTTTTAAGGGCTGTCTGGATATTTCTGTTTAGTAGAAAGTAAGAAATTTTTTCATATGGAGAACCTATAAATGTAATGGATTGGTGAAATTTTGAGTTAGAGTTGGGAGAGGAAGGGTATACTTGTTCTATAGCTTTTTTCTTTAATTTTCTGGATAATATGTTATCAATGATTTGGGGGTTGTAACCATTATTGATAGCAATAAATTTTATCCTATTGAGGTCATTGTCAAACTTAGGTTTAGATAACGGGACAATTACTAATCTGTGTACCATGAAGTGATATGCTGCAAGTTTGTGTTGGATTGGATGACATTAGGTATTGTGAATAGTGAGGTCTGTATGGGACTTTTTATGATATATCGAAAAATTGTGTTTATTATCAGATACTTTTATAGTTAAATCTAGAAAATCTAATGTGTTGTTTCTTTCAGTTTCGAGTGTAAATTGAATAATGGGGTGGAGTTGGTTTATGTAATTATGTAGTAATTTTAATTGTCTCTGTGTACCAGTAAACTAAGCGAAAACATCATCAACGTATCGGTACCAATATAAGAATTTGTTACTCAAATCATGTTTAAATATTAGAGATTCTAGGTTGTCCATGGATATTTCAACCAAAAGAGGACTTAATGGGTTCCCCATAATTAAACCTAGATTGCTAATGTAAATGTTATTGTTAAATGGAAAATAATTATGGCTAAGACTAAGCTGCACTAGAACATATATTTAATTTTTATTATAGGGTTAGTGTTATTTGTCTCTAGTAAGTATATAATGAGAGAGATATACTAGGAAAAAGGTAAACAACATCAAAAGACAGTAGTTTGCCATTATTAGGGAAGTAACTGATTGCATTTTTGACACTAGATCAAATGAATTTTTTATACTATATGTTGGTGTGAACTTGGTATACTGTTTTAAGATGTTTAGTAGAGCTTTTTGAAGAAGAGGCTAAAAATAAGAAATAATTGGTCTAATAGAACGATTTTCTTTATGGAGTTTAATTTGTGCGTATAAACGTGGAGGGTAAGGGTTCATCACAGTCAAGGTATTTTTTTGGAAATTATTGAACAGGTAATTAATTTCTTTAAGTGTATTCTTCACTTGAAGTTGATATTTATTAGTAGGATCTTTATTAAGAATAGGATATTTGATAGGGTTTAAAAATAGGTTTGTTTTGTTAGTATAATCAAATCTTTCTTTAAAACAAGATGGTCTGGACATTTAAAAGCCCATGAAAATCAGAAGTACAACATATCTACATTTATCGACAATTTATTGAATGAAAATCATATTCCACAAACTACTTTCGAAATTTTTCATCTAGAACAAAAAATTAACTCTTTCCTTTAAAAATAAAAATTCACCACATTTTTTTAAATGACCAAACTGATACAAATATGTCTCCCTTATTTAATCTTAATATACTTAAATAATACAAAATTCACGATTATATTAATATTTAAATTCATACATATTATACAGTAATCAGATTGTGCTATATAATATATTCAGATGTTTAGCATTTAGTTTTATATTTAATTCTGACTAAGCCTGTCATCAGAACGAAACAATTGTCAAATAAAATATAATAAATTTGTGAAAATTACAACAGTGGTTGGTGTTTTAATATAATTAAAATGAATTTTCACCAAAGAATGACCGAAACAATCATCAAGTAACTTATACATTTTCTCCACCCAAGTCTATCTTGAGAACTATTATTTCATAATCCACAAGCATTTCTTCTACTCCCCGCTTCTGCTAACTATTTTAATGTGTTTTTTTAACCAAATTTAGGTAATATTGCGGTGGAAGTAGAATTTGCCCCAGTCGTTGTCGTCCCCAGACCTCGACTTGGTCAAGCTCTGCAGTTCGACATGGACCTGGAATGCCACGTCGAAGCCTATCCACCTCCAGCTATAACGTGGGACAAAGACGACGTAACGCTTTCCAACAATCAGCATTACAGAATTTCTCATTTCGCTGTAGCCGACGAATTCACCGACACCACTTTGAGAGTGATCACCATCGAGAAAAGGCAGTACGGCCAGTACGCCTGCAAGGCTGCCAACAAACTGGGCACCGCAGAAGGACGAGTTGAATTGTTTGGTATGTACTCGTTTTTGCTGGAAGTTGATTCTTTGTTAATAAATGTTAGACGAATGAGTTGTCGAATTCAGTAGATTTTTGACAAGCATTTGTAGAAAAATTCTTTAGAAAAGCTTTTCGCAGTCAGGTTAATTCGGAATCAGTACCATTTTGAAACATAGTAATACATCATCTATCATTGACAATCAGCTTTGTGCAGTTAATTAATCCGCTCTTTACATGTTTTTCAAAAATGTAATTTGCAAGTATTTTTTAAACTATTTTAATAAAATTATTGATCCTGCAAATATTAAACAAATTTCCGGAATATTTAAAACGAAAATTTTTAATTATGGTGTAATTACGTCGTGGTTGTGTGTGAGAAACTTAGCTCAAATAATTATAGTTTAAAAAAAAACTAAAAAAAAACGCTTTAGTAGCAAACCGAACTGAAAAGCAGAAAATAAATTTTAATTATGAACAGTTTATATTACAGCAGTACAAAGTAAAAAGCGTGGGGTAATTAAAATATTAAATTTGACAATTATTCTATTGGCAACTATTTATCAGAGGAGAGTTATGCAAATATAGTGAAATGCACCTCACGCTTTTTACTTTATACTGCTGTAATATAAACTGTTCATAATTAAAAATTATTTTCTGCTTTTTCGTTCGGTTTGCTACTAAAGCGTATTTTTTAGTTTTTTTAAACCAATTATTTTCTCATGCTTGCTAACCTTTTCATTTCATTGCAGTTCTACTATAGCCAACTAGATGGCAGTAGTTAATAGACGAATTTGTATTTAGTCAAGAACAGTGCCAAAAAGTCAACAAACGGGAAATTTCAACTTAAACAATTGTATTATCATCGGCCTTTGACACGTGTGTCAATTTTCAACTTAATTGGACTTCTTTAAGTTGGTGAAAATTACGTTGAAAGTTTCCCTTACATAGATAGATACATACATACACATCGACTTAATAAAAGCGTATTAAAAAGTACAGAGTTGGCCAAAAACGGTTTTGTACAGAGGTAATACATAATATACCTGAGGCCCTAAGCAAAACGTAATGCGCGGTGAGCGAGAAAGAAAATCGAGTGGACGTATCCATCTCTGTCTAAGCTCGCGTCTGATTGGTGCTTGATTCTAGTTACATCTAACTATTGCTTCCAACTCTAGACAGAGACAGATGCCTCCACTAGGTTTCCTTTCTGTATCTTCAAGCATTACGACACCCATACAGGCGCCCATACCTCATGCACTCTATCTCTATGAATATAATCCATCTCCACTTATTACTGCAAATTATTCCAAACCACAAAGAAAATGATGTTACTTATAGAGTAAGATCCCAGGGCCACCAGAAGTTACTTATTTTCTCAAAGATGAAATGTATTGGACAAAGTAGTGTTAGTAGGTACTCTTAGGGTATGCATACTTGCTAGCTTGACTTGTTGGTCCCTTTTGAGGTACCAGGTACTTAGGTTCGGTAAAAATTAATCATACTTATTTTCAATTCTCAGGGAGAATTTTTCTGTATGTTTCAATGGATATGACAGAAATTAATAATCCAAATCGCGAGACACTTCCTGTAGCTCGTAACTTACCGGACGCTTTAAAGCTCCTAAAAATAGAATATAACTTCACTTATATTCTCAGTCCTGAATTTTCTATATGACACTCAGGGAACTATTTGAATGTCTTTTGTAACCCGCCAGACAGTTTCATTGGTCAAACAGCCCACCAGACACACTTTTAGGGTTGTAAAGTCTGGTGGCCCTGGGATCTTGGACTATTATAGTTGGTATAGTTGGCCTCCTTTTTGCTTTGTAAGTCTATTATGAACACCATTTTTAACCTTTTTATTTTTATTTTCGCATTTTGGCATATTTATTATATGTTCTTTGTAAAACGATCCCTCCATGTTTTCGTTTTATAACCAATACATGTATTTCATTGATCCTTCCAAGGAAAGGAAATGTAGATGTATTTGTTAAAAGAGGCCAGATTCCCAAATGTTAACAAACTTTCTAAGACATAGCTGGAATTTTCTTCGCGTTTTTGACTGTTACACGAGTCTGCTAACTACAAAAATTCAAACATTCAAAAACATTTTAATTCTAATGAGATATACTTTTTAAAACTGAGTATAACCTGTAATTCTTTTTTATTTACATTGAAATGTAAAGAGCGGATCGGAGATGAATATTTAAACATTTTACAACTTTTTACATTTTTTAGTAGTTTTATCCTTATTGTTATTTAGCATCAAACAGCATTTTGTTAGTAGTATTGCTACAGCGTGCTTTTTTATTTGTGTGTAGAAACAATCATTCCTGTATGCCCCCCTGCCTGTGGCTCCGCTAGGTATGCAGGAGCAGCTACAGTTTCAACTAGTACAGCAGCTGTGAGTATAGCTCTAGGAATATTTATCCTAAGGTAAGTTTTTTTTGTGAATATTACATACTTTTTAGTTGCTTTTATATTACATATTTGAATACTAGATTACTGTAGTAAATAAATATGTATCATTAGGTACGAGAAATAATCCCGCCACTAGACTTTCCTTATGTAAGTGAACCCGTTAAACAAGGAAATCCTCTTTTTATGATAACTCTAGTCAAATAAAATAACAAATTCACATCTTAAAATTTCTGGAATGAAGTAAAGCCCTTAGCAGAATTTAAATACGATAATTCCAATATTTTCCAATAAAACTAAAGAATGTTTTTTTACGCAATATTCAGTGTTGATCGCTTTCACAGTACATGAAAAACAAATTGGTTCGGTCGTACACAATCTTGGAGAATACCAATTTCTATTAGTTTTCATTCGACTGACGTCATCCGTCGAATGGTAGAGCGTTCGCATGGTTTCAAGACTCGGGGCCCAGGGTCCTAGAGACTATTTATTTGTAAGGTCACTGAGGTTAGTCAGGATGATTAATTAAGAATTTCAATTTCTAAACTGTAGATTTTAGACTCAAAACTAATACTAATACTAATCAATTCTAATGATTTAGGCCAACATACCTTATACAAATATTTCAGGTTTCAGACATACAGAATGTTGAAATTTGGTTTTTAAGTTACACAAGTTGTTTATGTTTCAATAGCTTCTACTTGAAACTATTTATTTTTATTTTATATTTGATCTATGATTAAATAAAAAATATCTGAGAGTGTTGAGTTCCACACAGAAGAATCACACTTGATTGATCCGTGTAACTCCATCGGTTGAGTTATTCCAAGTTCAATGCATGTCCCATTTACAAATTTAGCCCTGGTTTAATTTTCCCCTTTTTAAATAGGCTTGTCTCACTGTCAATGAATTTTGAAATTAGGAATTTACCTTGAGCTTAATTTGTGTGTGGTAAAGTACGGCTGTCATTGTTTGTGACACTCTTCCTTTACCAATTGTTGTTATTGTTGCAAACTAAGGTAATAGTTAATTGATTGATGTAGAAAATGGAATTTTAATTCAAATTTGAAATTTGAAAATCCAGATCTCAGTGCTCGCGGGTGAAGTATGGCAAAATTGGAAAAAAGTATCGACAATTAATTTACATAATGAATCATTTTATAACCTTCATATTTTGTTATCATTCATTTATTATTGTCATTTATGACGACTTGACCATACAAGGTTTGGCATCACACCCCCTCTAAGGCACGCTATGAGTGCCTTTAAGGGAAAATTCACGAAATCCCAGATATCCTAGATATCAAAAGGGTTTAGCTCTGTGGGAGCACTTGTCAGGTCTTCAGGCCCGTGGTTGGGGTCGTGGCGGCAGTTTCCCATGAATTTCCTGACCGTCCGGGCTGTTCCTAACAAGACGGCTTTTTTCATTTGTTTGTAAAGATGTTCGTTCAGCCCGAGATATTTTAAATTGTTTAATAGATGTTTTGGGACTAGTTCTGTCGTCGACATAACAATTGGTACAGTTCGTGTGTTGTTCATGTTCCACTGAGTCTTTATTTGAAATTCCAAATTTCTATATTTGGTTATTTTCTCAGCCTGCTTGATATTTATATTATTGTTGTTAGGAATTGCTATGTCAATTAAAGTTATTTTCCGAGATACTTTATCTACCAAAACTATATCTGGTCTATTGTGAGCAACAGACCGATCGGTCAGTATCGTGCGGTCCCAGTACAGCTTGTAGTTGTTATTTTCTAAAACAGATTATGGTTTATATTTATAGTATGGTAATCTTACCGACTGTGATAATTCAAGTTTCAGTGCTAGTTCCTGGTGAAGTATTTTTGCCACAGCATCGTGTCGTTCTTTGTATTCAGTCGCAGCGATCGCTTGACAACCTTCTGTGATATGCTGAATAGATTCAGATGTTTGGTAACCGTACCTGCATCTATCGTTGTTAATAGAAGGGTCTTAACGATGTACTTTAGGTAGTTCTTAGTTGAAATTACTTGATCTTGGATTGCCAATATAAAGCTTTCCGTTTCAGGTAACATATGACCAGAGATCAACCAGTACTTCGACACTGCACTGTCGACATAATCTTGGTTGACCTCATTTATATGTCTTCCATAAAAGGGCTTCTCTTTCCATTTCAGCAGTTTCTGATCTGTGATCTGGTGGTGTAATTGGACATGTTGTTGTGTCAGTCGCAGTGGTGTTGAGTCATCAACCTGGCACATAACTCTGTGTAGATCAGAAAATTCTGCGAATTTCTGGAAATGACTACGCAAAATAGAAATTTGTTGATCTAATAGTATACTTAGTTCTGTCAATCCTCTTCCTCCTTCATACCGTGGCAAAGTTGTACGTTCGACACAGCTCTTTGGATGGTGATTTTGAGCTTTTGTTAGTAAAACTCGAACTTTTCGTTGTAATTGCTCAATGTCAGTCTTGCCCCAATTAAATATACCGAAAGAGTAACTGAGCACTGAACATGCATAGGTGTTAATAGCCTGAAACAGATTTTTACTGTTTAGTTTGGTTTTCAACAGTCGTCTTACCCTTCTATAAAACTCTGCTGTTAGGTCCATTTTCATAGTCAAGTGATCAATACGTTGAGCCTGCTTTACTCCAAGGTATTTATAAGCATGACCTTCCCCCATAGATTCAATTTAGGTGCCATCTCCCATTTCAAAGTGCCCCTGCTGTATTTTGCCTTTAAGTATATTAATAATTTGGCATTTGTTTAGGCCAAATTTCATATGGATGTCAATAGAGAACCCTTGTGCTATTTTAAGCATATCATGCAGCTGTTGTTTCGTAACTGCCATCAACTTTAAGTCGTCCATGTATAACAAATGGTTTATCTTTAATGCTTGTATGTTGTTGTGTTTGAGAATGAACCCAAAATTAGTCGAGTTCAGTTTGTTTGAAAGAGGGTTCATGGCAAGGCAGAACCACAGCGGGCTAAGAGAGTCTCCCTCATTATTATTATGAAATTTATCCCTATTCAACTTCTGGGAAACACAGACACCAATCAATAATTCATTTCACTCAAATATTCGTACGTCCGCCACAAGTTTGTTATAAATATTTCATTAAATATTACAGAAATATTCGATGAAATATTTCAAATAATTCCGAAATATTTCAGTGAAGTATTTTAAAACATGAAATATTTTAGCAAATTTTAAAATATTTCAATATCTATTTCAAATATTCGGATGTCTGTGAAAAAAAAAATCGAAATATAACATGAACTGTTACAGTAAGCAGTAATATTTTATAATCTATCAAAACACGGGTTATTTTTGTTATTTTTAAATATTTCTGTGAAATTGTTTATGAAATGTTAGTATGCTCTCAATGAAAAATTGAAATATAACAAAAAAAATTACTGGATAATTTTACGAATTATTAAAGGAATATTTCTTGAAATATTTCAAAACAAGTTTTGTCGCAGGACTACAAATATTTCATGAAAAATATTTGTAATCAAGCATTTCAGAAATATTTCTTGCTGTGTGGGAAGTGTGTAGAGCAGCAGGGATTGAAATCTTATGTGTTTGTTGGTTTCCTGGTGACGTGATTTCATTGGTTTCCCCTAACCACCCTGAGCATCCCCTCATCAATATTTCACCTTTCTGTGTCCCATTCTTCCTTCCAAATCCAAATTTCCATTATATGTTCACAATTTTGCAACAATGAAATAGCATTTTTTTTATTTTACAGAAATTTCCGTCCCCAACACTAACTACCCAGGACTGATCTGGTTATCAGACGCCTCGACGAATATGTATGCAGCCAATGATCACCTATTCCTACAATTACTCTTAATACTTACGATATACACTTTACTTTTGTGAACTTTTTTTTACCGTGGAAATGTGATCGAGGTACGGACGTTTTGTTCACTAGTATGTGATCTTTTCAGTGATATTCATTGTAGTATTTACCGTAAGAGCTCAAACCGCTTGTTTTTATGCAACTAAGCTTCACAAAACAGTTACAAGGTTTCAGTGTAAGTACGCAATTTGATTTATCAATTTATATATTTATATTTTTATATTCTATATGTATATTTTCACCCAGACCAAATGAAGTCTTACATAGCTTGTTGAATGTTTTTATGTTGCACAATATAAATGAACAAATTAATTAGAAGAATATAACAAGTAACTTTGTAATAGTACTAAACATGTATACGTATCTAAATGTCCTTAAAAACAAAACAAAAACTATTATCAAATGTTTTGTATTGATGTCCTTACATGCCAGATGAGTGATGAAAATATACTTTATGTGTAATTTTTACAAGACTGTTATAATTTGACACCAGTAGTTCTAACAACAGTCTTAAATGAATACTTCGTAAGTAAAATGCAATGTATTATATTTTTTATATAATTATAATTATTAATTAACATCAAATAATCAAAAAACTAATTTCGTGGAATTTGTACAGTAGTTGTTATTTTTTGTTTTATAAAAATTAGTTTTTTGTTAATTGTTTTGAGGGAATTACGCAGCTTGCATATCATCATTTGCTTAATATTTAGAAACAGTTGTGTTCATTGAATTGAAATTACTGCTGGCATTCCTAAAGATTTGGAAAAAATCTCAGTAAGTTATAAAATTGTGGTACAGGCATTTCTAATCGTTTTTTTTACATTTTATAAAAATAACGTCAATATGTAAATTGTAATTTAAGTAATATAAATTTTTTTATACTCATTTATATTGTTTTTATATTAAAGCATTCAGGGGCATACCCAGTTTTTGATTTAGGGATGGGCAAATTAGAAAAAGAAATTGTCCTAGAGAGGGGCAAATCGGAAAAAAATTGTCTTACGAGAGAGCGACAGTTTTTTCATTAAAGGGGCAGTCAGCAAATTTATGGAAAGGTTTAATGGCTCACGGCATGTTGGATCAGGTTCAAGGGGGAGGCAGCTGCCTTCTCCTGCCCCTTCTCTTGGTACGCCCATGAAAGCATTGTCCTCTTCCAACGGAAACCAACGATTGTGATGAATACTGACTCTTTAGTCTTATGTGGCAGTCCCTGAAGATGCTGTTAGAAATCATACATAACACTATAAATCATGAGTGTGAAACTCAAGCATGGGACAATTTGCATTCAGAAATCATATAGGCCAAAAAGACCTGCATATACAGTGCTTTCGAAAATTAACGAATAATTTCATAATTTTTGAAAGGGAGAGTTTTTCGTAAAAATCCTCGTCAATTTTGTTTTAAACTAAAGCAATTTTTGACATACGACCCTTATTTGTGACTTAATCGTTATTCGAGATATGACGTCATCGACAATCTTTTTTAAATGCTGGCCCCCAATTTCGATCATGCTAATTGAAAGAGCGTGACATTCGACGTACACATCGTCAAAAATATGATTACTAGATAAGCTAAAAATTGAAAAAAAAACAATATTTTAAATTTTATTGCTGATAATGATTAAAGTAACTGTTGAGAAATTGTGCATTGTTGACTACCTGACAATAACCTAAAAGATTGATAAATTCTTGTTGAAGATGGTCAATAACATCAGAAGGTATACGGCGCACTATGGGTCGAATGGCTTTTTTTTAACGGAAACCTAATATCTAGAGCAAAAATAGATATATCGAAACAATTTTTTTTTTAATTTAGCATGCCATAAACAACTATTATAGGGGTTGAAATGGTGCACATTTCAAATATCGATCTTTTTTAGGGTTTCGTATATACAATATACGGAGACCCTTATAATATCACTCCGGAGTTCTGCCTCTGTCACATCACAGCAATTTTCTCCTAAACTACAGGACGGAAGAGGTTGAAATTTGACATCAATGTATAGTTTGGTGACCCGATCAGGAGTACATATCCTAAAAGAAGAAATTTTCATTTTAGGGGTACTTCTGGGTGGAAAAACTAAAAAAATCGACCCCTGATTTCCGAAACTACTGAGCCTAAAATTTTGAAAAAATAGGAAATATAGATCGTTGCGCGAACTTTTCAGGAAAAATATGGAGATATAATTAATATTAATTTTGGGGGCAAATTATAGAATTAAATGAAAATTTAAAAATAAAACATTTTTCAAACGCATCATGTAATATATCAAATGAAAGGTCCCATTCTGAGAAACACAAATATATTTTATAATAAATTTTTTTTTGTTCATATTTAAAAAAATATACCAAAATTTACCCATTCCCCCCCCCCTTATCTCCGAAACTATAAAACGTAAAGTTTTGAAAAAAAAAATAGAGGTATAGTGTCTGACCTGAAGTTTACTGAAAAAATAAGGAGAAACGTCTACTTTTAATTTTGGGGGGCAAATTACAGAATTAAATGGAAAATATAAAATTAAAATTGTTTCTAACCCAGCATGTTATATATCAAATAAAAGGGCTCATGATGAAGAAAACAAATATATTTTTTCCATATTTATAAAATAAATTAAATAAAAGATATTAACAAAAATATAAAAAAATTTACTCATTCCCCCCCTTATCTCCGAAACCATAAGCTGAAAAATTTTGAAAAACTGGAAGTATAGCCCCTCACCTGAACTTTACTGGAAAAATAAGAAGAAACCCCTAATAAATTTTGGGGGGCAAATTATAGAATTAAATGGAAAATAAAAAATTATAATTGTTTCTAACGGGACATGTAATATATCAAATCCCAGGGCTCATTATGACGAATAGGTACAAATATATTTTTTTAATTTGTTTAAAATGAATATTTTAAAATATATATATATATATATATATATATATATATATATATATATATATATATATATAACTCTAAGACCTCTTTTTTGTTTATAGGAAAAATATGAAAAAAATACCTAATTCTATTATTTGGCCTCCAAATAATAGAATTAAACGGAAAATAAATTACTAGAAAACCCCCATAGTAATTTTAGGGACAAATTATACAATTAAATGGAAAATAAAGATTCAATTTTCAAACGCATCATGTAATATATCAGATAAAAGGCTCATTATGTGAATTACAAATATATCAAATTTTTAAATCAATTGTATAAAAGATATTAAAAATATTAAACATCGACTTAATTCCCACTTTAGAAACTACACTATTTAAAATTTGAAAAACATATTTTATTTATATTTTTAAATAATTTGAATAACAGATTTAATAATTTATAATTTAAACTTTGACCTATTTTGCCGTTTTTCTTCCAATCTACAGAGCCTCAAAACTCAGACAGTAGATTATAAAAGGCATCTCTGAAAGTTTATTAGTAAAATAAAATTCTAATGTTACTTTTTGGGGGCCAAATTAGGAAATTAAATACATATGTATTGTGATAAAAATCAAGCGAATCCTAAAGCAGATAAAATAAAAAGTCTATGTGTGGAAAATCAAAGTGTATATTTTTTATAAATTTAAAACGCTTCCTTTAAAAGATATAAGGGTAAGTATAAGAAAATGCACTCATTCCCTGCTTGTCTAAAACTGGAATATTCGAATCTTGAAGGTGGTACGGAACTCTAAGTATGCGAGTCCAACTCGCACTTGACCAAATTATTTACTTTATTGTGCATATTTTGTTTGTTGTTCGTGTTAGTTTTTCAGCATTACTTAGTAGCAGGATTTTCATTTTATATGTCGTCAGTGGTAAGTATAGCTATCCTAGAATTTTGTCTTCAATTTTATTGGATTGTCTTTTTAGCCAATATGTGCTGCATTTTTTCAAAAGGTGCCCAAGTTAAAGGGGTTCTTCTTTTGACATCTAGAGACATAGTATGTCCTTGGTGAATATATTCTTTTAAAAATCTTATTTTGTGATCCAAAATAAAAGTATCTTCTTAATTTTCGCTTATAATTTGTGTTTTCATATATTTTAAATTTAAACTAAATTGAACAAAAAAGTTAGTATGCATTAATTCATTTTGAAGGCAAGAAGATATATCGTTTCAATTTTTGGGAAGTCAAGTACCCTACAGCACTAGTTTCCCAATGTTTTAACAAATTATCATCGTAATAGCTTTAAAATATTTATTTTATAGGTCAAATATTGTTAACCCTAGATAAGAAAATTAACAGAAATAATATAAGCAAACAAATAATAATTTGAATCTGTTGAAAGTTAGTAACACGGTCAAATGTCCGATACTATTCATGAAACAAGACGTCTTTGTTTTGGATAACTGATAATCTTGTATTAACTGATCAGTAAAAGAAACTTGGAAAATTTTACTTTTCATCATTTCAATGTAATTTTGAGGAAGTACTACAGTACAGATTGTAGCTAGTTTTTAATTAACCTCATTTTTTTGATACATAAAGCCCTGTGCAAATTAAAATTAATTATCACTCATTTTAAACTGGTCATTCCTATATAACTTATTGGTCTGTCATTTTCTGAATCACCCTGTACAACTATAATTCAACTCAAAACAATATTACAACGGTCCTGATATCTTTAAAACCACCCTGTATAGGTACAAATCCTCTCCATACTTTTGAATCTTTCTATTTTTCTATTGTTCAAATTATTACAAGCGCTATGTGTTGTTTACAGTAACTTAAAGGATTCATCTCGGCTAAAAAATGGAATTAAATCGTGAACATTTTCGTGCGATTATTTTTTACAACTTTCGACGTGGATTAAGTCAGCAAGAGTGCATGGATGAACTTAATTTAATTTTTAGCGATGAAACTCCATCAAGGACCACTGTTTATCGATGGTATGGTGAATTCAATCGAGGTCGTAGTTCACTCCAAGAGGAATTTCGTGAAGGTCGTCCAAAAACAGTTTTTGTTCCGGAAACCATTGATGCTGTGCGCTAACTGATATTGCAAGATCGTCATGTGAGCTATCGTGAGATTGAGTCAAACCTTACACATTAGTGGGACCAGCATACATTCAATATTGCAGAAACATTTGAATGTAAAAAAAATTGTTCGTGTTGGATCCCACACAATTTGTCAATCGTTCAAAAAACGGCTCGTATCGATTGGTCGAAAGAAAAGCTCAAAAATACGATCGCGGTGCTTCAAAACGCGTTTATGACATAGTGACAGGACAGGTGAATCGTGGATTTACGCGTATGAGCCCGAAGGTAAACAGCAGTCGACTGTATGGGCTCAAACAACTGCAATTTTGACCACTCAAAACATCGATTTGATGAGTCATCCGCCATATAGTCCTGACTTGTCACCAAATGACTTCTTTTTATTCCCGTACGTAAAAAACCAACTGAGAGGTCAACATTTTTCGACACCTGAAGAAGTGGTTGCTACCTTCAGAATGCATGTTTTGGAGATACCTCAATCAGAGAATGTTGACTCATGCATATTAAATTGTGAAGCTACCTCAGTTTGTCAATGATAGCAACTACGATTAATATTGACACAAATTTGTATTATAGGTTATGTCCATATAACAAAAAATGGATGTCATTGAGTATGACCATTCTATAATTGTGTATGTTCTAAAAATTATACTATCAATGTGTGCTTGTTTCAGCTATGGCCCAGAGATCTCCAACGATATCCTACATTACACAAACACAAATCAAAGACATCGGTGGTACAGTCGAACTTAGTTGTTCTGTTCAATACTCCCAGGACTATTCAGTGATATGGATGAAAGTTGACAAGACTCAAAATCTAGACAGCTTGCCCATATCTGTAGGAAGTTCCTTAATTTTACACGACTCCAGGTTTTCCCTTCGTTACAATCCAGTAAGTATTTACAACATATTTTGTACAAACTTGTATAAACTCTTTACCAATACATAGAATAAAAATTAGTTTTAAACAATTTTGATTCATCTACAAAAACTTACACTGATTTTATAATTTCAGAGCAGTTCAACCTACTTACTACAGATAAAAGATATACAAGAAACTGACGCCGGTTATTACAGTTGTCAAATTTTGATTTCAACAAGTAACAAAGTGACAGCAGAAGTCGAACTTCAAGTACGAAGACCACCATTCATTTCAGATAATTCAACCAGATCTGTAGTTGTATAATATGTTGTATTCTCTTCGAAGTGCCATTCCTTTGTACGCAAGACAATATATATTATATATAAATATAATATATATTGTTTCTGGTCAGGGAACCTTCATCAGTTCTTCCCACAATTGAATGTCCTCTCGCGTCTTCAAATATAATTTGTTGTGTTGATAAGTAAAAATTTCATGTTTATTTTAACACTATTTATAAATACTAAAATCTGTACATATAAGTATTTCTATTCGTACAATTTACGCGTTGGTGTTTGTTCTAGTTTCTAGTAGTCAATGTTCGTTGTATTGTCTGTGTCTTCGCACCCTTGCTCGATTAGGGTTAGTAACACTGCACTACCGCGCATGTCCCGCTCATGCGCCCCCACCGCAGTTACTGGGACGCGTTATAGTCAAAGCGTATTGTGGGTTGCCTTGTATGGTTACGCTTTGACAATAGAGTACGCCACTTAATTATTAGGCGTAAACATGCCGCCGGCCTTGAAAGCTCCTGGAGATTTCGAAATAGATGTTGGTAAGGTCATATTCAGTCTAAAAGCACATCACGATTAGTTATGTGGATCCTCATTTGATTGACCAGGCAAAACGCAAATTTTTACTACTGAGCGCTTGAAGTCTCCGGTGGCGGTTTTAACTGTCACTGCTCGTGTGATTCCGTCATCTCCTGGATGTATCTCAATAATCCTCCCTAATTGCCATTTAAGTGACGCAAGACCATCGTCTTTGATGAGGACAAGCAAACCAGCCTGAAGCAGTTGATGAAAGTTCTGTTTCCATTTAGTGAGCTGCTGCAAAAGGCAAATGTATTCCTTCGTGACCAAAAGTGTTGTAACAGCTGCTGCAAACGCTGGAATCTCGACAGATAACTGGTTTTGCAATAACTAGTTGGCCTTCTGGTAATGTTGTGAATGGTTGTCCAATTAATAGGTGCGCAGGTGTAATAGGACTAGTATCGTTTGGATCATGGGAGAGGGGATAGAGTGGACGAGAGTTTAGGCATTCTTCTATTTGGCATAGCACTCTTCAAAAGTTAAAGCCGCGTCACCTATTACACGTTTGAGGTGGTACTTTACCGACTTCACACCTGCTTCCCAGATACCACCAAAGTGTGGTGCCCGTGGAGGGATAAAATGCCACTGAATGCCCTCGTCTGATAAACTCCTTGAGATTGTATCTTGATGTGACTTAATGAACCAACCAATTTCATTTTTAGCTCCAACAAATGTTGTCCCGTTGTCTGAAAACATTTCCTTACATTTACCACGTGTGGCCATGAATCGTTTCAATGCTGCCAAAAAACATTCAGAACTGAGATCACTGACAACTTCTAGATGTATCGCTTTGCTAGCGAAGCAAATAAAAAGTGCTATATAAGCCTTGGTATTTTTAAAATTACGTCCCTTTCTATCGCGCAGTAAAAACGGTTCAGCAAAGTCAGTTCCCGATATAGAAAATGGCCCCAAAGGGCATTAAATCTAAAGCAGCGAACACAGTTATGAACAATTTTTCTCACTAAATTTCGAGCAGAAAGTGACCAATATTTTTGTCTAAGAGAAGCAGTGAGGGCTTGAGGACCTGCATGTAAAAGTCGCAAATGTTCATTCCGTACTATTAAAGCAGTTAAGTTGTGATTTGGGAGTAGTAGGGGACACCGAGGGCATTTGAAACAATTTTGACATTTTGTTTCATACACCAAAAGCTGTAGATAGAAATTATATGATATTATTCCCAACGATAGGTCATTCTATACCCTTGTGAATGATTAGCATAAAGAAATTTTAAGCGATAAATATAGCGACGAAAAATCGACTTAACCGTAACAAGTCAATTTGTTTGAACTCCCCTCATACCGAGGTAAGATGAAACAGGGGTCTAGGAGAGTTGAAACATATATTTTGAAGTAGTGTTGAGGGATATTATAGTAAAACTGAAGATATAAGATAGGTAAAGTTATTTATTACAACTATTACAATCAGTCTTGAATAATCAGTATTTCTTCGAATATTTAAGTAACAATACAACCATCTCACAAATGAGAAAAATAAAAATATTGTAGAAATAAAAAATATCAATCCGACAAGCAGTTGTGGCAAACATAAGAAAGTTCCCCACTAGTGCAAGCTTCATGAGCCCAGTTTTTGCACTCCAGACATTGCATCCATTTTTCTTTGGCTCTGCTATTAGAATATGGCTCAAGACAAAAAAGGCAAAAAGATTCCTCTTCTTCTTCACTGTCCTCATTTCTCCTTTGTTTCTTGCCAACCTTGGTCTTCTTAATTTTAGTATTTGGTTTTGTTCTTATTTTTTTGGTTTCTTCAAAGTTAGGTTTTTTCACTTTTTTCTTAGCCATTCTAACTGCTTCGATTGCAGCTAGTTCATCCTTTACGGGAGTGTCGGTTAAGATAGCGGATTTCACTTTGCGTCTATTTGTTTGATTTCCTTTCCTGGGTGGAGCCTTTGGCAATGGTCGAAGAGTGTCAGGTAAGAATGGAATTGCTGTCATAGTAACTGAAGTATTTCGTGATGTTGATGCTACAGGTATTACATCAGGTGTAAAGGCTGTGGAGGGAACAACGGGTTCAGATATCGCCAGATCAGGTAAATTCTTACGAGGGTCTTCTGCAGGCTTAGGTACGTCTTCTGTATCGTAGCTCAATAGAGGGGCAGTAGCCGGTAAAGAAAAGATTGATGGACTTGGTGTACGGGAATCGTGTAAAATAGTGTCTTCAACGGTAGGACATGGCACAGGTTCTTCACTTTTTGAAATGCCGACCAAGTTAGAGCTGGATGGACCAGGACTATTGGAAGTTGCCAAAGGTCGATCAGTAACCTGACTGGGAAGATAATCAGCGTGTTGGAATATTTCAGTGTTAACTGGCCAAAGTCCGGTATGGATGAATCCGGAAGATATATTGCGCGGTGTGACGGTTGTATCAAATGAAGTTTTTACTATCCCAGGAATATCATAGATGGTCCTTACTTTTCCTGGATTAGACCGCATCCAATTATCACAAGCTGTGTTTACTGCTTTTTTCACCGGTCCAAAAACGGTTCTGTCCATTGGCTGCAACTTATGGGTGCAATGAGGTGGAAAAGTTAATGGAATTATGCCATTTTCCTTGCAGAACTCGATATTTTTAACAGCAGTGTGTGAAGCGTGGTTATCTAATAACAATAGGACTTTATTTTCTTTAGATGGCCTAACTTGGTCTCTAAAAATGTAAGAAATATACAGAAGTCTCCTTCTTGCATCCACCCTGACCCATTAGCAGTGCCAATTGATCCAATAGGTCCATCACGTATAAAGTGATCATTAAATCTTTTTCGCAGAAATATAAATATTGGAGGTATGTGGTTCCCAAGGGCATTTCCTGCTAGTGCAATAGTAACTAATGTTCCCCTCTCTGCGGAAGTCATGGCACTCACTTGTTTCTGTCCTCGTCGGGCAATGACGCGGTCTGGTTTCTGGACAGTTGTGATGCCCGATTCGTCAACGTTCCATATATCCTTTGCTTGCAACTTGTATTTGTCAACTACTGAGGTATAATTTTGGAAAAAAAGTTGCACGTTAGTTCTATTAAAACTTGTAGCTCGAGCGATGCTTGTAGGTTGAGGTAGTCTTAGAGAAAGAACCGGATGACGCTTCATAAAAGATCGAAGCCGAACCTCTCCAGCCATTTCATGCTCAGTCCAAGAAGAAGGAATTTTTTTATTACATTCGACAGCCAACCTATAGGCAAAAGTTCTGGCTTCCTTAGTTCTTAAGCCAAAGTTAGCAGCAGCACAGTTTAAAAGATAGTCACAGAGTACTTTTTCTTCTGAAGCTGTAAAAACAGTCTTTTTTGGGTATCCAACTGTTGGAGCATTCGCCGTTTCGTTAGCTTCATAAGCAGTTTTTTTCTTAATATATCTGTAGAGGGAGGTATGGTTCAGTTTGTAACTCGAAGCCGCGTCACGGAGACTTTTCTGTCGCAAGGTTACTTCTTCTGCTGCAAGATCATATATTTCGCGACTTGCCATACCTCTATCAGTCTTTCGTTTATAATCAGTAGGCATGCTGAAACAAAATAACGTAATTAAAACAACAAAAATAAATTTGTGATATAAAATTGAAAACGAGGAGAGTTGAAACAGCTTGTTTCAAATCTCCTCAGTAAGGAAAAAACATCCCAAGTTTTATTAAATCTATGATCAAGAAGAAAATACACAGAAATCAATTGTACCAAATATATATAAGAAATCATTAGTTAATGAGCTTTTCAAACATATATAACTTATACCAAAATACAAAACCCTTAACAAAATATAGGCATCGTAAAAATACGTTAAAAACTTACTTTTCACGATTTTTGTCACATAACCCATAAAACTCCACAACCCCGCGACTTACGCGACGGACACGAACTGACATGTCCGCGGGAGGAGGAAAGTTGGTGTAAAGTGACGTTGCCAGCTCGCTAACGGTTTTGAGTTCCAAAAAATCTGTACTATTTCAAATCACCTTTGTTTCAAATGCCCTCGGTCTCCCCTACTGCAGGATGTTTTCTTGTAAAATTGAAGTTAGAATTTTGTAAACGTCCCCCCTACTCTAATTAATTTGGTTATTGAATCAAAAAATGGATTAAGACCAAGTAATTTACTTTTGGGGTTGAGTGGCTTAGAATTTGATAAGGCATAGTAATCCTCAGAAAAGACTTCCTGCTGTACATTTCTGATTAATAAGTTGAGAGAATCATCTAAGTCCGCAACTGTTAAAGGTCCATGTCCATGTTGTTCCTCAAGACGTAGGCAAATACTTGTATTAGTTTTGTAAGAGAAGAATAGTTGTTAATTTCAGCAATACATGAATAGGTGAGGTGGAGCGAAACTGTTTTAAGTGACAATTTTGGAAGGTTGTTCATGTCTATTGTTTTGGGTGTAACTGCAGGAGACGGCCATTGGTTTTTATCCAGGATCAGCCAAGACGGTCCGTGAAACCAAACCTTTGAATTTATGAAGTCAGAAGGCTTTAATCCTCTAGATAAGAGATCAGCGGGATTGTCGACTGTGTTAACATATTTCCAATCATTTGGCCTGGAAATAGCTTGGATTTGTGATACTCTATTGGCCAGAAACGTTTTTAATAAATGAGGTGAAGTGTTGATCCAAACAATAACGATTGTTGAATCATTCCAAAATGTAATTAAATCAAAATTAATATTTACAGAGGATGTGACTTTGTCAGTAAGCTCAGCAAGTAAAAGTGCTCCACAGAGTTTAAGCCTAGGAATAGAAGTAAATTTTAAAGGAGCTACTCGTGTTTTGGAGCAGTAAAGGTTGGAAGTGTAGTTGCCAAAATTGTCGCGACATCGAGTATAAATAGAAGCACGATATGCAGATTGTGATGCGTCTCAAAAACCATGGAGTTGTATTGAAACTGGGTTTGTAGATGTAACATGCCTCGGAATTCTAAGTGCATTTAGTTTAGGAAGCTGAGTATAATAACTAGACCATTTAGTATGTAGGTTAGCTGGTAATTTTGAGCTTCCACAATTCTTGTAGAATGATTTTTGCTGTAATAGTAATTGGAGACAGTAATCCTAAGGGATCAAATATCTGTGAAATACAATAGAGAATTTGACGTTTAGAGATTTTGTTTCTTATATTAGAAATGTTTATAGAAAATTGTAAATAATCCTGAAATGGACTCCATAATAAACCTAAAGTTTTATTATTCTCCTCAGATCCTATTTGTAAAGTGTCGGATTCGTTTGGGGAGTTCAGATATTGCACATTTAATTTCATGAAATTCATCTAGATTGTTACAACCGGTAAGCAGGTATTTGTAAGTAGTTATTTTATCCATAATTTAGAATTCATGCCACAAACAGAAAGTATTCCGTTTTCTGGGCAGTACAGAATGAAGGAAATTCTCAAATAATACATTCATCCCTTAGAATAAATCCAAACCACCAAAAAATACCAATTTAGTGTGTCTGGATTTATCTCAATTATTTTTTGGTTGAATATTACCTACTATTTTGTTATAAGATGAGATCAAAAAAATTCTGATGTTCTTTTCACACATAGAAGGTCTTCCAGAAAGACAAAAATGAGTGAACAACAGATTTAATTTTAAAACAACATTGAAACAAGAAATACAGTAAAATCAAATACTTTTCAATAGTTTTTGTCATTTCTGGAAACCCAAACAACATTAATTAATAAATGAATTCAATAGCGTAGTGTAACAACCAAAAGGGGAGGATGATTTTTAAATGTTTAACTGAATACTAAAAGTAAGAATGCTATAAAGGCTCAAACGTCCAGTTTTAAAGCAATGCTCTTTTAACTCCTGTGTGAATAGAAAAAAACCAAAAATACACTTACCTTACACATTTTATCACACTACTTGCATTTTTCGGAACTATGAGAAACATAAAAAAAGGGTAAGAAAAATTACTTATATTCCAATAAAGGATTTATTGAATAAAAATATAAATAGTGAAAAGTTATAATAAATTATGTGGACTTAGAACAAATACACACGTTCGGTACTGACATTCACAAAATAAATAATTTCGTTCAAATATATTCAATATAAAACAGAGAACAACATATTGCATACCAAGATGAATTTGTTCAATTTAATTTTGCTATTAACTTTACATATTTTTCATAAAATAAATCGTATAAACAAACTGTTACATATATTAAGAAAAATATAACTTACTAATATAAACCTGACACACATAGTTGGTTCAATAGGGTACCGGAAAGTGAAAGTTTTGTTCCAATGTCTTTTGCTTTGCTATGTCTTTTTAGTTTAACATATTAAGAAACAGAGAGCGCAGAAAACGGAACTGTCAAAGTTTGCAAATTATTCACTCAATAGAATAACCTAGAAAATTTTGCTTCAATAGTTTTTACAATTTTTGAAAAACTATTTATTATACCAGCAGGAATCGCATAGTAGGTTTATATTTTCGTCAACGAACCACTACATGAGTCAACAAAAACTTTATTTACAAAAAATAGGGTCCCAATCGATAGGAGGTTAGAGTTGTCAATGAAGTGACAACTCCAAAAGATAGTTGTGTCATTTGTCTCAAAAGCCAGCCATGTAGTTCACCAGCAACATCGAAGAACTGTTACTGTAGATTGGTAGTGATTGCCGGAAGTCATCGTGAACTTTAGATAACCAACCCCCAATGAGGAATAATTCCCGACAAAGAAAATTTGTAGAGCAACCAAACGTGACATTGTTAGACCGTCCTCCGTATAGTCCCGACCTAAGTTTCAATGATTTTTTAAGTTTCCGAAACAATAGGTTGCGTAGTCACAGCTTACAATTGCCAAAAGAAGCAGTAAAACGCAATGTTGACTGTACCAACAACATCTTGTATATTCCATCTCTATAGGTATCGAAAAGTAAGCAAGTTTTCTTGTTTAGAGTAGTTACCTAACGACTTCGCCTTGTCAGGCTGAAGCTTCACTACACAGACACATACACATGGTAAGGAAGGAAAAATACTATATTTCAAAATTTGGATTTATATATGTTGATTAAGATCTCCTCAGGTGTCGAAATATTTAATTGGCATGGTTAATGCAGAAAAACAAGGGAAAGCACACTGCAAATAAAAAAACTATCGTCACGAATCAAGTTAAACATAACGTCTCTGTTCTTTTGGCTCTAATTTTCGAATCTCTAAAAATTTTGTTCGGTATTTATCCTGTTGTTTGACACTTTGTTCATAAGAATTGTCTTTATGAAGCTTCTTAAAAATCCTGATATCACCCTTACAGTCCTTTCTGAGTTTTAATGTTTGTGGCCTAGAGCTTAGGATATTTAAAACCGCGAGAAATAAATGAGGTCCGTCTGTACTTAGCAATTGACTACTAAACTGTATAATTTACTGATAATGACATTTTTTATTGTATTAGAACATGCCGTGAAACTAGCTTTGTATCTATTGTTTCAACCGTCAAAAAAATGATATGACCAAATTACGAAAGTGCCATTAGTAACACAGGAATGAGCTAAAACAGTAGTTTCTAGTTTCGAATAGTAATGAGACCCTTCATTACTACTACTAGAAAACGTCTGATGAGGCATGCGTGACAACGCTGGTTTAAGAGAGCAACCAATTAGGGCTGCATTTGTAAATTCAATCAGTTCGTTGCCTACCCGCCGTGTGAGTGAGAGATTCAAACGGGTCAAGCTGCCTATACCTGTTAGATTATATTAGATAGAATGAAATTATTTTATGCAAATATCGCAAATATAAAAAAAAAAACAATAAAAACTCCATAAACATACAAGTTAGCATCACTTTCCTGCCCTACATGAACCATTAAAATGTACTAACCACACCAAAAAACACAATATCATCTTAATGTCTATTAAAATAAACATCACCCTGGTATTCATACAAAAACTAATCGTAAACAGTTGCCACACAAAAAAAATACGAGTCAAAAATTATAACTGGCACAAAAGAAACTCAGTTTAATCTTAAATAACAAGAAAATATTTCGAGTAAAATCACAGGTATTCTTAAAATAATTATCAAATAAAAAAAATTGGGCCAGTCGAAACGCGACTTCCAAAGATCCCGTCTTCGCAAAGTTAACTAAACTCGAACGGTTTCGAAACGGCCCAAAATTATATGCAGTAAGGAAGGCAATATGCCTCAATTTAGGGTTTGATAGACATCTGACTAGCTTAAATACTTAACATAGTAATACTAACAAAGGTGTACATCGTATTGGAGCAAGTTGTCAAGTAAAGATTTGCCGGTGTCGCGACTATCACATTGCGTCTAACCAATCTCACATCTATACCGGGTGAACACGAAATTAATTGCTGTCGCAATAAATGAAAATTTGATAGCTGATAAGGTATTACGGCATTACGGCATTACGGTATTACTTTTCCAAATACAGCCATTTACGTACTAAGATTCGTCCGGTAGATTAAAATATTATAAAACCAATCGTTTAAATAAAGGTTTGGTGTTAGGGGGTAAAACTGCGTTTTTATATTTCTGACTCATCAAAGGTTCCACAGCATTTCCATTAGAACAACTGAATTAAAAAGTTAACTCTAGTTACTTTCAGCAAAATCCACTAGAAGGAATATGTATTGCGCCTCGAATTTGCATCGGACTTCCATCGTCTTGAAATGATTGATCTCACAAGGATTCAATAGCTTTGAATCTGCTATCGTCATCAGGTGATCAGATTATACGTCATATTTATGAGGAAGATTCACGAAACTTCAACCGCATGGTGGCGTCCACTGCATATAAGGGTACAATGGCAGCCACATATACAATCCCCCTCATGATGTATCCCTCTTATGTTAACAACATGCATGCTACACCAGTTTCCTGTTATATATTCATTCACAACTATAGATTTTTCAGTGAACATAACAGAAAATGGCGGTAACATGCATGTTGTTTAACATGAGAGAGATACATCATAAGGTCAAATATTCTTATGCATGACTGCTATTGTTCCCTTGCAGTGGCGCCACCATGCGGTTGACGTTCCGTGAATCTTCCTCATACCCTCATCCTCATTGGGTTTAATTCCCTGTCTTATCTAATCAGCGTCGCCGTACCTGGCAATTGGTTGCCGGTGCGTAGCGGCAGTGGCTCAAGAAGAAGTCTTCAAACGTTTTTAATCTGGACGCTGGATATTCTCATGAGAGATTATGTAAGCCATCTAGATGAATTTTCTTTTATAGCAGTTCTCGTCCTTGTGAATTAACGCTTCAGTAGGAGCAAAAAAGCAATATTTCACGGCTAACAAATAAGACATGTTATTAATTATCCAGCGTTCCTTAAATGAGACCAGCGAAAAGTTTGGACTTCAATTGTTAAACATGTAAATTTTGAGTAAGAGCTAAGCTGAAAGTAGCAGACACTTATTATAAACTAGGCAACACTGCAGATATTAACGGCAATGACATCAGCTTGCAAACCTCAATTCTTCCGTGAATATAATATAATGACTCAATTACCTATGTCGAATATGCAAGTGTAATAATTATGACGTTAATCACCAATAAAAGCTATGACGTCGCATCTACGTTAACGTCATTTTCTTGCGTTCAAACCATGACAATCTCAAAACAAAAGATTCAGGAATAACAAAATTTTTATGTAACTACAATAATAAGTCTGAAAAAAATTAAGTTAGTGCAATACACGTAAAATCTGCTTTTTAATTAGTTTTGTTAGTTCTGAAGGTTATTTATATATTTGAAATGTGATTTCTTACAATACCTTAAACTTATATAATAAACATTAGATACTCATAAAGAAAATATCATGTAATGTAAAAAAACACACAATAAAATACATATAGCATTATCTATTTTCTTGAGATAGAATTTGCCATCAATAAATAGTAACAACCGTTTATTTTATTTCAATAATAGAAACAGTGTTGGAAATTAAAGAGATAAAACCTACCCTCAAATAATTTGAATTTATTATTTGGTTTTACAGATAATATTCTAGAATCTAGGGAATAAAATAAAAATGTAGTCAATGATCCAAGAAATAAAAAAAGTGATATTAGATCTCGCTGCGCAAGATTTAGCAACTTATTTTGCATTTTTTACTTGTGAGAAACTTGAACAAATAACTTGGAGAGTATTTTTTATGTATTATTGGACTTTAGAATAAATATTTAACACACAAACAAAATTATTATCTAGTTAACAAACAAAGATGCAACGTATTGACCATGAGATCAGCCGATGTTTTGACATAAATTTTAAAATTAAAATGGCATTTTTCCAAACACACTTTTTAATTTTTTTCTTCTGAATGTTATAACACAATTTTTGAAAATTAGTTATCATGTCTATACATCTGCAGTTGTAGACCGGCAGCTAGTGACCACCACTCTCTCGTTTCCGCCTCCAAGGGGGTTGAAGAATGTGTCACCAGCTGACGGTCTATTAGCAGTGAAAGACAAACGAACTCTTGACCAATAAAACTGCGGTGATACTATAACAAAATTATTTTTGTTTTCTTGTGAATAAGACCACAATTGAATTAACAAATCTGTATATTGAAGGAAAATACCAAACGTTTCAAAGTCGAATCTGACTTCGTTGTCAATGGTTTAAAATATGTACTGAAAATGTAAATTGCAAATTGAAAGTTTGACTTATGACATTTAAGTTGACATAAGATTTTTGTTGTTTTTAAATTTACAGGTAGCACAAAAAATTCTAAAGATCATGTGTTAAGTTAAACAGCTTTCAAGTTGGAAGAATTTGAAAGAGTTGTCTTTAGAATTTATAAGTGGCATTCCTAGGTACGACTTTGTTATAAGATAGCGCATTCGCCAAAAATGCGATCAAAGAATTCTGCTGCTTCAGTGATCCTACACGTACCGGGTCTGTCAGAAAGATTGAAAAGAGTGGGCAACATATTTAATGTTAAAACAACATTCCAAACAAGAAATACACTAAAATCACTAATATTGAAAACAAAACCAACCAACAAAACTAAGAAATCAATAAACTGCATATACAAGATTCCTTGCGAATGCAATAAATTTTATATTGGAGGAACCTCGAGACCATTAAATATATGAATAAATGAACACAAGAATTACATAAAGAAACGACAATTTGTGAATATGCATGAGACCTAGGCCATAAAATACAATTTGACAATTCAACTATACTTCACAAAGAACATCATAACACAAAACGAAAAATAAAAGAGTCTGCCTTAATTCTTTTGAATGAAGACGATTGTATCGCTTCTACTTCTCTAGAATTCAATCGCATCTGGTTACCGACAATTAAGGAAGAAATTAGTAATGGTCATCTCCTTTTGAACAACCCAGTACGGGATAGTTCATAAGGTTTTTTCCTAGGTTTTCCCTTTTGACGTTAATGGGATCACTGGGATCAGCAGAATTCTTTGATCACATTTTTGGCGAATGTACTATCTTATAACAAAGTCGTACCTATGAACTGCCACTTATAAATTCTAAAGACAACTCTTTCAAATTCTTCCAACTTGAAAGCTGTTTAACTTAATACACGATCTTTAGATTTTTTTGTGCTACCTGTATATTTAAAAACAATAGAAATCTTATGTCAAGTTAAATGTCATAAATCAAACTTTCAATTTGCAATTTACATTTTCATTGCATATTTTAAAGGCATTGACAACGAAGTCAGAATCGACTTTGACACGTTTGGTATTTTCTTTCAATATACAGCTTTTTTTAATTCAATTGTGGTGTTATTCCTAAGAAAACATAAAAATAATATCAAAAACATGCCACAAATAACATTTCGAAGACACTATAACTAAAATACCTGAACTTTACAAAATATAAATGAACAAAACCATTATTATTATTTCACCTACAAATGGTTATATCATGAAGTTCTGCAGTTTATTATTTTGCTATTAAAACATTTTTTCCAAAACTGACAAGGTGTCCAGCACCGAAACAAATCTGTCCGCCATTGGAAAAACTGTAACTTTTGAATTATGTGATTGTAAATTTTTATTTTTGGATTTAGTTTCTTTCTAGTAAAGTATCTTTGATATAAGTCGTTTGCGCCATCTCGTGTTTTATTTCTGGAACTGTGGTTCTGTGAAACTTATATTTGCCTGGTATTAGAATAAACATTAGTTATTCTATGTGTTATTGATTGTGAAAACTCACTAATGAAAAGACGATATTAAATAGAGAAGAAGAAAACATGGATTGTAGCAGTTCAACATCAAGGATATATAAATTTCATTTCTGCGTTGTTAGTCATTATTGAACACACATAAAATATAGGATAATTGTTGTTCAATTAAGAAAAATAAGATTTAATATTTATTAACTAACTTTTTAATTAAAGAAGTGACGCAAGCCAGTGATCATTTTGTTGGAAAAAAAGTTAAGCAATGCACATAACAAAAGTTTCCGTCCTACTATATTTCCTCCAATATATAAAAAGCAAAATCTTCATGCTACTTTACAGGCTCAAAATTAGGATTAAGACAAGAGAAAACTGCTCCTTCAGTAGTCAATGAAGCTTAAATTGAGGTTATCGAGCAAATATCAAAAAGAAAAACAAATGAATTTTATTGATAACACAATTTATTCATACATTTCACAAGATAAAAATGTTGAAGTGTTAAATAGTTTTGGCAGTAAAACAATGGTTAGGTACTCTGGAAAGAAAGTATTTACATGACTAACGTTTTTGATTCCAAGAGTTATTGAATATTATTTTTGTTAACAGAACAACAATTATGGCAAATTTTATGTATTTAGTAATAACTAAAAACGTGGAAATTAAATCTATTTACGCTTGACGACGAACTGTTGTAATTCGTTTTCTCTTACTCTCTCGATTCATATGGAAATCCAGGAAAGTTGTAGAATTGTAATGTTGGACTTTTCCTTGGTATTTTTTCACAACAAACTACACAGTGCTTTCGGTTTCATGTTTTTCTTTCCATTTTATGGAATAATTAACGTTTATTATCGGTTCTAATTCAAGGCAAACATAAATTATGGTTTTGACAGAACCAGAGTTCCAAAAATAAAACACAAGATGGCGCAAAGGTCTTATGTCAAAGATACTGTACTAGCGTATTGGAAAACAAAATAGAACGTTGGAACGCAAATACCCGTCAAACAGGTAACCGTTTTACAACATCGAACCGCCGGCAACCTAACCCAACACTTGCTCCTTATAGCTAGTTGAAATACATTGAAATTGAAAACGAATCTAACGTAACGTCATTCGAACGTATTCGAACAACTTTTCTACTGTGTACTTCTCCGAAGTATACAACTACTTTACACCTACTTATTAAATAATGACGTCGAACCCACGATAACGCCGTCCCGTGAACACAATAAAACATGGGGGATGCTGCCAAATCGAAGGATTTTGAGTATTTCGTCGAGAGGAAAGGGTGAAACGTACATCGTCGGAAGGGGATAAAGGGAAAGGCAAGATAACGTAGAGGAGTTGTGATGTAAATCGAAATTAAGTCGGTGAGACAACTGAAGAGGTATAATCCACACCAAAGTCCTAGCATACTTTCGAGTTGTTGTGTCTTGTAACCTTTGGGTTACGGAGTATTACCTGAAAAATGACGTTTAAATGTTTTCGTTTGAATTGAATAAACAATAAAACCCAATTTGAAGTATTCTAAGTTTAAAATTGTGTTTGTAAATTATTTTCAAAAACTCCAAACACCAAAGAAATATAGAAGTGCTTAAATTATTACCCTCAACTCTTTCCTTATATATCCTAATCATGTTATTTTTCATTTTAGAAGGCAATAGTAACATATTAATTATATATTATGATACGAAATTTATTAAAGTTCAATATTAACTCTGGTAACTGTATTTACATTTTTTCTTTTAGTGAGATATTTATTATATTGTTAGCCATTGGTTCATCTTGCTTTGTCTTATTTTATTCGGAGTCTACAGGAGAGAATACTCCTGACTGGGTATCTGTCATCGAGAGGGTAAAAGTCCCTGAAACGACCATTTGTTTTATTTGTTTAACGTATGAATGTAGTGTTCATATTTTAGAGTCTCCACAGTATTCTGTACTCCTGGTTGGGCATCTACCAAGAAAACGGTAAAATTTCCTCAACAACCCACATTCTTTTTATTTAATATTTACATAATATTTTTCTCAGGCTCTAGCAATTTTATAATATGCATGCTGTTTCTAGAAACGTCAATACTAGTGATAGGATCATTTGGATGAAATATAATCCGTCATTCGATTATGAAAATAATTCGAGTATTCCGATTATGGAATCAAAGTATTCGAATGAAAAATAATCGATTATTTAACGCGAAACATTCACCGAATGACGAGCGCAAGGACGAGCGATACCACCCATCGACCGATGCTGCATTCTAGTTATAATCCGAATGATTTCTTTCTGAATCGAGAAATACTTTCTTCAGTCGGCGTTCATATAGAGGCACTTTCGTTCGTTCTCGGTTCTCGCTCTTATGCAGTAGCTTGTTTACGTCTTTCATTAGACAGAAGAAATATGTAAATACTGTATTCTCAGGGTACGGTGTAATTATTGCAATGCGAAGTAATTTGATGAATTGGCTGTTAATGTACATTAAGAAACATTATACTGTTCTTTGAATTATTAATAACAGTTCCTTCATAAATAACTTTTAAATTAAATGAATATTTAGGAAACATTTAATGGTACAATTTTACATAAATTTAAATGTTCAACCAGGGGAGCAGTGTGATGGGTCATTTGTCAGCTAGTGTCAACTAGTGATGGGCATAATCGATTATTACAACTCGAGTGATTTTAATAATCGAATGGTCGCTCAATCAACCCACAGCAGTGACAGTCGTATCCATCAAGTCTCTATGAAAGAGTGCCCAGATGATTCTGTTGGTAGAAACGATTGCTCCATTTAATAGACTCCTGGAATCATCGCCGTTAGATCTTAGAATGCTTTTGCGCCTACAGATATCTGTATGGTTTTAAGATAATCGACAGTTCTGTTCGCGACACTTTGATATAAAACTTTCCTCAGTTTCCAAACCAGTACACTACTATACAAGGTGTTTCTAAAATAGGGTTCCAAACTTCTGCTGTGTATATAACTCATTAAAATAAGTCAAGAAGTCCCTTCATTATTAACATCTGCCCTGAAACGCACTCTTAATTATATGTCCTTAAATGGCCTCAAACAAAACTGTTTTTTTCTGTAACATAACTTTTTACGTTAAATAACATGCGCTACTTTTTTCGACGTGTTAATCATTAGCGACCTATTTTTTTGTTTAAATTTTTTACAATTTCCTTTACAGATTTATAGATACTTAACAGTTTTACGTAAATAATATTAAGTTTGTTCAAATCGATATTTCCCATGGTTTTTGAGTAAATTGAGTTTCAAAGTTACTCTGCCAAATGAAAGACTGAAGAATTTCGCGCACTTTTTGAGGAGAATTTTGCATAAAGACCTCGGAATGACACCGTATAAAGTTCAATTGGTACAATGAGCACGTGAACGAAGACCCGGAATTTTACCGAAAAATCATCTTTTCGGATGAAGCTTATTTCCACCTCGGTGGATATGTTAACAAGCAAAATTGCCGAATTTGGGGAACGGAAAATGCACATGTGGACGTTGAGAAGTCAATGCACTCCCAAAGAGTGACTGTTTGGTGTGGATTTTGGTCTGGCGGCATCATCGGCCCATTTTTCTTTGAAAATGAGGAAGGAGCAGCTGTTACTGTGAATGGCGAACGCTACCGCGCCATGTTGAACGATTTTTTTTTCACGGAAATTGATGAATTGGACATGGACGGCATCTGGTTTCAACAGGATGGTGCCACGTGCCACACATCACGCCCATCAATTGAGTTATGCCACACTCGATTTGAAAATCGTTTAATTAGCCGTTTTGGAGATGTGAATTGGCCATCAAGAAGCTGCGATTTGACACCGCTGGACTATTATTTGTGGGGCGCTGTTAAAGACAAGTGTTATGCCGATAATCCACAAACAATTGACGCGCTCAAAAACAATATTCGTGCTTGCATCGCCGAAATACAGCCCCATACAATTGAAAATGTATTGAAAAATTGGACCGGCCGAATTAGCTACTGTGAGGCCAGCCGTGGAAGCCATTTGAATGAAATTGTTTTCCATAAATAACCGGAAGGATTGTACTTTCGAATAAAAAAAAATTGAAAATATTCACTAGTTTTTTTTATAGCATTTTCAAAAAAAAGTTAGATGGCCCACCCGTTACAACCAAAATACTGGGTAATTAACAATGAGCCTCCAGTATAATATAATATAGGAAAGACAACTTACCTTTCTTGCTTTTTTTTAATGAGATATCGTCCACATCTTCACCTTTTTTCACCTCCGTGAATCTTTCCCCCTTAAGACTGACGATTTTGTTGTCGCGATACCTCACCATCTTCTTCGGCTCGACTTTGGGCGCCACTGGACGGTGTTCTTTTGTGAAAGCGTCTTTGTCAATGTAGGAATATCTTTCGATAATGCGATTCTTCAGTTCGGAATCGTCGATTGTTTTTTTGGCCACTTGAAAAGTCAGCGAGTTCGTTTGATTAAGGCATTGACCGTTCTCTTGGCGATCGATCAGTATTTGAGTAGCGCGCTCGATGTCGCCGGCAGCTATGGTGAGACAATGTTTCACCTGAAAAGAAATAACATCATCATAATCTGTAAATACTTATATAGATTTTCTGTGGATTCAATACAAATTTAACACCAAATACATACAAAGGGGTCCAAAAGCATGGAAATTCCTGAATTATACTACAAGAATGCATTTTTGAAAAATGTTAATTAGAAAAGTTCTACAATTTACCCTGGCTATCTGACGGTGACCTTGATTGTGAACTTGAAGGTCAGATCAAGGTCAAATGCATTTTTATCAAATGACATCCTTTTTTTATTCGAGATTCGGAAAAGGCGGAAATGTTACGTCCAAAATGGCTTTGACCCTGACTTTGACTACGAGAAAGATTTTTACAATGGGGAACTTCCCTTTTTCAGTTGGATTTGTAGGGGTGCAATATTGGATGACCTTGTCTACGTCCAAGGTCAATTAGTTTTTCAAATGAGAACTCTCATTTTTAGTCTAGATTTGTACGGGGCGCAGTATTGAACGTCCAGACAGGAGTTTGACCTTCATTTGTCCTTGACCATGAGATAGTCTTTCAAGAATTTTTAGTATATCGGTTCTTCTAGAATTTAGTGACGTGTCCACTATGAACAGTTTATTTGTTGATCTGACTTTTATTTATGTTAGAATTCCTTGTCATATCAAAATTATTAATGCTCTGTTATAACTCTAGTTACTACTATTTTATCAATTTTCATTGTAGTTTTGCTATCTTCATGCTTTGTGCCTTGCAGTCTTATTATACAAATATACAGACTCTCAAGTTTATGTGGTGTTATTCCCAAAGAACAAGTAAAAAAAATTAGAGATGCCACAACTATCATTAAGAAAGCAAATACAAATACAAATCTTGTCATACTTCTGTAGTTATTTTATGTAACTGACAAGTTAGTTAATTTTGCAATAACATCATATTATGTTTTCAGCGTTATAATAAAAAAAGAATTTTTCTAAAATCACATGTTACGTATTTTTTAAATACCCTGCAATCCACCAAAACTTATGGCAATTGTTTTGTGAAATATTTATGTCCAATAATGTACAAATCACAATTTCTCCAATAACCGGAAATAAAGCACGTCTATCATTGGAAATCTGATATCAAAAATGCGGAACTTTCGATGTTTAACACTCTGTATCTCGAAAACTAGTCATAGAATCTGTTTGAGCCCATGGACTCTTTTTGTCAGAACATCAACTTCTACAACATACTAAAATTTCAAACAATTTGACGGAAGTCCATTTTTCCATAAGAAAGGTGCCTGGTCCTTTACTTACAAGTGGTCAAACTGATCACTCTCAGTCATATTATAGTGACAAATGGAATAACCACATTGCCTTGGAAATTGCTTATCCTTCATGAATCCCATTAATTTCCGATCACTTAAAAACACCAAACACTTGGTTAAATTTTCACCATTTATTTATTTTTATTTGATATATGTTTCGCCAAGTCTGCTGCCTTCTCCAGGAATAGTAAAATAAATACAATGATTGTATTTACTATTTCTAAATACAACCTGCTTTAACCAAGTGTTTGGTGTTTTTATGTGATCTTAAGAATGAATTTTCATCAAGTGAAGACTGAAACAATCATCAACGTTAATTTACATTTTAAATTTACTTTGGGGCTTTTTAGTTATGTCATTTAAACCAATATGTGTATACTTAATGGCCACAATATAAGTAGTTATATACTAATTGAATTGACTCACTTCTATGGTGCAGACAGTGGGAAACATTTCTTGTAGAATATCCATTTCATCTGGAAAATCACAGCAAGAACTATCAGTCGAACCCCCATCGCTCATCTCAGAAAGCTTGTGAACCCTCTTAGGTGGATCAGATTCGGAATTATTATGAGATCTAAAACAATAAAATAAATCAAGGTTATACATAATATGAAAACAGTGAAAATTACGATTATACCTTGGTTTAACTTTCGGTACAATCTCAGGAAGGGAAATATCTAAGGTGATACTTTTATCCTCGGACGTTTCGACTTCTTGGAGTTTTGCTTCTAGCTCGAACATCCACTGACAAACCGTAGCGTGGTTAATGGATTCGAATTCGGGAAAGTAAGCAGCCATCATTTCGCAAAAGCCTGCCAAAAAATAATGTCAAACATGAAAAGTTTTATTATTATATAAATGGTACACAGTGTTTGAAGATTTCAAATAAAATCAGACTATCAGAGTGATGAGTTAGTTGCCTATCTAAATATGGCTACAAGTATTTGGAATATGTTTTTCAATTCTTTTTTAAAATCAGTAAACCTGTTTGAAACATACAGTGGAATAAACATATTCTGGAAACATAGCATGCTTCATGGAGAGTTGCTTAAAAATAATAACCAATTAACCTAAAAAATTTAAATTTTTCATACACTTTTGTAAGTTTTAGGCCAGATATCAATAAAGAATAAACAATATAAAAGTGAATATATAGCATTAAGATATTTATCTGACTTTTTTGTGCCAAATACTTTGCATTTTTGCCCATAGTTTTACCTGTTTTACTACAGTTTTACTGAAATTATATTTTTCAATGGGAACAACAATTATTGAGATCTGAAGAATTTACAACAAAGCTTTAAGGTAATATTAAATAAATGCCTGTTAACATTTAGTAATATGTACAATGATCATCTTTACCTTGAATGTCACCAACCCAAATTATTGAACTTACTGTCTCAGACATGAAGATTTTTCAAACACAGTGGAATGGTTCAATAACCATTGAAAATATGTGCTGTGAAAATATTTCTACAGACTTGCAAAAGTGTGAAGATTAATGTAAAAAATGTATTTAATGAAATCAAATGTTTTGATACTGGAAAAAGTAAGGAAAATTATGCTCATGGTTGCAGAGAATTTGAATTGTTTGGAAATTTTTAATTTTCTTGTTATTACCAAGTCATATAACACTATGTTTCAAGAGAATAAAATCACTTCATGTAAGTTAAAACTATAACTTAAAAGTGTGGAGGACTAGTGCCTAATGTATGGTAACTATTCAATGAACCTGAAGAATATTGAAAAAATCTAAATAAATATTAAACAGATGTATTTTTCTCATGTTCTAACATCTCTCTCACTATTGATAACCCAGGATATTATTAGGTTTATTCATAGATGCCTGTTCCAAACAACTCCAACCATTTGAATAGTTATCTGCAGTGTTCACACAGTTAATTGTCAAGATTGTTGATTGGCAGATAAATTATTAAACTGTTAGAATTATTGACAGAAAAACAATTATGAGAAAAATATTGATGTACATGTGAGGAACACAACCTACAATAGTACATTTAGTGATTTCTTGGGAATAGCCACACCACATTGTAGACAAGTTTGTATATATCAAAGATTCTAAACAATTCAGGGTTTAGGCCAAGGCCCAATCCCAATGGCAAGTACAAGAAATGTAAAATTTAAAATTCAAATGCTAAAACTATCATTCAAAAAATCATCTATAATTGTCTGGCCACTTGATATCAACAGGCAGTAAATAAAAAATGAAATCTTAATATTAAATGTACAAACATTTGCAAGTTTTCCAAAAAATCAAGTTTTGTTCAAGACAAATTGATGCTGGATATAAAATACTGGAATTAGGATAATTAATGATCTTCCATTATCAGGATATAAAAACCAGCATGCCTCACACAAAATGGCCACTTATTGCATTAATGTTGATTAAGGTGAGCACACACATATGGAAAAGTTAATAGGCAAAGACAATTGCTTGCTTTAAAGTGAAACAAAATAGTTTTTTATGAAATATGAAAATGTATATGTGTGTAATTACATTATGTATATATGTAGTACAGACATATATTAATGAAACATTATTCTATAAATCTTAGTAAAGTCAGGGCCCATTTAACATAATACATTCTCAAAATTGAATGTTTCCCCACACTGCATGAAATATTTCTAAAATATTTATGCAATATTTCTGGTTTGATTTGGAACAATTTAAAATATTTCTTGAAATATTTCAGCAATATTGCTATGTCTGCAACAAAACCCCATTTGAAATAAATCATGAAATATTTCTTAATAATTATGAAATCCTTGTGTCATATTTCATAATATATTTCAAAAGATCTTTTGTTGTAAATATAAAAATAGTTTAAATATATGTTAGTGAATTATTTAAAAATATTTATATAATACTTCATGTTTGTTTTGAAGTATCATAAAATATTTAAAAAATCTTCATATTTTCGCTACAAAAATGTTTTGAAATATTTCATGAAATATATTGTAATATTTCATGATATATTTCAAAAGATTTGTTTGTCGTGAGCATATGAATATTCCAGAAATTTACAGTGAAATATTTTAGAATAGTGCTAAAATATTTGATGTCTAAAGTATCTATTATCTATCTATCTAATATTTCAGTGAATGAAATATTTCTTCAGATATTTCATGCTGTGTGGGTCTAAATTAAAATGTATTTTTTTTGTTGCTTGGAGATTCAAGTTATGGAAGTTTCACTGTAGATATATAGCATGAATTCTATGATACTTTGATATTTAAACACTTTAGTTATAATACTTCATGGTTAGTTAACAAATTATTATAATTACAACAAAATTTAAAATAAGTTTAATTATATTCTAATTAATTGTATATTTACTAATACTAAATAGTATATACCAAACAAAAGTATAAATCATTTATACATGACAAAAGAGTTAATTTAAATTGTGTTATTAATGAAAAATAATATTATTTAGGTATTAAAAAATAAGAAATCTTATACTGAAGTTGATAAACTATAGGTACAGTTTATTTTTACTTGCAAATATGTAGTTAACTAATGTAATAATTATTAGTGTTTTGTAAAACATACCTTCAACATCAAAAACAGGCTCAGATCCAACATCTTCCAGAACAGCAACAACATAGGATAAAACAATTTCATCAATTAAATTTAAATCAGCATCAGGTATGTGAGTCTTCACGAACTCGAACAACGAATTTTTGATTTTTGTTTCTTGTTCAGCAATATACTTTTTGGACATGACGGGATTTGAACAGCCCTAAAAATATTAAATTATTTGTAAAACCATCCAAATAAATATTTCTGTATAAAATACAACTAGAAGATTTATTATAAAAAAGCTTACCGAATTGTAGTCTTTAAGTGATTATTTATTTCTATAAATGATCGAACGGTCTTTTCTTTTTCTTTAATGCCCCAATCAATAACAACAAAATTTAGCTATAAAGGTAGCATACCCATAAAATTATATGATGCTTTTGTTCCGTGTCAAAATTTGTACATGGGCATAGACAAATAAAACACAAAACATTGACTGTTACCGAAATTGACAACAGTGCCATAGAATAATCGCAATGTGTTATCTAATCATAGAGATACTTCACTAGAGTGCGTAAGATAGTAAAAATGGAATGGTAATGTAGGATGAAATAGAAAGGAAACCGAGGTGGACTTGTCTGTTTCTGTTCAGAAATGTAATCAATGGGTATGCGTCACTTGACAGACGGAATCAATCACCGCTGAGAGAGAGAGATAGATACGTTCACTGGGTTTTCTGTCTCACTCACTGCGCGTTATGTTTTTTTAGAGGCTCACGTACTCTATAATGCTCGCTGTGCGTGATGTATTTATTGAAAAGATATCATTTCGCAATCCAAACTCGCTATAGCGGACTTCTTCTGTCGATACAATCTCACGAATATAAACTCAACTAACTTCCCAACTTGTACGATCGTCGTCGTTTATGATTAGCGTGGAATATACCCGAATTTCGATGGCTATTACTTTGTTGTCGGAGCGTTTTTCCGATACCTTGTCGAAACTTCACTTAATTCCACACTTCTAACATGACATTGCAACAGATTCCGTGGTTTCAATTCACAAATGTGCACGCTCACTTTCAATATCTTTATTTTCATCAAAACAAACCAATAATTCACGGTTCACAAACTATTAACAAATACTACAGCTGACTTCTTCTGTCGATACAATCTCAAGAATTGTCGTCTTTTATAATTAGCGTCGGAGCGATTTTTAGGAACCTTGTCGAAATTTCCGAGTGTTTATTATTTTTAATATTATTCAGCCGGCTTTATGTTTACATTGTTTTTATCGAAACGACTAATTTAAAAGGTTTCTTAATTTTTCTCTTTAGCGACGTTGAATGAATTTTATAATACTGCTCCTCTTTAAATCGGATGGTCCCGATCGGAGTCATTCTCTCCATGGTAGGGAGCGAATCGATTCAAATGAACCAACTTCATCTTGGCTCTTGCATTCTGGCGACTACTATAAACAACGTCATTGATTCTCTGTACTACCTCGTATGAACCATCCCAGGCTGGGATGAGCTTAGGAGATTTGCATTTGATCCTCTGAGGGTTGTACAGCCAGACCTTGTCTCTTTCTTGGAATCCGACTTAATTTGCCTTGAGGTCATAACGTGTCTTCATCCGATAGCTGGTAGCTATAATCGTTGACTTTTTGGGATGGTTCTTCTGGTGATCCAAAAACCAAATCTCAATGTCAATAGTACCTTGGCTGGAGACAGAGGTGATGGTGATTGCTCGGCCATTAATAGATCGGCTGATCACTAGGCTGCTGCTATCTCGGCAAAATCCCCTGATGGATACTGCCATGGGTTCTGGTGAATGGTTAGTCAGCGTTCGCCCCCTTATGCTGACTGGTTGACGGTTCCTGGACATGTGGTTGTTTTGCTGGTTACCCCTGGTTGGTGATTGTTCAGGTAGCCTCAGTCTGCAGTGGCGTTGAAAATGTCCTATTTGTCCACAACGGAAACAGGCACCTCCGGTGTCAGGTCATTGATACCGTTCCAGTGTCTGGAGGGATGGTTGTGGTTCGTCCTGGTTGAAAGAGACTCCTCGAACTTTCGACTTGGACATGTTTAAGACGGTCTCTGCTTCCAAAGCCCAAAGCAAAGTTTCATTACTTTTCTTGATGTCACTAAGTCTTATATTTCTTTGTACTTCGACATCTCTGATACCGTTTATGAAACTCTGTGTGGATAATTGATATTTAGTTTCCTCTGGCAGGACTGGGTATCCAAGTGTACTAAACGTTTAATTTCTGCTTCGAATTATTGAAAACTCTTTCCAAATTTTTGTATTTTACTACTAAGTTGCACGTGGTATACTTAGCTCAAGGATTGATTGTCGTAACTTTTGTCTAGGATTGCGATGATCTTATCGAAATTATCTTGTTTATATACAGGAATGCTTTGGAGGAGTTCTAATGCCAGACCTCTTAAAGGAATTACCAGAGAAGTTGTATTTTCTTGGTTCTCCCACCTATTAGGTGCGGCAACGGCTTTAAATAGCCGTTTCTACATAGGCCAAGATGAACTACCATTAAATGTTGGTGGTTTGCTAAAAGAACCTTTGGTAGTCATGGTGTTCTGGTATTTTCCCCTCTGTAAGTCTTGTTGCATTCTTTGTATTTCCATTTGTACTCTGAATATTACTTTGGACGGAATTTTGAATTGAACGGATTTCAACTTTTACCTGGCTTTGGAACTTTGGATGGAATCGATGTCATCTACTTTGGTTTCAAGAGTATCCAGGGTATTTTTTAGTACCTTTATGTCATCGTTTATCTCTTCTGTATCTGATTCTATAATCACTATTTTCTGGTTAACTGCTTCATTAACTTGAATAACTAATTGTATTAGTTGTTGAATTTTGTTTCCATATTGTTCCTATTTGTTTGTTCAAATATTTTAATATAATTTTGTCTTGTTAATTCAAATTTAGAAAATAACCCCTCAATTAAATTCTGCCCAACTTGTACGATCGTCGTCGTTTATAATTAGCGTCGGAGCGTTTTTCAGGAACCTTGTCGAAATTTCCAGTCGACCTTGTGTTTGTTAATTTTTTTATTATTTCAGCAGGCTTTATGTTTACGTTGTTTGTATCGAAACGATTAATTTAGAAAGTTTCTAAATTTTTCTCCATATCGGCGTAGAATGATTTTTATATCAGTATGTTATAAAAGAATTATTGATCGCACCTTCTAATAACTGTATATGATACAAAACGTTTTTTTGGTCTTCTTTCTATTAATTTCAATAATTGGGCAATATAAGGCCAGTTAAGTTTTAGGGGCAAAAGTTCACATCGTTTGCCTAGACAACTCCTGAACGTTTACTTCTTGTTCGTTTTCATCTACCGCATTGAGCGGGTTTCCCTAGATAATGGTGTTCTACTTTTTATAATGAAAAGTAATGGAGGAATAGTAATGCAGTCTACAGGAAAGTTACAGAGAATAAGAAATCCTTCTTAATGAGTGTTTATAAATCTTGAATGTATCTTATTTTACCGAGTAAACTCACTGGTCAAATGTGGATTTTTTCCAAAAATTTGTTACCTGGTAACTACTAATAATAATATTAGTCATCGTCAGAACGATAGTTTATGATATTAAGTTTATATGGGCTCACGATAGATACTATTGAATAAGTAGCTTTGAGCAATTCGAATTTAAATGATTTAGAGATATATTTTGCACATCCCACCGTTTTAACGCGATTAGTCCGACCGGTATATACTAAAGATATTTTGAAAGTTCATAAATTCCACTTCAATTTGTCTATCTTGGTTTTTCCCTATAATGCCGAGAAGATGGTTTAAAATAATAGTAAACATTGCATTAAATGTAAGAATATGCGACAACCAGCCAGCGGTCCACTGACAATAGATGTCAGGCCACATGGACGGATCTAGAATTTTCTTAAGTTGACCAGCAGACTATTACGCTTTTATTTACATTGCCTGCTCTTAATGGTCCATTTTTTTATTGGATTATTAAGTTAATGGTTACCTGCATACTGTTTAGTGATATTAATTATATTATTTTTTTCCACTGACTGGATTCGTCACTGTCAAAACATTGGAAGGTCCATCGTTTAAGCCCATTTTCAAAAGCAGTATTAATACATTTTATGACATTATGACAAAAATCAGAGACAAAATATATTTTGCATATCACTATACGTCCTGCAAAATATTTCTACAAATTATTTAAATTGCAATTGCAAGATCTACTTTACGTACAATATCGATATTTAGCGTTATTAATCTCAACGTTATATGCTATTACTAGGAAGCAGATTAAGGCTCCAGGTTCCAGCTGTTATTACAACTAAGTTATGAATTTTTAAAAATCACTCACTTTACATCGGATTTTCCAGGTTTTATTTATGAAAAATGCTGCGATCAACATTATAAACATTAATTTTGAATAGTTTCTAAATGATTGAGGAGGTAAATGATTATTTTGAATGTTCATCTGAGATTTTCTCTCCTCGCAATAGTTTCTGAAAAATAGAGATAAGTTAAGTACTTGAATATCAAAGTGTAATATCAAAGGGAAGTTTGTGGAAACTGCCCGGAACACTAGTTGCCCTCTTATAGAAAAAAACTGTCTACAGATTTGTCAACTAGTATTCCAGTATAATTTGTTGTGTATTTTGTGTTGTACTTATCTGTTTTTTTTTTTGTGACGTTTCGATTCCTTATCAGGAATCGTTGTCGAACACTGTTTGTTTGAATGTTTTGCACTATATTCGCTTGACTTTTTTTTGGTAATGTCAATTGACTGATTAATTGACTTTGAAGTTTCCTTTTTGATGTTCAAGTACTTAACTTATCTGTATTTTTCAGGACCCATTGCGAGGAGAGAAAATCCCAGATGAACACTCAAAATAATTAATTTTGAAGATTTTGTCTATCTCTACAATTTTTCTATTGACGGCATTATGAACAGATCATTACTTTTTACACTATAAGCAAAAAACGAAAATACCCCATAATTATTGCGGTTTTTAAGGTTCAAATAATTTACTTCTACGAGTTTGCTGTTAAAATTGTGTCAGTTATGACTTATATACTATTATTTACATGATGGCTTATGCGGTTTGCTGTTGAATTTTATGTCACCTAAAAATCTCTATTGACTGGTGTAGTATTGCTTTACCGATATTAGAATAGTAAGGAAGAATAAACAGTGGTAGCAAGTAAGAATAAATTTGACATGCAAAGAAAAGCAGAGATTTCTTGATGCATTCGACTATCAGCAAAAACCCGTATTTCTAATTTTTTTCATTTATTATTCACTCTCTCAACAAGCTTCAAAAACCATTTTAGGGAAAACAATTTATAAATGGTAACATGTCGCGACAAGACTTTACATTTCCAACGGTGCTTATTAAGCAATTATCAATATCTACAAAAAACCACGTTACAATAGGTAAAGCTTCAGTTATGACGGCCATGTTTAGGTCGCCATTTTTGTTGATCCAGCCGGCACTTTCAGCAAAACATTTTGTGAAACATAATACCCTATCATCTGTGATATTTGATAACCCGTCAATGTTCCCGCAACTCTGAACATTTATCTTTTTCAGGGATGGCGAATCTTTCATTTCCCAAAGCAAGTAAGGGTCTCTATCAGTAGAAATCTGAAATAAATAAATGCATTTGATAAAAAATATATATTTTCCTTTATAAAATTCAATAGTGTTAGGTGGTGCCACTTGCCACACACATATATTAAATATTTATTTGCCTCTAACTTATCGTTTTTACATTCAGTAAAATTTCGGGAACTAACCTAGTCACCATCCAAATCCGAAAGATTTCTGCATAGACATATATTTTAGTATAAACTGAACAAGCAAGCAATTTTCAGTGAAGACAAAATGATTGGCGTTGTTCCTAGTCTCTCTCCAAACTCTTTTTAATATTACATAAAAGCATAAAAGATATTCCCAACAGAAAGAGAAGTAATTGTGACCTCTGTCAGTAAGATAAAGACAGAACGAACGATAAGTGTAAATATTGTGACGTCACTTGGCTGCATGAAGCACTCATCTATGGATTCCTCTCTTCACTCATCATATCGTCCACTGCTGAACATATGCCTCCTCAAATTTTACCCAGTTTTTTCTATTCTGAGCAGTTGCTACCCAGTTGTTCCGTATTCTTTTTATAGTGTAGGGAGTCTTCCTTGCCGTCGCAAGTCCGTTCTTCTTCTACGCATTTCTTCATGCTGCATTATGTCTCAAAGTGAGACATTGTAAGCATTGATTCTTTAGTTAGTGTCACGATCTCCACCTAATGTGATGCGTTTACAACTTATAGAGACTGTTTAAAAAAGTAATTGGTCTGTAATTTTTGAGGTTTGTTATGGCTCATCTATGTAAAACTCTTCTAGTAGGCGTAGTAATTCTTCTCTGTTAGCAACTAGATTTTCGTTTGCACTTTTAAGCTTAATTATTTCTTTGTTACCGTTAGTGATTTTTCTATTCATATCTCCCAAGCTATATTCTTCTCGATTGTTTGCATAATCTTCTCCTTTCCGTATTTCCTTATGACTCTTCTAACAATTTTTGATATTAATTGCTCTAATTTGATGTTGATTTGTGCTATTATCACTCCTTTCCTTTTCATCTACGTTTTTGTCTCTTCGATAGTTTTCCGTTTTACACAAGTTGTTCATTTTTTACCATCTTAGATCTTTCTAGTCGTGTTCCATTTTGATAGTACCTCTAAATATTATGTGGTCGCTCGCTGTTGCGTACCTGTATAATATTGTCTTTAAATATGTATTCCTATCTTCCTTCTCTTTTTACATATGTAGTTACGTCTCTTTTTAAATGGGTTGTGTCCTTATCTTAGGCTGTCATTCCGCTATCTGCTTTCCCTTCTTAGTGGTGATTTGTCTCCGGTTATCCTTACTACTGTGTTGTCTGCCGTTTTCTTTATATGGTTGTTCCATTCTAGTATTAAGACTTGCTAAGTTGATGTGAGCCACCGTTAATTCTTCGCCGCGAATATTTTATCAACCACACTTGTAGCTTCCTCTTGCTCTTGGAAAATGTAACCTTTGGAGGCTCTAAATTTGGGTTACTTAAATGACTCCAAAAAAGACCCAGTTTCTCGTCTATTTTTTGACCCTATTTTCTGCGGAGGTTGAGACTACAACCTTCAATCTGATTGCTTAGGTGTTTCACTCACTTTACATCGATTTTTCCATTTTTATTTATGAAAAATGCTGCGATAAAAATTTATAAACATTAATTTTGAAGATTTTCAAATTCTCAACAATTTTTCTATTGACGGCATTATGAACAGATCATTACTTTTTACATTATAATCAAAAAACGAAAATACCCTATAATTTTTGCGGTTTTTAAGGCTCAAATAATCTACTTCTACGAGTTTGCTGTTAAAATTGTGTCAGTTATGACTTAGAAGCTATTATTTACGTGATGGCTTATGCGGTTTGCTGTTGAATTTTATGTCACCTAAAAATCTCTATTGACTGGTGTAGTATTGCTTTACCGATATTAGAATAGTAAGGAAGAATAAACAGTGATAGCAAGTAAGAATAAATTTGACATACAAAATCAAGAAATGTTCTAATTATAATGAATGTTAGAAAAGCACAAATTTCTTGATGCATTCGACTATCAGCAAAAACCCGTATTTCTAATAGGCATTTATAATTCACTCTCTCAACAAGCTTTAAAAATCATTTTAGGGAAAACAATTTATAAATGGTAACATGTCGCGACAAGACTTTACATTTCCAACGGTACTTATTAAGCAATTATCAATATCCATAAAAAACCACGTTACAATAGGTAAAACTTCAGTTATGACGGCCATGTTTAGGTCGCCATCTTTGTTAATCCAGCCGGCACTTTCAGCAAAACATTTTGTGAAACATAATACCCTGTCATCTGTGATATTACATAACCCGCCAATGTTCCCGCAACTCTGAACGTTTATCTTTTTTAGGGATGGCGAATCTTTCATTTCCCAAAGCAAGTAAGGTTCTCTATCAGTAGAAATCTGAAATAAATAATCCTAGTATTAGAACTTGCTTTATCAACCTTAGTTGCAGCTTCCTCTTGCTCTGGGAAAATGTAACCTTTGGAGGCTCTAAATTTGGGTTACTTAAATGACTCCAAAAAAGACCCATTTTCTCGTCTATTTTTTTACCCTATTTTCTGCGGAGGTTGAGTTTGCAACCGTCAGGGTGATTGCTTAGGTGTTTCACGAAAAAAATGAGGAATGAATTAGTACATAGAAGCCAAGAAGCTCTCACTAAACCAATAGCATTCTATACACTCTTCATCCACCCCAAAAATCAGATGTATAAACAACGTAAACGAGAGGAAAGAATGGAAGAATCATGGAGAAGTCTATGTCGGAAAATAGATGAATTAAAGCTGTTAGGTAGATATATAGAAGCATAGATTTAATGGGGACTACTCTGTCAACGTTTTATTTCATCGAGAGATCCGATTGGATTTTAGCTCCGGAATTATCATTATTGACGTTATCAAAACAATTTTCTTAGGAGTGGAAAAACTTAGTTTCGGGTTATTTCATTCTACTTAATGTACGAGATGGCTATTCCGCCAACGTTTGGTCGACGAAGCCTCAACAGCTGTCATGTGCAGATGAGGCTGACATAAGGTTGTGATTTGTTTTCTTGTTAGTTTATGGGCAACTCCTTACTGACTCGTAAAGCAAGTTGTACTAAAGTTAAAACTGATATTAGTCTAGGTTGAGCTCAGTTAGAGAATTTCATTGAAGAACATTTTATCAAAACTTTCATACATTTTAACATCTGGTCAATAATGAGAAATAAAATAACGAAATATTCAAATATGGATATATTGATCACTGTCGACCAAATACACTAACAATACTTTTAAGAAAAACAAGTTATGATTGGTTTCATGTCGTCACAGGATGTCACTTTTTCAACTTTAGTAAAGCACTCCTCTATTTTGTCCTGTCCTTCGCGAGGAATTGGAAATTCAGATAGGATGCTAGTATCGAAATCACCTTCTTTGGTAAGCAAACCTCCTTGTTCCGCCACGCATTTAAAGAAACATAAGGCCTTTGGATCCGTGGGATCCGATATTCCTTGAATGTCACCGCAACTTCGAAAAGCTGGATCTTTTGACAAGTGTTTCATCAAATCGATGATGTTAGGTTCAGGAGCTGTTGTGATCTGAAATAAATTATTTTGATTTAGAAAAACTGACGATCTCTTTTCTCTTTTGGTTTAGATTCTATGATATCTGACAAGAAGCTCTCACTTCATCATAACTAGTCATCTAGCTAGATTTGACGAAACACAAAGAACCTAACTGCCTCTATTCAGCAAGTGACTGGCCATGACTTCTGAATTTTACCTGAAGTATCGACATTTTACACAAATGTAACAATATGTATAGCAGGTCTTACATTAAGATACTCCAGCTGTGTAGTAAAAACAATCAGAAATACACCGAATTGCAATTTGGTGCGGTTTTTGGGCCAGTGATGTGAGTCTGCCATATTTTTTTGAGAAAACTGAAGGTAAAACCGCTACAGTCAGTAAGCAGATTTATCATACGATGCTTCCAAACTGTGACCATTGTTGGACGAAATGGATGCTAACGTAATTAATGGTTATCTTCAGCAAGACGAACTTAAAATAATGAGAGAGTTGTTATTTCACTAAAATCCTGTGATTTAGCATCGCTAGCAGCTAGACTTTTCCGGTGAAACTACGACGAAGATAAATTTAGTTCCAATATTCATCAAGAATGGGGGATAATTACAAAGAGTATAGAGATAACCATTAAACTAATAAATAAATTTTCTTAAAGTATGTGACCCCTTTTATCATCACAATTTTATTTTTTACCCACTCCTCAAAAAAATCCTACATACCCATCTGCTTATGTAAGACCAGCCATAGCCTAAGTTATGGAAAAGAGTGCTGACAATAAAAGAATAAAAACTCCAAATGATAAACACAAAAATACGAAGGAACGTAGCCAGATACAGTCTAATAGGCAAAAAAGGAAGGAAAAAATTAATAAAGAACTTTAATTTCAGGGTGAAGCAAAGTAAAACGGAGAACTTGGGTAGAATAACAAATGAGAGAATAGTAACGAAAGTCAAAGACGGAAAAATACCAAAGGGAAAACCACATAAGGCATAGAAAAACTCCTGGACAACATCACAAGAATGATAAACTGGAAAAACGACCGACAACCCAATCACATCTGCACTCGTCTAGACCACATCTGTTCATTTTAAAATAGAGCGTAGCACTACTAAAACTTATTACTTTTGGTACTCCACCGTTCTTCATTTGCCTCAATGTACATATCTTCTTCGGATATTATATCTGGCATTTTTTCTGACCCTAAGGTCATTATTTTTTCAGGAAGCGTGTATTTTGTTAATATTGTGTGCGGAATAGAGATATCTAAATGCATTTTACTCTTTTGTAATTTATTTCGGGGGCAGGGAAACACAGAATATTAGCCTAGCAAATGCAATAGGAATAGCGTTAAAATCATTAAAAAAATTATCCGATATTTCAGGGGCGTGCCTAACTTTTGGTTTAGACGGGGGAATCAGAAAATAAATTTCTCTTAAATAGGGGCAAATCTAAAATAAAAATATTCGCTTTGGGGGGGGGGGGAATCAGCAAATTTATGGGAAACAATGAAAGCTGACGGCATGTCGTTCATGTTTAGAATAGGGCAGCTGATCTCTCTGTCCAAATTATACGAAAACATCAGATATATACACAGGGTTTATTAAGGAGGTGGGCCAACGACGCTTTTAAAAGCGAATACGAATTGCGAATAGTACAGCAGTCAATGACCAAAAGATGGCACTAGTAAGTAAATAAAGGGTGAGAGTTGATTTAAATTAATATTGTAAAGCAGTACGAAGTGAAAGGTCACAGGGAGATTTGAGATTATATGTTTGTTCCTAGAGACCAGTTGCTGAAAATTCCAACGGGTTGAAAAATTCTACGCCAATCAGCGATCTTGACAGCTGTCTCTGTCAACACTCGATTCGAGTAGAGTTTCTCAAACCGTTGGAATCGTTGGCAACTGGCTACTATGAACAAGCCTATTATATCTATCATATTGATTATATCTTTAGTCAAATAACTTTATGTATTTCAGGCTCGCTCCTCAGCGCCCAAAAAACTTACATTTATTAAATTCAGAATTTACAGGGAAATCTTTGACTGACATAAACGTTCTAGTAAACTTAAGCTCCGCCGGTAATGATCTCATAAATGTCGCTCCTTTAATTCACTAAAAATGATTGAACAGATCCGTGTGTTCAAGGGAATTAGTGTTGAACAAGTTTTATTTTTTGTATTAAACAAATCACGGACAATTATAATGACTGTATTCGCAGCAGATAAAATTCTGGCAAGTAAAAATTTTGAGAATTAAAGTGCCACAATGTCTTTACCCGTTAATATTATCGGACGTGTTTTGTATCAACAAGCAGTTTATATACAAAAAAATAGTGTTGTTAACTAGGAAATACATTAATACAGGTTCAGAAGAAATGGGCAAATTAAATAATCACCAAATTATTACAAAGGTTGTGATTTTTATTTATTTATTTATTTATAATTTTAGGTTGAATATGCCCAAATAACGATTGGAATTGTGAGAAGCTTCAATCCACAGTGATGTATCATTAGATTCAGCTCAACAGAATTAAAAAAAAAACCTAAATCTGTAGAACATAGAGATGTATTTTATATTTTATTTTACAAAACTCATAGTTTATTCAAATATAAAAATTTACAATGAATCAGTCTAAAACGTTTAAATGTAATATATTTTAATTGGTAACAAATACAATAGATATAATTGATAGAGAAATGGAAATATAATAAATAAATGCAAGGTTTGTTTTCATTTTTAAAACTTAATAAGAAATACATGTGTTTATACAATTTCAAAAAAGTTATGATTCATTCATTAAATTTTAGAGTTGTGATGTAAAACAATTTTATTCAACTATAGTGTAAATAGTTAGTATGGGCTTCAAGAGCGACAATCAATTTTAGCTACAAGTAGATGTTTTCAAAATTTGTATATTTTTCATTTAATACATCAGACCTCTTTTAAAACAAAAAATCCACTTTTTTGGCCACATAAGCTGAACTACAAAAAATCATAAATGAGAATAACGCCAGTTCAGTGCCCAAAATGTCAAATATGAAAAATGAAATATTAATTTTGTAAATGTAACTTGTGTTTGGCATAGGCACAGATGGATTTTTCCTAAGGGGGCAGATGGTCAGCTGGCCACAACAACAGCTGCCTTTTGTAGTAATTATATGACGCTCCCTAGATATCTAGGGGGATGTATGTGTGTATTGTAACATACATGTAGTAACATATATTAATTGATTTCATTTTCACTAAAACAAATGTGATTTTCACTAATTCATGAAAAACGAACAATGTTTATATTTTAATAAAATTAAATAAATCAAAGCTTTTAGCGGCAATAAATAAATGAAATAAAATTTATGATAATTTTTGATGAAACTATTTTTATATGTATATGTCATCTACAGATTGGCGCAACATTGAAATCGTGAGCGAAGCTTAGTTGCCCAGGTACGTCTTGTATAAACAAATGTTTGAGATTTGAAATTTTTGTTAAGGGTGTTTCCCAGAATGTTTTCACTTAGTTAATTTCAAACTGTTGGCCACTTCCAGTTATACTACTTGTTCACTACAACTTTGTCATTTTAAATGGAATTGCATTTTACTATGAATTCGTTTAAAACTCAAAAATATAAGGTATATTTTATAACTACTGCGTATGTCGTGCTACTCACAGTTTCCGAGACAAAAATACCCTTCAGTATCAGATGTAGCTGATAGAATATCGAAATTTTATGAATTCATAGCTGCGGTTGCATTTGGTTTTTTCCCTATAAATGAAATTATCTCACAAACTGACTTCAAATGTATCAAAATGAACATTCTGTAAATACATCAAAACGGCATTTCCTTATTGTTAGCGCCCTCTTGCGCATAATCAGTGAAGTAATCAAAATTTGTGTCACTGGAAAATCAATGTAATGGTATTGACGTTGGCCCACCTCCTTAATACACCCTGATTATACCCACATTTTCTCATATAACTTTATCATACCAGTATACTTGGAAAACACAAATAGGTTCCATAAAACTCAAATATTCATCCGTTTAATTAACTTAATTTATCACATAATTTAATTTCGATAACTTCAAAATTTTTTAAATATTTCACTGTGATAATATTTCTATAAAGCAATGTTAAGCTTACCGATGAAAATCCCATGAGCACGAAAATACCGACGAGACAAAAATTATTCATTGTATAATACTAATTCAATCGTTCTATGAATCAGATAATTCTGGTTGGGCGACAACAGTTCTTTATATAAATGATTCTTTACATAAATGGCTGATTTTTAATCTAATTATCTGTATATATTACATGGTTTGTTGGAAATTATACAATATATTTCCTCCATTTATTAACGTTGATAACAACAAGTTTGTGTAGAAAAATTATATTCTATTATATATAAATTCAATTCGTACTCAACTTATTGCATGGACAATATTGAGCTGTAAAAAAGTGTAAAGCAATTATGAAGGTTGTCACGAAATAATTTCTATCTTTCGCTATTTATTTGTTTTATTTATCTATCCAAGTACATAATAGAACACTGACGGACAAAGACATCGCAACACCCAGAAGAAGATGTTTAAATTTAATCGCTTAATGACCGAATGTATATTAAAAATTATATCGGAAATCCCCGATTTTTTTATACCATTTCTATCTCCTACTGATAAACCTCCCTAGATGTAGCTTTGTACACAAAAAACAACACTTTTTCCAGAAAAAAACAAGGTATTAATATGCTTCATGACCCTACCCGAGTTAACTCGGGCTTCAATGAAAAAAACCAAAAAAGACAGTCTAGCCAAAAGTAATACAAAATAAAAATATATTTTAAGATATACAACACATAAAGGCACATCACAGTCTGAACAGTTATATCTGCTTTCTCTACGAATTTTCTTGGCCTGTGCATCACGTTTTTTTCTACACCCTCCACATTGACGAGTTGGGCTTTCTTTTTTCTCAGTGGCAGGAACGTATTCTGGAAAATGACGACCTGTCAACCTGAGTGGTGTAGGATGGATGGACGGTCGTCCTTTTCTCGAAGAGAAGCTTGTTGGAATTTTTCCATTATTTGTTTGGCCAAGTCTAATCTATAGACTAGTGCCGACTTTGTTCCTCCAGTTTTTCGATACAATACGAATGAATTCCACAGCGCTAAATCCAATAAATGGAAAAATGTTTTCTTATAATATTTTTTTCCTCTCTTTCTCGGAAGGTTGTAGTCAGCTAAATGCTGATCTACTCGATCAACTCCGCCCATAGTATCATTAGAATCTATAACAACCTTAGGTTTTACTACATTTTCTCTTTCTTTCTCTACCTCCACACATGTGTTTGAATGAATGGTCGAAATCAGGGACACGTCCTTTTTGTCTTTCCTCTTCAGAACACAGACTTTGCCACTTTGAAATGCTGAGAGCTCTCCCTTTTTCAGTTTCTTTTTTTCAGCTCTGGTGGTAACCCTTTCCTAGACAATTTCATTGTACCATATACATTAGTTTTCTTTGTAATAAGCAGATCTGCAAGCTGCGGGGCATTATAAAAATTGTCAATTGTTAGACAATAGCCCTGATTCAACAATCACTTTGATAGAGTCACCACAACTTGCGACGAAACAGGCTAATCTGTATATTCTTCGTCGAGGTTCGTTTGTTTTCCACTTTTAGATTCACACAATAAATACGTTTTGATCCCAAACCGGGCTCTTTTCAACGGTATATAGTAAATCCAACGAAGCCTTCCCTTATACAAAAGAAGGCACCCGCCAATTGAAACATTTTTTTTTCAGGTACGACCATCTTTTGAAATTTGGTAACTAACTTGTTATATACCGACCCTATCTTATTCAGTTTCGGGTTGGGATGTGGTTTTTCATCGAAGTCATCATTATTCGAGAAATGGATGTTCTGTTGAAAGGCTACAAACAAATTTCGGTTCATACAACTTAAAAAAAGGCTTTTTTACAATGCTCTGTAAAACAATCAAAACTTGCCGCTTTCTTTGATCCGCATACCTGTTTGTTTCCGTTACTATATGGCTAAGTAAATCTTCATCAATAAATTGCTCAAAGAAATACAGCCCTGGCCATTCAGGAGTAAATTCACAATTTACAGATGATACAGCCATAAAAGTAAAAGATAGTGGTACTGGCGCATCAGGTTGCAACTCACACCAGTTACGTACAAGTTGTAAATCCATTTAGCTATTTGAGTTCGAGCTACTATTCGAAAAATTCAATTTCTGACTCATCTGATATTCTGTTATAATTATCATCCATTAGTATTACTAATAATATAATGGAATAAAATAAAACAAAACTCCAGCTCTTCACAATGTTCTTCGTACAAAATGCAACAGTCAATAACAAAAGTCCTGTGTTTGATCTGTGAACAAAAGCCGATTGGACTCCTTCCCTTTCACAGCTAAACAAACGTGCTTGCTAGAGTGTCGATTGTCACGCAATATTTCGGACGATGGCATTAAATATCCCTAAAAGTTTCAGCGCCCGTGTTAACTCGTTCATAAGAAAATCGAAACGGCATCAATTTCCGAGATATCTCGGGCGCGGTCGTTAAGCGACAATTTATCACACGTTAGGATTTGAACTAAATAATAACCTACCTATCCTGGACAAAACATTCGAATAAGAGGTTTACAGAAAATCAGCTCACCCCAATAACAATGAAAATGTTAATTTTATGATATGGTCAAGACAACTGGTTTCATGTCAACAAATTCGATAAAGGAAACACAATTATAAATAATATCTTTTTGTACCCTAAAAACATCATTGATAAAGACTTTTTCTTAATGTTATATATATATATATATGTATATATATGCTGTATATTCGCGTCGCTATATTTTGTAGCCCTGGTCATATGCCGATCCAGAAACTACCTTCAGGGGGGGGGGCGATCTGGTGAGTCAGAGGGAGCGATCTTGTACTTAGTTGAGGAAGACTTTTCTATGGCTTTGGATCCATTGTATTCCCAGACCTACTGTATTACTTTACTTTGAGCTCTTTGATGTAAGATTTTCCTAAATTTATTGTCGAACCCACTGACCTTGAGACACTTAGTGGAGACGATTGCCCCCATCAGGCCCCTTCTGGATCTGCCCCTGGCCAATAGTATCGAAAGCTTTTTCGTAATTGGTAAAAGCCATGTGAAGATCTAGATTGTATTTCTTGTCTTAAATTCTTGACTATATGTAGGTGATCCATGGTGTTGAGGCTTGAACGAAATCCAGCCTGACCTCTGAGTTGTTGATAGTCAATTTTTGCCTTCAATCTGAGCAGGGGGTGGTAACTCAGATCTGGAATGTCGGTGAAATGTAAACATAGCCCTCTTAAAAATCACTTTAAGTACTATTTTTAACAGTTAATCGAATCTAGTTCTGGAAATTTTGGAATGTTTGGTTTCAAGATTAAATTTTAACCAATTAATCATGTTTTTCATACAATAAATTTTATATTTATATAATTTTATATATTCTTGAAATACAAGAATAAAAATATACATTTTGTTGTCCAAATCAGCCGACCACCAATCAAAAAATAATCCTACCCCCCCCTAAAAAAATTTCCTGGCATGGCCTTGATTTAACCAAACAAGTGCAATTCCTAATTTTTTTATGTTAATATTTTGTGTCTGAATAACGATGACCTCAACTCCTGTCCAGAATTCTATAAAAAAGACACTGAGTTCTTCACTTAGTTTCCGCAAAAGAAATTTACTTAATATTTCTTCAATTACATAAAATGGTGGGTATCAATTTCTGCGTGATCCTTTTGTTGACATCCCGTTTTACTAAAAGAGATTTGAGACAGAAAAGGAAACAAATCTTCTTCTTCTACATTTCTAGGATTAGGCAATTTGCCTGTTTTGACTTCACCATCTTGTTCGCGGTGTTCCGAGAGTTATACGTAACTAGCTTTGCAAAATTTTACATTTGATTCTTTTAACGGTTTCCCTTGAGTGTTCTTGTTATGGTTCTAACATTCTTTGAATATTATTTATTGTGTTTGAGATATCTTCGTATACTCTCTTCGAAGCTAGTATTCAATATCTCCGACCAGTGAAAAAACCGGAAAATTTTATCGTAACATTCTAACTTAGGAGTTAGGGGAGAACAGCAATTACACAAAACGGTTCCAGATTCGGAACCTCTGCGCTAGTTTCCCCGAAAATCCTAGAAGTCGGTCTTTACATCTCGCGTTTACAAATATCTTTGTATGTTATATCGCATCCTAAATATCTGCTCTAAAATGTGAACCTCACTAACAATTTTTGATCTTTTCCCAAAAGGTTTAGTATTTCTGTTTTATTTTCTGTTCTTTGTTTTTCCTCAATGCATTTTGTATCTTGTTTTGTTTCTTCGTACCGTAGTTGCCGATAATCTACAATTCACACTTCCTGTGATATTTACTTGTGCTATATCTCTTTCTATTTTATTAGGTGTTTTTTACATCCCATGATGTGCATATGCTTTTGTCTCACTATTTTGTTCTATTTATGATATAAATCTTTTGCTTCTACTGATTTTTCTTGGAGATATCCCTTGTATTTTGTTCGCTGACTTCCTTCATCTCATCAGTCCATATCCTCATTCCTCCTTTATATTATCAATGGTTAATCAAATTAATCAGCTGTGTTAGTCTATATTAATACAGAATAGAACTGTATTCTGGGTAACAATCTAATAAATAATGAAAATTACATACGCGTCTTTATTTTAATGAAATTAAAAACGAAAAATAAAAGTTTAATTTTAAGATACAATACTTTAAGTTACACATTGATTTCAACGTAGTACTTATTTCTCAAAATACTAATGTATTTTGGTTTCGTTATATTAAAAACATTTTATAGAGACCCCTAAATATCAGCTAATAAATGATTTTTTTGTAAAAATCTATCATTTTACAAAAGTATTATAACACACAAGGCTGATCAACTACCTTACTTTATTATGTAACAATAAATTTCGCACGGTATTTTTGGACAAAATTAGATATACAATTTTTATGGTAATTTACCTGAAATTGTAAAAACTTTTGTCGTTATTTTGGCCGTGAACTATTATTATATTTTAGAAATTCATTGGTATGTCAAGAGTTAAATACAGGAAACCGATTATCAGGCAATTGTCAATTTATTAAATAATTATATTAAATACATTATCTAAGCTATATAAAAACATTATTTTTGATTCAGCTGTTAGCAAAGAGTTAACCAGAATACTAATAATTCTTTCTAAAATGAAGTACGCTAGTTTCGTTGTTGTTGTTTTGGCAATTATTTCGGCATCCGTAAGTTTTTTGCATTAAATTATTTTTTATAGGATAGCGAATTTTGAAATAAAACTCCCAGTTTTTTAACAGTAACTTTTGTTGTATCTTAAAACATTAGAAAGTGTCGAGATTTCTGTCTGCTTAATTCCTTTTATGGGCAGTACTGGTCATCAATTGCACTTCTCCCTGAGTGATTGCAATCTCTATTTACAATTTTAGTTTTCATTATTTTTTGATATTACTTTAAAAGAAAGTGAAAAAATGAACAATAATATCTCGATGTGACTTTCTATGCTGAACAGGATAGCATTTACAGATTTTCAGTTTGTTTTCGAAAACGCTTTGAACTCTAAAATAAATGATATATCGCTTGTAATGGTTTAAATAGGTTTTTAGTAGTTTTCAAATTTCAAGAAATTTGTTTTTCATTTATGATGGGAAATTCAGTTTATCCCTGGTATTTATACCTTTAATCGGTCATGCGTCGCCGGTTATCGTCATTGGGTCTCATCCCGTCCAATCAGCATCGTCGTATCTGGCGGTTGGTTGTGGGTGATGCGTAGCGACACTGGCCGAAGAAGGGGTTTCCAAATGTTTTTAATTTGGACGCTTGGCTCGCTAATTATATTCTCGTTCGAGATTATATATGCTGTCTCTATAAATTTTCTTTTATACCAATGCTCCTCCTTGTGAATTACCCTGGCCTGGTCCCAGTTGATGTTGTGGTGTTCGGTCCACGCGTGGTTAGCTAGCCCAGACTTCGTCAGCTGTGCCCTTTGAGTAACTCTGCGGTGTTCCTTAACCCTGGTGTCCAGCGGTCGCTTTGTCTCTCCAATGTAAAGATTGCCACATTCACAAGGTATACTGTATATACAGATATTTATTCTACGAAATGTATTGAATTGTAAAATACAAAGGCGCATAAAATATAGAGGTGGGACTGTGGTTAGGCATTTTTTTAGAGAAACCCTTTGATACGTTAGAGTGTAAACTTTCTAAGACATAGTAATAGACGAGAAGTTGTTGATGTATAATTCTTTGAAGGCAGATTATTTAATGTCTTATCCCCAAAGGAAAATTTTTACTTATTAAATATTTACCAAACTCATAGAAGATTATAACAAACGTAGCTTAAAAGTAAATACAGAAAAAACACAATATAGTGTTACGAAATTTACCTAAGCCGGCCCTGGCTTCATTCTGATGAGACATCAATCGTTGGGTTAATAGAAAAAGTTAGACTGGAATTTTCGAAATGACGCCAAACAGTATTCTTGACGCTGGCAGAAAAAGGTAGTACCAAGAGAACGACAAATTAACCTATATAAACAGACAGTAATTTCAGCAGTTAGTTAGTTTTACTGCGTGCAGCTTATTTGGTTGTTATGATTTCGATGCAAATAATATTCGAATCAGCTATTGGAAATATTTGACGTTTTATGTGTAAATAAAAGTTTCTAGAAAGTGACAGTGAATATTAGTTTTTAAAATTAATTAATTGAACCCACGGAGTTTACAACAATATGGTTATAGGTGGAAGGGGACAAGATTTAGAACTGAAAAGTGGAGTGTTAAAAAGATATTGGGGTTACATTTTGTAAAGATGGAAGGTGTGACAAAAACTTAATGAAGAAAATATGCGCTTTTATATGAAATTATTTAAAAACTACACAGACCGCACCTGAGGGACTGAATTTTTAATAACAACTACCAAGATCGGTTTTGATGATATATAAAGAACAAAAATTAATATATCTCTTTTTCTGCCACATGGAAATTTTAACCCCTTTCCTTAACGCACCTTATTATAATGTATAATGAAGCGAGTGACAGAGTTCTATTGACATAGAAGGACGTAGATGACCAACTTGAACAGAACATTAACATAGATAATGTTACTAACTAACGAAATGTTATGTTTTAACCGTAATGATAATAATTTCATAATATTAAATTTGTTTTCCAGACTATTACTGCTGACGATAAGGGCTTCATCAGATTGATGACAGATCTATCTAAAAATCCAGCATATAAATCATGTGGTGACATTCAAGGTATTACAGACATTAACGATGACAAGTTTCTATGTTTCTTCAAATGCACTGCAGAACACAGCGGTCTGTTAACCTCTGCTGGGGAGCCGAATACAAATGGTGTAGCTGATCTTATTGTACCAGAAGATATCAAAGACAAGATCACAGTTTGTATGAGTAAAGCTCAAAAAGTCAATACGTGTGCTGATATGAAACAGTTCATTAACTGTTTCCCTTAATTTTTTTGTCTTTTAAAAAAAATATATATTATCTCAAAATTTATATTGTTTGTCATTTCGTATCTAGATTCAAGATAATTGTAACAAACTCTAAGCCTTAGAAACATACAGGATATTCCAATGTGTTAGAATATAGTGATATATTTTCAAATAAAACATTTGCTGTACTGCCTTAATCAGAATTGCTTGTTTTCTCCTTATTGCAAAAATATGAAGGTTTATTCGCAAAGTACGCTATTTGGGTTTATTGGACGTGGACTTAGAATTTCTCTATTATAAACTTTCAACTACTGCTGCGGTAGACATTTTCAAAGATTATTATGTAATAATGGGGTCAATTTTTTTATTTTGTTTTCTATATTGTTAATATCTGAAAACTTTCAGAGCGGCAACAAATCCCGAGGGTAGATGCCACCCCTTTTACGGGTGGAAATTTTTCATTTAAGATAATCCCGGACGAAAAAAATTCAGCATTTAGGTACAAAATTTTAAGAATTTTTTATATAATTCTATATATCAAATAATTTAATCAAGTGCGAGTTGAACTCGCATACTTAGGGTCATGCTTCAACTATGATATTTGTTATAACGTAGATAAATCGTAACATATATTTCTCTAATTTACCAATTCCATACAAGCAGGGAATGAGAGATTTGTTTATATTTTCCTACATATCTTTTAAAATTTATAAAAAACATACACTTTTATTTCTCACAACAAACCTTTTTCTTTGATCTGCTATATGATAGGCTTGATTGTTATAAAAATATGTATTTAATTTTCCAATTTGGCCCCTAAAATTAAATGAAGAGGACGGGTCAAATTTTAAATAGCCTCAAAAAATTATTTTAAAAATACAAATAAAGTATATGTACTTATTATTGTTTTATTTTCCAGTTATGTTTATAAATTAGGTTTAAAATGTGTGTTTTAGATTTCATGTAAATGTTGAATGATATATTCTCAATTTTTTAATTTAATTTATTAATAATTTTTCAACAAATTATATATACGAAAAGAAAACAGAATTGTATTCCTCATAATGAGCCCCTTCATTTTTGATATATTACATGATGTGTTTGATTTTTTTATTTTCTATTTAATTCTGTATTCTATAGTCTCCAAAATTATTATTAGGATATTCTTCTCATTTTCCCTGTAAAGTTCTTATCAGGCCCTATATTTCTATTTTTTAAGAATCTAGGGCTTATTGTGTCGGAGACAAAGGGATTCTTTATGTTTTTCTTGATATCTACCTAACAAATTATTTTGAAAATATGAAAAAATATACTTGTATTCCTCATAATGTACATGTCACACAGTACATAGTTAGCTACTAATAAATTAAGATTTTTGCATAAAAAGATAGATAATTAGGGGAAATATTGATAAAGAAGAAATATAATTTACATTTAAAAAAGAATCGACTTCAACTAGCTGAAAATAAAAACAGTATAAAAACCATATGCAAGTAATCACTATTTTCTGACATATCTTCTTTTCTGATCTGATTTAATAGGTACAATTCTATTGATTAATTATTTTATCTCTTTCTCTTTCTTTCTCTCTCTCCCTCTCTCTATAATTTGTATTCTATTTCTAGATTTTCCACATATTTTTTTTACTTCTTTCTATTTGTTTTATTATTTGCACCACTTGATTGATTTTCTGGGAAACCGTAAATCTCACGTTATAGAGAATTATATGGTACATTTCTGTAATATTCTTTAATACAAAGCAGCTTAAATCATCAAAATTGCCCAAGCATATTTATAAAAAAAACCGGCCGACGAATTGCCAACCTCCTCCTTTTTCCAAGTCGGTTAAAAATACATCTTTTTGTCATTTACAATTTCAAATATTTATCTGTTGTAGGACAGGACAAATCTGAGGAGAGAAAACCCTAAAGGACAGGCATAATAACAAAAAGACGCCCAAGAAACACTTGGTGTTAGTTTTAATTACCATTTAATTGTTTATACCCCTTATTAATCGGATTCCAGGTTTACCGTAAATTGACCTTTATCATAGTTCTAAAGGACACTCCAAGAAATTTGAGACTGTGAGGAAGTGACTAATGATGGTCAAATTATTCCCTAAAATATTAGAAATTCAATTTAGCAGTTTGTAGTCATAGATAGTGATATTTAGTATATAGAAATGGCCTTAATTAAAATTTAGTATAGACAGGAAGTCTACGAGTGTCTGTTCCACACGCATACATTTAACGATTTCTATATAAATTCAATGAACATTGAAAGATAGTTTAGCAGAAGAAATATAAGTGAAAAACACTGAAATTGGAAATAATAAATCTTCTTATTCATAAAATTTTCATATATTTGAAACACTGTAGATTATTTCAATCTCGAGACACACGTTTAGAAGAAGAGGTTTCAGGTTTTTATTTCTGTTTAATTCATAAAGAACTAGGTGAATGTTTTGCGGTTTCATTGTCATATGTTTGCGATAAAGCAATTATTAGAGCAATTAAATTTGAGGTGACGTGTAAATTGTTCATATCCATAAAGGATAAAAAACATTTATTTATGAATTGATTACAGGAAACATTTACCTAATGGTTGTATATACAACGGATATGTGAATTTTAGACACCACACAATATGCTTCCGTTTCTCGTACATTTTTTTAATGTTCGTCGGTATGTATTATCTGAAACTACAGCCATATAAATTATAACAATTTTCTTCAATGAGCAATAAATTTATAGATGTTTAGACGTTCGTTAAGACATGGGTGTTCGATGAGGTAGGTAATACTTCTGAAGGAAATACTATTAAATGTAAAATGTAAATTGTTCCTACCAATACTTTTAAGAACAAATATAAAATACAGGGTAGGCCAAGGAATAATACATGCGGTAAATGCCTGCTCCTGTTTTGGTGACAAACAGGTACTGAGTTGGAGAAAATTATCAGTAGAGGTTTGATATAAATGTGGCGATGGTTTGTTCAAATCTTGTCTTCTGTGCTTATGTGGTCTGGCGATTATTGATGTAAACTAAAGCCTTTAGAAAACCCTAACCAATTACATATGAAACAGATCGTAATTCTGGTCATCAGAACTGAAAATAGACCAAGAAAATTCTCGTGTAAGATTCAGTTTCGCTATTGCGGCGGGGGAGGTAGAGGTGGGCCAAGGATTAGGCGATTAGCCAGATTATGAGGGTTGTGAGAACCATTAAAAAATTCCGATATTTAGTGTACCATATTTCTGAAAATCGGAAAAATATATGCAAAAAACTGTAAAAATCATGGTAAATATCAAATTTTCATCATAAATATCTAGTCTAAATGTTAAGATATGCCATGAAAATTATTGTACAGGATGTTTGGATCATTTGAAGTCAGGTTCTTTTAGATTCGAAGATAAGTTACGGGGTTTATAGTCGCGTGAAATGGTAGAAAATATTCCATTAGTTTATCGAAATAAAAATTTGTTATGTAGGCGATCTCTTCAATATGGGATACGGTTGTAGGTGTGTGCGTGCGTGCATATGATATTAGGTGGTACATAAATAGTTGCATACATAAGATGGTTGAAATATAAGGTGAAATTGAATCATTTATAAAAGGTGGTTCAAAAAATATTGTATTGAGTGGCACATTAGTCGTTGCGTATACAAGGTGGTTGAAATAAGAGTGGTACAAAACTGTAATTATACAGAGTGGATATTTGTATTATAGGGCGTAGTATAATTACATTTATACGGCAGGCTTCAAAAAAAGTTAAAAGCAGTTGAATATACGGTATGGTTGAACTATAAGGTGGAGTAGAATTACAGTAATACATGGCGGTTAAAAAAAGTTATATAGTGTGGAACATAAGTAGTTGCTTATGCAAGGTGTTTGAAGTAAGGGCGGAGTGAAACTTTTGTTATTCAAAAATTTGTTATATAAGCATAAGCAGTTAGTATATTTCAATTATAGGACGGGGTGTATGCCGGGTGGTTGAAATAAATGGTAGAATAAAATTATGGTCATAAAATGTGGTTCAAAAATGTGATTTTTGTTATATAAGGTACACCATGAGTAGTTGCATAAATGGAATACCAGACACATGTGCGAAAAATTAAGTTTATTCAATAATGAGACAATCTCGAACTATTGCTTTACAAAGTAGCAAAAATTCCTATTCAAATAGTTATTGACGTCAAATATGAGTGAAGATGACAGACATCATTTGAAACAAGAAACGTGTGTTGGTAATGCAATTTTAATTAAACACAGTAAAAGTTCAATTACTTCTCGTCGGCACTAAAGTATGCTGAGGAACGTTTTAAAAAATTCCAGCTTCACTACTGGTACATATCTGCAAGTAGTAATGGTTTCGACAGGTCTCCAGGCTGTAGCCAATGTGAAGAAGGGGAAGGAACGCCAATCCCTTCAAAAATTTTGGGAATTGGTGTTTGAAGATTCAATTTTAAAGTATTATTTTTAATAAATGCATAAAAATGTAAATTTCTGGCCACAACCTTAACGGCTTCTGAGTATCCCTACAATTTTTAACAACTCCAGTAAAACAAAATGACGTCATTATTTTTGTGGCTTCCTCAAAAAGAGGCACTCCAAAATTTATATTTTATTGCGTAAAATTTTTGATTAGGGACATGATTTTTTTGAAGTCTCTAAAATAATATTTCAATTAATTCTTAGTGGGTTCTTAAAGATGATTTCTCTAAGTCTTCTGCTACTCCTAAATGTAATATTAGGAATTTGAATAGTTCAAAATAATGTTGTGAACATTACTTTAAAAAAGTTTAAAAAGAATAAAAATAAATATTATAAATTATTACATTATTTATTCTAGTTAGTACCTAGTGTCGATAATAGCAAAAAAATTTTTGATTTGCCCGGTCTAAACCACATTTCTGCCGACCTGATCCCATCCGCTAAAAGCCAAAACTTACCATTTCTGGCAAAGCTCTTGCATACAGAGTCTTTCAGAAAGACTAAAAAGAGTAGGCAACAGAATTAATATTAAAACCACATTCAAAACAAGAAATAGGTATACTAAAATAAATTATTTCAAAAACAAAAGTCAATAATTGTAGTTGTGGCTGGGACCTTGGCCATAAAATATAACTTTCAATTTCCACCTTTTTACACAAAAGAAGATCACTATACAAAACGAAAGGTACTACTACCATAGAATTCACTAGTTCCTATAATTGCCGACAATCAAAGAAAAAATTCTAAAGGTAATTCTTTCAAATTCTTCAAATAGTGTTTAGTTACTTCAGTTCATAATATCAAATAATTTAATTTTACATTATACATTTTTGTCTTAATCGCCATTGAGAATGGGATTTCAAAATTTACAGACTATTTCCCAAGTGTGGTGTTTTTCCTAAAAAAAATCCATAAAACAAAATAGAGATGTCATAATTATCATACAGAAAATTACATTCTTTGGTGTTCAAAATATCCAACAGATGAACTTCTCTGCTGGGTATTTATCATCTTACCGTAGAAATTGTTGAGTCGATTGGCCTTTGTAAGCATAGAAATTCAATTTATTAGTGCAAATGTGGTGCCTGGTAAACCTAAGGTAATTTTGGTAAATAAAAATGTGGTGAACCCTGATACGTAAAAGGTAAAAAAATTGAAAGTTGCGATGTGTTTCTTGTGCCTACGCCAATGTAAGCATCCAATTGTGAACCAATATAATAAAAGGGAATGCTAGTATGTTGTCTAAAGCAGTATTTCTTGACCAGCAGAATCATGTTATTTTTTGTTGTTTGCTTATGCACTATTATGCCTTATTTCGCGATTCAGGTGGGTAAATAATTGAGTTTACTTATCAATTGAAAGAGCTACTTAAAATGCAATTAAGTTAGAAATTGTGTGCATTTTAAATATATTTTATTTTTTTAAATTTTATACATTTTCTATTTTTTATTTTCTAACATTTATTTATTAATTAATTTATAACATATTCTATAAAATTTCGGATTATGTTTATTTTAAATAAAATATGTTTGATTGTTGGGCTACTGTACTTTTTGTAATTTTATGAACTACTAGGTGCTTATCCAATTTCCAATAGAACCATTTAAAAAATGGAAAAAAATTACGTTTTTCAAAAAAATAAATTCTTTTTTTAGACATTCAAAAGAGCTAAGAACTAGAAGCCAATTCCGAATAAAAAAGGATAATATATTACATTTTAGGATTTTTGTACTATTATTAAAATTTATAGAGTTAGGGTGATTATAAATTAAGGGATAATATGTACGTACCACATAAAAAACATATAGTGACTGAAAAGTAAATGAGTTTTTCATGATTTTATATTACTTTATAATCGACCTTTTCAGAGAAAAAAAATTTCGTGGTTAATCGAGCATATTTCGTTATTGATAAATAAGGGATCTAAATATCTACGATTTTTTTGACTGCATTTTCTATTTATTTTATTTTTATCATAATATTCACATTATAACTATTAGAACTAATAGTTTATTATATAAAACATTTGAATGTGATAGGTAAAGATGATTGCATACACATTTACAGCACTTACGTTTAAAAACCTTTATAATTGGAACTTGCTTTGCAAGATTTATCAGAATTTCATCAATGATAATAAAGCTATTTAAATTAAAGCAATTGAAAAATAATCAGTTTTTCTAACTATTACCTAGCCAACACAAAATATTAAAAAAATCATTAGCAAACAAGTATTTATGTAAAATATCAATCATACCCTAAATATATTCTTAGGTTATTTTTCTAGCCAACACAGAAAAAAAATCATTAGCAAAAAAGTATTTATGTAAAATATCAATTTTGCCTTAAATATGTTATTCTGTTCTTATTCTAGTACCTAATTATTTTTTAATAATCTCAAAAATACCTTAATCTATTTTTGATAAATACAATACTTACTTGAAACTATAATTTTTGTTGGTTAAAAAATATAATATAATAGTTGCATTTTTTTAAATTTCTTTAATTGAAATAAACATCTTTATTTCTATTTCAATTCCTACTTTGATTATAATTGGTCAAAGATATTGCCCGTACCTATATTGTATTTCGCTTGTACTCGTGAGAGATTAGTCGAATACAGATTTTTTAATTGGTGTATAATATTAATTAAATTCTTGGAATACAATAATATCCCATCTATATTTATTATATTCTTTAATTTGTTATAGGCAAATATCACAACGAATATCACAATAGATGAAATATGTCAAAAGAAAATCGGTATGAAACATGATGAGCTTGCATTGTTTGAAACTGAATTGGATGAGAAAAAAAGTATTGAATATACTGAAAAGTTTTATTGCTACGCTCTTTGTGTCTTCACGGAATCTGGAATAATCAGCGACAAAGGAGTTTTCTCCATTGAGAAATACAAAAAAGAAGCAAATGGAAACGTGGATGAAGAATGTTTGATCAATGTTCCGATTATAACAGAATGTAACGACATAGCATTCATAATGAGTTGTAATTAATAAAAAATCTGAAATGGTTACATTATGTTCAATAAATATAAATAATTTTGATTTCTTTTATTTAATTATGAACAATTAAATTCTGTTAGTAACTGTATATAATTTAATCAATAAAGAAAGTATAAAACGCCTTGTTATTATGAGATATGTCAGGATACACAATTTAAGTAATATAGGTATAGTATTTAATTAGTTTTTAAGAGGAATATCGTAAACAGCATCGTAAATCAACGAAAAAAAAACACACATTTATAAATGCATCTAAAATGTGATTTATGAGTTAAAGATGTAGACGAGGATATGGTCGATCCCAATTAATTGATTATGTAAATAAAGTTACACATATTTGCTTGTGAGTGTTGGGTTTTTTTTTTTGTTAAAATATAAAACATTAAATAAAAGTGGTAGGGCTGCATCTAATGAGCTATGTGGAGGATGTAGTTCATTGGCTGCATCTACCAATCGAGTGAAATAGCCTTCACTCTGTGTCCTTGGCACGATATTTGTGCATTGCAGGTTACCTCCAGACGTGTATGCCCTAAGTAGAGGACGCGATTGCGTGAAAAGTCTATCAAGCTCTATGAGTCTATCCTAGTCTTAGAGCATTTACTTTTTTTTATTTGGTAAATGATCTAAGATCTTAGTTAGATCCTAGTTATTGCAGTAGTTCATTTACTATGTAGTTCAAAAGTTTCTATATCGTCATCAAAATTTGACGTTTGCATAGGTTAGGAATATTTGTGTGTATTTGGAATTTTTTATTTATTTACTATTTGTTTAGAAAATGGAAAATTCGCCTGTAGATGACGACATATCAGATGAAGAAAATCAAGACTTATTTATTAATTTTCCATTAGAAGTACAAAAAGCTATAGAAGAGGTAAGGTATAATGTAAAATGATATTTCCTTTCAATTTTTGAAATTGTAGGTGTTACCAAGTAAAGATCCTTTAGACGAACCCGATTTTAACTGCATTGACTACATAAACTCCTTATTCCCCACTGAACAGTCTCTTTCAAATATAGATGATGTTGTTCAGAAAATGGAAAACAAAATTAATTCTATTGATAATGAAATTAGTACTGTAGTCAGGGGCCAAATATCAGCTAGTGAAGAAGGCAGACAAGCCTTGACTGAAGCACAGAAAATCATCAAGCAACTATTCGTTCACATTATAGATATTAAAGAACGCGCAGAGAAATCAGAAGAAATGGTTAGAGAAATCACAAGAGATATCAAACAATTAGACTGTGCTAAAAAAAATCTCACTCTAGCCATAACCACTCTCAATCATTTGCATATGCTTGTAGGAGGAGTCGACACTTTAAAGTCTTTGACTCAAAGGAGATTATATGGAGAGATTGCTTTGCCATTACAAGCTATTAGTGAAGTGATGACACATTTTGAAAATTACTCTGACATTCCACAAATTAAAAGTCTTAGTGATCAGGTTAAGTCTATACATGTTGAGCTGTCTGAGCAGATCACACATGATTTTAAAGAAGCATTTGTAGGTAAGGTATAATCTGAAATGTCAGTAAATACAAGATAGCAAATATTAAAAAAAAAATTGTTGGCATTTGGAAAAGCTTCAAGATTTTTTTAAATAAAATAAAATTTGACATCTGCATGATTAGTCAAAATTATAATATATGTTCAAATTATTGCATATGCCACAGAATATCAATTAACAAGTATACAATTACTTCTGATTTATCAATCAATTTTAGACGAAATATAGATGTGAGGTGTAAATCTTCATTGAAAGCCATATGGGTGATTCTATGATAACTGTGATTTTTACAAATAAAAAATGCTTTAAAACTTGTGGTCTTAGTGCTATTGGTCTTTTATTATACTCAAATTAAGCCTGTAAAGTAGTTCTACTACAACTTCAATAGAAAAGAAACTAGAACAAAAATTAGAAATTTCATGGCCACACTAAATTAAAATATTCAAAATACTTGCCTAAAAAAATTCTATAAATTCTTAAAATTATTAAACAAATAATAAGTTATAAAACTTTGATAATCATTTAGAGACATTTACAGTATTTTCTTTCTTGATTTTAACAATCTTTAAAGTTTATTTACAGTAGAATTAAAATAACAATTTTTATAATAAACTTAGAATAAAACAAACTTTAACATTAGTTAAATCTATTATTTCTTTCCACCAATTAATATTGAGGTATAATTGCAGCATAATTTGATGAATTATACAATAGATTTTAGATTATAAGATGACTCTATAGAAATTTTTGGATTTAGTTTGAAAAACAAAAATCAGACATGCCACAGTACTGACATCTTGGGTTTATTTCTGTAAATTATTCATTGTCCATGAATACTTGTATGTTAATATACAATGTCGACAGTAAAATACTATCAAATTTATAATTTTCTGATAAAAAAAAATCATGTTGAATAATAAATAAAGTACTATACATAAAAATTCACAGATATCTAAGAATCACCCATATACTTAGGTATGATGCAATCAGTCTTATATAGTTTTAGTTACTTCGATCCCAGAATATGTTTTTTGATAACATATTAATATTATAGTACATTTGTCATAATAATTATAAAAAATAATAACAATGGAAGTATATTTTTGTCTGGAAGTCTTTGTTTGTCACAATGTAGTTCCAATATTCAGCAGTGCTGTTCAAATTTGCTGGTCATAACACCATGACAACAAATTGCAATATGTATCACATTGATTAAAGTTACACACATCTAGAATATTTTTTTAGATTGTGCTGAAAATTATGGTTAATATTATGAAAAATAAATGATTACCAGGAGTTGGGGGTTGAATGTTACTTTTAGTTGATAATATCATACATTTCTGTCCTGCAACTGAATTGATTATCAGCAAATTGAAAGAACAGATGTAAAACATATAACAAATCATATTTGTTTATTTTTCAATAGTATGTTCTTGTATATACTTTTAAAACTAGTAACACACCAACACTTACAGTTCCATCTTGTGGTTCATTATAGTAACTTTCCAATATATTAAACAAATATATGTGTAAAAATGAGGACTCATTTTCTTTAATTTCTCTAAGGTTTTATATTTGATCATTATATAAAAGGAAAAGAAGTACTATTTTTGAAGTTTCAAACAAAAAACTTAAAGATATATTTTTAATGTAAATGTAAATGAGAGAGAGATAATAAAAGAGTACTTATAAGGTCAGGGACAAAATGAAGAGGCAGGGTAGCAGATGCCCCCCCCAAATTGTCATGAAAAACTCAGAAATATTTTTTGAAAAAAATTAAATAATTGATATTGTATTTAAAAAAATCAAAACCTTATTAGCAGTGAACTTCTTTCCCTCAGCTAATTGAAGGAAAAGGAGTGTACATACACAATAATCTATCATCCCTCCCCAATGAAAGTTGATTGATTCATTGGACTTTATACATGGCTCAAAAAATGTATACAAATATCAGTATAGATTAAGACATGATACATGTTGACTTAAATACTTAATTTAGTCCTTAACCACTGTTAACATTTACTGTCACTTTTGAAGCTATTTAGGAGTCATTGCTAACATAATATTAGTGGTTTAATTAAGGGAAAAATGTATGGCAGATGAGATTCAGAAATAATTTATTTGTAATTTATGTGAAAATTTTGTCAGTAGGGTGGCCAAAAAAACTTTTAATTTTTTCCATTACCATGAAAATACTGTTCAAGATCACAAAAAATGCAGCTCTTAATTTTTATGTCAAAAGGTGGCACTCTGTAATTTTTGAGACAGTAAAAATTTTATTTTGAACTATAATGTGTTTGAATGAATTGTTGTATTGTAAATGCAATACATATTCTTATATGAAATTAAACAATCTATAAAAAAAGTTGTGAAATGATTTTTTGCTAAATCAACTCGTTTAAAAGTTAATTGAGGATAAAGTTCAACCATAAATAGCATATAATGTTTCATACTGTATCACAAAATAATTTAATTTTAAGTGGCATTCAAAAAAAATTACCTGCATTTTTTTTACCCACCCTAGATGTCAGTATATAATAGGTCAAATTATCTATATTTATTGGTTCCAAAATTCTGTGTAAATAAATTTTTTACTTCTTTTTTTTAACCTACAAATATGTGGTCATTTTTAAAGTAATAGTTGTCAATAAAATTTGTTTTTTTTTGGTACATGTGTGAAAATATTTGGTTATTACCTTATTTCATTGCTTCATTAGGACATGGTTTCCAATTGTTGTTTTGTTTTATAAGGTTAATTTTGATAACTTAATGGCACAGTGTATATGAAATTTATTGTATTTTCAAATCACTTGAAAAAAAAATTTTAACCTTGAAGCAACAAAAGTATGCTTGCAAATGTTTGTCCAAAATTCAGATTACAAGTGACAACTAATTCTGTTCTAAAGAAACTTTTATATACTGAAGAAATTTTGATTTTCAGAGGAAAATTATTATATACAAAAGACATGTGTCTGTTATTTGAGTTTTTAGCAATACAGTGAGTTCTGGAAAACAGAAGCTAGGTAACTTAATACCAAACTAGCTGTCGTTCAGTGGTCGAAATTCGACTAATTGTGTCAATAAGTAACGAAATTCAAGTTCTTTTTCAGATATAATTAACAGGAGTTTATTTGTGTTCAAATTCGTAATTCTTAATTTAATATGACAAATATCTGTGCACATCCTGTATAACTGTAATTCTACTGCGCTCTCTAGTCTAAGCTAATGGGCTTCCCTATATACATATTTTTGCAAACCATCCTGTATAGATAGTATTGCACTCTACTCTATATTTTAAGCACTCTATGTATGCAACTGCTTATGTGTCACCCAAGAAACAATTTATTTCTAACATATCTGCAATCACCTTGTATAATTATAAACTACAACGTCTTATGTTTAAGGCAACTTCATTAAATGCCTCAAATTAACCTGAGAACACATAACTTTTACTCATCCAAAAATCGCCTATACACAACTGTTTACTTTAAAATTCTATAAAAGGTTCAGCTTTAAAAATGTAATGCTAAATAATAGTTATAAAATTATTATAAGATCATACACATCAATTTGTATTGAAAGATTTTTTTCATTTTCAAGTAGGTCCAAAGTCAGCCTGTGTAGAATGAAATATAATTGTCCCAATCTCTTTCTTTCTTGCTAATATGATTTACGATTTATTCTGATTTGTAGACAGCAAACCCCGAAATGGAATTTTGACAAAATCGTAGGGCCCTTTGCTAGAATTACATATAAATAAAATGTAATACAAATAATTATATATATTATATTATTAGATAAAACAGTAAAATTATATTTGCAACATATCACATCTCGTTAAAAGAACATTAAACAATTTTTAGATAAGATGTTAAATCTAATTTAAAAGATTACCTTATATCAAATAAAATTTGGTCACTTCAATAGTTGCTGTCGTCACCGTTTTGTAAAAAAGTAACGTCATAAATGAATAGAAAAGAAGACTTTTAGAGCATACATCTTTGTAAGTAAAAGTCGATTACTTTTATGTGTTTTTGGGCAATAACACCACAATAGAAATAAAACGACGTATATTGCAGGAATACCAAACGTTTCAAAGTCTATTCTGACGTCGTTGTCAATGGCTTTATATTTATTGATATATATCAATAAATATAAAGCCAGAATAGAAGTCGTTTTATTTCTATTGTGGTGTTATGGCCCCAAAAAACATAAAAGTAATCAAGAATATGCCACAAACAACGTTTAGAAGACTAAAAGTCGATTATTTTAGTAATATTTATACCTTGCTACACGATTGTACACAATTGAATTTTTACTGTCGACTGCTGTCAAATTTCGAACATTATTCTACTCACTTGGATTATATTAATAGTGTATCATTATATTATATTATTTTAAAAGACATAAATGAAGATTCTGTATATTATATTCTACACTGAAGGTCGTCAATAACTACTAAACAAAATAAAAATGAAGAAAATCGGTTGAGGGACAGAGGAGAAAATGGTACCGAACCGTTTTGTCTTTCTCTATTTATATATAGATTGTGGAATTTGCCTTACTACATACTGGTTTTCAATTACTCATCTGATTGTCAGAAAATACTATGAGAAGTCAAAATTTACTTCATCAAATATTCAGAAACTACTATCTACCAGTAAACTATGTGTCCTCGATGTTTCAATTGAACGATATTTCAAATTAGCTATTCCTCCCTTTGTTTTTTAGGTAGTGGAGCAAAAATCGCCATTCCAAATAAACAGTTAGCCCAAGCATGTCTAGTTGTTTCAATATTAGATCCCAGAGTGAAACGTGATCTTTTGAAATGGTTTGTTAACTTACAACTACAAGAATACCATCATCTGTTTCAAGAAAGTGAAGACACAGCATGGCTGGATAAAATTGACAAGCGATATGCTTGGATCAAAAGGCATTTGTTAGAGTTTGAAGATCGCCTGGGTATGTACAGATTTCTTAACACATTCTGTAATATTAATATAAATTAATGTAGGTAATATGTTCCCTCAAAACTGGGAAGTTTCCGAAAGAATAGCTGTACAATTTTGCCATGACACTAGGGAAGAATTATCAAAACTTATGGCAAAACGTAAAATTGAAATAGATGTAAAATTGCTTCTCTATGCCATTCAAAAAACTTCTGCCTTTGAGAGTCTGTTGTCTAGAAGATTTACTGGTGTTACTCTAGAAGAACACTTGGAAAAACAGCAGTTAAGTCGAAAAGTTGAGACAAATAAGGAAATACTAGACGATAATAAAAATGACGATAAGGATGGGGATATTATTCCTTCTCCATTCCAAGGATTAATAGGTGTGTATATTACGATGATAGAAAGCATTACTTTGTAATAGTATCATGATCAATCACAAAACTGTTTACTTTTTTGTCTATCATTAGCTGGAAATAAACAAATAAAAACAATAAAGACAGTCAAATTTGTTGATTTCAACTGCATTGAATTAAGGAATATTATGAACATCTATTATCTAATTTTCTATAACGTTAGCATTTTCTAGAAATTCAGAAGAAACTGTTATTAACGAACTGCAGTTCAATGATTCTTCACTAATTTTTCGAAAACAGCTATTTGAATATTTTAAATTGTATTCAATAAAAATATATTCCAATTTGATTCTTTATATTTTTCTATAACGTAATACTTACCGTCTATAGAAACATTAGACCTAAAATTACAGTCAGATAAATTTTCTACACAAATCTCTGTAATTAAATGTTAAGATCTGAAGTCATTTCTTTTTGTAAATTAAAAAATAATAAATTGGTGGATTTAGATGAAATTCGATGCATTATTCTATATTGTAAAACATAACTTTCTATTTTTCAGCAAATAGGAAATATAAAGGCAAAAGTTCGTAAATGTCAAAGTCAATAACACATTATATTTCCAAATTTAAATGTCAAAATATGTCAGAAAATAGTTATTGTTTGGTTCGGTTCTTTTCAAACACGCTTTTATTAGTTATTTTATTATTGTATCTCTGTAATAGAAACTTTCAACGTAATTTTCACCAACATAAAGAAGTCTGATTAACTTGAAAATTTGAACACGTGCCAAGGGCCGATGACAATACAATTGTTTAAGTTGAATTTTCCCGTTGTTTTTTTGTCTTTTAGTTTTTTTAAACTATAATTATTAAATATAAATTATCTCATATATGACTTATAAGTTGGTGGTGAAATAATTAGTGCTAATATTTTTGAAAGCGTAGTGTATACACTCTCTTACAAATTTCATCTTGACTAATAATCAGTTGTGCTAGAGTAGATGTCTAAATTGTTCTGGACTCAGATTTACCTCCTTTATGGTGTTGAAGTCGATGTACGAATGTTTATTGTCTTCATTGTTTAAGTTTAATTTGCTAAAACCTACCACCAGGGGTGTCAACTCCCCCCCCCCTCCCTAACGAGATCAAGCCCCCCTCAAACTACAATCATCGATCCGCTACTGATCGTCTTTCTTGCTTGTAACTGGTCGTAGGCTAACAGGTCGACAGTCCTAGAGGAACATTCTCCATTGTTGGCCATTGGAACAACGATACCAGCGTCCTTCCATCTATTCGGACAGTATCAAAGTTTTAACATTGCGTTGATAATGATCGCCAAGGAAACGATAATGCTCACAAGCCTGTCTTAGCTTGAGTTTTCTGTTTTGGTCTCTTACCTCTTGCCTGGTTTTGATCCTGGTCGGTAAAATGTCTCTTGGTTACTAATCCTGGCTCGTCAGCAGCGTGTTTGGTCTGCATTCACTTTAACCTTCAAGAATAGAGCTCTGTGTCTCTAACCAAGGTTCTCATTTCATCTACAGTTCATCTTACATTCCTTTTAATTTTTCTAGCCTTGTTTCTACAGGGCACTTTTAAGATATTCAATCAATTAGTGATAGAAAATAAAGTCAGTGGTTTTGTATTTAATCATTGGGGAAAAAATCCACTAAAATACTTATGATATTAAATGATATTTGTTTAGGAAAATGTTTCATTCCTCATTTGGAGATCTACATCGACAGCGTCGATAAAAATTTAGCTGATCTCATTGAAAGATTCGTTATGGATCAGAAACAAAGAAAACCTACTGAGGCTACTGAAACGCAAGCCTCGATTTTGCCGAGTTGTCCGGATCTGTTCGTGTTTTACAAGAAAAGCATGATACAGTGCAACCAGTTGGATCGCGGCCAGACAATGTTAAGTTTGGCGAGGACATTCCAGAAGTACCTACACGAATATTCCGACAAAATGTTGCAGAACAATCTGCCGAAAATGGAATCTCAAACGTTAGGAGCCTCCGTTCAAAATTTTACCAAAGATTTGCAAAAAATGTCAACGTCTGGTTTAATACAAAATTTTTCTTCTTTGCTTAAAGAAGGTGAACTGACAAGGTAAGAATAGTATCTTCTATACTATTTCAAGTTTGTACATCAATAATAAAATTTTAGGTTTACTAAAGAGGAGCAAACAAAAATCTGTTGCATATTAACGACTGCTGAATATTGTTTGGAGACAACCCAACAACTTTCAGATAAATTGAAAGAGAAGATTGAACCAGAGTTAGTTGACCAAATAGATTTTTGCAGAGAGCAGGATAATTTTCATAAGTAAGTAATGTAAACATATGTATCATGTAAATTTATTTATATTATTTTTTAGGGTTATATCAAACTGTATACAGCTGTTAGTGCAAGACTTGGAGAACGCTTGTGAACCTGCTCTTACTGCAATGAGTAAGGTGAGGATAGTATTTATGTGCCACCCAAATTAAAAATTATTTCATTAACAAATCATTGAAAATGTAAAAACTGCAGGGGGTTCGCCTGGTCTTAAAATGTCTTTTGGAACAATATTAATATTTATTCAGTCCTTTCTTCCTTCCTTCATTTTATTCATTGCTTTTTTCTTCGTCCCTCTCCACTCACAGCTCCTTCCCTCTTCCCCCATTCACCAGTTCCTTTTACCTGTCTTTTCCTTGTCTTCTTCTGTACTAGAAAATGAATTACTTCAACCAAACAATTGTAAATTAAAAAAATAATTATAATAATAAGAGTTTTGTCGCGAGTACCCAGAGCTTCAAGTTACCGAGCAGAGAGTCGCAGGTCAATATCGTGTCATCTTGAGAAATCGCCCTATTTCGTCTGAACAACTGGACACAATCGATCCAGAGCATGAAACAACTTTGGCACAAACAGCGGACGAGACTCAAGATCGTCAACAAGTGAACTAAAATCACTTTGAATTGCACTTTCCACTTTATTTGGTTTTTTAAAAAACCTTTTCTGACGCGTTTCGATATTAACTATCTTTGTCAAAGAACTAACTGGTATTTCGTGAAGTCCGTATATTTATAGTTTATTTAGGTTGTCAATAATAATCCGATAATTGAACAATTAGCATAAAGCTATCGGCAATTATCCTTTTACGTAATAATCTGTTGTATACGTAGAATTACTATAGGTATTAAAACAAATTACTGGTTAAATAAATTTAATAATGGAGACCGGTTTAAATCTACCTGGTCGTTCAGTAAATTCCCCGAATTTTTGAGTTTATTGATCTCTAATGATTCCAAAAGATTTAGTCTCCTACCCTTATTTTCAGCATGTAATAATTTAAAGTTTTCGTCGAAATTGTGATATTCTGTTAATAGATGTTCTGCATATTTTGAATCTGTTTTTTGATTTACAATTTCGACGAAAACTTTAAATTATTACATGCTGAAAATAAGGGTAGGAGACTAAATCTTTTGGAATCATTAGAGATCAATAAACTCAAAAATTCGGGGAATTTACTGAACGACCAGGTAGATTTAAACCGGTCTCCATTATTAAATTTATTTAACCAGTAATTTGTTTTAATACCTATAGTAATTCTACGTATACAACAGATTATTACGTAAAAGGATAATTGCCGATAGCTTTATGCTAATTGTTCAATTATCGGATTATTATTGACAACCTAAATAAACTATAAATATACGGACTTCACGAAATACCAGTTAGTTCTTTGACAAAGATAGTTAATATCGAAACGCGTCAGAAAAGGTTTTTTAAAAAACCAAATAAAGTGGAAAGTGCAATTCAAAGTGATTTTAGTTCAGTGAAATGAATTTCCAACAAGTATCGGCTGAATCAATCCAGTATCGTCAACAAGAACAGCCAACGAACGCTAACCTGCTTGAGAAGATCCAAGCAGAAATGGAAGGAGCTCTTATAGAGCTTAGTGGAACAGATCCACTGACAAGACCAACTCTTCCCAAACTAAAATCTTCTAAGAAACTGGGTATCGTCTTGCAGGCCATGAACAAATTTATCTTGCCAAATTATGTTTTTAGGTGCTAATGCGTTAGAGTCGCTACCTACAATCATCTACTGTGCTGCAACTTCCATCTGCAGAACATTGGAAACGCAAGTTTGCAATTCTCTGTCAATAAAATTAGAATTACATTGCAGTTAGTCAATTTAATTTTGATTTGTTACTTTTGACATCATGGTTTAAATTTATGTTCTTTGAGTATTTTCAAACTTCATTTCATACAACTTGGGTTACAAAAATCACGAAATTATCTTCAGATATAGTAAGAACATAAGATTCACTTTAAAATCATGCAGCCACGCCTAAGAGTGTATATGTGGCGCCACCAAGCGGTTGAGCTTCCATATAATTTTCCTCATAGGTGTAGGATTGGATAACTAGATTTCTCATTTTTATTTATTTGGTATCTATCTACTTGTTTGTATGTGAATATTTTTAACCGACTTCCAAAAAGGAGGCGGTTATCAATTCGTCGCGTATTTTTTCCCTTTTTTTTATGTATGTTACCTGATTTCTTCTCCCGTGGTGCACCTTTTTGAATGAATATGGTCTTGTTTAATATAGTATATATCCGGATTGGTGAAACTTCAAATTTTGGAAAAGAATTCTATTGGTAAAGTGATAAAATTTGTGAATGAATACATGCGTGCATGGAAATCGACCAATATCCCTAATATTTTAGTCGATTTTTCGATAACTCCTTATGGACGTGTATAGTTTTTTAACGTTTAATCTATTAAGGAAGATCCTTAGGTGTTCTCATATACTTTTCTGCCACGTGCAACTTGCAGTTTTGCAGAAAATCGCCGAAAATTCCAAAATTCTTATCAAAAATTACATCGAAATGACAGTGGACATTTCCTCATAAATATTTTAATTCCAACGTAATAGTGCGGTAATTTTAGGCACTGGAAGTTTTAATTGCTAATTTGAAAATATTCTATGTACATCTCAAGCATATAGGTAGTAAAGCATAGTATTTTCGGCTCCTTAAATCAATGAGTACCCAGCTCGTTTTGTTTGTATACCAGGCAAATACCTATTTAAATGCGAATTTTTCCATTTTGCGAAGACGGTGCTTTTGGTTGTCACATTCTCCCGGCCTAATAGAAAATTCAGTGACAGCACATATCAAACTTTAAACTGCTATTTGGTACGTTTATAGACAGGGTGTTTAGTTACAACAAACAAAATCACAAAGTAAAGTGATAGAAGGAGTTGCATTCATATGAAGATTGAAATATAGGACGGACTAGATGGATAGTGGTCCGTAGGCAGCCGTATATACAAGATGGTTGGAATATAGGGTGGACTGGACGTTTGGTGGTATAAAAATGTTGGAAAAAATGTAGAATTAAAATTATATAGGGTGAAAAAACTGTTATATTACGGGGACATAAGCAAATCATATACAGGATGGTCGAAATATATGCTGCAGTTGAATTATATTTATACAGTGGGATTAAAAAATTATTTTTTTATAGCCCATAAGAAGTTGCAGAAAGTGTGGAGAGGTATTAATATTACACAGGACGATAATATAAAATGTAAAAAATGAACTAATTTATGAGCTAGCCCACAAGGAGTTATATACTATGGTTGAAATATAGGACGGATTTGACTCTTTTTGATTCTCCTCCGTCCTATAGAAGGCAGTTAACAAATTTATGCTTGTCCGTGGGCAGTCGTATGTACAGGATGGTTGGTACATAGGTTGGAGTGGAATTATCTATAGTTATACAGGGTTGTCAAAGAAAGTTGAAAAAAGGTTACATGGCGTAGTCCATAAGGCATAAATATATTTTGGGCTTATTAAGTCAACGCGTACTAGTACATTTTGTTCGTAAAGATTCACCTGTCAATTTAAATGAGAAAGTATCATTGTGTAATGTTGAGGCTTTCGATGTTACCTCGTTCTGTCTATTAAGGTAATACACCGGCTTCAAAATATACTAGATTGGTAGGTAATTAATTTGTACAGAATGAGCACCTTTTAATGTTTACATTTTTTACTTCCTGGGTAAACATTGAATGTGTTATTTATTTGCTACAGTTGTAATTTGTTATAATTATTTGTAGCTTTTTAGTTATAGGTAGAAGTCGGTTATATTTTTTAAAAAAATGTTTTTTTGTACTATTTCCCGTTTGTTTTTTTTTTGTATTGTATTAAATTTAAAATAATTTCACATTCCAGATTCAATGGCAGAACATCGACACCGTGGGTGACCAAAGTCCGTACATCACAGCAATAACCACTCATCTCAAAACTACAATACCAGTAATTCGTGAAAACTTGGCCCACTCAAGGAAATACTTCACCCAGTTCTGCATCAAATTCGCCAATAGTTTCATCCCCAAATTCATTCAGAACATCTATAAATGCAAACCAATCAACACCGAAGGTGCTGAACAGCTCTTGCTCGACACTCACATGCTGAAGACCGTTTTATTGAACTTACCGTCGATATCGTCCCAGATAAATCGACCGGCACCAGCTGCCTATTCAAAAGTGGTGACCAAGGGTATGACGAAAGCCGAGATGATTCTAAAAGTGGTTATGACTCCGATAGATCCCCAAAAGAACTTCGTGGAGCATTACAAGAAGTTGTTACCAGAATGTCAGCTGACGGAATTTCATAAGATTTTGGAAATGAAATGTGTCAAAAGGCAGGAGCAAACTGCTCTAGCGGAGCTTTTCAGAAGCTTTAAATAAGAGATACTTAGTTAAGTATCTAAGAATGTCCAGGTTCTTAAAATCGTATTATTTGTATATTTTGTAAGGTTACAGTGACATTTTAATTAGAACTATAGAAACTGTGATTTTGTTAACATATGAGGTTTTTTATAGTGCAATATTATTTAGAAATGTTTACTATGTTTATTAATTTATTTTTATTTTCTGAATACAGTAATCGGATTATTATTATTTGTTTTATTACATTTAAACAATGGGACGCATGGCAAACATTTGATGTACTCCAAATTCATCAGCTAGTATTTGGGCGCTGACATACATTACCTCAAACCATTATGTACAGGGTGTTTCATATATGTAGGAATAACATTGTTATCAAAGAAAGGGTAAGAGATACAAACACGAATAAATAGAGAAAAAGTTGCGTATTTCAAAGCTAATTCTAGCACTTAAAGAAAAATTTCGCTATCTCTTATACCGGCTACACACTCACGCGAGTATTCTTGCCTAGATATTGCACAAGAACCGAGAAGGTATCTACAGTGTAGATACCTTCTTGGTTCTTTACAAGCTTAAAGGAAGCTGTACCTAACTAAATAAATTTTATAACAGAGTTTAGAAATGTAATAAAACTATTTAATAAATATTTTCTAATACTCATTACAAAACATGCAAATATTGTGTTTAGTAAAGTCTAAAAGCATCATTAAATAACCTATCCAATAAATGTAAATACTCCTGAATTTAAGTGTGAAGTAAAAAAATATGTTTTCGAAGCGTCTGAGTCGCTTAGTGGTTAAGTGTGATCGGTCACCTTTTCAGTAATTAAAAATGAATTATAGTAAACCACTAGAAAAATCCACTAGCCGCTAAAAGGAGGGTCGAAACCACCAGTTTTAGTGAAAATTCCACTAAGTTGGCATCACTGATCTACACTCATGCGACCTACCTTCTTTTGGCATTGTCGTTTCTAACCCGAGAAACCCTTTGAGGCGGCAACAAAACCGACATCGACCCGAGGACAGGCGAACCCTAGAACAAGACGGCGTGAAACCGATCACATTCACGCTTCTATGGTGTTCTCGGCGTGAGTATGTAGCCGGCTTTACCTTTCTCCTGTTACTGAAGATAACCAAAAAATGTCGTTTTTTTTTAATATCAAAAAATGGAAAAGGAAAAAGTTTTTTAACACATTAATGTTACACCACAAGGTGTCATCAAACTACAGTAATACAGTTTGTTTCTTATGGGCCATCAACAATTTTTTTATCAGAGTAAAAGAAATAGTATTGTTCTTCTGCTTCTGCCACGTAGTCAATTAAATAATTTTTCCATGATAAAAAATCCTATAATTTTTTAACATATTTTTCATGGCTCAGTAAAGCGATGTAAATGAAAAAATCGACAATATCAAACAATTTCAATAAAAATTGCCAGAAACTGGTAACATTGGTCCTGTGATCCTGTTTTTATCAGAATGGACTACTTACTTACTTCGTTAGTTTTGGAGAATGCCATGTTTAGCCTCCTACTTTGCATTGTCCCCTGAGAATGTGAATGTACTAGTTCACGTTCAAAAACTGATTTATAATAAGCATCTTGAACAAATTACAACCACATTGTTACATATTTTCTGTGGGTTCATCAATACAAGTTTTTGCATCCAATATAAACGTCTTTATTCTCACCGAATAAATCACAACTTTCAAAATAGTTATATCAACAATGATTCACTCTCAAACAGATTATGTCTATTATGCTATACACTAGGGATGTAACGAATGTCCGATTTTCGATAATACGAATGCGAATATCAGATCAAAATTTACTTATTTTGGTTTAATCAAAAATTATAACCTAAATTGTGCTTCGTAATCATTATAGAAAGCCACTCTTCTATTTTTAATATATAAATTGAAATAGCTGTGGGATCTTTGTTGTCTCACAGATGTATAAGCACAAAATTTTGTATACTAACACCAAACCCTTACACTCAACGTTCTTTCAACACTTAAGCTGTCATCATATTGAAGTGAACCAAACTTTATGAGAGAAGTTATAAGAAGTTATTAAACAGAAAAATTATATGATTAAATTTATGGAGTCAAATAAAAACTAAAATTATATGGATTGCAAGAAAAAAGGAATTTTATTGTGATGTTTTAACTTATCTTATTTATGGACTCATTTACATATTTTTAAAATCAGTTTGAAAAACAAAGTGACGAACGAGTCTAACCTTTGTATAGTTAAAAGTAAGATTCTGCAAGCTTGTATATTTCTAACTGACTTATGACGAGGTATATTTTAACATCCTGACAGCTAATTTCTCTTATTTTTCAACATTAACTAGGCCTAAACACAAATTTCGCTTCGTTGGCTATAGCTACTAATTTGAATTGACAGCTGCGAAAATGATAGTAGCTAATGACGATAAAATTTGCATCAATATTTTAAACTAGAGAATGATACATGGCGAGTTCTGCCATAATTTGTTGGCGATATAATGAAAAAACAGAACATACAATTTTGTTTAGAAATTTCACCTAACACAATTGTCAGGCGGGCGCAAAGGAGGCACGTGCCCAAGGAATGTAAGAACGCAAGTACGACAGTTATGGTGCTTTTATTTCAATTTATCTAATGGGTTTTATAGGCTGTTTCCCATGTAAACACATACAAAGCATTCATTGTGTCCTTACTCGAAATTAAATTAGGGCTTTAGTAGCGATTTTATATTGTCCGATCGCTCAGTGGTTTGTTTTCGCCCCCAGTTTCAGCGTGTTCCTGTGACTGACGCAACTGACGAACCAAACCGCACAGAGCTCGTTTACAGCTCTGACAAAAGGCATGCAGCTAGTTTGAGCGTTCCACAAACATGATAGGTTGTATATTTTCCTACCAACCAAAAAAAAAAAAAAGAAACGTGAAACATCATAAACAGTTTTTTTAGACAAAGGGGCAAGTTCACTAACTAAATAATGATGTCTGTGGATTTAGGAACGCTGCCTAACGAAGCAAAATTTGTTATCCGGAGATTTAAAACAAACGCACCTTTATAGTGTAATAGAACAATTATTTTTTGACAGATTCTTGAACGTGACCTGCTGTTGTATCTGCAAATATTCAAGCTTTACACTTATTTTTAAAACTGGAAGTGTGACCCAAGAAAGTACCAGCATATTTTAGTTTGTCAAAGTTTAGATATGTCTGCAATTTTGTTTTTAAAACTGATTTAAAAAATGAAGTCAGCACTCTGACATCATCAATTGTCGAGAACCTTTATCAGTTGCGCTCCCCTCAACTGAATGAATCTCTAGAAGATTGTATCATAATTTCCTTGACAGGTTTTCGTTAACCTAAGAATTCTTTGTCCTAGAAATCGCAAGAAAACAGCGTTATATGCAGTATGACTCCTGATTTTGAGTCTCTGTGAGCTAGTTTTCCTTGAAAGTTCCAAATCTCGAAATTCATTTAGCCATAAAACCCTATATCATGTTATGAAACTGACATAACTTGCTTAATTTTATTTAGCAATTAAATTGTTGCCTGATTACATATACATGTCAGGATTCCAGAAGAAATGTATATATGTAGTTGACATTTATGTCATCATACAACTGTTATTTCTCATTGCAAGTTACAAGTTAATACCTACCTGTCCTACCTGTAAGACTTAACTTTTGAAATCACAAGTAAGTTATAGAGTGTGCAATGTTCCTAATGGGTAACATCATAATATTTACGCTTTTCATTTTCAAACATATTCGCAAAAAATTCGCATGAATAACCCTGAATACGAATGCGAATGCGAATATTAAAAACACGCTAATGCGAATGCGAATGCGAATATTCGTTACATCCCTACTATCTACTGAACTTCTTTCCTTCTATCTGTCAGCCGCCTTTATGTTCTCATAGTTGTACTCGATCTTCTCCGTCTACCTTTGGTACGCTAACATGTATAATTTCTAATTCCGGAATGGATTTGAAATTCTTGATACTTGTTTTTACCATCAATGGTACTTTCGGCAAATATACCTCTTGTTATCGATATTGTTTATTTGAGTGGTTTTACAGTTTATTTACTCGCAAGATTAGTTTTTATTGAAGGTGATTAATTTGTTCAGGCATTCCTATTTTGCCAGCTAAAATAAACGTTATACTAATATATTTCTCGTTACTCCTTCCTTTGAACCTAATGCCTCTAATATTAAAGTGATAAAAGCCTGTACGAAACACGGCTCAACGAATTTTTACGAAATAATAACTTGTTTGGACTTTTCAATTTTTATCAAGCATACTTTTACGTTATACTACAAATAAAAATTGTCATAGCAAAAACACATATCGATTGGTCCGCTATACAAAGCAACAGAATAAAGGATAACCATGTTTCCGCTGTGAATGATCTATGGGCAAATACGAGAATCTGGAGTTTAAAATCTCCCTAAAAACAACAACTTTTGCATTTAATCTTGATTTCTTTCCTGAAGTTTTGCGAGCCGAATGGCATGAACAAGATGAACACTTGCACCAAGCAGGGGCGGATCTAGACACGTGCTTCCGGGGGGCGATTTCTGTCTCAGGGGGGGCGATTTCATGCTTCAGTGGGGGCGATCCTGTACTAAAGTTACCTAGATATAATTTTAAACCCACATTTCTTGAACTACTATATTAAAAATGTGGGCTTTAAACCCATAGAAGTTACGTTATCCTAAGCGCTTGGAGTTAGATTACCTCGTTTAATACTTAATTTACTAACGTTGAGGTTCTCGGTGGGGGCGATTGCCCCATCGCCCCCCCTTGGATCCGCCCATGGCACGAAGATATCGTTATTAAAATTGTTGGAAATAGTTACTGACGCCTGCCTAAAGTGCGGTGGCTGCAGTTTCTACCGATTTTTCGGTAGTCTACCGATTTTTTACCATTTTCAAATTATTCTACGATCTACCGAATTTTATATGAAAATTACGATTTTTTAGAGTAACCACCAAATGTCAAATAAATATCTATTTTTGTCAATATATTCTTAAAAAACACTTAAATAAGGATGGGAAGAGGTTTTTTTATCAAGTATTTATAAATATCTATAGTTAAAAATTTAATAAATATTATACTATTTTAAAAACTACTTAAACATGACTCTTAAACAACGAAATGGAGCAGAAGGTTATATTTCGGTTGATAAAATATTATTTCTAGATATTTTACTATTTGAAAAAATTGAGTAGAATAGGCACATTTAAGGACAATGAAACTACTGAATGTATTTACTATACAAGACATTCATGGGGCAATAAACTGGAAAATGAAACATCAGTAAGGAGTCGGGTAAATTAAATATAAATACAGATTATATGAATGGGAAAACCATTTGCCAGTCAAGTACATTAATATTAATCCAAGGTATGTTAAAAAAAGGACTATAACATAAATCAATTCTTGGATATCTCAAATAACTGAACAGCTGTTGCCCTTTTATTTTATGACCATTGAGAGGCTACAAAATGACAATGGGTTGTCATTTAGTGATTCGTTCCATTCACTGAACTCTGTCGTTTACTACTCGTGAAGTGAGAGTTTATTAGGCGTTTTTTATTCTTCTTATTATTTTTTTGAGAACATTTCATACTATTTTATTTTCCTAGCAAATATGTCTCATATGATGATATAACACAGTTAATCCAACATGTAATTATACCAACTTTCGATGGCTACCGAAATCTACGAAATGTATCCTAGAATGCTACCGATTTCTGTGGCAGCACTGGCTACAGTTGGGCTCTTGTTAGCGTGAACTTGGCTCGTCAAAATGGTGAAGGTTTAATACAAAAATGGCATATGATATATATTATTACTTATATAGTTCCTGAGGTATCTCATTGCGATTTCATTCTTCAGAGGGGGGGATCCTGTACTAAATTAACCTAAATACGATTTTAAACCCAGATTTCTTGGTATTACATTAAAAATAGTCGTTCTAAGGATTAATATCATAGAAGTTACCTTCTTCTAGGCTCTTGGAGTTAAGGTTACCTCCTTTTAATATTAAATGTACCAATTTATTGGTTGTGGGGGTGGTAAAAGAAATTGAACTTCCTACTTTTCCTTCTTCAGTTTGTCGAGGCAATTAGAATTAAATTTCATTTTGAATCACTCTTTTAGTTGTTACAAAGGGTTCGATTAGATGTCGGTTTTATTTATTGGTATTTCTGTGAAACTTCTTTGTAAATATTTGGTTCTTTTTTGCTTTGTTCTAGTAGTTTCGCCAATCCATTCTTGCTGTGTTATTTTGTGTAAATCGATATTTATCAGCGGTATGTTAGGTTTTTGTTAATAAAATAAAGACTAATTAATAAAATATAATTTGATTTTTATTTTTATAAAATAGTACAAAATAAGTTGCACTCAATATCACAAATTATTCTAAAAATTGAGCAAAAACTCTTGGATGGATTTTTATTGACTAAATAAGGTACCACTTTTAATATACATAATTCCCTTACAAATATTTACAGATATTTGGACAGTTTTCTCTTATATGAGAATATATTCTTACAATTTATTTCCATTAAATACCCACGTTTGGCTTTAGTTATTATTGACCTCTATACAGAGCCTATAATAGGTATATACAAAAATATATAATATAACGATATATATTCCTTCAGTTTGATGGATAAAGAAACTTTAAATGGTGGTGTTCATCACATAAAAAATCTCTCATAATACGTCTCTATACAATAACAAAGGTAATGTAATTTTATAATAAGACGTATTTGAAAGATACTTTTTATAGTACAGATAAGAATTTTCTTTCAAACATTCATAGCCGCACTTCATATAAAATAAAATAATTAAATTATGGATAAAAGATTGTATGTAGTACTTAATCCTTCCGCGTCTATTATTATACATTGCCGTATATATATATAGATTAATATAACAATTGAAACTGAGGTGTTTATTAATAAACTAAGACATAACTCTCTTAATTTTAATTCGATATCATAAAATTAATTTTGCAACAAAGTCAAATTGAACTGATACCAGAGTTGTTTTCATCAACCTCCAATAAAGCCAGATAATCTTCAGACAACCTCTAGGAGATGAGGTTGGTACTGGATGCTATCCCAAATGTGCTCAAGTAGTGCGATTCAGAAGAGAGTAGTGCAGGAATTGATCAAATAAAGGACGGAGTATATAGTCAGGAGAAGGACACAAGTTGATGACAGCAACGATTTATATACAGTGAATATTTGATCCGTTTTGAAGCTGAATGACGATTTCTGCAAATCAATTGTAGCTAAGTATAAAACTTGGGTTCGTCATGTCAAAAGAAACAAACAATAGTGAATACAATGTATGATCTCAAAAATACAATCAAAATTGAAGTCTTTGAAATTAATCTTCCACATAGGGATGGTTATGCTAGGGTTTTTTGGGTGTTTGTAGAATCGGGAACTATGAGCAATCTAACTGTTTAATGTCAGACTACGCATTTCAAAACAACTACTAGTTATTACAAACATCTTCTGGGGCAATATAAATTATGCGTGTTTAATCAATTGGTGCATAGCTAACTGAAGAATTAATTAATGGATTATGTAAAAAAATTATATTGTTTATAGATAAGTAATTATTTCAGTTTCAATTTGTATTTTACCTGCATCTTTTTTTATGGGGTTGAGAAAAAACTGCAATATCTTGTTGAAATAACACTCTGTATGGCTGCCCATTGCACAAATCCTAATAATAAAACAATATTTGATATCAAACATTATTTAGTTAAAAAAATTAAAAAGGTATCTAATTTTTAAATAAAATATATGTAGGATATTAAGAAAACGAATACTAAGGTACCTTTCCAAATTACGTTGAACAGTTATAATATGAAACTAATTGATGCGAAAGGGTTAAATCTTTGTTCAATAAAACAATCTCAATTTTTATGCCAGCATATTTGCAAAATCAAGAATTGTAAAATGCCAAGGACAAAAATAGACTATTAATAAATATTTATACATGTTTTAACATTTCTTTAGTTTAAAAATACTAAAAGTATAATCTTTAGTTTTTTTTTACTTGCAACTAAATAATAAACTTGCCCATGTCACAATTCCGTTTGAAAAAGTCTCGAACACGTTTGGTGACAGGTAAATTTGATCAAAATATAAAGACTTATTCCTAATCTAGCTTAAAATATTCGCAGCCGAGTTTATTAGGGAATTGGGCAAGTAAGGACTAGCATTTTATAGCTATAACAACTAAATGGATGGTGTGAAATGATTACCATTTCGCCTTCACCGCCATCTTCTGTCAGTTCTAGAAAGCTGTATGTATCTCGACGTTTGATCAATCGGTTTGAGTGCGTGTAGATGTAGGCGCTACTGCGTCTTCTTAGATTCTTCATACCTGCGACAAAAAGACACGTGAGGAATTACGTGACATATTAAGGTTGTGTTTGAAATGAAATAGGGAAATTATTAATTTAGTTTCAAAATCTTAAATTTCGTGCTCACCATTTCTATGGTTTCTTTTGTGAAGACCAGTGATTTATAAGCATTAACGATGACTCCTATGATGATACAGGTACCAACGAATATGAAGCTATATGTCATTAGAGGACAAGCGATATCCGCAAAGGTTGTAGCAAGATAGATCCATCTTCGAATTGGTGGAGTTAGATCATCTATACCCTTAGAAATTAAAAGAAGAAATATATTATATTGTTTTGCAAACATTTAATGTTAAAAAGAAATTACGGAACGATCACAAGAAAAATATTTTACGATATCAATTATAAACTACTTACTTCTTCAAGCCACATAATTGGGAAAATAATGTTTGGGAAGTTTTGAACGGCACTTATATACGGGGCTTGATCAACCTTAAGATTGAGCTGAATTCGAACTTTTCCTTCCAGTGGCACTCCAAGTTTCTGTTAAAAAAGAGGAGAAATTAAAACAAATATTTTCTAAATTTTTCTATCGATTAAATCCAGCTCATATTTTTTCTCATACTTATTCTCGAAATCTGTTATAACTTTCAACAAGGCGTTTATTGTTCATTTAACGATTCTTTAAATTGAAATATACAATATCTTAATATAGTTCTCAGAAAAAATGCAACAAATTAGAATTAACAAGAATGTTCAATAACAACTGAATTTTTAGAGAATAATTGTCATGCATAGTAAATACTGATAGAAAGCTCAATTGGAACACAACAGCTGACTTCAAAATTTAGCCTAACAACATTAACCATTGACTGAGAAATGGGACTCGTACGTCAAAAAATATTCACCTCTCATTGAAATCCATGACAAAATTGTTTTAGATTGTCCCTTGTAAATTTTCACACAGGGTACATCTCTATCATCGAAACCTTAGATATCATCACATTATAGATTTCACAGCACACTATCTGAAGAATACCAACTTTCTCTACTATCACGAACGGTATAAATGAGTAGAATGAACTCCAATAGTAACCCTTTTTATACAGAAGTTAACAACAATCATTATCAATTGAAAGCAGGATTTATGGATAATACTAGTGTTATTTGGCCGCACGGGCAAAACAACCTCACAATATTTCACATCACTTGAAGCCAGAAACTCTTAATCATAATTTAATTAATAATAATAATTAAAAAAATGAGACAGATCCTTTGGGCAAACAGAAAAAGAATTTACACCAACTGATTGCCTCAAACTAATTCTCATTCACCGTTCAGGTCGGTCTCAAGTCATCTTTGGGAACCAGATGACATAGACTAACAGAACAGAAAACGTCAAATAGGAAATAGACCCTGTAATAAAACCTTTAAAGCAAAATAGGTTTATAGAAATAAATAGGTATAAAAAGAGCACTAAAGTCAACAAATCAAGGTCAGCAGAAGATGAAACAAGATACCAATAAGCAAAGGCACCTGAGATATTGTATATAAGAAACTGTAGGTAAAATATTGTCACTACTTTCAAGATGGACAGAAATATCATCAGAAACCCAATGCAAGGATCTATTTGGACTAATAAGAAGTGTTTAAAATTCCATGCCCAGACTGATATAGGACAGACCATCACGATTATTAAAACTAGACAAGATGAGCACGAGAATGATATAAACGAAAAAAAAAAAAGACTACTTGCAAATAGCTAAAATCCAGATGATCGTAAAAGGCCTCACTGCCTAGGCACAAGCTAAGAAATAATGAAATTATCATCTTTATGGAAAATTTTTAAAACTGTACTCGACCGTCTAACAAATTAACAACCGAGTTCTAAGCAGCAAACATTAAATGTCAGTCCAACTTATCTCAATATGAATAAACGAATGAACAGATAAACGTATAACGAAAAAGTATCATATAAAATCTTTGCCCAAGCCTCTTTCAACATATCACTAAAAATCACATTGAAATTGGACAGTCATCGTGGATAAAAGGGTACACAAGCAACTAGATCAATATAAAAAATTCTGCTGGCGAATTTATAAAATTGTCAGGTAATTTATGACTGTCAAAGCAAAGATCCTGTATATACAAACAATTCACACTGTCACCTTGTCAGAAAATTTTAAATGACAGTTCCAGAAAATTCTAAAGATTTCTACATTACTAACATGGAACATATAAGAAATTACTGGAAAAATCGAGAACAACAAAACCATGGGTATATCAAGAACTGTTCTCTAATAGTCAGTGTTCAGTTTAACAGTAAACGTCAGTTGAAGAAATTGGTATTAGAGCATAAATATAAGTTCGGTTACATTGTGAATTGTTGTGTTGTAATAATCATAAATAAGTTTTTTCGAATCTAGGACTCTTTAGTCTGAAGTTCTATTTTAACGAAATTACACAAAATAATATGCGTGATAAAAACATTTTTGTATATGACCTGATCAAATCTTAACCGACTTTAAAAAAGGAGAGGTTCTGAATGCGGTTTTGATTTTTTATGTTCGTTACCTTAGAACTTTGTCAACTGTGAACCAATTACGAAAATTGCTTTTGTTATTTGAGAAAATGTAATTCACAATAGGTCCCATATTTTTCTTTCTATGAAATGAACGGTACTTCTGAAATTCTATGGTAATCATAAAAAATAAGATCTTATTTAAAAACTTACTGGTTGAATTTTAAAATAAGTTTGGTGCTTCTCTCTATCAGCGCTTAAACCAACAACAGATTCGTTTAAACTTGGGTCGGCATCCAGAAAATGGGGAAATGATAAGTAGACAGGAGCATCTGAAAATAAATTTATTACATTGTTTTAGAGATAAAAAATATTTTTAATTGAACTCACCAGATTGACAGGGACTTATGTTTTGAAGTCCTTTCGGCGGGCAAAACTCATTAGCAGGACAAAAGCATTTATTATCTGGATATTTGTCAACAGCCTCAAAAATTACTTCTGAGGGTGTAAACAAATCAGCTGATATACCTGAAAGAAAAAAATACATCTGAATTAAAATTTTATTGAATAGCTGTATAATCTTATGATACAGAATATTTTGTGGTCACTATTATACATAATAATAAATAATAATGAGACTTAAATCATCCAAATACAAGTACAAAAGGTTTTATAAAATAGAATGCTCTGATGTCAAATAATACAATAAAGAAACAATAGCTATAAAGTGTTCTTGTTGGAAAAGTTGCCTTCAAAATGGGTGTTCATTTACAAAGAAATAATCAGTAATACAAAACAATCATTGAGTGTCACTACAGAACTTTTCTAAGTAACATTGGCATTGGGGAAACCACATTACTGTACTTTATATAAAGGGACTGCCAGAAAGTATGAAGGGAATGAGCTACTGATTTAACGCCAAAACCAATTTCCACACAAGAAATACACTAAAATTAACCAAAAGATACAAGTCAAAACTAAAAATATTGCATATATTGCATAAATTTTATTATTATTGGAGAAACATCTAATTGTCGAACACAAAGCGAAAGTTTAATTTAAATCTGTTAACTGAAATGGATTTATCGCTTCTACTTCCATAGAATTCAATCGCGCCTGGTTACCGATCATTAGTGATGAAAAGATCAATCCTTTTGAGAATCACTATATATAGATAATTCTTCTGTATATAGGTCCTAGGAGGGACATATATAAATTCCGAATAAACTATTTCTATTTCATTCAACTTGAGAATATGATTTTTGGATTTTTATGTATTAAAAAAATTTAGTTGTCATTATAAAATTGTCAAACACTTAATTACAAATTTACATTTTATTATTGCTCCCTTTACCAGATCAGACCCAGACTCCGAAACGTTTGGTTTTTGGAACATACAGTTCTTAATCTGAGGTGTGTAATTTTCCAAAAAAACTCAGTTATTTCCTTATTTAGGTTTTACGATCAGGTATATGTGGTCACTAATTTTTTTAAACAGAACAAATGCTCTTCGTTTATTACGAATACATTTGATGTAACACAACTAAGAACTCAAAACATTTCAATTGTAAAAATCCCTTACGAATATAATAAATTTTATGTCAGAGACATTTTTAGGTCCACAAATGTTCAAAAAAATGAACATAAAAATTATAAATTGAGAGTATTTCAAAATTTGTGAATATGCTTAGGATTTAGATCGTATCATACAATTCAACAAAAATACACAAAGAAGGACATAACACAAAGCGAAAGACTAATTAAATTCTATTAACTGAAGTCGATTGTATCACTTTTACTTCCATAGAATTAAAAATGTCCATCCCCTTTTGAGGAACTCCCCAACCATCCATTAGATACACCATGGAGATGGAAGAGAGTGGGTGCCTACCATTCCTTGATGTAAAGTGTCAAAGGACTAGGACCGGAATCCAAACAACAGTCTACAGGAAGGCTACGCGTACAGGATTATACCTTCAGTACAATCCCAACCACCCATCAGCATCATTAAACACTAATCCATAGAGCCAAAAATATCTGCAGCACACCAGAGGCCTTAAAAGAAGAACAAGTTAAACTTAGAGAAGAACTTTTGGCTAATGGATAGCCGGAAATGATCATTACCAAGGCGTTTGAAGAGCTGGACAAACCACCTAGGCAGGAAAAGGACCAGGGGCGGATCCAGACACGTGCTTCCGGGGCGATTTCTGTCTCTAGGGGGCGATTTCATGCATCAGTGGGGGGCGTACCTGTACTAAAGTTACCTAAATATAATTTTAAACCCACATTTCTTGGGCTACTATATTAAAAATAACATTTGTGGGGTTTAAAGTTACCTTTTCCTAAGCGCTTGGAGTTAAGATTACCTCATTTTAATATTAAATTTACTAACTTTAAGGCTCTCGGTAAGGGTGATCGCCCCGATTCGCCCCCCCCCCTTGTATCTGCCCATGAAGAGGACACCACGGTAGCAAATCTGCTATTACCGTATACTAAAGGCTTGTCGGAGAAACTTAGAAGAATTGCACACAGCTATGGAATCAGAATGATCTTCAAAAGCAACAACACCTTGAGCAATATCAAATAACTGTATATACAGCATACCTTGTGAATGTGGCAATCTTTACATTGGAGAGACAAAGCGACTGTTGGACACCAGGATTAAGGAACACCGCACAGCTACTCAAAGGGCGGAGATAACTAAATCTGGGCTAGCTAATCAAGCATGGACCGAACACCATAATATCAACTGGGACCAGGCCAGAGCAATTCACAAGGAAGAGCACTGGTACAAAAGAAAATTCATAGAGACAGCATATATAATCTTGAACGAAAATATAATTAATGAGCCCAGCGTCCAAATCAAAAATGTTTGGCTAGCTCTTCTTCGGCCTCTGCCGACCATGTTGATAAATTTTAGCACATATATCTTGTAATAAAGTGTATTAAGGTTTATTACCAGGTATATGTGCTCATATTTTTTTAAAGTACAGTACCAATATTTTCATTTACTCTGATTACATTTTGTTTAACTTACCATGTTTAGTTACCGGCTTTCTGTACTGCATCGGAAAGATCCTGCACAAATCCTTATCGTATATGTGTACGACATCCGAATGTGTGAAGTACCTGGGAGGGAAAAAGGAACCTTCGCTAGCTGTCAACGCATTGCATGGAGGTTCCGACCAGTAAGGTAGATTTTCTTTGCCGTTAATCTTCGTAATAAGACCGAATTCATGCATACCACTTTCCCCTGTATGAATATTGTGCACCTCGGGTAATGTTCCGTTTCTCTAAAAAGATTGAACGAAAGATAACATAACTAAAAAAAAAAAGTTATTGCCTGCAAATACTCACATTAATGAACAGGCCCATCTTTTCGGAAGGTCGTTTTCTTTTCGGATAAAACTGGTGTGCTAAGGCTACTAATTTATCTTCATAGCCAAATACCAATTCGTCTGCTGTAACTGACACGAACGGTTTGAACGATCCCATGCTCAGCACAACTGATATTGCCTTTTGGACGAAATAGCCCATATTGTTGGATAGACCAGCCAAAGTCTAAAAGGAGAAAAAAATAGTGTATCAACACTGAAATTATCCATAGAAAAAATAAATTTTGCTTAAGGTTAACAATTGCGTTTTGATGTAACTGCTGAGGCAAAACTCTACCGAGTGCCCGTGTTGGTTTCCTGTTGAGTTTTAGGAGTTTAGGTTACATTATTCGCGAGTTCGTTAAACAAACAATTTAAACAAAGCAAAAAATTCGGTTACACCACACACGAAAAATGACAACAAAGGCTACCATATTGAATCAAAATGTAAATGGAATCCATGTAAAAAAATAGTACCTCGGGTATGAAATATATGGAATTAGAAAAGAAAATCAGGAAAAAGAAGCTCATAATTTTTTTATTAAAGACACTGATCTTATAAATATTTGAATAATGAGAAACAGAGGAGCTTAATAAAAAACGCATACAGACAAAAAAAGGGAAAGAACTAATACCTGGACAATTATGTTATTATACGCATAAACTAAGAGGAACATGTACAATGACGTCTTAAAGTAACGGGTAAAACCATTTTCTATTAAAAACAAAAAAGTAACAAAAAATAAATAAAAGAAAAGGGGTAGCGTGTGCTACCGTGTTTAAAAACGGTTTCAATTCTCTATTCAACCATATAGGATTTTTTGATTTTTGGATGTTGGTAATAAAAAATATCAATCAATAACACAGGTCTAAAAAAAAGGTTTTCTGTACTCTAAATGTGACATGTGATATCTCAAGTATTTTTGCCTCCTGAACACGAATCTGCCGTCAGATTTGGTCCATCACCCTTCAGTCTTCAGCAAATAGCTGAAAAGCTTCAGAAAAATGCAGACTTGTGGGCTAGTCGAATCTGCATGTGATGTATAGATTCCGATGTATTTTCACATGCTGAACATGTGTTTGCTATCAAAACCGCTCCATCTCTTGTTAATCTTCAGAAAATCACTAAAAACTTTCACAAAATTGAAGACTTTGGAAGTCTCGTCAAACCTGCACGTCCGACATGTGGTTTTTGACTTAATTTTGAGTGCTGAGCAATGTTTTGTTGCTAAAATTGTTTCATCCCCTGTTGGTCTTCAGAAAACTTTTCAGTCTTCGCAAAACCACTAAAAAACCTCCAGAGAAATAAAGAATCCTCAGGAGTAGTTCAATGTGCGCCATATTCATGAACAGGTTTTGTGTTTTTTGGGGCCACGGTATTCACCACTTTACCAGCAGAATCCTCGGGTGAAGGCTTTCACGGCGTCATGGCAACTAAAGGAAATTTTAGTTCTACTATGCAGGGTAGGGTACGTAAAGTACGATACCCACTATCGGCTGGCTGGTTTGACCAGTCTTCGAGTCTTCAATTTTCTGAAGGTTTTCAGCGATTTCCTGAAGATCAACAGGGGGTGAAACAATTTTAGCACAAAACATTGCTCAGCACTCAAAATTACGTGAAAACCCATATGTCGCACGTGCAGGTTTTACCAGTCTTCCAAAGTCTTCCATTTTCTGAAGGTTTTTAGCGATTTTCTGAAGATTGACGAGAGATGGAGCTGTTTTGATAGCAAAAACATGTTCAGCATGTGAAAATACATCGGAACATATACATCACATGTGCAGATTCGACTATGCCACAAGTCTTCATTTTTTTAAAGCTTTTCAGCTATTTGCTGAAGACTGAAGGTTGATCGACCAAATCTGACGGCAGATTCGTGTTCAGGAGGCAAAAATACTTCGGATATCATATGTCACATGTAAAGTACAGAAAACTGTTTTTTAGACTTGTGTAATTAATTATTATAATTAAAGATGTCATAGAAAGAAATAAAGTTTGAAGTAATTAACAATATTTACAATAATCATCGTCTGAGTCATATGCTCAAACCGTTCATTTCTTGACAAAAAAATAGACGGTGTTAATTAACTTCTTAGAAACGTTAGCAACATGTCTGTGCTGATTTCATCAATTTCTTGTCTTATTCAGTGTTTTAAATCACCAATATTAGTTGGTTTACTCTTGCAGATCTGTGATTTTAAATAGCCCCACAAAAAATAATCCAGTGGAGTCAGATGGCAAGATGGAGGTGACTACTAATCAAACGATACGGAAAAACATATTGAGATAAGAACGTATTTGCTGCAGCTTAATTTAGTGTAGCTCCATCTTGTTGAAACCTTGAAACCTTGTTTCTATTAAGAAGGCCTGCCAGTAATAGTATTAGGGAAAAGTAGTTGTCTTAATTCAGGTATTAAAACAATTTGTAAAAAATCCAAGCAACTTGCCCCAGTTAATGCCCTCTCAAAAAATATGTCCAAATGTTCTGTTATTTTTTATGTCAGGATTTCGTTTCGTACAGCCATTCGCCTTTTTATTTCTTTTTCACACCCTCCTTGGTTACTTAGTAGGGATCCGACGTATATAAACTCAAATATTTTTTCTATATTTATGATATTAGATGCTGGGAGGATTTCACCTCTGTCTATTATCATAACTTTAGTCTTCCTGAGATTTATTTCTAGGTCCACCTTAGAACTTTCTCTCTGCGTATCGTAATTTTGTTACTCTTTTACCACTAATGGACACTCCCTAAAAGTTGCCTAGAGCTCGTCTTGTTATTTATTCGCATGTGTGTTAAGCTAGCATAGCCATTTCATAACGCCCAACTGGGACCTACTCCAGAATTTATTGCTAATGTATTACGCAAAAATTAAATTTATTGCTCCAACCTCTTCCCAGAAACAGTGGCTATGCTAACTTTAGACTACAGTTAGCATAGCCATATCTGTATCTATGGAACGAACAATGCTACCGGGCTGATCTTGGGGGCGTATTTTATTGCTAATTAATTGCTATCGAATGGCACTAGAGCAAATACACAAAAACTAGCCCTTCATTCCCTATTGAATTTCTCACCTTTAGAAAATGAACAAAAATATTTATTTGAATGTTTTTCGTTGTTAAAAGCATTAGACGTTTAATTAATAAGAACTTCACTTTCACTTTCGCGAAAATGTGACTATGCCAACTTTGGACACAGTTTCTCGGGAAGGTTTGGAGCAATAAAATCGTAACAAAAGTAAAACTTTAGCAATTAATTAGCAACAATAAGTCTACTTATTTAGCAACGAAAAACATTGAAAGAAATATTTTTGTTAATTTTCAAGGGGTGAGAAATTCAGTACGGGATGAAGGGATAGTTTTTGGGAATTTGCTCTAGTGCCATTCCATAGCAATTAATTAGCAATTAAATACGCCCCCAATATCACCTCCATAGCTTTGTTCGTTCAAGAAATATAGATATTGCATTAGACGTTTAATTAATGATTAATTGCTCAAGTTCTACCTTCGTTACGATTTTATTGCTCCAATCCCTACTGCGAAAATGTGGCTATGTCAAGTTGAGACTAAAGTTGGCATAGCAATATCTATATTTCTTGAACGAACAAAGCTATGGAGGTGATATTGGGGGCGTATTTTATTGCTAATTAATTTGCTATGGACTGGCACTAGAGCAAATCCCCAAAAAATATCCCTTCATCCCGTACTGAATTTCTCACCACTTGAAAATCAACAAAAATATTTATTTTAGTGTTTTTCGTTGTTAAATCAGTAGACTTATAATTGCTAATTAATTGCTAAAATTTTACCTTTGGTATGATTTTATTGCTCCAAACCTTCTCGAGAAACTGTGTCCAAAGTTGGCATAGCCACATTTTCGCGGAAGTGAAAGTGAAGTTCTTATTAAGTAAACGTCTAATGCTTTTAACTACGAAGAACATTCAAATAAATATTTTTGTTCATTTTCTCCGGGTGGTAAATTCAATAGGATATGAAGGAGTAGTTCTTGGGTATTTGCTATGATGCCATTCTATAGCAACTAATTAGCAATAAAATACGCCCCCAAGATCACCCCGGTAGCATTGCGCGTTCCATAAATATAGATATGGCTATGCTAACTTTAGTCTAAAGTTAGCATACCAGTTGTTTCTCGGAAGGGGTTGGAGCAATAAAGTTAATTTTGCGTAATAAATTAGCAATAAATTCTGGAATAGGTCCCAGTTGGACGTTATGAAATGGCTATGCGAGCTTAACACAAATTTTATTCGCCATTTGTGGTAAACAGCCGAAGCGGCTGTACACATCTTTTGTATAATCGATAAATTATTATTATTTTTAAAAAATCATTGATTGATTAAAATTTATGTTTTGAAAACTGCAAATGTTACTTCAAAATATTTTCAGTATGCGAAAAAACTATTAAATTAATTTATTTAATAATAATATTATTCCAAATCTTCAAGGAAATAAATGAATTAAATCACTTTGATTATTAGATAACTTTTACTTGAAGTGCCAAAATTATAATTTGCAAATAATGCTCTAAATTTGCCTCCCTGGGCACTAGCCCCGAGTGCCCCTAGTGTAAATCCACCGCTGCCCGTAAAGGTTCTTTATTAGACTCATTAGATGATTAGCTTCTTCCATTTACATTAGTATCTGCCACAAGCATTCCCATTGTACGCAATCGGAAGCCTTTTTATAATCGATAAAACATTGGCGAATTAAATTCTCTTGATTTTTTATTAATTCTTTAATATTGAACATTTGCTCTCGTGCTCCTCTGCCCTCCAAGAAGCCTGTTTGCTCAGGTGGCATGTATCAGTCCAGATGATTGGCCCCCTCTTTGTATACCAGATCTTATTACATATGTCTAATAGTAGCTCTATCCCCGGTTCTTAAAGTATTTCTGCATTTAAGTTATCTATTCTTCATTAATTATTTGTTTTTAGATGTTGTATAGATTCTATTACCACCTCATTTATTATGTTCTGTTCCAAGTATTGTCATTCTAAATCTCGCTCATCGCTCTACAGTTCTTCGCAAAACTGTGCCCATCTATTTAAGAGTTTCTCTGTCTCTGTCAACGTTCCGTTTGTATTCTCTCTGGCCATTGTTTTAGGTTTATATTTTCTCAACAGTAGGTACATTCTTCAATCTCTTTCTCGATTAAAGTGTGCGTACTTCACTTGATCTTGTTTGCTATGTTTCTCCTTTCTTCGATGACCTTCACATTTTGCTCTGTTATCCAGTGATTGTGCGGTCTGTTTCTTCCTTTGTTTTTTGATATTCTTGATAATTGTCAGTTTATTTCTGTTTTAAGTTGAGTTGCTTCTTGTTTATTTAATCTGGGTTTTGGTTGAGGTAGGATTATGTTTTCAATCTTAGTCTTATATCCACAGCAAGTAATTGGTGGTTTGATCCGCACTCTGCCCCGGGAAAGGTCCCTACAGATGATTTCCATAGTTAGTTGATTATTATGTAACCAATCTGATTTATGAACCTATCACCAGGTGATCTCCAAGTAAACAGTCGTCTGACATGGTATTAGAATGGCGTGTATTTTCCAAGCACTCTCTCCCCCCTCTCCTTTCTTATTACTTTTCCGAAATGTCCCACAACCTGTTTTAAATGTAGGTTCGTTTGCTATTATTTATTGTAAAATTATGCTTTCCCCAATAATTGCTCCCCCGGGGTAGGGGGCTCCTCGAATCACCATCTGTACGCTATGTCTCAGCCCACTACTCCAAACATTTTAAACAAAAATATTTACTAATACTTAAAATATTTTTTTTAAATTTCCAAAATATCCTAATTTACGATTAGTTCAGAAGACTTACCAGCAGAGGTATATTCGGTACGACTATCCTTTGTTCTTTGTTAACTGACAGTTCGGGGACGAATTGCAAAATTTTCTTATGCTGAAATGACACGGTGCCGTTTTGGTGGAACTTGATATTGACTTTTTCCATGTTTTCTCTGAAAACAATAAAGAAATTACAGACGAATTTATTCGCAGTAAATGATCAATAATTGCCCTGACGTCTCCTTTTTTTATTAGAATACTAAACCGCAATTATGACCACTGTAATAAGTCTTAATAACTAAAATTAATATTATTGTGTGTTTATATTATTTTTAGAAAATTGTTTATGGATTCTTAAAATGAATAAATAGTACAGGTGATATTGATAATAAAGTTGTATCTTCAACAGAAATGTCGTAAAACTGGTAAAACACACACACCTACACAGAAAGTGTCACGTTATATGTAATACTTTCAGTAAAAATAATATTTATTTGGAGAAAAATTAATTATTGTAAAAATTATCTGTTTGCTTATGACCAGACGATAGAAGTGAAAATTATGCATGTGACATATACTGGAAAGAAATAGTCTAAGAGATAGAACCAGTTTTTGCTCGTCATCGAGAAAATGGACAGAATGTATGGTATTAAGTTCAACTGCTGAACGACATCACGTTTCTAGGCAGGCACCAGTGGAAGTGATAACCGAGGATAGTTACAGGAGGTGAAAGTGTTAATTTTTTTGGTCATGCTCATCATCGAGTAAACGTTCCAAAATTGGCTGCATACAAGACTGTGTTGTACGTCCTTTTGGATTATGATTTCTTTTGTGTAAGCAAAAAAATGGTGCAAATGGCGTTCTTTTTACTTAATGACGAAGTTCACCCCTATTTTTGACAAGTTTACCCCTGTCCGCCACCTTGATGGTAACGCTCTAGGCAGACGTCTCTCGGGAATTTGCTTAAATATATCACAAACTCGTATACAGCCAATTTTGGAACGTTTACTCGATGATGAACAAAAAAATTACCATTTGCACACCCTGTAATTACCCTCGGTTATCACTTCCACTGGCGCCTATCTAGAAACGTGATGTAGTTTAGGAATTGATCTTAATACGATACATTCTGTCCATTTTCAGGATGACGAGCAAAATCCCGCTCTATCTCTCCTACTAATATAACCACAAATTACAAATTATTATGGAAATATTTTATTATATTATTAACTATTATTCTGTGAGGACTTTTACTGTCCATTGCTCTATTAACTTTTGAATCGAACTAAAATTAACACAAAATTGAAGTACGATATTAACCAGTGCTAAATGGGCACTATCAACTTTTTTTAAAATGTAAAGGGTGGTTGTTCCGTTCCCGCAATTTATTTAGTGTATTGTTCAAATTTGATTGAATTACTTTATTGATTTTTAAACTTCTGCACTTTAAGTGTTATTGCGTGTAAAATAAAAGTCAGTATTCGTGATTCGTGTATTGACTTCCAAGCTATTTGGACGCTTTTTTGATTCCGCCTTACGACGGCCGCTTTTTGTTGTTATTGTGTTACGACTTCGCGAGTTATAGTTCCGGTCGTAACAACCGCTAAACCGCTTTCATTTTGTTTCTTTTGTGTTTACAAAAGCGCATCGTTTGTTGTTAAACCCGCATTTTTGTTTGCTCAATCAATGAACATTACGTCGTTTTTTTTTGTGTAACGTGTTGTCCAGACGAAGCTCTACAATCAGTTCCTGCTGTTGCGGGGCTAGCCTCTGAAGAAAGAAGAACCAAGAAAACACCACCTGCAGAGCTTCGACGTAAAAGGTCAGTGATTAACTTTTATTTGGTGATTCATTTACGCGACGGCACGTGTTTTATTGATTGTTGCGCTAAAGGTCCTTCGTCAATTACATACTTGCATTGAACCAGCATTGAACTCAAACCGCAAAACCTAATTCATACATTTTTTTTGGATATTACATGTAATGTGCCATCGAAGACATTCCAGTGGTCTTATTTGGAAGATATTTTTATTGTCTATTCAACGCCTTAATTTGTTTGCTAAAATTCAATAAGTAATTACAGAGTTCATTTATTATCTTCATTTTTGATTGTGTCATATGATAAAAAAATCAGTTTTTTTAATAAATGTATTAATTGCACTAAAATTTGTCAATATGCCCTGAAATTTAACTTCACTTTTTACTTCAAGGAAGTTGGTCTTTTCAATTGCAATAAAATTCCACAGGTTCTTTGTTGGATTGGATTTTCTTGGATATATAGTGTAACACACAAAAAATATTGTTAACATATTTTTATTCCTCAATTAATTATACGGGGTGTTTAAAGTTGCAAAAATCGCACTTTTGCAGTTTTTGAAACTTTTCAGCAAGCTAATGATAAGTTTTAGTGTTAAAACAATGTTGGTTTTGTACGTATTTTCAATAGCTACCAAATGACGTTCATCTTGCTGATTGGATAATTAGAAAAAACTGTAAAAATGCACATTTTTCAATCGTTCACAGCTATTGTATAAAAAAGGTAAAACTTTGAAACTAGGCAAAATGTTTCATTTTTACGAGGTGTTCTATTGTTTGTAAATTCAGTTTGAAAGCCTGCATTTTGGTGTTCAAAATCAGGTAAAATTTACTGGTGAGGAGAAATAGCTTCTCCTAATGTTACTATGGCGTATTGAACAGACATTCCTTTTAAAATGTTTTTCACATTGAAAAATGTCCTATTTGATTGTTGTAGATTTTTATGTATGTACAAATATAAAAACCCAGTTTTGCACCTTAACACCAAACATTCAACGCCTTTTCAACAACTTTAAATTGTCATCATCAAGGAGTAAACCAAACAGTTGGTTTTCAATAGTCCATTTGTGGACTAGTTAGTTATGTCGTTTCCTGAGTAGACCAGTACTATGTCAGCTGCATATGAATAGTGCTGGCCAAATAGAGGTAGAAATTTGAACTCTTGGACATACAAGTTATACATAAGCTGTCCTAGTACCTTGGGGTACTTCATGTAACACTGTCTGCATATGACTTGTATTGTGGGTTCTGTTTTTTGGGATGACCCTATAACCTGATTAGCGACACCTTTCATTCCAAGATGTTCTATCTTTTTAAGTAATGTTTTATGATCAAATTAAGTTAGTATAATGCCCATGGCTTTGATAGAAGTATTTATTATGCACTTCAATTTTTTTTAATAATAATAATAATTACAACGAATAGCTCGAGTTTTACTAACAAAAGCGCAAAATCACCATCCAAAGAGCCCTGTCGAACGTACAACTTTGCCACGGTTTGAAGGAGGAAGAGGATTGGCAGATCTAAGCAACCTATTAGATCAACAAGTTTTTATTTTACGTAGTCATTTCCAGAAACTCGCAGAATTTTCTGATCTAACAGAGTCATGTGCCAGGTTGATGACTCAACAACACTGCGACTGACACAACAACACTACTAGACCACTGATCAGAAACTGCCTGAGTGGAAAGAGAAACCCCTTCATGGAAGACATATAAATGACGTCAACCAAATTATGTCGACAGTGCAGCGTCGAACTACTGGTTGATCTCTAGTATGTGTTTCCTGAAACGGAAGACTTTATATATAAATCCAAGATAATTCCAAGTAAGAACTATCTAAAGTACGTAGTTAAAGACTCTTCTATTAACAACGACAGATGCAGGTACGGTTGCCAAACATCTGAATCTATCCAACATATCACAGGAGGGTTGTCAAGCGTTCGCTGCAACTGAATACAAAGAACTTACACGATGCTATGGCAAATATACTGTACCAGGAACTACCACTGAAACTTGAACTATCACAGTCGGTGAAATTACCATACTATAAATACAATCAAGAATCTGAAAATAACAACTACAAGCTGTACTGGGACCGCACTGACTGATCGGACTGTTGCTCACAATAGAACAGATATAGTTTTGGTAGATAAAGTCGCTCGGAAAACAACTTTAATTGACATACCAATTCCTAACAAACAATAATATAAATATCAAGCAGTTGAGAAAATAACCC